>BPLT01000011.1:3520000-4720000 GCA_019656295.1 Rhododendron mucronatum var. ripense
AGAAAGAGATCAGTTATAGTGTTGTAATCAATTGGGCAACCTCCCTCCATTTGAGACATCATTAAGGCAAAATTAACAGCTCCCTGCAACCAAAATATCAATTAGATAATTTTTATACTAAAAAGCTTACTACCAAACATATTGATAAAAAAGTGAAAATACATGAAATGTGATAGTTCGTATAAGTTATCACACATTCATACACCAAATATCTGATGAATCAAATGCATTGAAATTGCTGAAATTATACTCAACAGATGACATGATACAATTACGAATGGTAGTTATTTTCCGAGAATTCATCACATACCTGAGGATCTGTTCGGAGGATTGTTTGCAGAAGAAACAGATAATCAGGCGTGTATCCAACCTACACCAACACAAGAAAATGGTAAATGGTAAATTAAAAATGTTCAATAAAATTCAGAAGAATTGATTATAAATATAAGCTAATGTCAAAAATGTCAGATAAAAAATATCCTATCATTCACCTGCTTGGAGTATATCAGAATTTTGTCGAACTCCCTACGCTCTGCAAAAGCCGCAACAACTTTTGGTGTAGCCCTGGCTTTGATGTATATTTTCAGTGCAAGGTCATTGTCCACAGTCTACAAGAAATTTCAAGTATAAACATCATTTGCGTACGTATAGGCAGCAGATGCTAGTCTCCACCACATAAATCAAATGAAATACAAAAATGCTAAGGGAAAGACTATATGAGTGTGGGTATATAGGTATGGATGGACGGATGGATGGTACCTTGACAAGGTCTCCAAGTTCTTCACTACATTCCAACTTGTCTTCAGCCAACCAGTTCTCTAAAAGATTTTTCTTGTTCTGATTCACCACAAGCCGTGACAATTCCAATGACTCAAATGCATTAAGCTTCCCTTTAGTCAAAAGAGTTCCAAAGTACTGCAATAAAGGTGGTGTTTGCCCAGCTTGTACGGGAACACTCTGCAAAATAAGATACAGAAACGTAATTAGCCATAATGCATCTTTATAAATAAAAAAACAACAACAGCAGTGAAAGAAGGTCCTAACAGAACCTATAACCGGATAGGTACAACTCAGCAGCGCAGTGTAACAGTAGCTCCATGATCATATACATGCATTCATTTTTACCCGAAGTAAGCCAATTGCACCATTTCTGTCTATATTTTTGGGCTTCGAGTTCGATTCAGCTATTTCAACATCTAGATTTTCTTTTTAATCGTACTTTGATAAAATTCACTGTGCGGTTTTAAACCACCAAGTAATCACAAACTGCCCTCAATCCCCAGAAATTTGAATAAAAAAAAATTGACTTTTCTTGAAGGAAGGAGAATCCGACAAGAATACAAATTACAGAGTCTATTTCTTAAGGATTCAGCGGCACCAAATATGTCCTCAAAGATCCTTGCATGCAATCCAACCAAATAACCAACAGTCCAACAAGATTGATAAGAAAACGCAACTCCAACAAGCTTTGAATTTCTTGTTCACAACCAAAACCCCAAAAGTTGGGACAGGTACATCAAAATCTCGTGGAAAGCCAAAATGGCCCGCAACCCAAATATTTAAGGGCATTGAACGGACAACTAAAGATTTCTTCCTTCCTCCTAAAGCAAACTCATCAACCAAGGAAGGAACTATTAACCTGACACAAATTGGACATACTACGAGACTGAAATTGATTCAGGAGTAATACAGAAACTTAGCAGGGACATAAAATACATGCCTGAAATTTGGCCACAGTATCAGGAGTGCGGAGGATCCCTTGTGGAGATTCTGCAGCAAGCTCAGCAGCTTCCTTATACTTGGTTTGAGCAAATAATTCTTGGAAACGCTGGACAACCTAATATATTCCCAAATTGCAGGTGGATAAGTCCCAACTCATCCGTACACAATAAAGGGAATTAACAGCAAACACAAATCACTTTCCACATCAAAAGACAACAGAGTGATGATTCAGTTTTGACCCTAAACAATTGAGAAAAAGAATTTTCTTCATCAATAAGAATGATAAAATTGATGTACCAAATTCTCGGCACCAGGTAGGTTCCCTCTCTTGGCAAGATTGACAGCAAGCTCCAAGTTGTTCAACTGCATCAATAACAAACAAAGTCAACACACAATATCTGGACTTCTATTACCAGACGCAATTAAAAATATGTACGAACATACTTGGCCGCTAACGAAAGGCACAATTGTTGCTTCATTCACTGTGGCAAGCAAAACTTGGCCACGCCTATTGATGGCATAGAAGCCTCCAACTGATGAAGCTTCTGCCGTCAGAAAAATTGGATCTGGACTTATCCTATTCCTGTATACAGCAGTAGCTGTTTCCAGGTCATAGACAAACAGAAGCCCTAGCTTGGTGATGACATAAATCAAACTGTACTTGTGGGAAATCTGCCAAAAATCGGAAAAGAATTGTAAGAGATTACGAAGCACCAAACCAGAGTACAAAACTTGGAAGAAGATATACCTGCATGGCAACAGGAAAGTCGTCAGCAAAATCTGGAGGAAAGAAAAGATCTGCCTGCTTCTTCGTAAAAGATGGTCTCCCTACACACAAATGAACAGATGCATAAGTTCAAGAGAACTGTTCATACCTCCACGCATGAGAACCAAGGAAGCATAATGATTCCAACAAGAAAATAATCTACGCATGTTCTCGATTCTAGTTCTCCTAGAACTCTTGGTCAGACATTATGGGTGGAACGTAATCATTTTCGCTGCTGAATCGTGATTTTCTTCAACTTTTTAATGGCACAAAATTAAAATTGTAAATAATTCATCCAGAAATTAGAATAACTGCACCCTATAGCATTCTGAAAGAACAACAAAAGCATTATCATTCAGTGACAGCTATTTGTATCCAGCCCAAAACTGATGGATACAGCAAGTAAATTAATTACACATACTAAAACCGCATTGGAATAGGACTCAAGCTACAAAATAAGAACCAAAACCAATAAACCGCCAACTTCCAGACTATAGACAAATTAAAATAGAAAAAAAGAAAGGGCAAAACGTGAGACCTGGCTGGGCACCGAGCTCAATAACATGCAACTTTGATGTAATCTGCCCAGCATTTACTGATTTTGTAGCAAAAGAAATAAGAACGGAAGGATTCTCATTTCCCGGAACCTGTGTAAAACGAAACCAATAGATCTCACACATACCATAAACGAGCATCAACTGTGCATGCAAGATAAGTTTAAGGAACCAAACACACCTTGAATGTGGCAAATGAAGCTGCATGAGCTTCAAGAGCTTGACTACGCTGCTGATCCACAGAAAAGAGTTGCATATTTCCTTTGACAAGTTGCGGTCTCTACAAAAGTAAAGACAGGTGACAAAGCAGTACATGCATAACGTCACATTGGAAATTATTTAAGTTAATGCAACTGAGGAAAAGAAAGAAACAATTAAACCAATAACTGCTTATACATATTTAGAACTGCAAAGCATTGAATACATAACATGCTGATCGCAATAGATAGGAAAGGACCATAAAGTACTACATCATACTATTAACAAAACCTAAAAGATGATGCTGACAACTGCAGAAGGAAGCACATGAAAGATGCTCATAGAATGGAAGCCAATTCCAGTCCAATTTAATTCAGGATTGAGGAAAGATGAAACTTCTTGCCATGATATTTTTGGAGTACAATAATATGTAGAAAGAAAACAAAAGAATCATAAAATTACTATTCAAACCCCATCCCCAGGAAAAAAGTTAAATAAATATCCTCATGCATCGGCTAGCATTATCCTCATAGATTGTTGTACTTCCAGATATGCCAGTCTTCCTTGCGGAACGAGTAATGTTCATACATCAAGGTATAGCCTGCTTGATTGCAATTGCATACAGAAACTAACGGTAAGGCTAAGTGCTTGTTGTCATATCATTTTGCTTACCCTCTTTAGATAATAAAACCTAGCATGCAAGTCACCTGCAAACATTTTGTTGAATGAGATATCGACACTGTCTCACACTCAGCAATCCATATACAAAATCAGACCACAGATCACATGGTTGGCATTAATGATTGTCATTCCCATAAGCAGTATCTACTATCTACCACTTCACGTATTCTAGGCACATCAGGAAGGATGTGTTCCCCACATTGTCACACATCACCATGAAGATGGGGCGTGCCAGATACAAAAAATCAGACCACAGATCACATGGTATGCATTAATGATTGTCATCACAATAAACAGTACCTACCACTTCATGTATTCAAGGCACATCATGATGTGTTCCCCACATTGTCACACATCACCATGAAGACCTCCTTGTGTCACATATATGATCTGTCTCATATGGTAAATCCTCAAAGAAACGCCAATTCACCAACACTTGGGGTGTGCTTCGGATGTGGAAAGAGAAGCTTCAGAGGCACCTTCCTAGTATATTGCGGGAGCTAAAAGTCTGAGTTCAAAAGACTCTAGGTTCTTGGGATTTGGTGACTAAAGAAGAAGGGCGAGTTGGTCAGTTAGGCTATGTCGGCCAAATTAGATAGAAAGAACCTGCTACACGGTTTGCCCAATAATCTTCCAAAAATCTTTCCCAGGAGAAGTTTCTCAACAATGGCAGTACATGGGGCCACGGGGGTCCAACAATCCAACAGCTTGGCCTAAAAGCCACCTAGATTCCACAACACGCCATCACATGCATGCACTCACTTTACAACAAAAGGCTATACTATAATTGCATCACTATTTGAACCCTCTAATACTCTCAGTCACTCTCTACTGAGTCTCTAGTAAAAACTCTTTCGCGTCTTTCCTATCCTGCCCCCACTATGCTGCTTTATCTCTCACCCATTCTCACAAAGTTTCCAAAGCCTCTGATGTGTTTCGTCATCTCTAATCCGGACATTCGGTTGTCTTGGAACCACTTGTACAACGACATTCCATGCCATTGACAATCCAATAAACAAGATGAGCTTAAACACAAATTATGTCCAAAACATGAAGAAGCGGAACAGATGCAACACATAGAGAGGGAGATGGAATAAACAGCAACACTTTGTCTCTTGACTCTATTCTAATCGACTCACATTCCGGATAAAACTATAAATATAACACACCAAATTCTAGAATATGGGAAAATACTAAAAGAAACCAACCGAAGCATGACCATTATCAGCTAAAAAGTACCTCGGCCGAACCAGGAGCGATTCCAATCAATACCAACCATTTTTCGGTAGGATCACATCGGTAGTTAATTATCTGATTATTGGCTAGATTAGCCGTTCTGTCAAACATCTTCACAGGTTCAGATTCACCTACCCAAAAAAAGGGGGGGAAAAGGAGGTGAATAATAAAAAAAAACAGACAACACCAAAAGAGGTCATAAAGTAGCATATTGCTCTTTCTGTTGAAACGAAAATGTGTTACCTTCGATGGACCAATGATATACAGAGGTTTGTGTGACAAGACCCAACATCTTTGGAGTGATCCATTTCCAAAAAACAACCTACAAGCAGAGCACGGAGTAAGCTAATGAAAATATTCAAATTCTGAGGTGCGGATTGTGCGGTGAGGCATTTCAAGGACAAAATAAACCTATCACCTGCTCAGGCATCTGATATGATTTCATTTTTGCTTTCAACTCAATGTTAAATATCTGCAAGTGATCCTGAGTAGTTCCCGGAAGTTGGGCTTCAAAAGAATGAAACCATGTCATGAGCTAAGATATCGAGAAGTAAACTTCTAAAAGTAAGGAAGACAAAAGCTACAATAAATTATTCCAGAAAAAACTTAATTGAACCTCCAAACTATAGCAATTTGAGATGCTACAGTCCCAAAAGTTTGGAGTACATTTACTGTCCACGATGTGAAATTATCTTTGTACATCTCCCACGTATCACATTCCAAACCTATGTCCAATTAAACTGACGCACCAATGTTTCCCGTGCAACAATAACTTCATAAATCTAGGCAATAACTTAAAGGGAGCAGAACAGTCAATGATGTGTCCAAAATGTCAGTAAGATAAACAGATGGAAAGTATTCCAATAGCCACAGGCACATCTTTCTGCATTCCAAAAAAAACACACAGAAAAGCAAATTGACATTGAATATTCATTATGATGTAACTGGCTGGAGAACATCGAGATTTCAGGGGGGAAAAAGGGAAAAATAAGCCTTCAAGCAGCAGTTCTGATAATTAAATGCTCATACTCATAGTGACCCAAACGAGATATACCTTTAAGGGCCAAAATTCTGGAATTGGGATTCATGAGGGCCGAATCCGCCGTTATAGGTCTCCTCAAGGGCTGATTTGGCATACTCATATCAATAATTACAACACTGTTCTGAGGCGATGTCTCACGAACGCATATATACTTGTCGGATTCCATGGTAACATGCGTGAAAGTAATAAATTGAGGAGTGATCCCTAGGGTAGGCAACTGCAATTACACAGCACACAATGAGTACAAACATCAGCCAATCACTAAATCCCTTCAGCCGCATTCCTAGCCATAACATGTAGATTGTAAAGACATCAACATATTACTAAATGGCAGAAACAAGTTGCGATTTATTCTCACCACCAGGGAATATAATAATATATAAAGAAGAAATGCTCTCTCAGCCAATTCTACCGTCGTTTTATGTCACCACGAATGTGGATGGTCCTTTATTGATAAGTTCATTTCATGTTCCGAAAAGATTATACAGAAAGAGAATCAAGTTGAATCACATCCTGATGTGTGCAGGCGGCTCTAGCTTATCGGCAATGGGTTCAAAATTACACAAATCCTCGGAACAAAAATTTACTTGACATGTTTTCTCGTACTATTGTACCCACTAGTGGAAAATGTTGAACCCACTCAGTCATCCAGAATAAAGGGGTAACAACTACCAACAATACAGTTAGTTTGTAGACAATCAGAATTCTTGTAGACCCAGTAGTCTATTTGCTCATCAAACAACTTGAACTGTAGAAAGACTTTTTCCGCAAATGAAGTACATGATAATCAATTGGGCTTCCTGATGAAACCCATTGGATAGATGATGTGTACTATGAAAAAAAATCTCTTTCGATAAAATTGGCAAATAAGCCCCAGGTGAACGATTTCAAAACGGGAAGCTCCAGTATTGCAGAAAACTGGTGAAAAAAAGCACCACAAGAACAAAGTGGCAGTGGTACGGGTGTTCTACCTTCAAACTGGAAGGATCACATTAAGCCACATCATTCAGCATATAAATTCGATACGGATTTCCTGTTTTAGTACCTTACTCTGTTTGAAATACAAAGACTCGGCCACGTGTATCATCCCCCTATTGGCAAAAGAACTTAGCACCTATGAATTTTCATAAACAACCTCACGACTTACATTACAGATCCAGATAAAACAGATCTACACGAAGTTCAACACGCACTAAGCAACACAAAACACTATTAACTATATCCCAATAGAAACGCCAAAATCGATTAAGGTTGCCAGAAAACTAATAAGAATTTAGCCGACGACTTCAAATCAGTTCCAATCAGTTCGAAACGCGATAGTTCCGACTCAATTCGGTAAAAACTTGGAACTACGAGATTCGAATCGGTTGGTTTGAGAGAGGATTAGTACCGTTAGGGTTTCCTTCATGCTGATCGGAGCGTTAGCGGCCGCCATGGTGGCGAGATCGGAGGACTCCGATCTACCGGATGCGAAGGGAAATCGCCAATTGAGAGAGGACTGGGGGCAGATTGAGGGACGTCAAGTCGCTGGGAGATCTGAGGCAGCGAAGGAACCCTGGAACACTCGGGGGGTGGAGAGAGAGAGAGAGAGAAAGGGAGAGAAGAGATCTAGAGAGAGAAATGGAGGGTTCCTTGTGCTATGATGAGAAGGCTGACTGGAATATAAAAAGAGGAGAATGGAAAAAACGGGGTTTTGTTTGAGTGCGCCTGTGCTCTCGCCAGGGTTGAGTGGTGTTTGTGGATTTGGTGATGCTGCAGCACACCCGCCCTATAAAGTTAGGCCCCGTTTCCGAAAAGGACCGAAAATGAAATAGTAAGTCTGTACTCCCGTCCTAATTTAATTGTCATTTTTAAAGTTTATATCACTTTTTAATTGATTATATCTTATAATTTATAATATTTTAGGTGATTTTAAAAATATTGTATTATATAACAAATCAAGATCTATCAAACAAAATTCATATTGGATATAAAATTCATTACCAATTTAAATATATAACTAATTTTTTTATTCAGTTAGAATAGAACTAGGACAAGTAAATTATGACGAAAGGAGTATTTTTTAAGAAAGCAATTTTAGGCTAAAAATTAATGTACTTACGCAAATAATTTTTTTATCGATATAGATCGTGTTTGATAGATCTCATTGAGATTTTAATATAGTGCAAAAAAATTGAAAAATTATTTTTATTTACATTATTTTTGAGTTTAAAAATGTGAGAAAATAAGTAATTCTAAAACGGGGCCTTAGTGCGGTTGATCTGGCCGTTTACGTCGTTATGGATGATATAAATTTAATCTGAGCTCCTCCATAGGTTGTTTAGATTTAATCTGAGCCCTTACAAATTTGATTCGTCCGTTGTTTGGGTCAACATTTGAGCAGTTCATTACCAAAATAGACAGCTAGATCAACCACACTATAAATTGTAGGGCAGGAGTGTCCTATAGTGCCGTGGTCCAGTGTTTGGGATCGTGAAAATCCGGGTCGGGTTATTTCAATTCTACGATTATAGAGCATTTTGCCAAAATTGCTGTGTATATCTATTTTTTTCCAAACCAGTTGGGATATGGATGTTACATTACGTTTTTATGCACATCTCGACTAATTTATAGAGATTCAATTTTTGATGAGAAAAATAATTAAAGATTTAACAAAGCGCGCCTCGTATGAACTGAGAGAATAAGGATTGATAGCGCTGAAAAATTGAATGATTAAGTCAACTGTGAGCTTTTTGTTACACCGATTCGATTATCAAAATGGGTCATCTCATAAAAATTGTAAAGAACGCTAACCATGTCAAATGGTCATTCATTTTGTTTGGTTTATATTTTAGAAAATTATTTTTGAGAGTTGGAGTGGTAATAAGTGAAGAGAGATAGAGAGAAAAATTTATTGGAAACTGTGCCGAGACTCTCAGATAGAGAGAAAGATTTATTGAATTTCAATTCGTAAAAGTTTCAAATGTATCTATCTTGGGAAAAAAATAAACTCGACCGCTGAATTGAAACACATTTTTTTGTTGAATCGAAACACATTTATTATTTCAAGATAAATGTGTTACGAGCACATACTTATTGCGTTAACTACTCCATGCTCGTTCCAAGTCCCGGAGGAAAACTAATTTTGACATAATTTGCATTATCAACAAGTTTTAAAAAGTGAATGATTTCGATCATTAAAAGCTATCGAATTGTAGAAGGATTCACAAGAATCATCTAATAAGACGAGTTTCCTTTTGGGGGCATGATAGTTGTGGTTTACTTATGGGTTAAGTTTTGGTCAACTGACTCAACTGGTACCATTTTCAACGGTATATGATATTATTCAGTTACACAACCCAACATTGAAAGCCTGGTTCGTTTAATTTGGTCCTCTATAATAGTGAATTCCCAGTCCAGAGGCCCAGGAAACATTGTTAACTGGGCCAAGACTCCGGCCCAGGCCTCGTATATCATCTTCTTTCAAGGGGAAATTCCTGGCCGGTCCCAAATTTTACATAGGGTTCCATGCAAACCCTTTTTTAAAGTTCTATCCCATCTAGACCCTTTTTAAAGATGCTTTTACTATTTCGCCCCTATCACTTTTCATATCTCAAGAATTCACACCTCCGAGAATTCACACCCCCAAGAATTCACACCTCCCAGAATTCACACATCTCTGAGAATTCACACCTCTCAAAATTCACACCTCTGAGAATTCACACCTCAGAGAATTCACACCCCCAAGAATTCACACACCTTCGAGAATTCACACCTCTCAAAATTCACACCCCCAATAATTCACACCCTCCAGAATTCACACACCTCCCAGAATTCACACCCCCAAGAATTCACACATTTCAGAATTCACATCTCTTTGTAAAATTCACACCTTTACGGAATTCAAACCCCTAAAATTCACATATTTTTTTGCAGAATTCACGCCCCATCTGCATTATTCACACCCGAGAATTCACACATCTCAGAATTCACACCCATTCGCAAGAATTCACACCCTCCAAATTCACATTCTTTTGCAGAATTCAAACTCCCAAAAATTCACACCCATTCGCACTATTCACACTCCCAGAATTCGCTTCTTTGAAAAGAAAAAAAACCAATTCGCACTTAAATAAATAATTCACATGTTTAGAAAAGACACAATTCACACCTTAAAAAAGACAAAATTCGCATTCCATCTATACTTTTCACACCCTCGAAAAATTAGATATCAATTGAGAGACTCGTGATCTTTATGGAACAAATCAATTGAATCCCAATCATGCAAAAATTGAACAAATCAATTCACACCAAGTGAAGTACAACAATCTACTGTATAACAATACAAGAACGAAACGATTACTAGAGAAATCAATTGAGAGACTCATGATCATTACTGCAAGGATCTCGAACGTATTGACGAGCGTAGCTGCAAAATAAAATTAAAAAAACACAACAATAATCACAATCAGATTAATTAAGAAAAAGAAACAAATAAACGTATATATTTATATATATTTACGAATAAGAACTTACCGAGGTGGATTTCTCCGAATGATCCGCTACCGATCTTTTGCTCGAGCTTGTGTTTGTCGCCGACGATCCCGGCAAATACAAGTTTTCAGTTGCCGGATTTTCCATTACGAGTTCATCAACCAAATCTACGAACACGTGGTCAGTTCCTAATGCATAGATCGAGATTTCAGTTGATTATTCAGAGGTTTCCACAGAAATAATAGCTTACTATAAACAGTGGTGTTCGAAATCGAGGAGAGGAACGAGAACGGTGTCGTTAGTGAAATGAGACGATTGGCGGCGACAGGGAAGAGGGGGGGCGGCGGTTGCAGTTTCCGGTGGGGAGTTGTTCGGAGGGTTGGATCGGATTATGTCGCCATATTACGGGAGAGGTGGATGCGTATTATGACGATGAGAGTCCCAGCGAGAGGGATATTTTTGGTAGTTTACCTAGAACAGGGGTTAGGCGGAATAGTGTTGACAGGAGGTGGGCTCGGACGGGAAGCGGGTGACGAAAAGGGGCCGGCCAGTAAGAACCCCTTCTTTCAAAGATTATCTATCTATACTACTTCTTTTATCTATACTAGTTCTTTTAAATGTATGAAGATATGAAGATGTTTCCTACTTTTTACTTTCCACAAATGCCCCTAACACTTTCAATTAATACCTAATCACCCCATGCCTCTTCCCAACCGACACAATGCTAACACTCCAACGGAAACGATACAAAACAACAACGGCCTCCTCAAGCCTTCGAAAAAAGCATTACAGCCTCCCATTGTCAGCCCGTCCTCCTCAACCGCTCCTCCGTCAGCCGGTTCTCCTCAGCCGCTCTCCACCAGCCGACGACCAAGGCTCCAACTACAAAAACATACCGGACTAAACTCAAGTGTATTCCAACAGACAGGTAAGGGCATGTATCTAACTTTCCTCCCGGCCTTTGTTTGCTAACACTTTCCCCTTTCCCCTTCCAAAGACACCGTCCATCAATGTCAACAACTCTGTAGACCATAATTTCGCACACAAACTGTTTGACAAAAATGTGCCTTTGAGTTCTTTTGGAGTTAAGATTATTTGACTTTTAATTAAATTGCCCAGAAAATCCCAAATGTTAGATTTCCGTTTTCCAAAGTTGGTACGGAATTACTGTGCATATAGTATCAGCGGGGTGTTATTGACTTCATTATCATAGCATGAGTGTTTATGATCATGTCCATTCAGGATTGTATTGCCCGATAAATCTCCTTGCATGTTTCTTGTATACATATTGATGAATAAGGTACTACATGGTTTTGACAGTTGTAGTTGTCCATATCATTTGATATAGAAATAAGTCATTTGAGTAAGGTATTCAGAGATTTTATCTTCCAATTTAACCAGTCTAATACTTTGGAATGTAACAATTAAGAAAATTCTATTCCAAAAAAATAATTAAGCAAATTCTATTCCAAAAAAATAATTAAGCAAGTTGTCACATGCATTGACTATTTCTATATTGACAATTTTACAGTTTTACTTGAGTTTCCTCAATGTTGAAACCATGTTCCTATTGTACTTTTATGTTGCCTTTGGACACCTGACCGTAGAGATAGAGATGCACTGCCTCCTATCATGTTTTGACTCCACTGGTGGGATAATACAGATTTGGTTGATATGGTTTCTTTTCCCATTCAGAAAAGTTTTGAACGGGTGTATCCTTTCATATTGTCATGAAAGTTTGCGACTTTTGGTTAGTCCCTTTCATGGATGATTACATTGAATTGTTCAGATCTTTATTACCTGTCCCTGTAAATTTTCACGTACTTCATAGATGATGACATGGCATGTGATTTTTCCCTTTCTTTTTGTTTGCTGATAAAGAAAATGGACGAAACTCAAGGTTTGGATTGCCTTGCCGAAGATGAAATCAGTCGGCGTCTCATTCGTCAAAGGAAGAGATATGCTAGGTTTACGCCTACACAAAGAGCAGAATATATTCAGAAGACCATGCAAAATAGGAAGAGGAAACGCAATGCACATTATACTTCTCCAAACACAAATCATGTTGTGAATTCTCAGATGAATAAACACAAAATCCATTGCCAAATTCTCCTCTGGAGGACAACCTAATGGAGATCGAAACAATCGGTTAGTACTTTAGACACAAATTATTAATTTGAATAGCCATTCAAAAAAAATTATTAATTTGATTAAAACCTTAATAGTATCTACTTTCCACATATGCCTTACCCTTTCTTTTTGCTGATGATCTATTCATAATGTGTGGGGCAGACCCTTCTTCTTTCCAAATTGTTAGTTCCATGCTACATGATTTCTACTCAGTTTCTGGGTTAAAACCTAATCTTCAGAAGAGTTGTGCCTATTATGCTGGGGTCTCTCATGAGAATAAAAATGCTCTTCAACAAATTTTAGCTATTTCAGAAGGGAGCCTGCCTGTCAAGTACCTTGGAGTCCCTCTCATTACTTCTAGACTTCATGCTTCAGATTGTAAAATTCTGTTGGAGAAAATTGCTTCCAGAATTCAGTCCTGGATTAACAAATCATTATCTTATGGAGGTCGTGCTCAACTCATTCAATCTGTTTTGTTCAGCATCCAAATTTATTGGAGCTCCATTTTTATGCTTCCTCAGAAAATTCTCGATAAAATTGAAGCTTTGTTGAGATCCTTTTTCTGGACTGGAATTCAAATGAAGGCTAGTGGTGCTAAAGTAGCTTGGACTGATGTCTGTTGTCCCAAAGATGAAGGTGGATTGGGATTTAGAGTTCTTAAAGATTGGAACAAGGCTATTATGACCAAGCACTTATGGGCTATTGCTTTAAAAGCTGATACTTTGTGGGTTAAATGGATCCACACCTACATAATCAGAGATCATTGCCTTTGGCATATCCCTATTCCTGCTTCAGCCTCATGGACTATCAGGAAATTGTTAAAATTGAGATCCCTAGTTCACCCTTGGATAACTCATGTGGTGGGTAATGGAAAGAATACTTTTTTGTGGTTGGATAATTGGCATCCACTTGGTCCACTTTTTGCCAGGTTTGGATCCAGAGTTGTATATAATTTGGGTAGAAATCTTCACGCCAAAGTTGATACCATCATTGCTGACCACTCTTGGCATTGGCCACGGTGTAGAAATGCTGTGACACAGGACATATTGAGGGCCACCCCAGCTAGTTTTGTCCCTCACCCATCTCGAGAAGATGCAGTTATTTGGAACCTTACCTCAAATAATCAATTCTCTGTCAAGTCTGCTTGGAATGCAATAAGAAGAGAGCATTCCAAGGTTACCTGGTACAAAATTATCTAGTTTAAACATTGTGTCCCTCGTTGGTCCATCATTCTGTGGCTAGCTAATCAACAGAGGCTTACTACAAAGGATAGACTCCTTAAGTGGGGTATGGCTATTGATGATCAATGTGTCCTGTGCTCTGCTACAGTGGAAACCCATGAGCATCTTTTCTTTCAATGCTCTTTTTCTGTTCAACTTTGGAAACATTTGCAAAGGGACCTACAACCTCAATGCCCCTTCAATGGATTACTCCAAATTATGGAATGGATGACTCAAGTTGCTAGGGGATCTCAGTTTGCCTGCCTGTTCTCAAAGATTGCTTTGGCTGCTCTCTTATACCATGTTTGGGGAGAACAGAATTGCAGAATTTTCAAAAATCATGGGTGTAATGTTCAACAGCTGGAGTCTAAGGTGAGAACTGATATCCGAGCTTGTGTGAGCTCTTGGAGAAGTCTTAAGAAGTCAGGATCTAATATAGCTCTGTGTTCCTTGTGCATGGAATATCCCAGTTAGGGTCTTTGAGAGTTTGTAATTTTGTTGTTGTCTTTTTTAGTTTAGTTTTTGTGTTGTTTTTGTTTTCAGCCTAGCTTGTTGCTGGGATGTTTGGTTTTGTTTGCCTGAGGTATGCCTCAGTATTGTGTGTGGTTTCGTTTATAAAATTTTTACCTTACCCAAAAAAAAAAAAAAAGACAACGACTGCTAGAAGTCCAGCTTTCCCAACCACAAGAATTGCAGAGGATGGCAAATTGCTGATTTTGTCTGGCTAAAAGGTTCCAATACGAACCTCCAGCTTTTTGCTACCACTACGGAGAAGTAGTTCTGAGTCTTCTGACAAGCCCATCTGTCCCATCAAGCCTACGAAACTTGTTCACTTCTCAAACTGTTGAAGCTTGGGAATAACACAAGCACATTCGTGCCTATATATAACAGCATTTTCGGTTTCAACAAGAGTAGTTTACACATTTCGTGCACAAGGGCAAATTTACCATGAACTACCATCTTTGATTCCATTGGCTACTTCTCCTTGTTACTTCCAGCTATACTTCTATGAAACTGATACAAGCTGGACAAAAAAAAAAAAAACCCCACATAACCCACATATTGTCAGAACACTAATGGATGTGCTCTCTGCAAACGCTTATGCCATGTTTCTTAGGTGACTAGACCACAGTTCCTTGGATTCATATAGAATACACATAAGGACTAACATCAAGCTTGACCAAAGGATTCACAACTCCCCATTGACTGACCAGGTGGCTGCAATTTGGATAGAGGAAAATAATGCAAATGTCTCTCATGAACGTGATATTATAGTACACTCAAACTCTGGACATAAAATAGAGTGCAACACTATTATGGTTGTTATGATCCGTTGCAATACCCATTATTACATCCTAGAGGTGAGGTTGGATGGCATCAAAATATCCTTAGAAGAATTCAAGCTCGCACTAGCAATGGTGCATCAGATACACAAAATGATTTGTCTTTTCACAGTTTCAAATCAATTGAAGAAAATATCCTTAGAAGAATTCAAGCTCGCACTAGCAATGGTGCATCAGATACACGAAATGATTTGTCTTTTCACAGTTTCAAATCAATTGAAGAAATTTTCAGCCAAGTACAAGAAGGTACTTAACTTTTCTTCTTTCTTACAATTTCAAATTGCATAAAAGTTAGTTGCATACTTACCAATGCCATTTGTGCTCTTACTATGGAAAAAAAAAAGTGCGATGCATAGGTGAAGGTGACAAAGTTCTGGTGAGATGCATTCTCCTTAAAAATGCAACTACAACCATACAAAACATAACGACAAAAAAGACAATTCTGGAAAGTGTTGGTGCTGACATTGGTGAATGCATGGTAATAGGTTTTACTCTTAAAAGACAATTCTGGGAGAAATATTCTATTCTGGAATCATCTGTGGGTGGGTGAGGAGGCTCTAAAATCTGTGTTCCCTACGCTATTTAGGCTGTCATCACAAAAGGAAGCTATGATAGCAGAAGTGAGAGGTGATCAAGCAAATAGCCTATGGAATTTAAGATTCTCAAGAAGACTACGGGATTGGGAGAAGGATCAGTTGAACACTCTACATCAACTAATTAGTGTGGTTTTACTGGATGCCTCAACGGATGATAGCCTCCAATGGGAATGGAGTAAAGATCTCACCCTTTCAGTGAAGACTACCTATTCTACTTGGGAAAACAAGAGCTTCTTGGAAGAGATGGAGTTGTTCAAGACCTGGAAAAACATCTGCCCATCAAAAGTTGAAGTGTTTACTTGGATGGCTTTGCAAGACTGTATTGCTTCAAAATCAGTCTTGGTTAAGAGAGCAATTATTCCCAATAGTTTGGATATATGCCCGCTGTGTAATAGTGCTCAAGAATCTCCAAATCACCTCCTGCTGCTCTGTTATCATGCTTGGAGAGTTTGGTCTGAGATTATGAAATGGTGGAAGATATTATGGGTCTGTCCATCAAATCTGGTGGAATTACATCAGTTCTGGAACTCTTTTAGGTTTCAGAAGCTAGAGAAACTATGCTGGCAGGCATGTTTTTATTGTGTGTTGTGGTCTATATGGTTGAGCAGGAATGAGATTGTATTCAGAAACAAGACTTGGGATTGTGAGTAAACTCTTGATCTAATCAAGACTAGGATGGCTATCTGGATTAAAGGAAATTTTAATGTCAAAGATTACTCCATTGATGACTTTAAATTTTGCTTGGAGGGGATTAGAGAAGTGAGATTTTAGTGCTTCTCTGGGTGGGTTGGGTGGTGATGAGGGTGGTGTGTCTGTCAGTTTTTTCTTTCCTTCGTTTTCTCCTCTTGTTTTGTGGTTGGGTTGGGTTTGGGCTCTGTTTTTCTTTTTTTGCTTCTTTCCTCTTCTTTGTTGTGTCTCGGACTTTTTGGGGTTTTGGGTGGTGGTTTGTCTTGTTTTTGGGTTTTTGTTTTTGGTTTGCGTCTGTCTTGTTTTGGTCCATGTCTGTGTAGCCTTGTGTCTGTTCCTGTTTTGGATCTTGGTCTTTGTGTCTGTTTTGATTCTCTTTTGCTGGTGGCCCACTAAGTGACCACTTTACTTATCCCCTGGAGTCTCTCATGCAAACTGATGCTATTGCTGCCAAGAATACTAATGTTGCTATCTGAATGGATGCTTTTGATACTGATACTGTCAAGAATATTATTGTGCTTCTCAGATATGTCTTGATGATGTGCTATGCTACACTTGGTGCTGACTGTCTCCTCTCTCAATTGAAGATGGTGCTGGTTGAATGGAAGGTTTCAATCTATAGATCTCTGAAAATCTAATCTTTCTGCTGAAGCTGCTGGTTATTAATATGTTTGGCGCCTGAACTTTGCTACTGGTTCATAAGTTTTCTGCATTTGCTGTCGTTTCTGTTGTGGTGTGATGCTGTTCTGTACCTTGCTGCTACAAGCAATACTACTTTGGTCCATTCTAAGTTTTCTCCTGAAGATGTTTGAAGATGTTATGAGTGCAATTGTTTTCTTCTTTTGGTCTTGGATTGAAGAAGGATCAACGCTGTGCTTGGCAATGCTGAACGATTGGCTTTTTTGAAGGTTTTTTACGTATTGTCCATGTTTGCTTGAATTTCATGACTGTTGGATGTTAGGTTGCGGATTTCTACTGTAATGCCTTTTTGTTGGCTTGGTTTCCTCTTTTGCATTCAATATTTCGCTGGATGTTTTCTCTTCCTTGTCATGTATTTGCTCATGGCCTGTCATGTAGCTTATATATGACTTGGATCCTTTACTCGATGTACCCATTGTCGAGTTATTAATAAATTTTATTGCCGATTAAAAAAAAAAACCCTTGTAGGCAGCAACTTACCTCATTGGTCTAAAAAGGTCCGAATTTTTTATAGGCGTTGCACGCGTTGTAATATTTTCACTGTATAATTATTTATAGTGACGGGGTGTAATTATTTATCACATTCACCCGAAGAAAAAGTTTCAAAACTCAAATCTCATCAAACTAAAATTCCTTTAGATTGCTTCACGTGCAACGCACGTGCAAGTTTACTAGTTTTCTTGAAAGGTCCAAAGTTTTTCGGGAAAATGACGGCCAATGACGAATTTTGATCCCCGTAAAGAACATTTTTAGCATTAATAAATGTTCTTAGTTTGTCCTTAACGGGTATTAATTATCAAAACACGTCCTAGGCCATCATTTTCCCAAGTTTTTTCCTTGAATAGTCTTCTTTAGTGTTTTTAATGACCCAATTACTATTTCCCTAAGTGGTATGGAGGCATGGATGCCCCATATGATTTTCTTGCAAAAAATGGCAATTTTTTTTTATAATAAACCTCCCATTAGATCAAAACCATCCCAAAAAACGAGGTGGTTTTATGATTTTCTTGCAAAAAAATGGCAATTTTTTTCACAAACTAGCTTCACATACCATTTATTATAATCACACTACCACAATATATGATCAAACTTACCTTAATGTATGGCCACAATGTATAGTTACACTTACCACAATGTACGGCCACACTTACCAAGAGAGGGAGTCAACCAACGGTTAAGAATTAAAAATGGAGATCCAACCGTTAAGGGCAAATGGGGGCATGGCTGCCCCTAAACAGGGCAGGGCATCATTGCCGGATCCATGAAAGGCGCATCACTTCTTTCTCAGATCTCACCAATTTACGCGCAATCGAACTAATTTATGGATCAATCTCATTGTGAATCATCTCCCACTTATAAGCAAGAGCCCAACCCCATGTAAACTTACTGCATAAGAATTGATGCATGCACTTGAGACCTTAGAAGGAATCAAATGCTTAACCCGATGCCTTGATCGACCACCAGGCCAAGGCTTTACATCACTTCTTGCATTCTGAAGCGCAAAAAACAAAACCAAAAATTCATTACCTCATTTTCTTCTCGAACTATAATTCCACTTCGAAATTTAGAGCACCTGCTTTGAAGAAGATGCAAATTAACTTCCAACACCCGAATAAAATCAAGGATAGTCTTATTGCAAATCGAATGGGAATCCGGGGTGTATGCTGTCCCTAGCATGCGTGTTGGGCGCATCTGCGCTGTCCCTGCTCGGCAATGGATGACTCGAATTTCATCTCGGCCAAATGGTATAGCCCACCGGTAAAGCATCATGTATTACCATGCATGAGATTTCTCCGTGTGCGCGTCGGCCCAATCCGTTGGGGAGTATTCACAGAGTCCACACCACATCACATAGACCCAATATACATTGAATGACTCATATTCACTTAAAAAGTTAAGCCTTGTAAGTGGTGAGCCATCCAATTGCATATATATTAAGGTCCAATATTTTTTTCTATTTATTCGGTGTGAAACTCAAATTTTCACACATGTTCCTAACATTCCCCAGTCCTTGCTTAGATGGCCTGCCTTTGAATCTTTGATTGGACTGAGGAGAAAATTAATTGAAGTCCGTGTAAGCTAGCCCAGATATTCCTACCATTAAACCGAAAAAAGAAAGTAATTTCTTATGAATTCCCCAGCAAAAAAGTAATCTCTTATGAATTCACCGATCTCCGTGTGAACTAACTCACTAAACTCCCCCGCTAACCCTCCGGTGTATATAATATTTGGAAAAAAGAAGAAGCAGCAGTTTAGCACTTTATCTATAATGTACTGAACATCAAAATTTTGAATTGTATACCTAGTTTGACCCCTCCTTTGAAAATGCCCTAATGCTGCAGAAGTACAGATGATCAAATTGGTATTAGGCCATGGCCCATGCACACTACTAGTAAAAAGAAAGAGATTGTTTGACCAAACGAATTAGTAGAAATAACGAAGAGTCTTATCTTGGACCGTTCAATTGTAGTCTTATCTTATCATATTGGACAGTTCAATTTTATTCTTATCATGGACAGTTCAGTTTTAGGCCAAGTGTATATTGAGTAAATAGTAGTATTTTGATAATTAGCTAGGCAAGCCATTCAAATTCAGACCAACCTGTCCACGGCTGAAAGTCGAAGTTTGCCCGCCTTTTTATAGCCCGATTTTTCTCCGTTCCAATGCTTGTTACACGCGCACACACACATGTATTGGGCCGAATCTTCTTTATTTACTTTGTGGTATCGTTGCGTTGTGGGTTTTGAACCTGCGTTACAAGGCCGATGGGTTCTCTCCTCAATGTGTTAGGGAGTTGCTTATAGCTGATACTGCTGGAATATTGGAAACTTTGGGAGGAAGTGAGATTCCCTATGTTTTTTGGTATTGAAAGCGACGTGAGCTAGGAATCAGAAGAACTGATCACTTTTAACCTACACAAATTTGACTTCCCTAACTCCAATAATGGTTTCTACGTACATGTGGATTAAGGAATCCCGGTGAGTGATGGAAGGTCGAGACCAACCGAATCCTCGAGATTTTGGTGCCTGCCTTGAGGTGGATTTCTTGTTGGAATCTGAAGGCTTTTAACTTGTTGATCTATACCTGTACAACTAGAGTTCCTTTGAGGAACACTTGAAGGAACTCTGACACTTCATTCCACAAAGGATTCTCATGGGTGGTTGTTAATCCAAGTCTGTTTTTTTGAGTTCCGTTAGTCATTGGCTCGTTAAAAACTTGTTCAAAATTGGCTCGTTACACGAAAAGATTAAGTTTCGACACATTTTTTAGAATCTGTTGAGATTCGAATCTAAAATTAGGCAACCCATTACTCAACTCAACAAGTTTATGATTTTATGAAAGAAACACACAAAACAAGCAATCTAGTTACTCAAATCAACGGAGAAAAGTTTGATAGTGGATCAGCGGATAGACACACTAAGTTTAAACACTTTTTTTTTTTTTTTTAATTTTCCAACTCAACTTGAACAACTCATTACACTGCTCGGCTCGGCTCGACTCGTTTACAGCCTCACATAGATCTTGTTTCATGAAGCTTTCTAAATTCTAACTAGTTTCTGGAAGGTACAGCTCTTCTAGAACCAACTACCAACAAACAATATGAGCCAGCAGCTTGCCAATCCTGACTGGCCCCGGTCCAAGCAAAAAGCATGTTTTCCATGGGTTGAAAAGTATTCGTAAATGGGTCGCTCAAAGTCAATTCTCACTAGCAGAACAACTGAGCAAGTGCTTCTAGTTGAGTCTGATACTTGGCACTGTGACTGTTGTTAAGTCCACCATTGAAGACAGAATAGTGATCAACAACCGGCCACAACAGCATTGACACAAAACCAGGTTTGAGTTGTTTGACTCACGCCTAAACGCTATCGATTTTTTTTATGTCGACTCACTCTGTAGGAAACTTTGCCTCGATTTTAGTCGGACCCCCAACTAGTGGACGGTGAGGTAAGTCTTCCGGATTATTCGACCTAATGCATCGGGTACTATTGAAATCCGAAGTCAAGGTTTCATAGAGAAGAATTAGGGGTTGTTCTTCTAAAAAAGCCACTGGCTTTCCCTCCAAAAATGAGCCAAATAAACCCACAAAAAAAAAAGAAAATAAGCCAATAAGCAACTTGTTTCGTCTTTATTCAAAAAAAATTGGATTTCGGTCAAAAAAATTTACTTTTTAGATTCCTTTTGTCATGAGGAGCCAATAATCCCCAAAAAAATTGATAATAAGCCAAGTGATACGAAAAAAATTTGAATAAGGACAAAAAATAAGCCACTTTGGCTTATTTATCCAAACACCCCCTTAGATACACAGCACAGCAGCAGAGTTTTCGTTTAACTGAAAAGGCATAAATCTTTTTCCCAAATAACATTGAAATCCGAAGCCAAGGCCAAAAATATAAGTTGGTTACTGAAGAACATATCCTCTGTACATTTAGAATGGGATACAACATACCACAACACACTATCTCAACATTCCTACGGAGGTATAAATGTCAAGAACATTCATAACACAATTGATTCAGGTCCTTACTACTTCCCGCCCTGATCGGTGGACGCTAAGCATCAGATTCGGATCATACGTACAGATATTAGAGTTCCGAGCTTCCAAATTCCAAGGCTTCAAGTTTCTACACAATTATGGACTTCTAAATGCTGGGAAGCGATTTTGACTGTCTTCATCTGAATTTTATACTTCCTCCTAGCATGTGTTACGAATAAAATGAGCTAATTGAATCACCATGACACTTATGTCGTCTATGGATCCCCTCGTTACTGACAGATCGACAAGCTTTTTACAAGCAGAAAACGGCTCCAGGTTATCAATGCCTACGCATGAATGGCGTACTACATCTACTGCCTCCTGATTATTGACCTGCAAAGTGAAAACAAATCATCAGCATATAACTCTTGTGAAACAAACTGATCTAAGATGCAACTTAAATGACAACAATTTGACAATTGCGATTTTTGTCAATTTACCTTATCCCACAGTCCGTCAGATGCAAGGATTAAGAACTCGCATTCAGGTGTGAGTCTAATGACTTTGGTCTCCGGTTCTGCTACCACCCAATTTTTAAGATGTTGATCCCCCAGTCCTCTCGATACAGCAAGCGACCCCTGTATTCTCCAAACTCCGCGACAACAGTCCACATAACCACCCTGCATATAGATAACAACAAGACTTTTGTCCATCAGTTGCAGTGGTAGATTATGTTACGCAGCATGAAATTTAGGTTCTATCTGGATAGATGCGTATTTCAGATGAAGCCATTCGATTCAACATAGAAGCTAAAAGTTGGGTTTGATATACATGGCCGCTTACCGTGTTTTCAATCCTGTCTCTTTCATCTTCCCTGCAAGGCCGGTGATCAACCGTCAGGGCCTCGGCGACACCTCCTCGACTCAAAACAGCACGGCAGTCACCAGCGTTGGAGACAACAAGGTCGCCTTCACGTATCAATGCAGTGACACAACAAGCACCTCCGCTTGCACCTTCCTTTAGAAACTCGGCATCTGTGGTAAGGTAACCACCTTTTACTGCCTCTTCTATTTCTTCTTCGCGTCTTCTTGTCACCTCCTTCATAATGTTCCTGCCTATATTGTTTGCGGCAAATTCTGCAGCTTTTGCCCCTCCATGCCCATCAAAAACGCCAAAGAAAGCCTGTAATTGTACAAAGATAAAGAGACTTAAGTCACTAATAAAACAGAAAATTTGGCGAAAAACCCAATCTAGAGAAAAACAAACTACTTTATGTACAAACTAAAAATGGTCTGAATTTTCGATGTCACGCCCAAATTTCCTTGCTTTTTGCCAATTTTTCTCTTTTCGTATCGAAGATGAATAGTAGACTATCAAAATGAGCCAAGCCCTTCAACAACTCCAAATTTTGTGAGACTATAACGTACTGATATGTTCTTCATGGCTTCCATTAGAAGCTTGTACGTTTTTGTTTCCATTTCATTGTTCTGTTTCAAGCTTCCATAGCCTTTTACCAATTTCCATAGCATTTTATCATTACAATTCGTATCTAACCATCAAACTGGGGAAATTCACATAAGTTGTACTTCCATTACATAGGTTCCAATCAGCCACTATCGATTGGCATCAATGTCTAATAGGACCGATAAACAAATCATACTGGAGCTTGAGTTCGTGCTAGTTCATCAAATTCAATATCGATTCGATACGAACAATTTTTTGGAGCTCGTTGATTTTCCAAAACCAGCTCGAACAAGCTAATACTAGGCTCATTTAGTCTATGATATTATATAACAAACAAATTCAAGCAACTCGAGAACATTTGCCAGATTAAAACTCTATTGTGATCGGCTCATCTCACAAATAAGCTAAATTTGAACATATTTTGAAATCCGTTAAGTTTTCAAACTAAGCTTAAACAACTGCTCGGCTCGATAATCAACCCAGAAATCCATCACCACACCAACAAATTAAAACATAAGATAACAACAATTCAGCAGTAACAGCAGAATTAAATACCTGTTTAGAATCTCCTTGAGTATTAACAACGGCCGAATACCGGTCCTCCATAGCTCGCCTTTTCCCTCTCTTGCAGCACAGGTAATACCCCTCCCCCTCAACCTCCACCTTGTCCATCGGACCCACCTCCGCCAGCGTCTCAGTCGCCGCAAAACTCAACCCCAAGCTCGGAATTTTGATCATCGCCGGCCTCTTCCTCTTCATAAGCGCCGGCCCAGACGTAGCCGTAGTTAAAAATGTAGTAGAAGAAGAAGAAGAAGAAACGGGCTCGTCCTCCGACTGGTTGTTGAGACGAAGCGTCAAAGGCGACAACGGAGATGTTGGTGACGAATGTGAAGGCGTGGATGGTGAAGATGGCGAGGCGTGTAGATTTATGGCAACTGGAGGAGAAACCGAGAGTTTGTAGAAGAGAGGAGAAACCCTCAACGGCACTGCTACGGCGCAGGACATGTTTTCCGAGCACTCTGTTGTCCTCAGCCCGCGCTAGTAGAGAGAGAGAGAGAGAGAGATTGATTTGAGAGCGTCCGGAATTCCAGTGCCTCGTATATATACCGGGCATTTTGGCTCTCGATGGTTTTTTTTAATAGTAATTTTGAAGAAGTCAAGGAATCCAACAAATACTTTGAAAAAAAAAAAAAAAGTACTAATATAATGAAAAAAGGAACTGAAGCCGTTCAGAAGAAAACGGCAGTAGCCAATAGGGCGAAAGACTCGTTCGAGTTGGGCTCGGTTAGCTGTTTGGCTCGGTTAATAAATGAGTTAGATTTTAAATTTTGATTGTGTTAGCACAAGTTTTACTCGAATAAGCTCACGAACACGAAAACTTTTGATCTGTACATTTCTTATTTCTTTTTTTGTATCTCATTAGGAGTTTTTTTCGGGTGCTTGGGAATAACCTCGTTAGTAATCAACAATTTGAGATAATATGATTATTAAATTGTAGTACTTTTCAATTTTTCCACCTTGGTGGATTATTCCTTGGAGTTCAGAGTTCTGACTTATTCAGGATAAGATAAGAGCAAAGGGCGGGCAATATTGCATTACTACTTTTTTAGAAACTTTTCCATAAAACAAAGGGGGCGGCTATTCGCAGCCCCCTATTTTCTTTCATAACCCGTTAAAATTTTTTAATTATACTCGACAGTTAGTTATCGAAATTGAGATACATTTTCAGCATACAATTACCAAAATATAATATTTTTTTCAACAACTATTTATCGAAAATGTATGTTCGGCAGTTGTTTACCGAAAGTTGAACATATTTTCGACATGTAGTTAGCGAAATATAATTTTGTTTTCAACAACTATTTACCGAAATGTTATGTATGATTTTCAATAACTGCTTACCGAAATGTAGCTTGCTATGGGAGAAAATAGGGGGCTGCGAATAGTCGCCCCAAAACAAATAACTTATCATTAGTAAATTTCTACAGGCTTATTTTTCCCATAGTTTATTATTTTTTTTTTCAGATACTACTTGTTTATTTTTTCCACATGGAGACAAATCAAAAGTGTCAAAAAAAAAAAAGATTTGACTGAAAATAGTAGTTAAAATAAGAAGTGATATTCGCAAATGAATTGTCCATGATTTTGTGGATGGGCTGTCAAATTGCCGCATATTGAATACTGTCATTTTTTTAGCCTTTGTTATAGCTAAGCTAGGGAAGTTAATTTTACATATAAGATACACAAATTATTTTAGTCAATAATATATTGTGACCTCAGGGCTATAAAAAAATCAAGCAGCTCGCGAGCTCGGCTCGTTAAGTAAACAAGCCGAGCTCGAGATCGAGTTTTCGGCTCGTTTGCTAAATAAATCTTGGCTCGTTAAGGGAGGTTTAACTCGATTAAAGAGACTCATTTATTAGTAATTGACTAAGCTCACTCATTCAGCCTTGAGCCGAGTTAGAACTCAAGTTTTTAGCTCGTTTGGTAAAAAAGCCGATCTCATGCTCGACAAAACTTGACTCGGCTAGTTTTCAGCCTTGGTGTCCATAACCAAGGGTTGACGGGCGTCTAAGGTACACATAGTCATTCTAGAGACTTCAACCTTTTGTTATATAATAATATTGGATCACTTATGGATGGATTTTATTACTTTATCTCCGCTAAAATACGAAAATTACACAAGATCAATGGTGGAGTCAGACCGTCACTGAATTAGAAGAGAGAAATGATCTAGAATTAGAAGAGAGAATGTTCTATTAGAAGATTTTCGAAAGTTTGATTCAATTCTTCTTATTTGTATATAAAATGTTTTTTTTTGACAATTTGATTAATTAAATGTTAAGATACTGTTTATACCATGTATTAGCAACACATGGTGCACATATTGAATTCCACAAAACTTAGTGTATTAATAAAAAATTGTTCTACACATTTTAATTATGTTTAAAATTACACAAGACCAATGGTAGAATCAGAACTTGGACCGTCGCTGAGTTAGAAGGGAGAATGTTCTAGAATTAGAAGAGAGAAAATGTTTTATTAGTAGATTTTTGAAAGTCTGACTCAATTTTTCTTATTTGTATAATTTTTTTTACAATGTGATTAATTAAATTTCAAGACACTGTTTATAGAATGTATTAGCAACACATGGTGCACATACTGATTTCCACAAAACTTAGTGTATTAATAGCAATTTGTTATACACATTTTAATTATGATTAAAATTCTATACATATTCTCTTGAGTGCGTGACTAAAACATAAAAAATTACTAAAAACATTTTTCACTAGCCCTCTAATAACTCATCAAGCTCTCCAATTTAATTATTGGTTTCAATATTTCATCTATTTAAACTGTAATTTTTCTAGTTCTTGTTTGCTTTGTATTCAGAATTTGGGAATGTTTTCGGTTATTTCCTGTATATATATATGAAGTTCTTCTTTGACGTCAAATAAATAAATATACACACACAAAAAATCATAGTTTCTTGTAATAGAAATTAGTTATGAAGTTGGGGGCAGTTTATGCTCAATTTGTCAATTACTCATTGCTCAACCACATGGTTAAAATAACTACTCAAAAGGAAAAAAATAAGCCATTGGTTTTGGGGCGAGTACTCCCGGGGTACTATGCGACATTGCCATGTGGTACTCTTTACAATCAAAAGGTCATCATAATACAATGCGGGTCACTCTTTGTCGCCTAAAAAAAGTGAATGTAAATGACACTATCCTCTACCATATAATTTGTTACTACGTAAATGATTGAGACCTCGTTCTAGAATATCTTCTTAAAAAATAAGTACTTATTTTACATTTTCAAATTCAAAAATAATGTAAATAAAAAATAAATTTTTTGATTTTTTTTTTTTGCTCTGTATGAAAGATCTTATCGATGAGATCTTCAAACTAAATCCATAATGCATATTCTTAGATTTTAGCGAGCCCATTATTTTTGAGTTTGAAAATAAAGCGACAACGTCACGTAATACTTTAGGGACAATGCCACATAAGAGCATGTGCACCAGTTGAGCTAAATGCCTTTTTAGCTATTTTAAAGAGGAAAAACTGAAAAATCTGACTGCACCAGGTTAGGTATAAGAGAATCTTTTTTACCTTTGCCACATTTCCTCGTCATTTTAAGCGAGCCACTATTCATCAATTGTGAATTTAAATATTATATTTTCACTCCAACTGTTTCTCGTTTCTCTCACTACATGCTTTCCCCCATTGAATTTAATACTCCCTCCATCCGGATTTAATTGTCTCCAATTCTATTCTAATCGGCTAAAAAACGAGTTATATCTTAGAATCCGTAATGAATTTCATATCGAATATGGATCTTGTTTGATAGATCTCGATTAGTTCTATAATACAATATATTCGAAATTATGTAAAACATTATAAATTGGAAGATATAATCGATTGAAAAATGACATGAACTCCCAAAAAGGACTATTAAATCCGAACGGAGGTAGTAGTATTTTATAGGATAGAGAAGATGATACAGATTGTTGGTGCAAGCCCAAACAAAAAGTTAACAAGTAAAATTGATAAAGGTCCAAATTGAGTAGGTATTTTAACTAAGGTTGATGTACATGCTCTAATACTTTACAAACGCTAGTTACGGTTTTTAAAAAGCACTGGGAGGAAGGAGAGGGTGGCCGGCATGGCTTCGGGGGAACTGTTTATACTAATTATTAGAGTGGACCAGATCACGTCAAAGATCAAGTATGTATTGGGTGCGGGGTTCTACTGGTTGCAACGGAATGGGTCTTTCTCTTGGTTCATTCTGGCCCTCGGTTTACTGTTTCTTTTGCCGTCTGCCGAGGATTCTGTCCCTCGACGTGACTGATTCTCCTTGGTTGAAGGAGACGCCTGGGTGCTCAAGAGTTTAACATAGTCTTTCTATCTCGTCTTCTGAGAACAGTATCCTTTGGTTGATCCGGACATCGCCAATGATGCTTCTAGAAATGCTCGGGAGTTCCTGGAGAAATTCAAAGACTCAGACAAATTCCAGAGAAGTGATGATGATCTTTAATAGGCGATGTTGGCCGTTTGTTGGTCGATATAGGGTTCATATCAACAATCTCGGAACAGTTCGAAAGTAGAGTTCGTCGACAAGATTTTGTAAACTGAATGAAAAATGGGAAGATTGGATCGAACACCAACACTTATTGGATTGAGCTAATTTTCACGAGTCCACACGAGTTTTTTTTATAAAAAATTATTAAACGGCTCGAATCATCCTGTCGTGTGGAACAAAAGTGGGACCCGCGTGCCCGTCAACGTAGAATCAGCAGAAGTATGGTCCGTCGACTGTCGCGATAGCAAGTCTCTTTTTTCGTAGGCAGCTGGTTCAAGGCCGGTTGTGCGGCTGGTATCGGATTCTGAATTGATAAAAAGTGACATTAACACTTGTGGCATTTAGCTTTGATCATTGAAGTGCACCTAATGTTCCCATCAAAAAACGAAAAAGTACATCTCATGTAAAAAATTAGAGTAGTTAAGTATTTGGATTTGACTAGATAGTTGGTTCAATAGCAGCGTGCCAACGTGAGATTTTGAGTTGAGACAGTCGCTTCGTTATTTATATGCTTTGATCAAAACATCTTCGGTTTGGATTACGAGAGAGATTTTGGAGGTAATGAGTGAAGAGAGATATATAAAGAAAATTTATTGGAAAACATGCGCAAAGATTTTGAAATCCAAAAGGAACAAGTGTTCGAATGAGATTTAGTTAAAATTCAAAAGTTTTGTAGCGACTACGAGATGAGATTGTGGGAGTATGGGGCGACATCTACATTTAGGAGAACAATAAACTTTGATCCAAGTACATGACGTGTAAAAAATGGTTTTGACAAGTTCTAACAATAGCTATTCCCAACCAACGGAAATGTTCAAATAACAGAATATTGAAATGTTCATAGAATCTTGTTATTAACAATGCCGGGTGACTTCTAGTTGGACAAATTCCGCCCAAATTTAAGATTTAGATTTTCCAATTAGCCCCGTTCGGCTAAATGGCTTCTTTTTTTTTTTTTTATTCAAGGTCAACTCTCACTAGCAGAGCAACTGAGCAAGTGCTTCTAGTTGTGTCTGATACTGGCCACTATGATTGTTGTTCAGTCCACCATTGAAGACAGAATAGTGATCAACAACCGGCCACAAACAGCATTGACACAAAACCAGGTTCGAGTCGTTCGACTCACGCCTAAACGCTATCGATTTTTTATGTCGACTCACTCTGTTCGAAATTTTGCCTCGATTTTAGTCGGACCCCCAACTGGTGGACGGTGAGGTAAGTCTTCCGGATTATTCGACCTAATGCATCGGATGCTATTGAAATCTGAAGCCAAGGTTTCGTAGTGAAGAATTAGATACACAGCACAGCAGCAGAGTTTTCGTGTAACTGAAAAGGCATAAGTCTTTTTTCCCAAATAACATTGAAATCCGAAGCCAAGGCCAAAAATATAAGTTGGTTACCGAAGAACATATCCTCTGTACATTTAGAATGGGATACAAGTATACAACACACTATCTCAACTTTCCTATGGAGGTAGAAATGTCAAGAACATTCATAACGCAATTGATTCAGGTCCTTGCTACTTCCCGCCCTGATCGGTGGACGCTAAGCATCAGATTCGGATCATATATACAGATATTAGAGTTCCAAGCTTCCAAATCCCAAGGCTTCAAGTTTCTACACAATTATGGACTTCTGAATGCTGGGAAGCGATTTTGACCGTCTTCATTTGAATTGTATACTTCCTCCTAGCATGTGCTACGGAATAAAATGAGCTAATTGAATCACCATGACACTTATGTCGTCTATGGATCCCCTCGTTACTGACAGATCGACAAGCTTTTTACAAGCAGAAAACGGCTCCAGCTTATCAATGCCTACGCATAAATGGCGAACTACATCTACCGCCTCCTGATTACTGACCTGCAAAGTGAAAACAAATCATCAGCATATAACTCTTGTGAAACGAACTGAACTAAGATGCAACTTAAATGACAACAATTTAACAAGTGCGATTTTTTGTCAATTTACCTTATCCCATAGTCCGTCAGACGCAAGGATTAAGAACTCGCATTCAGGTGCGAGTCTAACAACTTTGGTCTCCGGTTCTGCTACCACCCAATTTTTAAGATGTTGATCCCCCAGTCCTCTCGATACAGCAAGCGACCCCTGTATTCTCCAAACTCCGCGACAACAGTCCACATAACCGCCCTGCATATAGATAACAACAAGAATTTTATCCATCAGTTGCAGTGGTAGATTATGTTACGCAGCAAGAAATTTAGGTTCTATCTGGATAGATGCGTATTTCAGATGAAGCCATTCGATTCAACATAGAAGCTAAAAGTTGGGTTTGATATACATGGCCGCTTACCGTGTTTTCAATCCTGTCTCTTTCATCTTCCCTACAAGGTCGGTGATCAACTGTCAGGGCCTCGGCAACACCTCCTCGACTCAAAACAGCACGGCAGTCACCAGCGTTGGAGACAACAAGGTCACCTTCACGTATCAATGCCGTGACACAACAAGTACCTCCGCTTGCACCTTCCTTTAGAAACTCTGCATCTGTGGTAAGGTAACCATCTTTTACTGCCTCTTCTATTTCTTCTTCGCATCTTCTTGTCACCTCCTTCATAATGTTCCTGCCTATATTGTTCGCGGCAAATTCTGCAGCTTTTGCCCCTCCATGCCCATCAAAAACGCCAAAGAAAGCCTGTAATTGTACAAAGATAAAGAGACTTAAGTCACTAATAAAACAGAAAATTTGGCGAAAAACCAAATCTAGAGAAAACAAACTAGTAAGCTACGTTATGTTCAAATTAAAAATGGTCCGAATTTTCGAAGTTATGCCCAAATTTCCTTGCTTCGTCAAAATTTTCTCTTTTTCGTATCAGAGATGAATAGTAGACTATCAAAATGAGCCAAGCCCTCCAACAACTCCAAATTTTGTGAGACTATAACGTCCTGATATGTTCTTCATGGCTTCCATTAGAAGCTTGTACGTTTTTCGTTTCCATTTCACTGTTCCGTTTCAAGCTGATGTAGGACAAGAATTTAGGAGATTTCAATTTTATGGAAACTTTATTGTAGGAATTATTTGTTTTAGGAATTCCCCTTTTAATGCCACTTGTTTAGGCATATTCCTATTAGTCTTTTACTTCTGTTAGTCTTTATTTCCAAGTATTGTTTTGCTTGGTTTCCATTCTAAGTAGTTACCTTATTGTTAGGACTCCTATTAGTATAAGTAGGGGTTCAATTATTTAACTTTTATAACTTTTGATCAATAATATTTCAGACTTTTGTCTTTCTTCTTGTGGATTCAAGAACTGCTCGTGGCTACGAGTACCTATCTCGTTCTGATTAGTACGCAACTAATCTTTTTGTGAATTCCGCTGCGTCACAAGCTTCAAGAGCCTTTTACCAATTTCCCAATCAACTTCAACTTATCATTACAATTCGTATCTAACATTAAACTGGGGAAAACACATAAGTTGTACTTCCATTACATAGGTTCCAATCAGCCACTATCGATTGGCATCAACGTCTAATAGGACCGATAAACAAACCATACTGGAGCTTGAGTTCGTGCTCGTTCATCAAATTCAAGATCGATTCAATACGTAAACAAACAAAACTTGAACAATTTTTTGGAGATCGTTGAGTTTCCAAAACCAGCTTGAACAAGCTAATACTAGGCTCATTCAGTCTATGATATCATATACGGAGTAACAAACAAATTCAAGCAACTCGAGAACATTTGCCAGATTAAAACTCTATTGTAATCGGCTCGTCTCACAAATAAACTAAGTTTGAATGTTTTGAAATCGGTTAAGTTTTCAAACTAAGCGTAAACAACTACTCGGCTTGATAATCACCCCAAAATCCACCACCACACCAACAAATTAAAACATAAGATAACAACAATTCAGCAGTAACAGCAGGAAACTATTTAAATACCTGTTTAGAATCTCCTTGACTATCAACAACGGCCGAATACCGGTCCTCCATAGCTCGCCTTTTCCCTCTCTTACAGCACACGTAATACCCTTCCCCCTCAACCTCCACCTTGTCCATCGGACCCACCTCCGCCAGCGCCTCTGTCGCCGCAAAACTCAACCCCGAGCTCGGAATTTTGATCATCGCCGGCCTCTTCCTCTTCATAAGCGCCGGCCCAGACGTAGCCGTAGTTAAAATTGTAGTAGTAGAAGAAGAAGAAGAAACGGGCTCGTCCTCCGGCTGGTCGTTGAGGCGAAGCGTCAAAGGCGATAACGGAGATGTTGGTGACGAATGTGAAGGCGTGGATGGTGAAGATGGCGAGGCGTGTAGATTTAAGGTAACTGGAGGAGAAACCGAGAGTTTGTAGAAGAGAGGAGAAACCCTCAACGGCACTGCTACGGCGCAGGACATGTTTTCCGAGCACTCTGTTGTCCTCAGCCCGCGCTAGTTTAGAGAGAGAGAGAGAGAGAGAGAGAGAGATTGATTGATTGATTTGAGAGCGTCCGGCATTCCAGTGCCTCGTATATATACCGGGCGTTTTGGCTCTCGATGGTTTTTTTTTTTTTTTTATTAAATTTTGAAGAAGTCAAGGAATCCAACAAATACTTAAAAATAAAAAATAAAAAAGTACTAATATAATAAAAAAAGGAACTGAAGCCGTTCAGAAGAAAACGGCAGTAGCCAACAGGGCAAAAGACTTGTTCGAGTTGGGTTCGGTTAGCTGGGCTCGATTAGCTGTTTGGCATGGTTAATAAACGAGTTAGACTTTGAATTTATATTGTTAGCACAAGTTTTGCTCGAATAAGTTCACAAAAACGAAAACTTTTGATCCGTACGTCTCTTTTTCCTTTTTTGTATCGCATTAGGAATTTTTTTGGGGTGCTTGGGAATAAGCTCGTTAGGAAACCAACAATTTGAGATAATATGATTATTAAATTGTACTTTTCAATTGGATTGTTCCTTGGAGCTCAGAGTTCTAACTTATTTTCAGGGTATAAGAGAAAAGGGAGGGCAAAATGGAAATATTACATTACTACTTTTTTTTAAAACTTTTCATAAAACATAAAACTTGTCATTAGTAAATTTCTATAGGCTTATTTTCCCCATAGTTTTGACTGAAAATAGTACTAGTTAAAATAAGAAAAAATATATCACCAAGATAATATTCGCAAATGAAATGTCCATGATTTTGTCGATGGGCTGTCCAATTGCCGCATATTGAGTACTCTCATTTTTTTAGCCTTTGTTATAGCTAAGCTAGGGACGTTAATTTTTCATATAAGATACACAAATTATTTTAGTCAATAATATATTGTGACTTCAGGGCTATAAACAAAATCGAATAGCTCACGAGCTTGGCTCGTTAACGCTTGGTTCGGCTCGTTTAGTGAACAAGTTGAGCTCAAGATCCAATTTTTGACTCATTTGCTAAACAAATTTTGACTTGTTAAGGGAGGCTCAACTTGACTAAAGAGACTCATTTATTAGTAAATGACTAAACTCGCTTGTTAAGCCTCGAGCCGAGTTAGAACTCAAGTTTTTAGCTTGTTTGGTAAAAAAACCGATCTCAAGCTCGACAAAACTTGACTCGGCTAGTTTTCAGCCTTGACGTCCATAAGCAAGGGTTGACCGACGTCTAAGGTACACATAGTCATTGTAGAGACTTCAAATTTTTGTTATATAATATTGGATCACTTATGGATGGATTTTATTACTTTATCTCCCCTAAAATACGAAAATTTCACAAGATCAATGGTGGAGTCAGAACTTAAACCTGTCGCTATAAATTAGAAGAGAGAATGTTCTATTAGAAGATTTTCGAAAGTTTGATTCAATTCTTCTTATTTGTATATAAAACGTTTTTTTTTTGACAATTTAATTAATTAAATATTAAGATACTGTTTATACAATGTATTAGCAGCACGTGGTGCACATATTGAATTCCACAACTTAGTGTATTAATAAAAAATTGTTCTACACATTTTAATTATGTTTAAAATTACACAAGACCAATGGTACAATCAGACCTTGGACCCATCGAATTAGAAGGGAGGATGTTCTAGAATTAGAAGAGAGAAAATGTTTTATTTGAAGATTTTTGAAAGTTTGACTCAATTTTTCTTATTTGTATAAAATCTTTCTTGTTTTTTTACAATGTGATTAATTGAATCTCAAGACACTGTTTATACAATGTATTAGCAACACATGGTGGGCATACTGATTTCCACAAAACTGATGCAGCGCAGCCTTCTTTTACGAAATTAGTTGCAAGAAGAGATCACGAACTTGCTTATGTTAAAGATTCTCTCTTTGAAACATAAACACAAATCGGTATGAACTAGAGGTACTCCCTCTTCGAACACACGATAATGAGATAAATCTCGTTTTTTCATTAATCAATAAACAACTCCATTTTAATGTCGCCCTACAACTTATTTTATACTAAAAACCTAAGACCGAAAAGGAATCAGCAAAATAGGAAGCTGAATCCCGGTGAATCGCTACTTGACTCAATATTACCAAAATCAAAAGATTTGATCTCAATACTAGATAATAAAAGAAAACTTGCCAAAACAAATGGCACTCAAAGCGGAATATTCAAAAATAATTTATAACCAAAATAATAAAACTAAATATCTATTCCTTAAATAATAAACCATTTCCATTCTGCATCATTCTCCCCGTCTTGAAGAAACTCGTCCTCGAGTTTATAAAGTTGGATTCGTCGTAACTTGTCCGCATCAATCTTGTACCTCAAATTAATTTTTCTGACCCCAAATTGTAAAGATGAGTTAGAAAAAATAAAAGCAATATTGTTTGTCACAATTTGCTCTAAGTACGCAATCCAGATATTCTTCTTCACAACAGCTGCAGTATATTTCCAAAAAGAATCCTCAAATTGATTACCCCAACCAATCTCATCACCTTCAAGCATGGTAACAACTTTTTGTATTATTTTTTTATTTTCTCCTTTTGTAATATTCTCCACCGGTTCTTCGTCAAAAACTGGCGGTTTACTCCAATCCACAATTGGATCTGGAATAATATTTGACGTGAATGGCCACTCAATGGTAGCTTCATTCATCATTGTCCTCCCCCTCGTTGGATGATTGGTGATAGAAACATCATCCGACACCTCCTCCTCTTTCGGAAACCGAGGTTGAACCGGACAATAGTGAGGCAGGTTTCCACCAACAGACAAGGCAACAATTTGATCGATCAGCGCTCCAAACGCCTCCTCCATCTGCTGCTCGAGTTGTTGAAACCTCTCCTCCATTCGAGCATCTCGAGCAGCATCATCTCGCTCATAGACTTCATCAACATAAGCCGTATGACCTCTTCTTCCACCTTGACCTCTAGCACGTCCTCCGGCCATAGTCAGGATTGGAACGAGAGCTCTGATACCAACTGATGCAGCGCAGCCTTCTTTTACGAAATTAGTTGCAAGAAGAGATCACGAACTTGCTTATGTTAAAGATTCTCTCTTTGAAACATAAACACAAATCGGTATGAACTAGAGGTACTCCCTCTTCGAACACACGATAATGAGATAAATCTCGTTTTTTCATTAATCAATAAACAACTCCATTTTAATGTCGCCCTACAACTTATTTTATACTAAAAACCTAAGACCGAAAAGGAATCAGCAAAATAGGAAGCTGAATCCCGGTGAATCGCTACTTGACTTAATATTACCAAAATCAAAAGATTTGATCTCAATACTAGATAATAAAAGAAAACTTGCCAAAACAAATGGCACTCAAAGCGGAATATTCAAAAATAATTTATAACCAAAATAATAAAACTAAATATCTATTCCTTAAATAATAAACCATTTCCATTCTGCATCAATTGTGCATTAATAGCAATTTGTTATACACATTTTAATTATGATTAAAATTTTATACATTTTCTCTTGAGGGCGTGACTAAAACATAAAAAATTACTAAAAACATTTTTCACTAACCCTGTAATAACGTACTCATCAAGCTCTCCGAATTATTGGTTTCAATATTTCATTTATTTAAACTGTAATTTTTGTAGTTCTTGTTTGCTCATTTATTCAGAATTTGGGAATGTTCTCGATCGGTTATTTCCCGTATTGATTCTTCTATATATCTATGAAGTTCTTCTTTGACGTCAAATATACACACACACACACACACACACACATATATATATATATATATATTTATCAACCTACACAAAAAATCATAGTTTCTTGCAATAGAAATTAGTTATGAACTTGGGGGCAGTTTTTGCTCAAATTTTTGTCAACTACTCATTGCTCGACCACATGGTTAAAATAACTACTCAAAAGGAAAATAAATAAGCCATTGGTTTTCGGGTCGGGTACTCCCGAGTACTATGTGACATTGCCATGTGGTACTCCTTACAATAAGAAGAGCGCCATAATACAATGCGGGTCACTCTTTGTCACCTCAAAAAAAGTGAATGTGAATGACACTACCGTCTACCACATAATTTGTTGTTCCTTAAATGATTAATTGATACCTCATTCCAGAACACCTTTTTAAAAAATAAGTACTTATTTCATATTTTCAAACTCAAAAAGATTTTTTTTTTGCACCGTATAAATTCAAATCAGATCCATATTGCACATTTCTAGATTTTAGTAAGCCCATTATTTTTGAGCTTGAAATTATCTTCTTAAAAAATAAGAACTTATTTTCTGTTCTGATATGAGAACGTAGACAACGCCGCATGATACTTTGGGAAGGCCGTTACGGTTTTTAAAAAGCTTGCACTGGGAAGAAGGAGAGGGTGGCATGGCTTCGGGGAAACTGTTTATTATAATTAGAGTGGACCAAATCACGTCAAAGATCAAGTACGTATTGGGTGCGGGGTTCTTCTAGTTGCAACGGAATGGGTCTCTCTTGGCTCATTCTGGCCGTCAGTTTACTGTTTCTTTTGCCGTCTGCCGAGGATTATGGACATGACTGATTCTCTTTGGTTGAAGGAGACGGCGGTGGGTGCTCAAGAGTTTTAACATAGTCTATCTATCTCCTCTTCTGAGAGCAATATCCTTTGGTTGATCCGGACATGCATCGCCAATGATGCTTTCTAGAAATGCTCGGGAGTTTCTGGAGAAATTCAAAGACTCAGAAAAATTCCAGAGAAGTGATGATGATCTTTAATAGGCGATGTTGGCCGTTTGTTGGTCGATATAGGGTTCATATCAACAATCTCAGAACTGTTCGTAAGTAGAGTTCGTCGACAGGATTTTGTAAACTGAATGAAAAATGGATAGATTGGATCGAGCACTAACACATATTGGATTAATCTAATTTTCACGAGTCCACTCGAGTTTTTTATAAAAAAAATTTATTAAACGGCTCGGATCATCCTGCCGTGTAGAACAAAAGTGGGCCCTGCGTGCCTGTCAACGTAGAATCGGCAAAAGTATGGTCTGTCGACTGTCGCTATAGCAAGTCTCGTTTTTCCTAGGCAGCTGCTTCATGGCCGTATGTGCGGCTGGTATCGGATTCTGAATTGATAAAAAGTGACATTGACACTTGTGGCATTTAGCTTTGATCATTGAAGTGCACCTAATCTTCTCATCAAAAAACGAAAAACTACATCTCATGTAAAAAATTAGAGTAGAAGTATTTGGATTTGACTAGATAATTGGTTCAATAGCAGCGTGCCAACGTGAGATTCTAAGTTGAGAGAGTCACTTCTTTATTTATATGCTTTGATCAAAACATCTTCGGTTTGGATTACAAAAGAGATTCTAGAGGTAATGAGTGAAGAGAGATATATAAAGAAAATTTATTGGGAAACATGCGCAAAGATTTTGAAACCCAAAAGGAACAAGTGTTCGAATGAGATTTAGTTAAAATTCAAAAGTTTTGTAGCGACTACGAGATGAGATTGTGGGAGTATGGGGCGACATCTACATTTAGGAGAACAATAAACTTTGATCCAAGTACATGACGTGTAAAAAATGGTTTTGACTAGTTCTAACAATAGCTATTCCCAACCAACGGAAATGTTCTAATAACAGAATATTGAAATGTTCATAGAATCTTGTTAATAACAATGCCGGGTGACTTCTAGTTGGACAAGTTCCGCCCAAATTTAAGATTTAGATTTTCCAATTAGCCCCGTTCGGCTAAATGGCTTTTTTTTTTTTTCCTTATTCAAGGTCAACTCTCACTAGCAGAGCAACTGAGCAAGTGCTTCTAGTTGTGTCTGATACTGGGCACTATGATTGTTGTTAAGTCCACCATTGAAGACAGAATAGTGATCAACAACCGGCCACAAACAGCATTAACACAAAACCAGGTTCGAGTCGTTCAACTCACGCCTAAATGCTATCGATTTTTTATGTCGACTCACTCTGTTCGAAACTTTGCCTCAATTTTAGTCGGACCCCCAACTTGTGGACGGTGAGGTAAGTCTTCCGGATTATTTGACCTAATGCATCGGATGCTATTGAAATCCGAAGCCAAGGTTTGGTAGTGAAGAATTAGATACACAGCACAGCAGCACAGTTTTCGTTTAACTGAAAAGGCATAAATCTTTTTTCCCAAATAACATTGAAATCCGAAGCCAAGGCCGAAAATAAAATATAAGTTGGTTACTGAAGAACATATCCTTTGTACATTTAGAATGGGATACAAGTATACAACACACTATCTCAACTTTCCTATGGACGTAGAAATGTCAAGAACATTCATAACACAATTGATTCAGGTCCTTACTACTTCCCGCCCTGATCGGTGGACGCTAAGCATCAGATTCGGATTATACATACAGATATTAGAGTTCCGAGCTTCCAAATCCCAAGGCTTCAAGTTTCTACACAATTATGGACTTCTGAATGCTGGGAAGCGATTTTGACCGTCTTCATCTGAATTTTATACTTCCTCCTATCATGTGCTACGGAATAAAATGAGCTAATTGAATCACCATGACACTTATGTCGTCTATGGATCCCCTTGTTACTGGCAGATCGACGAGCTTTTTACAAGCAGAAAACGGCTCCAGATTATCAATGCCTACACATGAATGGCGAACTACATCTACCGCCTCCTGATTACTGACCTGCAAAGTGAAAACAGAGCATCAGCATATAACTCTTGTGAAACAAACTGAACTAAGTTGCAACTTAAATGACAACAATTTGACAAGTGCGATTTTTTGTCAATTTACCTTATCCCACAGTCCGTCAGACGCAAGGATTAAGAACTCGCATTCAGGTGCGAGTCTAACAACTTTGGTCTCCGGTTCTGCTACCACCCAATTTTTAAGATGTTGATCCCCCAGTCCTCTCGATACAGCAAGCGACCCCTGTATTCTCCAAACTCCGCGACAACAGTCCACATAACCGCCCTGCATATAGATAACAACAAGAATTTTATCCATCAGTTGTAGTGGTAGATTATGTTACGCATCATGAAATTTAGGTTCTATCTGGATAGATGCGTATTTCAGATGAAGCCATTCGATTCGACATAGAAGCTAAAAGTTGGGTTTGATATACATGGCTGCTTACCGTGTTTTCAATCCTGTCTCTTTCATCTTCCCTACAAGGCCGGTGATCAACTGTCAGGGCCTCGGCGACACCTCCCCGACTCAAAACAGCACGGCAGTCACCAGCGTTGGAGACAACAAGGTCACCTTCACTTATCAAAGCAGTGACACAACAAGCACCTCCGCTTGCACCTTCCTTTAGAAACTCTGCATCTGTGGTAAGGTAACCATCTTTTACTGCCTCTTCTATTTCTTCTTCGCGTCTTCTTGTCACCTCCTTCATAATGTTCCTGCCTATATTGTTCGCCGCAAATTCTGCTGCTTTTGCCCCTCCATGCCCATCAAAAACGCCAAAGAAAGCCTGTAATTGTACAAAGATAAACATACTTAAGTCACTAATAAAACAGAAAATTTGGCGAAAAACCCAATCTAGAGAAAAACAAACTACGCTATGTACAAACTAAAAATGGTCTGAATTTTCGAAGTCACGCCCAAATTTCCTTGCTTTTTGCCAAATTTTCTCTTTTCGTATCGAAGATGAATAGTAGACTATCAAAATGAGCCAAGCCCTTCAACAACCCCAAATTTTTTGAGACTATATCGTACTGATATGTTCTTCATGGCTTCCATTAGAAGCTTGTACGGTTTCGTTTCCATTTCACTGTTCTGGGGAAATTCACATAAGTTGTACTTCCATTACATAGGTTCCAATCAGCCACTATCGATTGGCATCAACGTCTAATAGGACCGATAAACAAACCTTACTAGAGCTTGAGTTCGTGCTCGTTCATCAAATTCAAGATCGATTCAATACGTAAACAAACAAAACTTGAACAATTTTTTGGAGCTCGTTGAGTTTTCAAAACCAGCTCGAACAAGCTAATACTAGGCTCATTCAGTCTATGATATTATATAACAAACAAATTCAAGCAACTCGAGAATATTTGCCAGATTAAAACTCTATTGTGATCGGCTCGTTTTACAAATAAGCTAAATTTAAATATGTTTTGAAATCCGTTAAGTTTTCAAACTAAACTTAAACAACTGCTCGGCTCGATAATCAACCCAGAAATCCACCACCACAACAACAAATTAAAACATAAGATAACAACAATTCAGCAGTAACAGCAGAAAACTATTTAAATACCTGTTTAGAATCTCCTTGACTATTAACAACGGCCGAATACCGGTCCTCCATAGCTCGCCTTTTCCCTCTCTTGCAGCACACGTAATACCCCTCCCCCTCAACCTCCACCTTGTCCATCGGACCCACCTCCGCCAGCGCCTCGGTCGCCGCAAAACTCAACCCCGAGCTCGGAATTTTGATCATCGCCGGCCTCTTCATCTTCATAAGCGCCGGCCCAGACGTAGCCGTAGTTAAAAGTGTAGTAGTAGAAGAAGAAGAAGAAGAAGAAGAAGAAGAAACGGGCTCGTCCTCCGGCTGGTTGTTGAGACGAAGCGTCAAAGGCGATAACGGAGATGTTGGTGACGAATGTGAAGTCGTGGATGGTGAAGATGGAGAGGCGTGTAGATTTAAGGCAACTGGAGGAGAAACAGAGAGTTTGTAGAAGAGAGGAGAAACCCTCAACGGCACTGCTACGGCGCAGGACATGTTTTCCGAGCACTCTGTTGTCCTCAGCCCGCGCTAGTTTAGAGAGAGAGAGAGAGAGAGAGAGAGAGAGAGAGAGAGAGAGAGAGAGAGAGAGAGATTTGAGAGCGTCCGGCATTCCATTGCCTCGTATATATACCGGGCATTTTGGCTCTCGATGGTTTTTTTTAATAATTTTGAAGAAGTCAAGGAATCCAACAAATACTTTAATAAAAAAAAACTATTAATATAATGAAAAAAGGAACTGAAGCCGTTCAGAAGAAAACGGCAGTAGCCAATAGGGCGAAAGACTCGTTCGAGTTGGGCTCGGTTAATAAATGAATAAGACTTGGAATTTAGATTGTGTCAGCACAAATTTTGCTCGAATAAGCTCCCGAACACAAAAACTTTTGATCTTTACGTCTCTTTTTTCTTTTTTGTATCTCATTAGGAATTTTTTTGGGGTAACCTCGTTAGGAAACCAACATTTTGAGATAATATGATTATTAAATTGTAGTACTTTTCAATTTTTCCTCTTGGTGGATTATTCCTCGGAGTTCAGAGTTCTGACTTATTCAGGATAAGATAAGAGAAAAGGGCGGGCAATATTGCATTACTACTTTTTTAGAAACTTTTTCATAAAACAAAGAACTTATCATTAGTAAATTTCTACAGGCTTATTTTTCCCATAGTTTTTTATTTTTTCCAGATACTACTTGTTTATTTTTTCCACATGGAGACAAATCAAAAGTGTCAAAAAAAAAAACAATTTGACTGAAAATAGTAGTTAAAATAATAAAAAATATATCACCAAGATAATATTCGCAAATGAAATGTCCATGATTTTGTCGATGGGCTGTCAAATTGCCGCATATTGAATACTGTCATTTTTTTGTCATTTTTTTAGCCTTTGTTATAGCTAAGCTAGGGACGTCAATTTTACATATAAGATACACAAATTATTTTAGTCAATAATATATTGTGACCTCAGGGCTATAAAAAAAATCAAGCAACTCGCGAGCTCGGTTCGTTAAGTAAACAAGCCGAGCTCGAGATCGAGTTTTCGGCTCGTTTGCTAAATAAATATTGGCTCGATAGAGGCTCATTTAGCCTCGAGCCGAGTTAGAACTCAAGTTTTTAGCTAGTTTGGTTAAAAAAACCGATCTCAAGCTCGACAAAACTTGACTCGGCTAGTTTTCAACCTTGGTGTCCATAAGCAAGGGTTGACGGACGTATAAGGTACACATAGTCATTCTAGAGACTTCAACTTTTTTGTACTATAATATTGGATCACTTATGGATGGATTTTATTACTTTATTTCCGCTAAAATACGAAAATTACACAAGATCAATGGTGGAGTCAGACCGTCACTGAATTAGAAGAGAGAAATGTTCTAGAATTAGAAGAGAGAATGTTCTATTAGAAGATTTTCGAAAGTTTGATTCAATTCTTCTTATTTGTATATAAAATGTTTTTTTTGACAATTTGATTAATTAAATATTAAGATACTGTTTATACAATGTATTAGCAACACATGGTGCACATATTGAATTCCACTAAACTTAGTGTATTAATAAAAAATTGTTCTACACATTTTAATTATGTTTAAAATTACACAAGACCAATGGTAGAATTAGAACTTGGACCGTCGCTGAATTAGAAGGGAGAATGTTCTAGAATTAGAAGAGAGAAAATGTTTTATTAGAAGATTTTTGAAAGTTTGATTCAATTCTTCTTATTTGTATAAAATCTCTCCTTTTTTTTTTTTTTACAATGTGATTAATTAAATCTCAAGACACTGTTTATACAATGTATTAGCAACACATGGTGCACATACTGATTTCCACAAAACTTAGTGTATTAATAGCAATTTGTTATATACATTTTAATTATGATTAAAATTCTATACATTTTCTCTTGAGTGCGTGACTAAAACATAGAAAATTACTAAAAACATTTTTCACCAGCTAGCCAGCCTAGCCCTCTAATAACTCATCATCAAGCTCTCCGATTTAATTATTGGTTTCAATATTTCATCTATTTAAACTGTAATTTTTCTAGTTCTTGTTTGCTTTGTATTTAGAATTTGGAAATGTTCTCGGTTATTTCCTGTATTGATTCTTCTATATATCTATGAAGTTCTTCTTTGACGTCAAATATATATATTTATCTGGTGGGATGATAATAGATTTAGAAATTTGGAGAAACACTTGTGGGAAGCCACCTTTTTTGCAACTTTGTGGTCATTGTGGCTGGTTAGAAATTCGTATGTGTTCAACAATGCTACGACAAGCTCTGGGGTAGTGGGTGATTTGATTAAAACTAGAGGTGCAATGTGGATAAAGGCAAAATTTGACATAAAGGTGAATTCGGTGGATGATTTTAGGATTTTTCTGGATGGAGTTAGGGTGTTGAAGCTGTAAGTTGTTTTGGGTGGTAAGGTGCTTTGCCATCCAACTTTCTGTTGGAGGGCTTTTGTAATTGTTCATTTCTTATTCTTGTTTGCTCGAGTATGTGTGTATCACTGTGTTCGAGCCCCTTGATGTAACCAGTTCGAGGTTTTATAAAAGTTTCGTTTTGCCGAGCAAAAAAAAAAAAAAAAAAAAATATATATATATATATATATATATTTATCTACCTACACAAAAAATCATACTGTAGTTTCTTGCAATAGAAATTAGTTATGAACTTGGGGGCAGTTTATGCTCAAATTTTTGTCAGCTCCTCATTGCTCGACCACATGGTTAAAATACTCCAAAAGGAAAAAAATAAGCATTGGTTTTTGGGCCGGTTACTCGCGGGATACTCTGTGACATTGCTATGTGGCACTCGATCCTTACAATTAGAAGATCGCCATAATACAATGAGGGTCACTCTTTGCCGCCTCAAAAAAAGTGAATGTGAATGACACTATCGTCTGCCACATAATTTGTTGCTACGTAAATGATTGAAATCTCGTTCCAGAATACCTTCTTAAAAAATAAGTACTTATTTCACATTTTTAAACTCAAAAATAATGTAAATAAAAAATAATTTTTTGATTTTTTTTTTGCACCGTATAAAAGATCTCATCGAAATCTTTAAAACCAAATGGTCCAGATTTATATTGCATATTTTTAGATTTTAGTAAGTAAGTGAGGTGTTTCTTATCCAACCTTGGTAGGTTGAATATAGTGCTAGAGTATAACTCTCTGTAGTATCTGTGTTCTAAGGTTAAGATTGTAATCGATGTACCCATTCGAAGTCAATAAAAAGTTTCTGTTTGTTGAAAAAAAAGAAGAAGCATGCACTGGGAGGACGGAGACGGTGGCATGGCTTCGGGGGAACTGTTTATTATAATAATTAGAGTGGACCAAATCATGTCAAAGATCAAGTGCGTCTTGGGTGCGGGGTTCTTCTAGTTGCAACGGAATGGGTCTCTCTTGGCTCATTCTGGCCGTCAGTTTACTGTTTCTTTTGCCGTCTGCCGAGGATTATGGACACGACTGATTCTCTTTGGTTGAAGGAGACGGCGGTGGGTGCTCCAGAGTTTAACATAGTCTTATCTATCTCCTCTTCTGAGAGCAATATCCTTTGGTTGATCCGGACATCGCCAATGATGCTTCTAGAAATGCTCGGGAGTTTCTGGAGAAATTCAAAGACTCAGAAAATTTCCAGAGAAGTGATGATGATCTTTAATAGGCGAGATGTTGGCCGTTTGTTGGTCGATATAGGGTTCATATCAACAATATCGGAACCGTTCGTAAGTAGAGTTCGTAGACAAGATTTTGTAAACTAATGCTGTGTTTGATTTGGTTTTTAAATTTTTTTTTGAAAAATAATAGGAGTAATAAGTGGAAAGAGATAAAGATAGAAATGTTGAAAGTAGGAGAAATCTAGAAGGTATTTTTTTTTAAAATTCTTTTTGAAAAGTGAAGAGCACAAGGCATAAATGAAAAATAGGAAGATTGGATCGAGCACCAACACATATTGGATTGAGCTGATTTTCACGAGCCCACTCAAGTTTTTTTTAAAAAAAATTATTAAACCGCTCGAATCATCCTACTATGGGGAACGGAAGTGGCCCCCGCGTGCCCGTTAACGTAGAATTGGCAGGAGTATGGTCTGTCGCTATAGCAAGACTCGTTTTTCATAGGCAGCTAGTTCATGGCCGGTTGTGCGGCTGGTATCGGATTCTGAATTGATAAAAAGTGACAGTGACACTTGTGGCATTTAGCTTTGATCATTGAAGTGCGCCTAATGTTCTCATCAAAAAACGAAAAAAGTACATCTCATGTAAAAAATGGAGTATATAGAGTAGTTAAATAATTGGATTTGACTTAGATAGTTGGTTCAATAGCAGCGTGCCAATGCGAGATTCTGAGGTGAGAGAGTCACTTCGTTATTTATATGCTTCGATCAAAAACATCTTTTCGATTTGGGTAACGGGGGAGATTTTATAGGTAACGAGTACGAAGAGAGACATATAAAGAAAATTTATTGAAAAACGTACTCAAAAGGTTTTGAAACCCAAAACGAACAAGTGTTCGAATGAGATTTAGTTAAAATTCAAAAGTTCTGTAGCGACTACAAGATGAGATTGTGGGAGTATGAGGCGACATCTATAAAGAAAATTTATTGGGAGAAAGTGCGCAAGGATTTTGAGACCCAAAACGAACAAGTGTTCAAATGAGATTTAGTTAAAATTCAAAAGTTCTGTAGCCACCACGAGATTAGATTGTGGGAGTATGGGGCGACATCGACATTTAGGAGAACAATAAACTTTGATCCAAGTACATCATTACATATAAAAAATGGTTTTGACAAGTTCTAACAAGAGCTTTGCCCAACCAACGGAAATGTTCAAATAACAGAATATTGAAATGTTCATAGAATCTTGTTAATTAACAATGCCGGGTGACTTCTAGTTGGACAAGTTCCGCCCAAATTTAAGATTTAGATTTTCCGACTAAATCTCCCTCTCATCTCTGGATTTGAGTCACTTTATAGGAGTACATCACCAGTTATACTAAACTATAGATAAAGAATTTAAAACCAGTGCTTAGTCAAACAAAAAAAAATCCTATCAAACCGACCACCTTAAGGGCTAAGGCAAGTATATATTTTTTTGTGCATCCGATCCAAATTCTGAGCCCACTATGCAACCATTACTTATTTGTATCATGGGTTCCACCTTTGGAACTGTGATCTGTTTTTTGACTAGTTGTAATCTTTTGGGTGTTAATACCAACGGTTTGATGCCAAGGTCCCTATTTCGCTAAGGTTCTTATTTTTTAAGTATTTATTTTTCGTTTTACGGGACATGTTATTCTCTCACAATATACACATTTAATTCAAAAAATAAGTACTTATTTTAAAACTTTGCACTCTACGCATAGAAGTGTGGAAAAATTTTGCAAGCAGCAGTTGCCAGAATGAGCTGCAAAACAACAGAAGACAATGAAGACTACAGCACCTTCCAAAGAGATTCATTCAGCCCAGGCCAGGGTTGTTTAGACAAATAACTCAAGTGGCTTATTTTTTTTATCCTTATTCAAATTTTTTTCGCATTTGTTAGTTTGTCGTTAATTTTTGGAGGATTATTGCATCGTCATGACAAGAGAAATCTAAAAAGTAAAAAATTATGATCGAAATCAATTTTTTTTTGAATAAAGACGAAAAAATTGGCTTATTTATTTTCGTCTTTATTCAAAAAAAATTGATTTCGATAATAATTTTTTACTTTTTAGATTTCTTTCGTCATGACGATGCAATAACCCTCCAAAAATTAACGACAAACTAACAAATGCGAAAAAAATTTGAATAAGGACAAAAAAATAAGCCACTTGGCTTATTTGTCCAAACAACCTAGAACTAAAGGACAGAGTAAAGAGGATGCTAAAAAAGGTTAGGCTCGCGGAATTGAAATCACTCCACCTTAATATAGCGTCGACTACAATTTGTTTAGACGACAACAGAGAAAATGTATTAGGACCAAGGTATGTAAGCCTTAAAATAGGCTCAAAACTCAAATCAAATGGAGGAACAGGTCCAAAAAAGAACCACAAATAATGTTAGTCATTTGACGCCCGAACAACTTAGAAAAATGAACCATTCCCGCAATTTGCTGCCAAAAAATCTCGTACATCCAAAATTGTATTTGAGGGAGAGATTATTATGCCTCAAATCCAATCACAAAAAGGATATCATTCACCAACCAACAAGTAGAAGCTTCAAGAGAGCCATCCGAATGTAGAGACCGTTCTTTGCTTGTCTAAAGTAGGCAGCCCTTGGATCCGCATCAACATCCACAGTTATCTGAAACAAAATAACGAAGATACCAAATCACCAATCATTTATCAGAAACAAATAGTCCTCATGAACAATGAGCCCAAAACCAAGAGAAAATTGAACAAGCTAACCTCGTCAAGCCTCGGGAGGGGATGCATAACCACAGCATGCTTTTGCATCACACTCAAGACAGCCCCGTCTACAATGTACTTTCCTCGAGCTTCTTCGTAAAGATCAGTTCGCTCTCCAAACCTTTCTCGCTGAATACGAGTTTGGTACACCACATCACATTTAGAAGCAACTTCCATTAGATCACCACTTTCTTCCCACTTTACTCCCTTTAATGTCAGAAAGTCTTTTATGTCATCCTAAAATGAGAGAAACAAAAAGAAATGTAAGCAATCATACCTAGAAAATCCTTTTCCGACTTCTCTTTCTATCTAGGGTTGTCTAGTTTCAATTTGAAGGCCAATGTATTCCTAAGATTGTTAAAGACGAGGCTAATTACCAAAAGGTCCAAAACCTTGAAGTTGTTTTCTTTCTTACCTTCATTTTAACCACCTCAGGCGAGACAAAGTAGATCTTGACATCCTGATACTTGGAAAGCAGATAAGCAAGTGAGCGGACAGTCCTTCCGTTTGCTAGATCTCCAACAAGACCAACTTTAATTCCATCTAGCTTTCCTATCTCTCTCTCGATTGTGTATACATCTAGAAGAGCCTGTCTCATGGATACAATACACAAGCAGTGCTTCAAAAATTAGGGGCTTATGGACATCTATACTAGCAAATGGAAAACAAAGATAAAAACACAAGTAACTTCCATTATTCTGCCTGGGGATTGTGTTGGATTGTTAATTTTTTTTGGCTTACTTGAGTTGGATGTTGTCCAGGACCATCTCCAGCATTAATAACAGGAATACTGGCTGTAGCTGCTGCTCTTCGGGCAGCACCACTTTCAAAGTGCCTCATCACAATTATATCCGAGTACCCTTCAACAGTTCTAATGGTATCTGCAATTCAAGATTTAGCTTGAAAATCAGAAGCATTACCCCAAATTAAGCCAACTAAAGAATACCTTCAAGTGTCTCTCCTTTTGCAGCTGAAGAAAACTCCCTTGCATTTTCTGTCGTCAAAACTTCCCCACCCAAACGTTTCATAGCAGACTCAAAAGAAAGCCTAGTTCTAGTTGAGGGCTCATAAAATAGGGTAGCCATTAGAAATCCCTTAAGAATTTGGCTGCTATGTGAGTTTTTCTCAACCCTCTCCATCTCACGCGTCACTTCAAATATAGCAGTAAGAATATCTCTGTCGAATTGCTGAGCTTCAATCACGTCATCAAGTTGAAACTTGTTCCCAATCAAAATTGAAGGTTTATTGTCAACATCCAGCGCTTGACATTGGACCCTATTCTTTGGTAAGAGCCTCCCACTTTGCTCCCAGTTTATTGATTTCACATTGAACAACACCCTTGAGTGTGATCCGCTGTTAGGTGATTGCTTAAAAAGACTCAAATAATTGGAAAGGAAGTCTGTGTAACACTTCATTGTTTTAGGAGCAGACAAAGGCCCTTGTAATGGACATGTACAAAACAAAGATGAAGAAGCCATTGCAGGACAGATAGCAGCAACCAGGATAGGATGGAACTCTTGTTTGTTCAAAGCTTTTCAGTCCCTATAATACAACAAAAAATTGAAATTTTAGACCTACCACTACTGCACAATCAGATTCCAAAGCTTGATCTTTGAACCAATAAAACTTCTTGTGTGTTATTTACCAAAAAAAATAAAAACTCCTGTGTTAATTAGTAAACTTCTTGATTGACTGGAAGTTAAATAGTAGGTACAGGGATGTAGAAAAATGAAGGCGTAATGTCTGGTTATTGAAAAATGTTGGAAGAAGGGGGGTGGAGAACATAACTTGTCAACTAAGCCAACAGCTGCTACTAGGAAATTGATTTGAGTTATAACAAAACCATAAGGCTTGAAAAGATTGAATTATAGTCCATTTTCTTGCAACCCAAAACAGATGATACGTACTTGTACTAATTTTAGGACAGGAAAACATCCATTAACAGAATAAACCAAGTTACATGGCAATTACATATCAAATATCATAATTGCCAAAGACAACTATGAAGAAATACTAATGGGCTAGAGGGTTTTGGTTATAAACCAAGAACCAAATTGATCATTACAGTTCAATGACTCGGAAAAACACCAGAGGACAAGGTTGGTTTGAAATAGCCTCTCCATGGTTCATTTCAACGACCAGAACTTTTCTCTGTTTGGAACTTGTAGAAAAGAAAGGACAGGAAAAGAAAAGAAAAGAAAAGAGAGGGGAAATGTGAAGAAAGTAAATTCTTTTCTCTTGTTTGGTTGTAGAAAGAAAATCAAAGGAAACTATGAGGAAAATGAATTTCTCTTGTTTGGTTTCAAGAGAAAAATGGAAAGAAAGTAAAATTCGTGAACTGCCTTCTCCTTCTAACTCTTCGTCTCCCATTTTCTTCTGCAGTTTCTCACTTCTAGACCTTTCTTTAGTAATTTCCTTCTTACTTCATTTTCCATTTCCTCAAACCAGGAACCAAACAATTATGGAGGAATTTTTTTTTTATTTTCCTTTCCTTTCCTTTCCCCCATTTTCCCTTGGTTCCAAACAGAGTGGTTTCGTTTTGCTCAATAACAGAAGCTCAGATTCGGTATCACCTTTCGTATGTACTCAAAAAATTTCTAAATTTTTCGGGAATGTGTATCCGACCATGTCGCAAAAAAAAAAATTGAAGGAGGTGGTGTTACCCAGTGTAAAGGAGGCGGGGATGGCAGGTCTGGCGGTGATCCGGCCGTGATGAGTGACTAATGGTGCTGCAGGTGATGGAGGTGGTGATAGTGATGCAACGGTTATGGAGGATTTGCTGCTGATTGTAGTCGACTGTGGAGGTGGAGGATGGCCGACGAGAGTGGTGGTGGCGGTCCGCTGCTGTTGTGAGAACGTGGAAGAAGGGTTCGAACAGGAGAGAACGGGGAGAGAGAGAGATAAAAGGGAGTTCCAAATTTTTGGGGAAAACTGGTTTTGGACTTTTGGGCGTGCAGGGCAATTTTGGAAGCTTAGAATTTTTTTGGAAGTTGTATGTAGTAAACTATATAAGACTGGCGGACGGATTTTATTTAGCGAATAGTTGTATGCAGTAAAAACGTGATTGTATTTAGTATTCCCCTGATCAAAACAAGGTCGAGTCCAAAAGATGTTGACGCTTGCATGCAGTAAATACGCCGTTGTATTTAGAATTTCCGAATCAAAACAAGGTTGTCTTGTCCTTTGGGATGACAATTATCTTCGATTCGTCCCCACCTCCAACCTTCCCAGCCCGATTCGAACAAATATTTTTCGATTTGATAGGCAAATGAGGCAGATATAGTGTTTGGTTCCCTGGTTAGAATTCCCCTTATCAACAAGGTTGACCTGTCCTGCCGTCCAAAAGATGTTGACCCTGGTATGTAGTAAATACGTGGTTGTATTTAGAATTCTCCAAATCAAAACAAGGCTGTCCTGTCTTGTCCTGTCCTGTCGTTACCCATTTAACCTCGCGTATGCGATCCACGAGCTAGGGTTTTGACTGAAAAGCATCCTACCCTCCCACTTCAACAGAAAAAAGGGCGGGAGTGAGAAAACAACAGTCCCACACACACAATTCTCTCCCTCACTCACTCAACCGACTCTACGCAGAGATTCAACTAGCCGCACCATGTCCGTCGGGGCCCGCCGCCTCACAGTCCTCGGCGAGTTCAAGCCATTCGGCTTAATCGCCGAAGCCGTCGACGGAAAGCCCTCCGACGACGCCGTCGGCAAGTACGATTACTTCCTCTTCGATCCCGTAATCGCCAGGCAAGGGGACGAAGCCGAAGACCACTCCGACGCCTCCTCCTCCTCCACCGGCCGAAGCGATCACGAGCTCTTCATCAGAGGGAATCGGTAAAATTTCTTTTGCTCGAATCCATTCTCGTTTGAAGTAGCGCTTGATTAGCGTTTGAGGCTTTGAATTTTCGTGGAATAGAAGTTAATTTGGACTGTTCATGTAGGTAGCTGTCTACTGGGCTAGCATATCAACTTGTCAAAAAAGTCCAAAATTTTAAAGTTGATTTTCGAGGTTAAGCCAAAAGCAGTTTATGACTTTTTTGTTTTGTTGCAATATGGTTGCGGCTTAGGCACACAACTTATCCTTTTGGTTTACAGACCAAAAACAACTTAAAAATTTGCAAGAATTTATTTTTAGAAGTTCAATTCTAATGCATTTTGGTTTCAATAATTAACACGTAGAATAAGTTCAGCTGCAACAGATAGCAACGTTGTTTATCACAGTTTGGAGAGTAACTTGTGAGCCGCTGTCGCCCGAACATAATAAGTTACGTAATGAACTTTGTTTTTTCGTGAATGAATTTGTAGATTGTGCTATCACTTCTAACCCATGGTTCACTTGCTTCTTGTCCTTACATTTTGTTTTTACTTGTTTTGGACTCACACTTTCGGTGAACTTGTGTGGTTGATTGTTTTGTTTATTTGATTGTGACAGTATAATATGGACTACAGGTTCACGAGTGTACAAGAGATTCACTTTACCTTCCACAGTCATCATGGTACTTTACTAAGCCATCTTCCTTAACCTTCATTGTGTAGGTACATAGGTTATTGATTCTTTATTTCAAATGAAAGCTCATCTTCTTGTTCATGAATGCGGTTACTTCTCCTGGATCTTATATTGGTAGTGAGACAGATAAGCAGCATCTGAAATTGGCTGGCTGCCGGCTGGATTATTACTCTTTAGTGAACACTTTTAGGATCTTTTCTTGGTTCTTGGTTTTTGTATTTCAAACTCAATTCTTATTGCAGTTTTTCCCCTGATGTTTCCAAATGAAGGCAGTTGGAAAAAAGAAAAACCGCGTTATGTATTTGAGAATGTTCTGGCTAGTTTCATTCAAATTGCTTTTGACATCGTTTGAGTCTGAGGGGACATGTTTGTTCACTTATAATTCAAGCATTGGGCTTCAGGTCTTATCCCCATCACATGTGCATCTGATATGCTACAGTATTGCTTGTTATTTTATTGTAGTACAACTTTAGGACTAACAATGCAATGAATAATCTAGGCGTGCTGGTCTCGTATGGGCAGTATGTCTGAAGCTTGTCTATGTGTCCTGCAAATTGACAGTTTAGCGGTCTTTGACATATCTGGTGAGTATGTATGCACATTCTTATTGGCATGTAGTTGTTTGGTCATATATCCTTGTTATAATTCGTTTGCCACACAGTGGCTTGACCTTTTTCATACTTTTACTCCAAATATGGTTTGTATAGTAGATTGTAGATTGAATGTTTGATGTTTCACAGGCTTTCGGGTTTTACTTTCAAATTTCAATTCAAACAGGTTTCTTTTTGGTTAAGTTATTTCTGAAGAGTGTGTACGATTACTATTTCTACCACAAATGGAACTGCTTTCATTTGTCGGCAACATTTGTGATCCGGGGAGATCTCTCTTTGGAATTGCAGACGTTGCACATGTTTCCATTCAGTTTGGATTGCAAAACTGTGACTGGCCTCAATTCATGGACAACAAAAGGAGACCTATTGTCCATTATTATGACGTTTGTGGGCAGGGTGTGGTTGTTGTGGCCGGGCAGTGGCAGTAAGTGGTTGGAGCGGGGATGCGGGTTTCCAATCATGGTGACAGGGGATGGCAGTGATCGGGTTTGACCATGGTGTGGCTGTCAGCGGTGGATGAAGTGAGAGAAAGAGAGGCATTGATAAGCTTATGGGGGCATGAGTTTTGCGTTTGCAGTATCCTGGGGGCTGGGGTGGAGTTTGTTAGTCTTGGGGTTGGTGCTCGGTGGTGGTTGTGGAGATTCAGCTACAAATTGGGGTGGGAGTTGGGTTTGATGAGTGGGATTCGAATTGGTGTGTTGGACACATAATTTGCCAATTAGTCATTGACATGGTGAGATGTCATTGGTAGACAATCTTTATTAACCAGTTTTATTGGATAAAGAATTAATTTTTCTTTCGAAAATATAAAATGGTGACAAACTAAACTTTTCTTCAGCGGGTTTGTAAATGACCAGTTTATGGAAAGGTGTCTTTATAAGTATTGTAAAGCATGGGGTGTCATGTACAGTGAGAGTGTCCGGCCTTTTCCTTGTTAGAATCATCAGAGGGGTTAGTGTAATTATACCTTTCTCTTTTATTGGATGTTGAATGCAGTGAATTTATAGAAGAGTCTAGGCAGTTCCCTAAGATGCTTGACATTGTGAAAGCAATGTTTTTTTCTTCTTTGGTCAGTGCTTTCAATTATATGTTACTGCAAGTTGCTCTTCCCCCCCTTGCTGTCTTAAATGTGAAACTTCTTCTTCTTTTTTTGCCTTTCTTGCAGGTGAAGTTATGTCAGTTCCTCTTTCTCGTACCGTCACATCAATATGGCCTCTTCCATTTGGTTTATTACTCCAACAGGCAGCGGAATGCAGCTCACAAACATATGCTCCTTTTTCTTCTTCAAGCCCTTCACCAAATGCACGTGATATCTTTTGCCAAAAAAGAGAAGTTGGTTACAGTCCTCGGCATAATTTGGCTATATCTTGTGCATCTGATCATGCTACAATGGGATATGGAGCTCCAGTCTCCTCACATATGATTTTGAAAGATCCGCTGGAAGAACCCCAGGTATACATGTAGCTCACTCTGTTGTCTTATTGTCCGAGTGTCTTTGCAGCTTGTGATTCTTTGTGGAGCCTATTAATGGATGTCCAATCCTGAGATCTAAGCTCATTGCTTTTGCAGTTTCTCCGGTGCTCCTTTTCCTACTTGATTTTTTTATTTGTTTATGGCTTTCTTAGTCAACGTATGTCGAGGAAAGGGGAAAGTTGAACGTGATGAAGGAATTTGATGAGAGAACGATCTGGACTAGTGATCTTGTTCCTCTAATGGCGTCATATAACAAAGGTTTCTGCTATTTCCTACCTCTGATTGACTCATCTCAACCTACTTCACTGGAAAAACTATACAAGAGATGTAGAAAAAGAATAAGATATAATCCTTTTCTTTTCATACATGAAAATATCACATCATTGGCAGGAAAGATGCAGCACTCTTTGTGGGTCGCGGAAGCCATTGGCTCTAACGTTGAAGTTGCAAATTCTAAGTTATCTGATGTAGTTCCTGCTGGAGTGTTACCAAAGCAATTCTCTTTCCGAAAGATATGGCAGGGGAAAGGTGCACAAACAGCTGCTAGCAAGGTGCCATGTCTGACTTTGATTGCTTTGGCGTGTATTGGACAAATGTTTGGATGAGAGTCTTTACTGTATCTATTGATTATCCTTTCATCTTATTTTTTCTCCTGCCTCCTGGTGTATTGTTTTATGGATCATGTGTGACTGAAGAACTGATATTGGGAGGTACTCTATAAATTTTCTTTGTAGGAAATGTGGCATGTACCTCACCTAAATTTATGCCTGGGAAGTTTAAATCCTGAAGCAGTGACACTGACTTTTTGAAATCTTTGGCAATATGATTCTGAGATTCATACGCAGTAGAGTCATAGACTACAAGGACAGATGGCCCAACAGTATGGCTTGACACAAGAAATTTCCCCATGTCCAATGGGTTAATGGGCCCCAAAGGAGTTTTAACATTAAATAGGCTTGCTGAAGCTTACCTCAAGTGCTTTAGGTATTAGGATTGGTTGACTTGAATTTGTCAGGTTTCAGAGTTTTCTGTTTAGCAATAGAGTTCACGTTAAAGGTTCCTTTTGTAGGTTTATTTAAGTGTTTTATTGACTTTCCCAAATTTCGTTACTCACATGGGTTCTACATAGTGGCACATCTCTGTCAGTAACATAATCCTAGGATTTTATATGCAAGTATCTGTGTTGGAATATGTAATTATGTCTCTGTATTATACGCGGAGTCAAAACTTGGTCATGCTATTACAGGAGTGGCAACTGTACATATGGATCACCAGTTGTCCTTCTGGGAGTAATGAAGTGTAATAAAGTATGATCATAAGCTCTCAGGACAACAGGTGATCCAATATATGGGGTGATCGAGTACGTATGTGACAGCCCTGTCCCATAACAAACCCGCCCTCTATTCCTTGAAAGGAACGTTAGTTTGTACTTGTCCTAAACCATTTGCTTTATCATAACTTTTGGAAAAGTAACTTTACTACTTGATGTACATTAAAAGTTGGTTTATATTGCTTGAGTTTTTGGAGCTAAACAGTGGCTGCTCTGTAGCTGTGAATATTTAGGAATAGCAATTTAGTTGCTTTATGAACAAGTTGTTTGCCCTTCTGAGGCTTTCATAAAATCATTTCAACCACATAGTCAACATTGTGTAACTCATATCTCTTCTTGAATAGGAACATCTAATTTTAACCACTAGTAAGATGGAAAGCAGAACTATGGCCATAACAAAGCCATAAACCCATGCCCAAACATATTTCTGGCAAAACATGAAATTACTGACTAACTTGCGAGTCTGTGACTACTAAAATCTATTTAATCATACTGACATCTGTCCAGTGATATACTTACCTGCGGAAATGTGCACCAAGGCCTAATTTGAACAAACAATTTACTAGATGGGGTCTTAAATAGGCCATGGGGACTTTCTCGTTTGCATCAATCTTGTTGCTGTGCTCTGGATCATCCCTGGGTGGGTTGCCTGATTGCATTTCATCTCTAACGACAAATACTACTGCATTACACTGATCGTTGGAAACAAGAAAGTCACCTAGGTTTTTGGTAGTACAGGTGATGATGGTAGCCTGAGGTGGTTAGATTGAGCTCTGATGGTGAAGTTTGGGTTTGGCAAGGACAGAGATGGTGACAGTGGACTATAAAAGTGAGAGGGAAATATGAGAGATATGCTTGGATTGCACAAGGAAAACTGAGAAAGAGGGTTGGATGTCACCATAGCCCCTGTTCAAAATTTTCAAGGTAGCTTGAATGTAAAACATAGTGACTGTAAAACTCCCCAACTGAGTATAAAACATAAGTAAATGATATCGGGAATATATCTCTAACTTGTCTTGTGTTTGTGGCAAGTTAGATTTCATAGTCTTCGGTTGGTTAGATGTTGTTTCATATGTACTACTTATGAGAAAATATTAAGTTTGCATGAACAGATTTCTGTCAAGCTGGCTAGGTAAACATTATTTTTCCTGGGGATGAATTTGAGACTATTTAATATGCTTAGAGGGAATATATTAGTGCCCTACGTAATTCATGGGTGCTTTTATGCGGGCTGATTAACCTGTGCATTGCCCATCACATATATTTACAATTGGTCTGCACAGCTAATTTGGGTTGCTTCACTCTCTCTCTCTCTCTCTCTCTCTCTCTCTCTCTCTCTCTCTCTCTCTCTCCCTCCCCTTCTTTTGTAACTTTATTGAAGAATCAGATGCTGAAGCATATAGATTTTAAGTATTTTTTCCTTTTCATTTAACTCAAACTGTTAGCAGGTCTTTCTGGCGACTGACGATGATGCAGCTCCTATCATTTGTTTTCTTCTCCGAGAACAAAAAAAGTTGTTATCATTAAGGCTTCAAACTGTGGAAATTAACAACGAGATTCTCTTTGATATTAAACCAGACATGAGCTGGAGCATACCTGCAATTGCTGCTGAACCTGTCATCGTAACTCGTCCTAGGTTGAGTTGGATTTCTTTTCCCATGCTGGTTCTTTCTTTGGCTTCCTTTACGTTGTAATCAAAATTTTCTAATCCAGGGTTAAGGTGGGGTTGTTGCCATTTGGAGACATCATTGTTCTTGCTTCAGAAAACACCCTTCTTCTTTATGTAAGTTGTTGACATCAATGCCTTGTATCAATTTTGAATTATTTGCTTTCCCATTGAGTCTTAGTGATATTTATCTCCATCATCTTCAATTTTTTCTTCAAATCTGGTAAAGCAAATGCTTTAATAGGATATATATGAGATGGCGCCCATTACTTTGGCTAAGGGACAATCTGTCACACCAAACCATGCTAGAAGAGTACCTTGCATTTTCCCAAACAAATGGAGATGTCCGTGTAACCTTTGGATCTCTTTTGTTCCTGTGCTTATATTGTCTTGAAATCTAGAGTCTAGAGTGGCACGGATGCTTTTGAAAGTCATGAACATTTGCTGGACTGACCTATCACTCTTTCTATACTGAAAGTGGGAGAAAAAGAGAAACACAGAAGAAAGGATTTCATTTTTTGCATCTCAAGCATCTGTTCCGCTCATTGACTTTTCTTTGTTTCTTAAGTTTTGCAGTTAGCCCATATTATGTAGTATTGTTTTCCTATATTTACTCTTAACTTCGTTTTAAAGTGATACCCCTAATTTACTCTTTACTTCGTTAATCCTTCTACCAAAAAACTAGTGAAATTTGTATAGTTGTTGCTCCAAACAATTTGCTAATGTAATACCTATCATATATGAACCTTTGGAACTGCAGTCTGGGAGGCAGTGCTTGTGTAGGTATATGCTACCTTCTTCTTTAGGCAAAGGTCAGGTTTCAGATAATTTGATGCCTTCAGAGACAGTGCCTATTCTTCATGATTTAAAGATTATTGGGTTGGCGGATGCTGTTGACGTGCGAATCAATGTAATAGTAAATAATGGGCAGGTATGCTAATGTACTAGTATGTTTATTGTTTCAGTTGTGAATGCATTTGAAGTAGTTTTCATTGTTCTTTCAAGTTGTGGAATTAGTTGGAGAACTGCAAGGCCTTCCTTTTTAACTGTATGATTGCTATTTCACATGAACTTACTCAATTAGTTGTTTTTTTTTTTGTCCAGATTTTTCGATGCGCACTTCGAAGAAGCCCGTCATCCTCCTTGGTCAATGATTGCATAACTGCAATGTCTGAGGGACTTAGTTCTAGCTTTTACAATCATTTTCTTGCTCTTCTTTGGGGTGATGGTGATTCAGCTTATTTGTCTAAGACAGATGCTAGTATTGATTCGGAGTGGGAGTCCTACAGTAGTAGTATTATGAGAATGTGTTCGAAATCTAGATTCACGCCGCAAAGAGTTTCAGATTCTATTTATGGCTCTTCTTGGGACTTCCTTATCAACAGCAAGTTCCACAAGAACTATGGTAAAACTAATGTTCTTGCTGGAATTTTGACCAGAGTATCAGTTGACCTTCAAGAATCAGATTCCCCTGGTTCATATGTACATGGTGCGCAAACCTCAGAATGTTCATTCTACTCGGAGCTTCTGATGGAAACTTTGGATGCTCTTCATGCGGTATATGAAAGTCTGAAGCTAAACAGTCTTCGTAAACAGTAATTTCTGATTCCTTGTAGAATTTAACTTGCTTTTGTATTTCAGTCTTGTCAAGAGTTTTCTTCGGGTTATTTTTGGTTACTGTTCAAAGTTCCTTGTGAATTTTGACTCACATCTTCTGTTTTCTTTGAGGCTAACCAATCACAGTATGTACTGGTCTGTGTTGCATCACTTGCATGACATAAGTTACATGGCAAAATAGCGTTTCTTAACATTGAAATATGCGTTGACTATACGCTGAAGTTCTTATATTGCGGTATGACCCACAGGAACAGTTTCTCTTTAGTATAGTTCCAGGGTAGCTACTTGTGCAACTGTTCGTTCATTTATTTTCTATTACTATTACAAAAGGAACACCCCTTTTGGTGTAAACGTCCGTTTTGAGGCTGGCTCACATTCAGTTTTCCTAAACTACCCCTTGAACTGCCTAAAGAAACTGCCAAGAAGAAAAAAAACCGTCACCCTAATTTTCTTCTCCCCTCTTTCCTAGTTTCACATCTCAGATTTCATTAGAGATTAATCTTAATTGAAGATTTTCCTCTTTCCCTCTTTTGCATAATACGATTTGCACACGCATCGCGTGTGCTTGGGCATCTAGTATATTCGAATGAATATATCGGAGGGCTTGCTCTTTTGCTATGTTATGTGGATTTGGGTGCCAGGTGCAGATTTATGACATGTTATATTCTATACTATTATCTTACTATGCAAAAATTATAATGCTATGATTTAAGCGGTGATTGTCATTGAAAACTCAGGAAGTATTGGTTTTCAAAACAGAAGGACACATATCCCGTAATTCGTAGACAATATTACTGAAGTCAACCTGAAGAGCCCATGCAACATAGCTTTGCATGATGGGAAGGACGTGATCACGTTGTCTATGGTCCCGTGGACCTTCTGTTTTTGAATATGGCTGATGTTGGATCGCCCATTATAGCAAGTGCTTAAGTTGTTAGATCCCGTGCAAACCTGTCTTGCACATGGAGATGCAAATTCGATAAATATAGAGAAGCAGCATGCAATTAAGAAGAAGAATGCAAATGGGAATCAAATGCAAAAGGAAAGATTTCAATCCGATACCTTTTCACCTTTTATCACGCAACCCAAAATTGGACAGAGTAAGGAAATGGGCCCAATAATGTAGATCAGGCTATCCAATAGCTGGCCTTTCGCTATTATGTTATTTTCAAAGTTATTCCGTGTGGCTGAACTTTGATGGTTAAAGATATCTGCATTCCCTGAATCATTATTCCTGGACTATATTTTGTGGGCCTTTCTACTAGTCGCATTCTAGTTACTGGAATTAGGTGAAACCTTTAGACATATGCAGAAACTAGCTATTTACTCATGAATAAGAATGGATTAATTTGTTCCCTATTGCTGTCCATGGAACTTTACACTTTTATAACAGCAAGAGGTTCACCTTCAGGAAAAAAATGCATAAAGTATCTCTGTCCAGTCATGCTTCTTTACAGCTACAGTCCTGGATTTGGTAAACTATCATGTCAACTGTCTCTCAATTTTGATGTGGCACTGTATGGTTATGTTATGTATTTGTCAGTCCTCAAGTTAATTTTTTTGCCAGAATGAGAATCATGATAATTGGGTCTAACTCTCAGAAGATGACCTGGTACCTTTAAGTACTCAAATGAATTGGAAAATACTAGTAATTGCTGGATTTTACACATAAGGAGGCAGCTAGGAAACGCAAGTATAATGTCGTCTGAAATTAATGGTTGGAAAATACCTGCCAGTTGAAGCAGGGAGACCAAGGGGGCAGGAATTATGAGTTAAGTTTGCATTTTCAGCTGCTTAGAAATACTCATACATTTCCTGGGTTAGTCATTAATCACTATTTTGGTGGGTTTCACTGTAGACTGGGTCGACTTTTTGAGGTATTGCAGGGGAATCTGAAAATTTCAAAATATTCACCGCGGGTTAGCTTCCAGGGCATCAGCTGAATGATGCTTGAATGGTTTTATACTTTCAATTTTTACTCACTGCTTGTTTTTTCCACAATTTGGCTTGAACCGTTTGCCATGGTTTCTGTGATAAGAAAACAGAGCAATTTTGTGGGGAATTGTTAAAATCTCATTACATATTCTGCTATCTATTAGGTAAGATCTTTATATTGAGATTTTTCCTTGCAGAGATTTGGGACTTTTGGTGGTCCTATTATGTAATATTGCTGATTTTCTGGGTGAGGAAAGTTATTTAGATCATTACGTCCGTGATTTTCCTGGTCTTTCCAAAAAGTTTGGGATGCGGATGTCATTTTCTGAGAAAATTCCTCCCAGTTTATTCAGATGGCTTGAAAACTGTTTGCGACATGGATATAATTCTTCTGATAGCAAAGATCTTCCACCTTTGCTTCGTAAAGATGAATGTTCGGTTTTGAGCTGGGCCCGGAAGATAATTGCGTTTTATAGTCTTCTGTGTGGTGCGAAACACTCGGGGAAGAATCTTCCATCCGGTGTTTGCTGCAACATTGCCACCGGATCATCTTGTAATTTTGAGGAGCTGACAGTCTTGGCGATGGTTGGGGAAAGATTTGGATTGCAACAACTTGACTTGCTGCCTTCTGGTGTATCACTTCCTTTGCGACATGTGAGTTAAGTTCTATTTGCTTCTTGTTCTTGATATCATATCATCATGAAGATGGTTGAAAATTACCACTTCCACGTCTTAAGACAGGCAAGTGATTTAGAACATTTATGGATGCACATCAGTTTAAGGATTCGGTGGGTTATTGCAAACTACCTTTTGTGTTCCTTAAGCTCAAGCATGTCATGGCATTACTATGGCTATCTATTATTTCTCCCTTTTTCCTAAAAGACGATGGACAAATATAGAGCATGCAATGATGCCTTCATCTGTAGATATGAATTCAAGTGCAATCATTGCAAGCATCCTTAAAAAGTTGGAACCCCTAAAAGGAGCAACATCAAAGGACGGAGTGACTATATGTTTTTCTTTCTGGTAGAGTGGTAGTTGAAAACCATTTGTCGGCTATAGCAGCTGTATTGCTCTACTGTTACTCAGCTGTCATCGGGGCTCGTCCATGCATACCTTAGATTCTGCCAATCATTTCGTGATAATTTGTTAATAGTTCCTGGAAATGATTTTTGGTTACTTCATTTCATAGGCATTGGATAAATGCCGGGAATCTCCTCCCACTGACTGGCCTGCTGCAGCGTATATTCTTCTTAGTCGAGAAGATTTGGCTTTGTCACGCTTTTCACACTCAAACAAATCCAAGGAATCTGAAACCCAAAACAATGTGAATTTGGTTTCCATGTCCACGCCATACATGCTACATCTGCATCCAGTGACAATTCCTTCCTCGATTTCTGACACAATTGGATCGGAGGATACCAAGTTAGAGGATGCAGATTCTGTTGATGGATCTGCGACAGATGGTATGGAACACATTTTCAACTCTACCACACAGTTGCGCTATGGCCGCGATCTGCGATTAAATGAGGTGAGCTATGCTGACCAAGCCAATAGCACTTGTAAGTTACCAAGCAAAGATCTTGGAAAGTGTGCTGTGAGCTGTTGCTTTTATATGAAGACTATTGCAATTCTTGGGTTTTGTCATCTTTAGTCTTCATGTGATTCCAAACTGAAGTTGCATTGTCATGTGATTCATGCGTATCTTCTTTTGTGGTCATTTGGAAGGAAACTCATGCATATCTGTACTTAATCAGGTTCTTGATGTATGTGAATTTTAGTGAAAGTTGCACAATTTGAAACTGAATTGTCTTTTGCATCATCGATCGTTTATAATTTGCATGAGGATTGTTTTCGATTAATAACTATATTCACTGAAACATTTGAGTTGTTTTTTTATACGTACGAATGTGACGTTATATGTATGCTAAACCGGAGAAGAATTGGGAAAAGGTTTAGAATAGTAGAGTCTGGATCTTCTAATCTCTCACTCTCTCTCTCTCTGGTGATTGGTTTTCCTTTAGCAGTTCCTGGAGGAGAGTTATAGTAAAACTTCGGTTCAGAATTACGTTGTCCTGACATTCAGGGAGTGTGTTGTTTATGGAGGTATTGCGGGTATGAAAAGAGTGATTAGCACCAATTGATTTCTTGACGTCCACAAGAAGCTTTTCCTTTTCAATAAAAAGATACTGTTTGCTCTTTTTACTTTCGCCTACTAAGAGCATCCTCAATATAATAATCGAAAGTGAATGTTCAAAACTTGCAACATCAGATTTTGACCATTCATTTAGAGGTTAAATTTAGCAATGTCAAGTCCCATATTGTTTATTTTTTGTCCGTAATCAAAATGAGTTGGCAAAATTCTAATCTAACGATAATTTTTCTTCTTCTCAATGAATGGCATTCTAAGTGAAGAGCATTTGTTAAAATCCATAAAGTGATCAATATTGTTAAATGCACAACCACTCGCCAAAGTGGAGAGTGAGTTGCACCTACCAATAAAGTATTTGCTTTATGGGGAGTGAGTTTCACTTTCCCATGATGGTTGTACTTGATTGCGAAGATGTGGGGTCCAATAAATTTGGTTATTGGCAAAAGATTGCTAGTTTTGATTAGCCAAAGGCCAAAATTTGATGAGTTGCTAAATTTGGTTATTACAATGTGAGAACTTTTTGAGCTAACATTGCTAACTTTAGCAACCCTTTGGTTTTGATCATTACATTGTGTATGCTCTAAGATATTCCTTAAAGTAGGCCCCTTTTTTTGCCTCATCGTCTTTGATTTACTCTTGGGCCATGTATCTGCTTTGTAGTACACTGGTTCAGATCTGGGCTGCAGATTCAAGATTTTCCCTCTTGGTTTGGGTTATTTCAGATAATACTGTAGTCAATGTGATCATTGCGCGTAATCATTTTCTTGGTTGTCCAAGACTCTAGAGAGGGCGTTGTGCTTGTTCATGGGGTCATCGATTTCTGGAATTCATGTCTACGATCTTCATTGCAATGTAGCCATGTTTTCATCGTCGTTCTGATTTAATGTGTCATTTTTACTTCCTGCTAGTCTTCTGACTAGTTGTTAGTTGCTTTTGAAGTTTTTCTTAACTGTTAGCTGCCATCCTTGTCCTTGATAGCTACTTCCATTCACCGTAGGTTCGACGTCTTTTGTGCTCTGCAAGACCTGTGGCAATTCAAACATCTGTTAACCCTACAGCTTCTGATCAGGACCTCCAACAGGTACTCCGTTTTCTTCACTTTTTTGAACACTAGTAATGTGTCTTTAATGCTATAAAACTCTTTTTAGCAATGTTCAGTTAACTATTGTGGAAACAGAGGAAATAAGTTAATATATTTTCAGTCCAGGCACTTCTTAAAGGTGGTTATATTTTCCTTTTCTGTCCACAGTATACCTGAAGTAGTGATATCGCAGTTCTATTAGTTTACAAGTATAACTGGAAGTTTAGGCCCCACTCCAGGTTGCTGGGGTCGTAATCTGGAGCTTCTCTCTCAAAGATCCCACAACGTGTATTCTCCAAGTTTGGCACTTAGCGATGAAAGGAAGAAAGATCTAGAGTTAAAAAAGAAAAAGAAAACCTTAGAAGTTGCTATATCATTGTAGATTAACATTAGTAAAAACTAGACTTTGCCTTCCTCCCAAGAAGCTGGGAAATTCTTTGAGGGATTGAAAAACTATGGCAACCCTGTACATGAGGCTCCCGCTACTGCAGGGCCTAGAGAAGGGTTGGATGTATGCAGCCTTATCCCGTTTAGCGGAGTGGTTGTTTCCCTGACAAACCCGTGACCCCAGGTCACATTGGGGCAACCTTACTGTTGCCCGTGCCACCCTTCAACCAACTAATTGTTACATAGGGTAAGATGAAGAAAGAAGAAGCTTTGGAGAACATTGTGTTGATTTTGATGGTTTTTCCCCCTCTTACAGGACATACCTTTGGTGTTGTGTATGTCCTCTTTGGTCTGATCTAGTTGCTTCCTTAGATCTTTTCCGTTCATTGTGTAGGCTCAGCTATGGCAGCTTGCTCAAAGGACTACAGCTCTTCCTTTTGGCCGTGGGGCATTTACTCTTGCAACCACCAGTACTCTTTTAACAGAGGTGGTTCCTTTCCTGTTTCTAGCAATCTGTTATTCTGTCAAAGTTAAATTGACTAGTTTTTAGAGTGAGGCTTAAGTCTTATGCAGCTGTAGAAATGCTTTCCCCCTTCTTTTCCAGTGTCTAGTCCCTATTCAAATATTTTTTTGTGTAGTCGACTTAAAGATTGAATCATTCTTATGAAATCCTTTCAACTTTTTCTTTGTAGGCACTCACAGTACCGAAGCTTGTGTTAGCAGGTCGTTTGCCTGCCCAACAAAATGCAATCGTATGTTCTTCTTCATAACTCGTTGAAGGAATTTGTTAGCCCACATGTGTGTCTCTTCCAGAGTTCTTATTCTATTATGTGGAAATTTGTATGGTTTTTACTTGTTTGTGCAAAATGTTTTCCCGCTTACTTTGCAGGCTGAGAACAGAAAATTTATTTTGATCTGGTATTTGTTTTTGCTAAGTGGCATTGATGTATAATGTGAAATTCGGTCTGGGAGATTTTTTTTCTCCTTCTTTATGCTTACCTTTTTCCGTGCTACAAAAATCCCACTTAGTAGTGCTTATGCTTGGACACTGTTGGTGTGTAGTTCTTTGACCTGTACCCTTCGTCAATGTTTAAACAGTTCGTAATTATTTTTTCTTGTGCCATTTTTTAAAACATTTTCATGTTCTTCTTTGTCAGGTTAACCTGGACCCTAATTTAAGGAATATTCCGGAACTTAAATCTTGGCCTGAGTTTCACAATGCTGTTGCAGCTGGACTAAGGCTAGCTCCCATTCAGGTTTATTTACTGTTCGAAGATACACTGCAGTTCTTATTGTAGTTTAGCTGATGCAGAAGTTATTTGCACAGTGTCTAGCAATGTTGATTCTTATTTTGACTTGTCCAACATTTTCCTAGTTAGAGAGTTCTAAATGTTTAGAGAATTAGTTGTGTGGAGTCTTTGATAATATGTGTTGCATTTAAGCATGAGTTCAATGAATTCAATCTTCTCTCATCTTTCCCTTGTCTTGCTACATGTATGATCTGTCTTATGTGACGATATTTCATGGATAACATATGTAGCAATTTGGCTTCTGATACACAGGGGAAATTGTCAAGGACATGGATAATATATAACAAACCTGAAGAGCCCAATGTTGTTCACGCAGGACTCCTCCTTGCACTGGGTTTACATGGACATCTCCGTGTTTTAACTATAACTGACATATACCAGTATTACTCACAGGTTTGTGTTCCTTTGGTGTTTGACCCGCACGCATACACAAACACATGCACGCATACAAGTGCTTACAGACACACCTGCAACTTTTGACTTCTCCTTGGAAGTATCATCGTTTCATTTTATGCTCACCCTTCTACTTCTTCCATTACTTTTTATCTTTGTTTTTTTGGTCATCTTTCTCCTTCAGTTCTACATTTTGCGTTCGTGATGTTTTCTCCTATAGGAACATGAAAGCACGACTGTAGGATTAATGCTTGGCCTAGCAGCCTCTTATAGGGGGACTATGCAACCTGCAATATCAAAGGTAAACACTTTCAGTTGTTGGACCTCTGTCGCTCTCTTCTTTTATGCTTTCACCATATCAACAGTTGATGACTAATATTCTTTAGCATGCTTCTGCACTTCCATGAATAGGAGTTTTTTTTTCTTCCTAGCGCTTTGTAAGATGCAATACGGGCATTATTTGATCGTGATTTATGCGGTTTCATTGATAGTGACCTCCGTCGCTCTCTTCTTTTATGCTTTCACATATCTTTCTCCTTCAGTTTCTGAATCCAGATTTTAGCATCAGTGTGTTGCTACTGGCTTGCAGTGCTTCCATGTCTTTAGCATAGTCTAGGGAGTGGCAAATTACATTTATTCCTTGAATCATGCTTTTGGGAGAAAAGATGACATGGTTTAGGGTATTGTCTAATAGAGTACAGAATGTATTATGGACGATGCAGATTTTCTGCACTCTGTTCTCTTTTAGGCCCAACCCTATATTCTTCTGGACTCGCTACCAGGAACAAGAGAAAATTTGTGTGCGACCTGGATATTTTTGCTTGACAGATGTGCATGAGTATCTACGTACTTGTCAATAATGCTTTCCTGCATTCCGTGCAGTTTCCAATGGTATCTCTTTTTATGCTGTTGAATAGTTTTCCTTCTGAGTAGACTGTTATAAGTTTCTGACAGCAGATTGGTAACTAACAGAAATCCATTCTGAGCATGCCTTTTATGTTTATAATTATTGGATCTTTTTTTTTCCTTACAGCAATAATTAGGTATAATTTCAAGGAAAGTTTCAACATTTTGGATCTAATTTTGTGGTTAAAGTAGTTTATATGAGTCAATCATCTCCCATTTGATATTCTTGCTTAAGGTTCATTGATCTTGCTACGCTCTTTTGTAGTATGTTCTTCTGGAACATTTGGTGCTTAAATTTTTAAATGGTTACATTGGTCTGGCAGTCTCTCTATGTGCATATACCGGCTCGGCATCCGTCATCTTTTCCGGAGTTAGAGTTGCCAACCCTTCTGCAGGTATTACTGACTTTGCTAGTGGTCTCACATTGCTACTAAATTGGGTTAGTATGGCTTTCTTTGTGTCTGCATTCATGCTTTAATTCTTTTTCCATTATGGGATTATCAAACTTTCAATATTCTAAACATATACGGTGTTCTTACTTTTCACATCAAGCACTTAATTATAGCAATTTTTGAAACATTCCTTTTTAATGATTTTTGATTTTGAGTTGTTTATTACTTGTGTGCTTATATCCCCACTCTTGAAGTAAGTATAGTTACTTGTGCAGTTGATTGCTGACATGTACTATAATGGTATGCCGGATTATGTAGTGGTGATATTTTTGAGGTTAATGTTCACCTCTAACAATCTTTCAATTATTTTCCAGTCAGCAGCACTCATGTCTGTTGGGCTTCTTTACGAAGGATCAGCACACCCCCAAACTATGCATATTCTTCTGGTAGGTTTCATTTCCTTTAGCGCTTGATGTCTCTCTTAGACAACCACTTACCAAAAGCTTAATATCATTAGAATGGGCCCTTTATTATTGTTGAACTCTCTCACCCTCATGTGTGGACCTGTATTGCCTGAGGGATGGCAAACCAAAAAAAGGAACACACACACACACATAGGTCCCTTTCAAGAAGTGTAATTGTAAGATACGATGAACACCTTACTGTATAGGATGGTAAATGCAGATGGGAAAATTTTGGAGTCAAATCTGTCAGAATGCAAATCTTTGATATCTGTTCAGATGAACTCTTTGTTCCTTCCACTCACAAGGCTACATAATTCTTTCGATCGATGAGTAATCTGTGGTTATCTTCTCACCCTATCATTCAACTTTTCTGCAAATCATAATCAACCGAAATGTATGCCTTCCTTCTTAGATGACTCTTATTAACTGTCATATAAGGGATGCCCTGCAATTCATTCTATCATCTACTCTACTACTTTCATTAACTTCTGAGAAGTCTAAACATAGCAGTCCCAATTGCTGTGGTCTGCATAAATTGATGAATTAAATACGAAGTTATGGTGATATATATGATTAGAGGAACTGCAGTGGTAGGCGCGTGCCTTAATATTGGTTGTTGAGAAATATGCAGGGGACGTTCAGGAAAAAAGTGGCATGCAGTCAGAATATTCTTTCTGCTTCACATTGGGACGTTTCCTGGATTGTCATCCTAGATTCTGTTCGGTCAATTGCAATGTTGTTGCTGACATTATATGTTCATGATACTTTCACAGGCCGAAATAGGCCGTAGAAGTGGAGGCGATAATGTACTTGAGAGAGAAGGTTATGCTGTTTCTGCTGGATTTTCACTGGGACTTGTGGCATTGGGTATGGGTGTCACTCGTTTGTATGTTGTAAACATATTGGTCCTAGCTAATTTGTTATTTTATTCTGGGGTAAATTTTTGTTTGTCTAATTACGTCCAATTCAACTGAAGGTCGGGGGGAAGATGCTCTTGGTTTCATTGACACCTTTGTTGAACGATTGTTCCAATATGTAGGCGGCAAAGAACCTCACAATGTATATGCTCTTCTCACAGATTTTCTTTTCTCGTCCTTATTTTATCATCGTGGATTATGAGTTCCAAATATTATTGCTGTTTTCACAATTCTACCTAATAGGTGCAGTATGATTTGGGGTTTTGGACTATCTTGATTTAATTTCGTAATAGCTTTCAAAAAAATTTTAAAAAAAATGGCATTAAAACTATCGAATTCCTCTGGTTTACTCTGTTACCTGATTTTCTTTATAGGAGAGATCCCTCCTGGTGACACTATCAGCAGATGATCACAACCGTGCTGCAGGTCAGGTTTGTTAACTCCATACCTTTCTTTGTCCCACAACTTGGCCCTCTATCTTAGGAGTCGCTAAAGTTTGAAAACATGTTTACCCTAGTACTTAATGGTCATAGGGTTTCTTCATCTCTCTCTCTCTCTCTCTCTCTCTCTCTCTCTCTCTCTCTCTCTCATGTGTAAAATTGGCTTTTATAGATGATGGATGGGACGCTGGTCAATGTTGATGTCACCGCACCTGGAGCTATAATTGCTCTGGCTCTGATGTTTTTGAAGGTAATAGCTACTGTGAGGTTGAATCATGTGATCTTTCCATGGAAACTGGAAAGTGTACTGTCTTGTGAAATTTACTGATCCTTAGGACTTGGTTATTCATAACTTTTTTTTTTTCTTGTTTCGACCTTAACATTACAGAGCGAATCAGAGTTTGTGTTCTCTAGGCTATCTATTCCTTGTACGCATTTTGATTTGCAATATGTGAGGCCCGACTTCATAATGCTTCGTGTGATTGCTCGGAATTTGATAATGTGGAGCAGGTATGTTGTTTTTGCTAGAAGATCCAAACTTGAGCATGCCGTTGCTTTCCAACATTTTAAACCTAATGTACTTGTTGTAGGGTGCACCCATCCAAAGATTGGATTCAGTCCCAGATACCTAAAATTGTCCAAAGTGGTATTCGGGGCCTTGGAGATGAGATGGGTGATGTAGATGAAATGGATGCTGAAGCACTTGTTCAAGCATATGTCAACATTGTGGTTGGATCATGTATCTCTATTGGTAGGCCGTCAAGTGTGCTTATTTATAAAGCAATTCTTGGCCTTTCTTCCTTAATTGTGTATTAATTGTTCCGTCTTTATGATATGATTGTTATTCTCATCTTTCTGCTTTGACATCTTCAAATTTCTTAGTGGAATTCACGTTCCAAAACATGGTATACTTGGGGTTCCAAAATGGTAAATTTATAAAAGGTTTCCTCAGGAGGAAAAAGACAAATCTAAAGACTGAAATCTAAGTCCTACTGAGAGTTGTTTGTCTTGCTGAATTTGTTGTTGGAGATATTAGCTAGCAAAGCTGGATGGTGAGAAACATTCTCTAAGCATATTTCATAGGCATCAAATCTTTTGAGAATCTAGCTGCATTCTTGATTAGTTTTGTTGTTGAAGTTTCCCGAAATGAAAATGTTTGAAAGTCTGAAGAGGCAATATTTCCATTTCGATACACTTCAAAATTTGAAAGTCAGAAAACAGTGCTATATAGTTTCCTGAAAGTTACCTTTTTCGGAGTTTTTTTTCTCGTCTGGAAACAGTTTGAGGAGAAAACCAGTGCAAAAAAAGTAGTTTCCCAGTCATTATCGTTTACTTTATTTTCTCATGAAACAAACAAGGTTCCCTTAATGATACAAAACAGGTCCTAGAGGATGCAGGGAGTTCAGTGAAAGCGTAACAGTGATGTGTAGGAAGAAACTCTTCGTAATTTTATACTAGAAACCACTTAACTTTTACTTGATTGTATTGGAACTAGGTATCTCCTTATCCTATGAGTAGGTATGCTCACAGTTGCACGAACAGCCTACATTGGTTGAAAAAGCTAATGAAATTAGTCTACGAGAGGCTGATGTAACTGCAGATTAGAAAGTCTTTGAAGTGTTTTCATTGCCTTTGGTTTGTTAGCCCTTGTGAAGTTATGCCACTACAGATGGTGGAAAACATTAATGTAGTCTTGCTTTTCTCAGCTACTTTGGTAATAATACTTGTACTTTTGCCATATCTTCTTGAAGTTCTTCCTACCCTGTTTTTCAACTCTCTCTAAATTTGGGCAGAGTTAGAATTCATTAACAGAGTTTAGATATATACTTCTGGAATTTGGTGCTTTGAGGAACATATAAGATACCAAGAGGAAAATCGCTGTTGTACTTCGGCAAAATCAAGTGTTGGTGATAACTAATAAGTGATTGAAGTCAGCTAGAAAATCCCATGGCAGCAATGTCAATATGGATGCCACATCATGCAATTCAATGATACTTTCTACCAGTGGAAAAGAGCTGCAAATATAGATAGTTAGATACTAACTTAATAATATATTGCTTCAGCAGGCACTTATGTTAGCAATTTTCCCCACTGAATGGGGTTGTGCAAAATGCAGAAACTTCGGCAATTCCTGCACTGACTCACATACCCAATCTATCCTTGATTATCCATTTGAATGCAGTGGCAACTGTGCTGTCACAACATTTTTTGAGGAGTGGTGATAGTGTGATAAGCTCTATCACCTTTCAATAAAAACATACCTATAATTTGGTGTTAAAATGGAAGCAAATACTAGGCAACGCTTGATTCTCTTAGACACGTAAATTGCACAAGATAATATTTTTTTATTTTTATTGCACAAGATAAATTGATTTTAAAAATAAAAAGAATCTCATGCTAGAAATTGTAGGAGTTGCCTGACACTTAACGGAGGCATTAAAAAAAGCTTATCTAATTGCCTGTGAACTGCATATAACAAATGTCAGATTTATTGATACCTGGATGAAATGTCTAATGGCTAGATGAGCCTAAATTTGAAAATTATGGAGTTACCTTTTGGTAGGGAATTCTTGTACTCTCTCTGTTCCCAGCATTTTGTGCTATTGCTGACTTTAAAGTGATGAGATGTTTCCTTTTCGGTCCATAATGGTTTTGGAAGTTGTGACATATTGCTTGAGCCTAGGAAGGGAAATCTCCCGAATGACAAGATATTTCTTTTAGAAGTGGTTATCACTCAATTTCAGGTTGCCCTTGTCTCACACACACAAGCATGCCATTATGTTTATGTTGCCTTTTCCTTTGGTATTTTGGGCTGGTATTATTTGATGTTGGGTATGTGTTGACTTATCTACTTGTTATAATCATTTACTTTGGCAGGGTTGAGATTTGCTGGTACAAAAAATGGAGATGCACAGGAATTGCTCTATGATTATGCTATCTACTTCCTAAATGAGGTCCAGCCTCCTCAATTGCTGCTGAAGTTGTATGTTGTCTTTATGAGTGGCTAATTGTTCATCGCTATGTTTCCAGATTAAACCCATTTGTGTTGGAAGTGGAAGTACATTGCTAAAGGGATTGTCTCACTATGTTGATCGGGGTACATTGGAGATATGCCTTCACTTGATTGTTCTTTCTCTCTCTGTGGTTAGTATATTGTGATTATGCGTGTTAGTGTGTTATATTTCTGTTTCTTTATTGTTCTGTGTTAGTAAGGGTAGTTTGGTAATTGTTCCCTTAATTAGTATATAAATAAATGAGGGTGTAAAAGGCTATGGTTGCTTTTGACCCCTAATCCTTTAAGGCCACATTCCTCTCTCTCTCTCTCTCTCTCTCTCTCTCTCTCTCTCTCTCTCTCTCTCCAAACCTAACCGTAAATTCATATTATCAAACTCAACTATGTGTACTAGTTCTCCCATTTTAGTTTCTTATGAACCATTGGCAATTATCAGTCTCTGATATTCTGGGAGAGCAGGTGATGGCAGGTTCTGGACATCTACAAACATTACGATTATTGAGATTTCTACGGAGTCGAAATTCTGCAGACGGGCATGCTAATTATGGTACTCAAATGGCGGTAATTCTCCTTTAATGTTAGCTGTTCGGTTTGCTTTCACATGTTACAAAATAAGTCACTGCTCTCTGAAAATCGCGCAAGTATGTTAGGGAAACTTTGATCGGTTGGAGACTATGCATGTTAAAATTTGTTGAATAGAGAGGCAGAAAAAGGTCAACTGATGCAATAGTACAAGGTTGTTGAATAATATTCCCTGTCTGGTTGGTTTTGTTATTAGTGCTGACATCAATGTATAATGTTTCCTATCGTGTTTGCTCTTCAGCGCAATTTCCAAAAGAAGAAATAAAGTAAAATAGTCCTATCACATATGTGGTTTTCTTGTGCATGAAGTATGCGTAACTTTTTGTGCAAGATTCCAACTTCGGAACATGGAATTTGTATTAGGTTCATGAAACTGTTTAGCATGAAATACATATAACACATCGAATTGGTGATGTAAAACTCGTTCAGTTCTGAATGTGTCTGCTCTTTTTATTGGTATTTGCCTTATTGTTGTAATTATTGTAGGTGAGCTTGGCTATTGGTTTCTTGTTCCTTGGGGGTGGGATGCGAACCTTTTCGACGAGCAGTAACTCTATTGCTGTTTTGCTGATATCTTTGTATCCACGCTTACCTACGGGACCAAATGACAATCGATGCCACCTTCAGGTCGGTACATTTGATTGCAGTACTAGCAAGAACTATTGTGGATTTCTCCCTTCTCTCTCTCTCTCCAAACAATTAGAGGATACCGTAGGGGGCAAGTTCCAAATGTAGGGTCAACATGCACAATATCACATTCTAGTTCTTATTATTTTGGTAATGGACCACTAGCCTAATTGAAATCTCAACAGCCGTACAAAAGACCTTTCTGTTATCACTTCATAGTGTGAGGTTGGGGAAGTGGGTTAGTTGCATGTGTTGTGTCCTCCATTGATATTGGCAAAACCCCACAAAAATGGGGGGGAAAACATAAATACCAATCACCATTTCTCTTATGTCTTTACCAAGAAACCACCTTTTGTGTTTTTGGATGTGAAGGCTGAGCTCCTCACACAGTTGTCCTATCTCTAGAAGAGTTGGAGGATGTTTTTTCTTTTTCATTTTAATGTTCCGTCATCTTGTTATTGAGAACCTCCTCAGCATTTTTTCATGGGAAGGAAGTTTTCTTTTCAGGCATTTAGGCATTTGTATGTCCTTGCTACGGAAGCTCGCTGGCTTCAAACAGTTGATGTTGACACAGGCCTGCCAGTTTATGCCCCTCTTGAAATGACAATCAAAGAAACTGAGCATTATGGAGAGACAAGTTTTTGTGAGGTCACTCCTTGCATTCTCCCAGAACGTGCTACTGTAAGTTTAACTCCTCTTTTTCTCTTGTTCTGTGATCAATGTAGTTGTATGTGTGGTTGAAAAATAATGAATGATTCCAGAATTACAGTGTCATTCATATTTTTTTTTATTTCTATTTCTCTAAATTTCTCCCTCATGACCTGATCTCTTTTTTGCTCTTCACGGTTTTAAATAAGATGGTATGTCGTGATGTTTTTTGATAACTGGAGCTATTGCTAATTGTAATCATACTGGAAAAGTTTTATTAAGTTTATTGTTTGAACACAATTTCTCAGTTTTTAGCTAGACATCAGTATGGTTAACTATAAAATCTCCAGTGTCTCATTTACTTTTCTTAAGTTGAAAGTTTCTTACTAGACTGTTGTAATCCTGCTGCAGCTGAAGATTGTTCGTGTTTGTGGTCCTCGATATTGGCCACAGGTTATAGAGCTGGTTCCAGAAGGTAAAAATTAGAATGAATGTTTTTTTTTTTTTTGAACAGCGAAAAAGATGGCCATATAGTTTTTGATATTGTTTAGTTCTTTTTTTCAAACGATATACTAAACTCCTCTTATTTCGCTGCAGACAAACCTTGGTGGAGCACAGGAGACAAGATTGACCCATTTAACTCTGGCGTCTTGTACATCAAGCGGAAAGTCGGATCTTGTTCATATGTGGATGATCCTGTTGGATGCCAGTCACTGCTGTCACGAGCAATGCACAAGGTTTTGTCCTATTTATGCGACCATCAGCTGAACATTTCCCAGGCTTTTGCAGATTATTTGGTTGAATTAAGAGTCCTTTCTTCAGGTTTTTGGTTTGACAAGTCTGAGAGCTTGTACTCCAAGTACCAATGACTGCGTTGGAGCTGGTGCAGTTACTATTGATCAGTTGGTCAGCACCTTCTCATCTGATCCAAGCTTAATTGCTTTTGCACAACTTTGTTGTGACCCCTCCTGGAATAGCAGGTGAGTACGCATATCTCTAGTATTGCTGTCTTTATCTATAATGCTTACTTGTTCTTCCTTGTTGCGTAATAAAGCTATAAGAATGGGAAACTTTGTTACGGTTTTTGGGTGAATGACTAAGGTGACATTGACATCTAGTAATTCGCTTTTGATGTGTCAAGAAGTATGTGTATTTTTGCAATGGAGAATTATTTCTAACTTGCTGTGTGATGTAAATATATAACCCCTGCATACATTATTGGAGGCTGGAGGGAGCTGTTTTTTGTTTTTACTGTTTGATTCATTATATTTTGACATGCTGGGACATGTGATTGGCACATCATAGTGTCTCTTGTTCTTTAAGATTTATCTTAATTTGGATCGGCTGAGCTGATATCAGGGAAGGTGCTGTTGTTACACCAGCTTATGGATGCAGTACGCTCATCAATGGGTATGATTGTTGAGAATACTGAGTGAACAATATGGCAGTTTTAAAACTTTTTCGAATATGTATAGTTTGATAAGCTCACTGTGTTGTAAAAGATAGTTAAAATGGCTTTAAGAATTCGGGGTATTATTGTGCTGGATGACAGCAAAGTGCCACACAACGTTAATTACAATTCTCGATAAGCTGGTTAATTCTTAGTGAATTTAATTGTTTTCAAATGGGACAGTGACGATACGCAGTATGTAGCTTGTTGACTTGTATATGTTTATTACTAGTTCTTAAGCTGAGGCTTCCTGTAGTAATCACCTGCTGAACCTGTTTGCAGATCTGATGGTGATTTCCAAGAATTTTGCTTGCAAGTGCTATTTGAATGTGTGAGCAAGGACAGACCAGCCCTTTTACAGGCAAGCAACTTGTTTGTTAGATGTAGAAGCTCTTCTTTCGTAGGAGTTATTGTTGTATAGACTCTGCATTGCTTTTGGACAATTTAAAGATGCAAAAAACTGAGACCTGTCTTTTTACCCTTCGCAAGTTGGACAAGTTTTCTTCTGCTGTACATTTCTTGCTTTAACGAATGGTTTACTCTTTCCATTTACAGAATTCGTTCTGATTATGCAGGTCTATTTGTCCTTGTACACAATGCTTGGGTGTGTGGCTGATCAGGTTTCAGGTGGTGCTTCAGTCCTAAGTGACTCACTGTTTATCTCTAGTTTAAAGGTAATATCTGCTGTACTGGCACTTAGTAGTATATCTCTGTCTTCTTAGCAGGTAACTCTTTGTGCTGCTAAAATACAGTATGTTTTGCCTGCTAAATTGCTATATGATTTTGGGCTAAATTATCTGCATTAGATAGGGCTAAATTATCTGCATTAGATACTAACCAACATGGAGAGAGTCTGTAAGGAGGTTGGGTGCAGTATGTGTCCAAGAGGCAAACTCTCCTAATTACCATCCTGAGGACCCTGAAAGATGACCATTATTCATATGCCGTATCTTGCAAATTTCATGTTTTCAGTTATGGTGATATTTACAAATTGCCATGGTGATATTAAACAGGCCCAACATTATCAAGTTACACTCCCCTCACAGCTTGCATGTGGATAGGTGAACAAACTATGCAAATAGCAAGACTTGAACCAATGACTATTTGGAACAGAGCTCTGACCGTGTTAGATATTACCAATTGTCCCATTAGTTGTTAAGAAATGAGCTCAATCATATCTTGAATTGGAAATTTTATGATGTGCTTTACCCGCTTTTGTTTGGTCTCCAACATAAATGAAGTTACCTAAACTGCATTCATCGAAGAGGTACTTAATTTTTTTGGTAAAATTTTTTTTTTTTTAACAAACACAATGTACGGAGAGGACGAGGAAGGCATACCTTCCAATTACAAGAGGTCAAAAAAACTACAAACAACAAATCTCTGTGGAAAAAAAAATCTGAAGACGGAGGAGTAATATGCCAGGATTGGCATAGGGCAAGGTTATGGGGAGAAGACTTCACAGTTGAGAACTGAGAACCTTTATTTCTAACAAAGTCGAGTTGCATACTCATTACTGTTCTGTAAACAACTCACCTTCCTGGCTAGTTTCGACCTGGAACCCTTCTTCCTTTATTTGAAGGAAGCACGGATTCGCCGGTAGCCGGTAGGTATCTTTGGAGCCCCACAAACTTAATTCTTTGAAGAAGGAACGATGGAGATCTTTGAATCCTTCTACAAACTCTGCAGTTCCTTTCATGCCACATGTAGTATACCATAGCTACCCAAGGGAGCTACTTAATTTGATTCTCAAGGTCCCCTATTATTTGTGCAGCTTGCGCTAGCATACAATGAAGCTCTACTAGAAGGAAGATTCCCGAATTCAAGAGGAGGCATCATTCAATCAACTTTTCTAGGGTCACTCAGGAAGCGAGTGGAGGAGCTCCTAAACCATTGTTCGGAACTAGAGAATGATTTGCAAAATTATTTAAAATCAGGGAGGTGGCCCAATGAGAATTCCCAGCATAGAAATCCTTCCACCCTTCTTGCTTTGTATCTTAAGTGGTATGGTGTACCTCCACCTTCTGCTGTTAAAACGGCAATAGAGAAAATCAAGCGCGTGCACAAATCCTCTTCAGTTCCCTTGTTACGGCTGTTGTTTCCAAGAACACACGTCAATGCAATTAGGGAAATTGACAAGCTCGGTTTTTCTCCTTAGGTTTATGGGTTAAGGCCTGAGTTGATCGGCTCTTAGGAAGCCACCCTATTTCTTCCTACTGCTGTGTAATGAAGAAATAGTCTGAGGCTTCATTTATACAAAGAGGACCAAGCGGAAAGAGTACTGCAATGGTTTACAGTTTTGGCTACAAACACAGGGTTGCGATTGTGAAATTTTTGCCCGTATAAAGATTTGGGGAGCCCAATCCAATCGGCATTTTGCTGTGCTTGAAGAAGACTGTCACTACCAGGTTGTGTGATTAGAGGATAATGTAAATTATTCAACCTATTTCTTGTGCATTTGTGTATTTGAAAGAATGTTAGGTACTAGAAGTTTGTACCTAAAAGTTCGTTAATGCGTTGTACAATTTCCTTATAATTATTGTAAAAGGGTAGATTATTCTGTAATTGAACTATTTAGACACACTGTCGAGGGAAATGAAGTTATTGTCTTTGGTGACCTGGCAATTTCTATTCATCTCTTATCTCAGTGAACAAATAAAATCTGGCAGGGGTGGTCCATGTAATTTTGAGAATCTGAAGGAGGAATGTGTTTTATTTGTAACCTCAGGGAGGTCAGGGTCTTTTATCCTCATACTTAAAGGCCCTTTACTTTCGGATTTGGGGACCTGTAGTGCAGGTGTGCACTACAGCAGGTATAGTGCGCAATCCGAGCTATTCAATTTTAGACGGCCACTAAACACACTTTTCGACCGCTTGAATTGTGCACTTCATCCGGTGCACTACAGTCTCCCCAGTTACCTCCCAATCACTTCTTCGTATTTGGTCTCTGATCTCTATGAATTTAACTTGGTTTTTGAGGTTTTTTTTTATTTATTTTGCCAATATTATATACATCAGCGGTGGCAGGGAGTTAGTAGATTAGTAGGTTTCCGAGGTAATCATAAGGCAGCAGTTTGGGTAACATTCTCAAAGCCATTCTAATGCATAGTCAAGTAAGTCCTCTGTTTCAGTGTTGGTTTGACTAAAATATGAAGTGGTCAGTACAGAAAACAAACTCGAAGAGATGTTTAAGTAATACTTACAATTCTGTATGTTTTCACTTTATTTATACAATTCATTTGGGATGTGTCCAATAATCCATGTGCAAAGTTTGCCCTAATTGGCTGATAACAGCACCTTTACTCAACTGCCACCTCAGCCAATTGGGCTCATCAGGAGAACAAAAAATGGGGCCGGCCCTACAAACATTCTAGCCAATCTACAACATTGGAATCTTCAAAAAAGAAAAGAAAAAGAAAAAAAACTAGGACATTTGCAAATAGAAGTGTTACAGTAGGTTAACAGGGAACAGCAAAGACACAAAATGAGAGAGATTTGCAGGATAAAACACAAAAAAATGATGGGTGGTCCACGTGTCAAGATCGAGAGATGATACGGGTATATAGGAACTCGTTCCACACGTCGGGTAAGCCTGGGAGACACCAATGGATACAGTCCGCATACGTGGCAGGGTCTGCCTTCTGCTCATCGTTTAGCATTTTCCCTTGACGAATTGTATAAACTGAAGTATGTGCGTCTTTCCTATACTCAGAAAGAGTGGTTACGTTGAGAAAATGCACCGGAACTTTCATCGACCGGGTTACGTTATCTGCTATCACAAAGAGTCGACGGTCCGTGCCCACGTCTAAGTACATCGACGTGTTTAGAATTGGCGTGGTCTCTAAAGCACATTTGATCCCATCTGGATTTTCCCAATCCAAGCTCCTATTGTTTGCAATTTGAGCATTCAGATTAGTATAATTGTCATAATTGGCAGGTTATACAGAAAATGAAAAAAAATGCAACAATTTAAAAGTGGATATTGTGTTACTTGATATGAAGAGGAGACATGCTCATGAAGAAGACTGTGGTAAGGTTGGGATTCACATATTTGTCCACCCACTCAGACCATGTCTTCAAAACTCTTGCATACGCGGCTGGTCGATCGATCTCATCGTACTCTGTGGCCCCTTCATCGAACGATCCTCGTCTGTTTCGATCATCCCAAAAAAGCAAAAAAATAAATTTTCAACTCCATCTGCTCCCCAAAAATACATGTTCTAATATCGGATTAAATGCGGGTAAAATAGAGATAGGCACTTACAAAACTTTCATATCAAAAGTGTTCATCCACCATATGTATGTGTTGAAGATGAGGTAATCCACACCCTTCCAATTCTTCCCATGTTTTTTGATTGATTCAGGCATTATGATTCTATTCAATATGCTGTGCATGTTAGGGTCATCCGAATTTGACTCCACCAAGAATGGGGCCCAATAAAATTCCACCGTTGCATCATAATCCTGCAAAATTTCAAATTAAAAAATCAAATGATTAGTTTATGAGCATTTCTTAAGTAACATCCCCCATCTAATCAACCAATGTTCTTGCCAATAAGTGGGTGAGACGTTCCAGAGGAAACGACATTTTTCACCAACTACAGTATATTTTTTTATAACTGGAGATGTTCAGGTCAGCTTACGTGCACCTCGACTAATTCTGGAGCCCTGAATTTAAACAAGCGAGTAAACCCTTCAGTGCCCCCAAGGTTTGTAATATTTGACCACTGTAAAATTCGGACATGCGATCTCATGGAGGACAGACACTTGCATCGTTTGTCATGCCCACTTGACCTTTGGGTTAAATCCTCACCGACTTTTAGGTGGAATTGGCTAGTCAATGGCTGAGATCTAAGCTGAACATGCATGCTTCACCGGATCTAATTAAGCTGAGATCTAGTGCACGAGATATGGAATCTCACGGAGGACAAATACTTACATTAGTTTTCCGATGCCCATTTGACCTTGGGGGTTCATTTTTCACCAACTATTAGGTGGAATTGGCTATTCAATGGCTGAGATCTAAGCTGAGCATGCGCGCTCCACGTTTACTCGATACTCGCTAAGCAATACTTTTCACCAACTCTTGGTTTTAATTGAGAGAATGTAGTTGTGATTTGAGAAAGTTTGCCGGACATGTTGAAAACAAGTACTATTTTTATATGGTCCCGGGTTATAATCTAACCCTAATCACGTGATCTAACAACTTTAAGGGTTACTGTAGTGGTCTAAGGCTTACAATTTAGGATTTTGTTTGGTTTAAATTTTGAGGAAGGTGTTTGGGATAATAACTGTGAAGAGAGAGAGAGAGAGAGAGAGAGAGAGAGAGATAGATAGATAGATTCGGGGTGGTTTTGAAAAGCCAAAGCGAACAAAGTCTAGGGATTTGCCTCCTAATATCTTAGGTTTGAAATATCTCATGTGCTATCAACGTCTTTAGATCAGTCCATACAGAGCTTTGCCCTAGATTCCTTCAGAACTAATCGAAGTGCGTATAAGTTGGCCCGAACACATAATCTTGGATAGTTCGCATGTTATCCTATGCCTAATTGTTGGAGTCAATGCCTCATGATCAATGACAGTAATTACTAACTTTTTCCATTTTTTTGGTTTTATCTTTATTTGAATTTTTTTTCGCATTTATTCGTTTTGTGCCAAATTTTTTTGACTTTTTTTTCCAACTTTCTACTTTTTTTACTTAAAAGTGGTCATTGTTCAAAATATTTGGGTAAAAGCATTTTTTTTTTTACTTTTCCGATTCATCTCATTAAGACATGAATGAAGAAGTAAAAAAAAAATTGACGCAAAATGAACAAATACAAAAAAAAAAATTCAAATAAGAACAAAACGGTACTTTCTCTAAAAATGTTAGTGGAACAACACCATGTTTTAAATGATTAAACCCAAATTTTTTTATTTTTTTTTTGCCAGAACTAGATTGTATGATTTAAGAAAAGAAAAGGAAAGTATTTTATTCGTCTTATTGTGAGGGAAGACAATCGACATACCAATCCTCATTGAGCGAGATCATAAAGATTTCCTTACCCGTTGTGACATATTCGGTTGGTAGGTGATCTTATGAGGATAGCCACTTAATCGGAGAACAACTCTTCACCACTAGAGCGCAAGCTGCACAAGGGTGCTCCGTGCTCACTCACACTAGTACACTACATCAAGTTCACGACGGCGACTACTGCAAGCAGATTCCAACCCACAACCACGTGAAGAAGGAAGGAGTTTCATCGCGCAAGCGATTTTTATTTTTAATTTTGGCTTTTTAATTTTTAATTGCATGTCGGTTCCTAAATTCAAGATCAAAACAGAGCAAAGTTACAAAAAAAAAAAAAGGAACACAACGTGAATAAACATAATCATTGTGCTTAAGAAAAATAACCCCAATCAATCACTTTTGCAAAATCAATTAGTGCAGTGAGCTTTTTTGGAAGACAAAGCAAGTGTGTGTGTGTGTGTGTTTGTGTGTGTATGAGAGAGAGAGAGAGAGAGAGAGAGAGAGAGAGAGAGAGAGAGACCTCAAGTCTAACAACAGAGAGAGAACCAGTCTTCTTCAAGCTCTTTCTACCCTTCGGAACCGCTGATTGCACCAGACAAACCATGGACTCCCATTGGTTACGATTCAATGAGTCCCCAACAAACATCAGCCTCTTTCCCCTCAGTTTCTCAAGCAACAATCTTGCTTTGAACCTTTAACAAAACCCCATGTTAATTAGCAATTCGTACAAAACAGAGCATCACTGAAAATGCAGATGCAGAAGAAAGAAAGGAAAAAATAAAACCCAATCATTAACCCATAAGGTGAATTAGTAGTTCTTACTTGGGCAAAGAGCAATCTCTGGGCTGCCACTTCCAATTCTGATAAAGTGAATCCTTTCTTCCATTCCTCATACAAGTCACTTGAGCAGTCAAGAACTCACATTCGTCTTCTTTGTAAATTGGGTGGGTGGAGTTATCAAAAACCCACTCCCCCGTGTACAAATCGCACTCCTCCGGCGGCAACTCCACCTCCTCGTCGTCATCTTCCTCCATCGGCAGCCGAATCTCCACTTGGGTTTCCACCACGGTTCTCGAATTCACCGTTTCGTCGTTCTTGATCGTTTCTTGAACAGGGTTGCTCTGTTCTTCACTGCTTTCATCGGCTTTGGGTCTTGAAAACGGGAATTCCGCGATCGATTTCACGTCCTCGTTGTACATGAAGCATCCAAAGAGGAAAATGGAGAAGACTACCACGAACAGAGATAAGTTGTTGTTTTTCCTGCCGCCGGAGTGCTTCATCGCGAGGGTTACGGTGGATAACAGGGGCGTTTTCCGGCGGGGCGGCTGCATGGGGAGGAGGGAGGGTGGTGGGGAAACGAGAGGGAGGAGAGAGGTGGAAATATAGAGAGAGAAAAGAAAATATAATGGAGAAGAACATGGAGGAGAGAGGAGGAGGAGGAGGAGGAGTATTAGGTTAGTTTACTTAGGTTTGGTGAGAAAACTGGGGTGGTTATTGGTTGATGAAGCGTTGCTATCCTTTCTCAGTGATGTTCGTTCAGCTATTTGTGCCTTAGAAAAATGAGAGAGAGAGAGAGAGAGAGAGAGAGAGAGGAGTGCTTCTAAAGCACTCGGTCTTCTACTCTTTTGAGGGTTTTCTTCACTGCCCGCTCATATATTTTGGAGATCCAAAGCGAATTTCCTATATTGAACCCCTTACATATTCATGAATTTCTTTAAAAAATGATAAAAGTACAAAATTAACAAAAAAAATCAAGCTAAAAGGGTACAATTATGACTATAAATGTAAAATGATATGATTGAAATTATGGATGTGCATGGAAGTTGAACTACACACTCCCTATAGCATACAATATTATGTGACCACTTTCTGGTTTGTGTTTTTATTCGAAAACATTCTAATATTAATATGTAAGTTACATTACAATGAAGCCTCAATTTTGGACCAAAATTCGAGGGCCGGAAGCGGTTGCTTCCCTCGAATACCATATATGCCGGGCCTGGTTTTCTTTGTTGTGAGGACTGAGGGACAGAGGAAGTGAGGGAGAGTACGTCAACATGACTAGTGTGTCTGTTGGGAAAGGATATCTTTTGTGTAATTATAATAGGCTCTTACCGGTGTCAGATGCAGAATTTGTACATAAGAAGGACCCGAACGATACACATTTCTACATTATAACGACAATTATATTCTATACGTACACGTTTTCACTAGATTTAACGAAGAGACGGAGTGGTGTGTGTATGTGTAACCGCCTATTCTGTACATGAGTGTGCAGATTATGTTCTTTCATTTAATATCTTGGTTAGAACAGTGGTATCTTGGTTAGAACGGTGGTCACTGTTGCGTTGTTGGTCAAATAATTCGTGTACGTACAAAACGTAAGCACGAGCGCAAATGTAAAAATATCTCAGACTACTAAAATTTGAGAGAGTAAGAATTGAAAGTATGAGCGTAATGCATAGATTGAGAGTGAGTGGATTATGTACATGACTTTAAGCTCATAACCCACAAGTTTGGAAACTGGTGGAGTTTCCAGAAATAGAAAGTCTACAATTCCCGATCGAAATCCCGATACCCCTCCGGTCACGCTCCAGCCATCGGACGGCCGATCCGAAGGGTGAATTATACTCCGAACAAAAAGTTTCCATTTCCCATTCGATTGACTTGTTCTGGATTCGTCCAGAATCCGAAAGGTAAATTATACTCCGAACAAAAAGTGGGACTTCTTACCAAATGCCAATTGAATGAAGTGGACTAGATAAATCCCAATTACCTAACTAATCTCCATTTACCTTACCTAACTAATCTCCATTTACCTTGGATAAAATTTTCGTAATCACTTTGCAAAAAAGTTACACCATTTTTTTTTTTTTTTCATATCTTAAGATGTCTGCACCACCAGTTCACGAACACCTTGAATAATCTTTAAGGACCAACTCCCCGTTCACAAGCATTCAACGACGCATTTCTCTCTGAATAATTACTACTACAGTATATATGATCGTCCTATGTCACCGTCAACTACCCAAGTGCAGTTGTTGACTGTTGAGTGAACGAGGCTCTGCATTAGCAACGATTAGTTTAATCACCTAACTTAACCAACCCTAAGGGATTGGCCAAACAGTTTTGGCCTGGAATTTTGGTGTTTGCTCCATCCCAAGCTCTCAAGTTCGATTCTCTTTAACAACCACTCTTGGGTGCCACCTCACCCGTATATGTAAGCGTGCGAAATCAATGTGGGAGGACTGTAAAAATTAGTCCGGAGTGTACGTAAATTAACCCGGACACCATGAATTACCCAAAACAAACTTAACCTCTGAACTATACTAGCTAGCTTTCCGCTTGAGAAAAGTAACTACTAAGAAACCCTTTATTGTACAGAGAGTGGGTACAACTTGCTTGCTTGCACCAACACCTTGTACAGGCTTCTGAGCCAATGTTTTTTTCCACATATCAGTTTCTTAGGGGGATGGGGTGGCACATCGCTTTTTTTCCAAGGGAAGACAACTCTCAAAACGTACTAAAATATCAAACAAACTGGTTCACCGACACATGTTTCGCTTCATACCCAATTTTCCTCAATTCACAACTTGCTATTTAATTGGTGAGGGAAAACTGTAAACTATGTGGATTCTTTTTTCTAAAAATGATGATGAAAAGCATGTATGTGATGACATGACAGCAAAAGCGTCGAGGGTGTTTTGAGAAATTTTTGGGTGCTGGGTGGGTGTCGTGTCACCCGACCGACGTGGTGCCTGAGCAACACATTCGGACTGTCCAAAAGTATATTAGACGGTTCAGATTGAAACACTCTCTTTTCTCTCACCCCAGCACTCTCGCTTCTTATTCTCTCTCATTTTTCTCTCTTCAGATTTGAGCCGTCCAAAACCGAAATGGACGGCCGGATGCGCCGAGTGGGCACCACGCGGTACCCGCTCGGCACCGAAAATCTTCTCGATTATCACGAATAGCTATGGCCTGCAAGCAATGCTACTGACACAGCATTTTGACACTCCATAGACACAAGTGCGATGGGCTCTAAAAAACACTTCTGTAGGGACTACCAAGCTTGTATTTATAGAGTATAAAACGCGGTGTCACTGTACTTTTCCATAGCCTACAACTTCATTTAGCGGTGTAGGAAATCGCCTTCTGGCTTGTCAAAAGTACACGCTTGCTGGGCTAGGCTAATTTTAGCCCAGCAAACCTTAGCCACAAACAAACCCACTTCAGGAAGCCCATAACCATTGTTCACAACCTAGCCCATTTACACAATCCAAAATCAAACCAGAGCAACAGATATGGAACAGAACGCCTACCATAAGTACTCACATCGGCAAAACCCCTCCATCACACCGCCGTTCCGCTTCCTCGTCACCGGAACCCTTCCACCAATTCCGACCAAACCACACCCCAACCATATGAGATATACTTGGGATAATAACTCTATTTTTCTAGTCTCACAGAGGTGTTTAATGCCAATAAAAATGGGAAATCTTCATACAGAAGATGTTTATTGTGATATACCACGCATAGATGTTGGTCATGTCGTTTTGGATCGTACATCTTTGGCTCTAAGTAAACTCGTGCTGAGCTCGTGCTTTTCGTAATGTCACAAATAACCGCCCTGCGAAAGTGACATCATGCATCATAATTTCGGGATGGCACGTGGGCGAGACGCCACCTGGCCGTGCCGTCCTACTCTGCCCCAACGTGGCTCCACCCTGTCAACCGAACCAAACCAAACCTTGACCCAAAGCCTTTTTCCCGCCTGCAATGGCAGGGGCCAAACAGCCTTTCATGGGCCTCGGCCGTTATGTCCTTGGGCCATTCTCATCATTGTTTGTGTTTTTCCAGACGGCCCAAGTTGCGGAACCCGGCCTCCATCCGGCCCACTATAGAGAGTGTATATTTCTTCTACTTTGCCTAGAGAACTAGATAGAGAGGCAAGTCCACACATATCGGATTGAGCTGATTTTTTACGGGTTCATTCAATTTTTTTTAAATATTGAACGGTTTAAATCATCCGTGTGGAACCCAGAATGGGCCCGCGTAGCCGTCGGTACATCTGGTTGGTTTCCGTAGCACGGTTGCTTCTTATTCCTTAATATCAAAGAAAAATTAAACCAAAGACAGACGCCATATCATTCAAAAGCCATGAAGATAAATTGGTGATTAAGGATTCCCATTACTTTCATTCTATCCGCAAAAGGCAAAAAGAAGGAGATGAACAAAAACAAGAAGAAGAAGAAGAAGTTAAGAACGAAAAGCAAATCACCATTCACCAGTGCCATCATTATCTATCCAACCAATCAAGAAACCAAGAAATTGTAAATCAAACACTTGAAAAGGGAAATGACCGTATGGTCACCATGCGTCCTCCGTCATACTTCAAGAATTCAGACACGGTATCGATCAAGCGGGTCCTTAGAAGGGAGGCGTTCGTGGTAGACTCTCCATGCATAGTCCTCGAAACAAAAGGAATTAAATGCTCTAGTACTCTCGAATGTATCCGTAGAACTACTACTACCACCACCATCTTTGTTATGATCAACTCGGCTGTCTTTGCCATCGGCAGGGGTTGACCTCGGGATTAGGACGGGGGAGACGGTGGCTTCTAGCGGAAGAGTCACCAGCAGCGACATGGATATGCAGCGGGCGTTTTTGCCGCCATTCTCAAGACATGGAATGGGTCTTCCTCTCACTTTCTTTGTCTTTCCGTTGCTCCAAACCTATAATCAGTTCATTCATAGCTCAACAAACGAGGGTGATTTGGTAATTTTCTTTGTTAATCGGTATAAAAAAACGGGGTACTAGTTACCAGAAGGGAAAGAAAAAAAAATACCATAAAAAAACTACTGAAAGTTTTTCCGATTGTTAATTTGTTGAGTTACAAAATTTCTTTCATTTTTCATCGCCTGTATATCCTGTTATTGCACAGAAAATGTTTACTTAACATTTTCATGCAATTATTTTCTATGCTAGAAAAGTTTTTCCTCCATAATCGTGATCTACGCTTTCTTAGTTTCTAGAAATTGACCAAGAAATCATAACAAAATGGCCCGCGGTACACCAAAAATGAAAGAAATTTTGTGGCCCTCTTTTGTAAGGCGTTCTTGACTAATCAAAAAAATCCAAATTCCGAAAACATTGAAGTCAAACTCAAAATTTAATTCACTAGTAATAAAGAAAGAGAGATGTCTATTTTACTATCCTATACTTGAAGAAAAAAAAAAGACCAATGCTCAAGATATTTCAATGAAAGATAATGAAGAAAATATGTTGCTTCTCCATCCCAAAATTCTAAACCCCACGGGCCTACCATGATTTCAATTTATGTCTTTCCCTATATATGAGATGATGGGTCAAGCCGACCAACTCATTATTTTCGGTTTGATTGATTACTTGTCAAACAAAATAAGATTAAGATTTGAGAGCCGTAAGTTCATCCCCACCAATTATTGGGTGCTTCTGAAGTTTCACGTGGCAATACCATGCAATATTTTTCGCAAATAAAAGATTGTCACAACAAAATATAAGGCATTTGCTTGTTTCCTGACCACCAAACATAACTGAATAGTAATGTCCTGCTACAAAATTTGTCACATGGTACTGCAAGAGCGCTCTATAATTACTCACATACATCACTATCGACTTTAGTTAGTATTTACTTAATTAGTTTTGGTTAATAAGTTGGTCCTCCCATCGTGCTTGTCTCCCGATGGGCAGTGCCAGTGATTAAACTCGTCGATAACACCAATTACGTCAAAAAAATATGTTCTTATCCAATTCAATGAAAAATCGTTCTTTTTATTGCGTTTTTGTTTGACGCATGCTAAACAATCTATGAAGAACAAAAGGATTATTATTATTTTTTTCATCGAATAAGATCAACCCAATTATATTAATACGAAAATAAAATACAACAAAAACAACGTAACAGAAGTAAATTAATACCTGAGCAATATCGCCAAGCGTGACCAAGATAGAGTCAACCTGGGGCGAGACTGAAACCAAACCAGAATCCGCCAGCAACGAGTATCGCTGGCACCTGATTTGGTAATGCAACCCGACGACATACGGGTAAAACTTACCCGACCCAACTGGTTCGTCACCCGCTGACCATTCAGATACCCACATCAACGAGCAGACCCGGGTGGGGTCCTCTCGGAGCGGTTTTCCAAATCCCACCGCACACGATAGCGCTTCTACCACCTCCAACCCCACCTTCTCCATCTCCCGAGTGAACTCACCGAGTGAAGCCAACGGCAACTCGGTCGACTCAGTCGAACAAGTCGAGTCAAAACAGAACGACTCGGTTCCGTTGTCCTCGTCTTCGTCGTCGTTGTCGCAGTCGAAGCCCAGCGGCCAGTTTTGGGGGAAGTGGAGATGTTTTTGGTTTCTTGGGAGGGTGAAGAGAGAGAGTGAGTCGGACTCGGCCGAGCGAGCGAGGTGGGGAAGGACGGAGTGGTTGGTGAGTTGGAAGAAACCGTGTTGGGAAGAGGCGGAGAGGAGGGAGGAGAGGGATTCGGGGTTTTGGAGAGAGGGAGTTGTGATCAGGGGAGGGGAGAGAGTGGCCTTGGGTGGTGGGGAGAGGCGGGCGGGGAGAGAGAGAGTAGGGGGGAGGCGGTGGAGGAGGAGAGAGAGGGCATCGGCGTCGGCGGTGTCTGAGGTGGAGCGGATGTTAGGGTGTTGAGTCGACGGTGTTGGTGGCGGAGCTGCCGTGGTGGGGTGAGGGGTGGGGAGGTGGGGGTGGTGGTGTTTGTGAGTTGAGGAAGCCATTTTTCTCTATCACGTAATAGTAGAAAATGGAGAAGTGAAAACTTAGAATTTGCGAATATATATTGGGGTGGGAACTGGGAAGCACGTGAGGGTTAAGTGTTGAGGTGGATAATTGGAAAAGTATTTATGGATCCGCTGAATATCTGGATTTTCTTCGAAACCCATCATTTCTTCCATAAATTACTCCAAGTCTCGTGGATTCTGTAGTGCACAACTTGTAATGCGCAATCTGAATTGTCCGTCTCTGACTATCACTCGATGAGTCGATAACAACTACAAGAGTAGATATATGTCTAACCAGTAACCTAACACTAATTAGTAACCTAACACTAATTAAAATTTTATAACGAAAAAACATCGGATATAGTAAGCGAAATTAGCAAACAAATCCCAAATGTAGTGAGCTCGAATATGTATATTCAGCTTCTCTCTATATCCTCTCCCTTTTACTACGTGATACTGTTTTTTTTTTTTTTTTCCCCCTTAGAGAAAAGCCATCTACAAAGAGAACTACGTGATAACTAAACCAAATAAAGGTTAGGAAAATTATCCCGCCATAATTTTGTACAATTATAGGACGTCACACGAGTGACTTTAGACCTGCAACACTAAAAGGGGCAATGAAGGAAATAATCAACTTTATCTCTGCAATTTCTTTCATAATTTATTACTTTCTCTCTCTCTTTCTTTTTTTTTTTTTTTTGGTCCCTCTAAAGTTCTAAAGTATTACTAGTAATATTCAGTATTAAATAAAAGAAATATTGGCAGTGAATGGCAGGCTGCTGCCATGTTGTGAGGGAAGCCGTGCCTCCTCTCTCCGGTTGTCGGTGTGGGTTACACGCTTTTGCATGTCTTTTTGTACAGAATTCTATGTGGAAAATTTACTACCCAGAAATTTTTAGGTGTCAAAGCGGATACATGCCGTTGGCGATCCCCTCTCCTTTTTTTTTTTTTAAATTTGGACCGTCTAAACGTGTTTTGAACGATTAGGATCATCAACGGGTACCATGTGTACGGTACCCGTCTCGCACCAACCCTGTTCAATTTGGATTTTGAAAGAAGATTTTGAAAGTAATAAGTTGAGAGAGATAGATATAGAAAATTTATTAGAGACCGTATTCAGGGATTTAGAACTAAATATTACTCCCTCCGTCCCAAAAAGAATAATAATTTTTGAAACTCGTGTTATTTTTCATCTATTATATTTTTCAATCCATAATATTTTCTATGAGTTTGAAAAATCTGTATAATAAAACTAATCGAAAACTATGAAACAATGTACATACGCAGGATGTTTTAGGAGGCACGCCCTGCATAAATCAAATACCAACATGCAGTGCTGCAATGAATACACTGTTTTGTGTGTCCTTAGCTTTTGTTATAACTGGAGCTGGTGAAATTTGAAGTCACCTTGGACAACATGGAGGATCTAAAAATATGCAACCTTATGATCCCTCGGGAAAAAGAAAAAAATAAACTTTATAATCCCACCCGATGAAAATCCAGCCATACGCTAGTTATTAATTTATGCACTATAATTTATTGTTCTCTTTATTCAAAAAAAAAAAATTTGTATTTGTTAGTTTTACGAAAAGAAATTATTTGATATAAGTTCGTCTCAATGAAAGGAATCGAAAAATTAAAAAAAATATGACTTTTATACAAATATTTTGGCAAATATCCAAAGAAAAGCTCGAAAAGTGAGTTTTTGTGGACTTTTTCTTAAATATTTCCCAAAATACTTGTATAAAAGTCATAATTTTTTATTTTTTTGGTTTCTCTCGTCGAGACGAACCCACATATCACATAGAAGTTTAGTGTAAGCACAAAACCAATAAATTTTGCATAAGTTAATCAATAGCGTTAACGGAGGACAATCAGATGAGCCCTATTTTCTACATAATGCTTTGCGCGGAGTCCGGTGTAAAGCATCTCTCATGTCTATAAATAAAAAACTCCACAACATGTTTCTTCTGAATATACTATTAACATTCTCTTATTCTTTACAACAAGTAAAATAAAAATAAAAATAAAAATACTCTCTCAGAAGGGAACTAGTGCGGCGATGGAAATTGCTCCGGCAACGATAACTGTGGGTTGAGCTCTCTCACACAAACACACACACCACACACGCGCACGGTTTTGCTAGGAAGAAGCGAGAGGGAAGGATTGTTGGTTGGTTTTGCATAACGTGGCAAAAATGTCCCAGCCTTTTTAGGTGCCATTTAAGGGTGAAAAATGGCTGAAAAAATGGTTGTGCCATTTTTTTGGCTGCACAAATGGCCACCATTGGGGTAATTTTCTTTTGCCATTTTTTTGAAGAAACCTCATATTCAAGTCAGTTGTAACTCTCTGATTGCAAGGCTTTTTTTGTTGTGGTACTGTTATTGGGTGCCCACCAAAATTCAGACTGGACTCACTTTCCAGCAAATGCTGTGTTCAACTGCGCCCACTGCCCACTGCACCCCAAAATAAGCAACTTGATCCATTCACTTTCTGACAAATGTTTTGTTCAAACACAGACCAAAAGAAGCGAAACTATGATTGCCCTCCTCATTTCTTTTCTTTCTGAATTTCTACTCCCTAAAACTTGAAAAAATCTTCAACGTAACGGTTATTTTGAAGCAGAGGGGAACATGAACTATTTTGCGTCAAACCTAAGCGAGTGCAGATAAATTAGATAATGGTTTGGCATGTTTCAATTGACAAGTTGATTTCTTTCATCATCAATCAGGTTGTTTTTGGATCAAAGAATCACCAAAAATATACTAGTGAAATCAGAAGAAATGGATTCATGGAAACACAATCTTTTTTTTTTCCCCTTAGCATCACTCCACTTATCCATGCCGTAAACACAATCTAAAGGTTGAAGACTCCACTTTAGTCTCTTAACAGTACCAGCAATACAGGATCTAACCAGCCGAATTTGACCATTATAAATTCTCTGTTATCCAACTGCAAATCGACTTTTGTTCGGCATCGTTGTGCAGTAAACAGTCTATAGTACCGATAAGTGTGGGGTGGCGTTCCTCCGGAATCCCTTGGCTTGACTTCTGGTTGGAATCGTTGGATCGGCCCAAGCGCGTAGCCTAATGAGGTCGACTGCTGTTCGGCATCGTTGTGCAGTAAACAGTCTATAGTACCGATAAGCGTGGGGTGGCGTTCCTCCGGAATCCCTTGGCTTGACTTCTGGTTGGAATCGTTGGATCGGCCCAAGCGCGTAGCCTAATGAGGCTTGTGATCCGCCAGACCCAAATGAGACCAATTGATTCAGCTCGCTACAGTTCGGAAGGCATGTTTCTCAGGGATAGTTTCGTTCTTAGGTGTCTTCAACTTTCGCGTGAGAGTTACCACGGAGGTCTTTTACAAAGGAGGGTCAAGGCTGACAACATCTATTAACGAATTCGTCTATTTTTTCCTTCTCCCTCTCCTCAGTTGGCATAGACACATTGTCGTTAAAGCCCACGAATTATTAACAAATTCGTCTATTTTCTCCTTCTCCCTCTCCTCAGTTGGCATAGACACATTGCCGAAACACACATATACCATGTATGCTCGTGCTTTGCGGATTGTTTTTCTGTGATCTTTGGACTTTGGGTAGATCAAAAACATCTTGTTATGCAGTAACAAGTTCAACGTCAGGAACACCAGGAGGACACGTAAATATACAGGACAGAGATTTCCTCGAGGACAGTCATTAGCCATTAAGATAGGTTGCTAGAACCTAGTTGCATTGTAAGAAACCTATTAATACATAATGCCAATACTGCCTGAAACATACAATGACTCTGTTTCCATCAAAGTTACAAGAGTAATACTCTCTGGTTTTGAATTTGTCACGTACTATAGATCAAACGGGTTCTTCTGACCGCTGCATGCCAACTTAAATCACCTTAAGCTCTCCATCCGACCGGTTGTTCAATTCTCATGGCAGTAGATTCTAACGAGAAAGAGGTTCCAAATCACTTCACAGAGAGAGAGTTTCTTACCTTCCAGGCTTCCACCATTTGCATTATCAACAAGAATTCGATTGACCAAAGCCATAGTCTTGTTCTAAATATGTTCTGAAAGTTTAATACACTTGGTTTTCTCTCAATACAATCCAAAGAGAAGCCTGAGAACCATGTCCTGCAAACTTCAGCCAATTACAAATTCAAGCAAATGCACCATACTACATGGAATATGATCAAAGTTGGCCAAGCTTACCTGTCCAAATCCACGGGCACCCACCAATGGGGGCAGAGCCAGGATTTTTACGAAGTGGGGGTCAATTGTCGGAAAACTTAATAAAAATGATAGCTATTCCATTTTATTTTTCAATTTCAGTTTTAGTTTTAGTTTTAGTCTTCTTCCCTCTGCCCTTGGCCACAACAGAACCCGAATCTAAGGATGTGCTAATGGCTGAGGCAACGCCGGGACACGGAAGAGGAGTTCAAGAGTGTGCGTAGATTAGAAGACTCTTAAGTTTCCATCAGCTGAGAGTCACACAGAGCAAGCATAAATGAAATATGCAGCTCTCAACATGGAGTTGCAACAGAATTTACTAACAATCATATACCTTACCTTGTATCAAATGAAACATTCTGTCACAATCCGAGACATCCAAAGTATGCCGGAGTAGGTTTCAACTAGGGACTCTCCATGCCTACAACCACCATTCCACGGTTCATTACGTCCTTTCCAGGATTTAGCAGAAGTATAAAAGGAAAAACTGCAAACGTATAAGGTAAGAAACATACTCCAGCACAGTGCATACTTGGAAACATGCATCCAGAACTCGGTTAATATTCTCGATGTAAGTGTCTTTTCTTTCATGTTGTCTAACAATTACCATATGAGAGTCATACGAGAATTGGAGCAAATAGGTATATTTGTTTCTTTCTTGTCGCTTGTTTAAATTCGGCAACGCATTTGGACATCTTAGCTTCACATGCCAAATCATCTTTTTATGAGAATTAGCTTTGATAGAAGAGATGAGCATATACGAGTAAAATGGAGAAAAAAGTGAAACGCACCAGTGATTCCCCCTCGGTTCACGGTCATGACTTCGGGTTGAAAGCGACATCCCGCAATTGTGCGACTAATCGTGTGGTTCAGAATTAATCTCGTGGGCTGCTACCCGACCAACCCATGCTTACAAGGAAAGATGATTGGATGACAGCAGTTCTCTCCATTATTCCACCAGTAGCTCTAAACAACACAAAGCAAAAAGACCCTCTTTATCTGGCACTTATACAAATTCTACAGCAGAATTGAGTTGTTGTGGATTACTCACATTCCACTAGATATACCCTACACAGATATAGACACATTTGCAATATTTTATGATCCTGTTGAGCTAAGGAACTTGCTTTGTCAACGGTCTTGCTATGAGCTATAAAAGAAATCTTCTTTCTTCTGGGCTTAAGACCGAGCAAGCACTAGTTAGTACAGTCGTATGAAGGTTTCCAATTTATCATCAATTGCAAAAATGAAATTGCAACTTGGGATGGTATTCATTCAGAAAGATAGGAGTTAACTAACTCAATCAGAAAGTTCAAATTAAAACATCAAAAGGAGCACAACAGGCCATTCACATGTTAATACAGAACATATCCAAAATATCCACAATTTAGATTGCTTGCAAAATCAAATACGGATAACGTTTTACATGGGAAAATACAGACAACAAATTTTATGAGGTACTACAACAGATGAAAGAAGAGTCTCTTCAGATCCAACTCTGAATTCAGATTACACTCCATCTGAAAAAGCTATTTTTGTTCTTTCAGATGAAAATACATACCCCCTTGCTCACAACTACTTCTTCTTCTTCTTAAGGAATACAGGAAAAAACAAATAAATAATTCCCAGAAAGTGATGGAAACAATATTGAGAGAGAGAGAGAACCAAAAATAGGTTCATTTCTCCATTACACATCCTTCCCATCTTTACCTCCTATAAAAAACCTGAGATGAGTTTTCCCTCCTACCGAAAGGTCTAATCTGGCTGCATCTTGTGTACTATCTTAACTTCTCCTCTCTACTGCTATCTATATATCAGACATCAATAAGAATCATGACAAATAAATAAATCTTGTTACGTTATTCCTCGAGCAAACTGAGAAGTTGCTTATGCCACCATCTGCTCCTGCTCTATGTACAACTGCTCCACCCACGGTGGGAGAGCCTCATTAACTCCTCCACGCTTCTGCTCAGAACTATATAGCCCGGCCCCAACAGAGGAAACATCCTTTACCAACGAATTCACCCACGACACATCTGGCTCATCAACAGTGGGTGGCGCCATTCCCGATTTTGCCATTGTAGCATTCCCACTCCGAAACCCAAAAGAGGCGGATTTCTTAAGCTTATTTACCTCCTCACCATGGAACCCCCACTCCAACTTCCCATCAGGAGAACTCCAACCAGAAAGATTGGACGACATCAAACTTGCAGAATTAGCAGCAGCGGTGAGCCCAAGACTCCCAGGGCGGTGGTGGTGGTTCACAGCTCCACGGTCAATGAAACTCTGGCTCCGCTTGCTAAAAGCAGATGACCTAGAATTCATGACTGCTGCTGCCACTGCCGCAGAGGAGTCAAATCCATTGATGGGGGATTTCCTCACTGGAGATGAGGAAACGTTAGGGGTAGGGTAACTTGATCGAAGCTGGTTCATGTTTTGGCGCATTTGGAGGGCATTGGGAGATTGCAAATGGGTGTTGGTGGTTGTGGTGGTTGCGACTTTTGGTGACAAACCCTGCATTTGATACGAAAAGGAAGGATCGAGAGATCCAAAAGCATTGTCTAGGTTAGTAGGCTTCAAATCCCCCATCATGTTGTTATTCCAACGCGACGGGGAAGAGAGACCGGACAACTCGTCAATCAATTGCTGGCGCTGCTGTTCTTTGTTAATGAGAGCCTCCAACCCCATCAATTCCATTTCCAATTGCAAGTCTCTAGCACTCAAAGCAGTCTTGAGTCGACTGCCTGAAAGCTGTAGGGCAGGAGGGGTAATAAGATTAACCTTGTTTTGCCACGAATTTCCACCGCTACCCATGGGTGATGAACAAGCCACAGGAGACATGGGTGGCGTTGAAACAGAAGGCATCAACAAAGATGGTGAACTGAGATCCAGTGCACCGGCTGAATGCGAATTTGGGGAAGGCATAGCGGAACCCGTGGAAGCATACAAGGGGCGCAATTCTTCGGCCTTGTGGGCAAAGAAACAAACTTTTCTTGCGCAACCAGTTTCGTCCTTGCAAAGCCTGGTCTTGTACTGGGCAGGATGGAGCCATGACTCAAACACACCATGGGCATACTCACAAGAATCGCCCTTCACACAACTCCCCTTACGAAATTCTGGGCATGGAACACAAGTGTAGTGGTACTTTCTTGGATCACGCCTCCTTGCATTCTCCCCCGGATGGACAAAAGGGCACTCTGTCCAGTCGTGGGAGTATGCCCTCGAGCAAGGCTTCACCTTAAAAGAGTACATCCTAAACTCATCAGAGCCATATATTCCAGTGTTTATATCCGGAAGCGATACATCAACAGGGTATTCTTTCTTCTCATTTCCTCCTGCCTTTGCCAACTGGGGCATTGGCTCAATAAGATCCACTTCTTCACCTTTCAACAACATCTCGAGTGTCCTCCTTGAGTAACTTGACCACTTGGAATTACGAGCAATCAAGTCGCTGGGGGTGTTTCCACTAGCATCGACAGAGTTAATATCCGCAGATGCATCGATCAAGAGCTTGACGACTTCAACCGAAGAGTCTGAGCCACCAGTTGCGGCACAGTGCAGAGCAGTTGCCCCATCTGAGCCACAAGCCCGGTTGAGATCCACCTTTCCAGTACCAATTATGTACTTCAACACCGCAGTGCTGCCATACATGGAAGCAACCATGAGGGGTGTTCTTTCCTCAAGCCCCATCTTCTTGGACCCAATTCTTCTTGCATACCACAAGCTTAAATCGTCTATGCCGAAACCCTCTTCTTCCACGGCGGATTTGAAGCCGTGTAAATCATCTGTCGCAGACAATTCAAGCAAGGCAGAGAAAACCCCATCTGTACGTTGATGAATTCCACCCTCCATGGTCAAACTGTAGGGGCAGAGTTTACTCTTCGAAACTTTACACATAAAATCCTGTTGATACAACAGAAGCAAAAATTAGCACATAGGCTCTGATTCAGCTCGACAAAATACAAATACATACAAATAAAGATGCATATGTGTGCATAATATATTCATGAGGTGATGTGGGTGAGATTGATTTCGTGAACTATTTGACCTTTTCTTTCAATTATCATTATGACTGACTAAGCTAAGGATCAACCCGTTATTCCAAGGTTTCCAGAACCTTACAATTAAATAGTTTTGAAATCACTGAGGAATTGGTACAAATTGTGTTGGATCAGAAAAGAAAAATCCAAATCAAGAATGGGTCAATTCCAATCGCTGTACCATTTTCTAGCTCTAACACAAATGAAAAACACACAACTTTACCAAATCAACAAAATTTAACATCAGCCAAGGAAGACCCACAGAAAGAATCATCAAATCATCTACTACGTGTCCTTGGTTTCTTGAATTCAGTTGAAAACATCTCATCACACAATCACTATAATTGGGTCCACCAAGACTTCCATTTTGTTTCAAGAAACACAGAATTGAGTACAGTTAAAAAATTATAATTTAGGCACAACAGCAATCCCCAGACAACTCTCTAGATCCAATACAAAGAACCCAAAATTTCACCAAAATCTCCAATCTTTATCATCACCCAAACAAAACCCAGACAAGAAAAATCACCAAAATCATAAAAGAAGCAGATCCCAAAAATCACCAAAATCATACATGAACACGAAAGAAAAGGCCGTGATTCGCAAAGCATACCTCGATAAACAGTGCTTGATACAGCTGGAGTACACAGCTGTATGGATGATTGATTAGCTTTGAAGAGAATTCAAATCAGGAAGAGAGCTCAGTTGAGCTGTGAAATGAATTGGTCGTCTCTTGATTCTTGCGTATATATAGACTCATAAAGAGGATATGTATGTACGTAATACCGAGTAGTATTTTACTATTTTTTTTCCCCTGTAAGGAGGACACGGAGAGAAGGGAAGGGGGAAGGAAGGTGTGACTTTTCTTCTCCCCTCTTTCTCACTCCACCTTCGGTCAAAGTCCAACTTTCAAATGTCGGGCCCACACCGGCACTCCTTCTGTGTATTACTGGTTCCTACCCCGAAATGAAAATGAAATTCGAGCCAAATGCAGAAGGCCTTTCAAATGAAATGCAAAACCCAAATTGAGATTCAAATGCAAATTTAAATGCAGAGTTGGATAATATCTAACCGGCCGTACCGGTTTCTCGGGTACCTGTGGGTGCACGTGGCGGAACAAGAGTGGATAATTGGGTGGAGAGAGTGTAAAAGCACGTGGAAATGGCACCAAAGGTTTTTCTGGTCTGATCGGTTGGTAGTTTTGCTTCTCGCATAAATTATCGGAATTCAATGCTTGGGATTGAGCCGCAAAATGGAAATTTCTTTTGAATTTTTAGTTCTGGCGTGGATGAGATGCCTTTATTCAGACTGGAGAATGAATTAATTAAGATGTGCGTAAGTTGATCCGGCCAGTTATCGGAAAAAAAGGGTAATGGAATCAAAAGGTGACAGATACCAAAAAAAAAAAGGTGACAGATACCAGCCGGTCTGACTCGACATTTACGCGTCGTTTATTTTGGACTCAACCTATCTAGAATAAAGTATGCTTTTGCATCGTCACCTCCCCACTTTCATTCCTCAATTGGTCACGTGTAATCTTTTGAAGACATACTTTCGATTATTTATTTACGTAAATTGATTTTGACACTCTAATTTTTAACACTGGCACTTCGCTTTGAGTGTTAATTATGTGATAAAACGAAATTAAAAGTGGAGTGCCATTGGTAAATTTCGAGTGCCAAAATCACCTCCCTTATTTAAAAGTATCTTTGACAACGAAATCCTTTAAAAACAAACAAAAGAATCAATTAACTTTTTACTATAATATTGGACATATCGAAATCTATGAGATGATGTAATTAAGATAGTTTCTCTAGTAACCATCGAAACACATTTATGTTTGTAAAAAGTGAGAAAATAAAAAATTGAAAATAGTGAATCGGACTTCATTATTTTAACAGAAATGTGGCTTGAAATATATGGATCGAAATTCAAGAACATAGTTTTTAACGGCGATTTTCACGAGTTTTAAAAGTTGAAGTTGAATGGTTCTGATTATTAAAATGGGTCTGCAAAAAGATCACGATGTGCTTGGACAAGAATTCCACACACAAGGGATCGGAGAGGATCCTAATGTTTTTCTCAAGGGACACCTCCTACATACTCCATCCACTCCTCAATGATAATCCGCTAGAAAAGACATGCAATCTTTATAATTAAGAAATAAAATACTTTCGTGCATAATTTTTAAATATAATGACACCGAATTAAAAAACTACACTACTATTAAGATCTTTAATTTGAAGTTCAAAAACTATGTACAGTAGCATTTAATTTTTTTTTTTTAATCAAAAAATTGCACGTATTTTTGTAATGGAGTAGTATCATTTAGGAACAGAGGAGGGAGTAATTCTTTGCGAAAGTGATCAGTATGTCACTCTTTCGTTCTCTTGATGCTCAAGCGGTTAGCACTTAACAACAGTGGCTAGTAGAGAGACAGGGGAGAACTGGTTCGACAAAAGCAACAGGAAAACACTAACACAAATTAGAGAAATAGGGGAGACCATAATCCAACGCTAACACCTTTCCTGTAAGGTTTCTGAACAAATTCTCCTTCCATACATTGCAAAAACATTAAAAACACTGTCTTATAGACAACCCGATTCGCATGCAATCCACATAACCCTGACAAGATAAATCAAATGGCATCAACACAGAAACACACAAACAGCGGTGTCTGTCCACATAACCCTGAAACAAGATAAATCAAATGGCATCAACACAGAAACACACAAACAGTGGTGTCTGTCTTCCGTAAGGGCAACATAACCCTAACTTCGACCTTCAAAGAGAGATCATCGTAGCTCTACTAGCTCATTAACCTACAAAACAAAGGGTTATTTTCAGCCTCTTCTATGGCTTGCCCTTCTTTGTGCTACAAGACGAAAAGGGGAAAAGTAGACAATTTTTGACTCAGGTATGAAAACACGCTCATTGAAAACGAAAAGATCCCGAGAAAATGAGCAAATAAGCAATGGGAACTAAACCTAAGATACAAGGTCCTGAACAGACAACTACGAACCCATTCGGAACAAAATGATCAAACGGCATCAACAACATGACTCATAGTTAGATACAAGGTCCTAAACAACTACGAACTAGAACTCTTTCGGACTGAAAGTTGAAACCAACATGAAAACATCCATCTTATACAGAAACATACAAGCGGGGACCTAACTTTGACCTTTGAATATGAAGTTACAAACAAAGGGTTATTTTCAGCCTCTTCTTCTATGGCTTGCTCTTCTTTGTGCTGCAAGAGGGGCATTTGTACTGCTTGATGTTTTCCGCCTTGGCCGGTGTTATTTTCACGCATTTCCCATGGAACCATTTCTCACAAATGTCACAGCCTATCCAGAACTCATCAGCACTGTAATTTCCCCCACAGCTCCCACAAAGGGTTTCACCATGCTCATCTTCATCCTCCTCGTTACTCTCATCGTAGAGCTTCAGACTGCGTTTTGATTGTCCGTCACTTGATCTCTGTGTTGCAAAGTTGGATATATAAAACAAGAATTCAAGAATGTTCGGAAGATACAAAACAGAAAATGTGTCTCAAGAAATTCAACAGTTCACCTTAGTGGTGATTCTGGATTTGCTACTGCTATCCATACTGGGCTTGTCCTTTACTGGCTTCCTCTCTGTCACAACTTCGAATACAGTAGGCAGATCATTTATCAGGCTAAATAGACGCTTCCTGTTAAGTGAAATGTACAAATGTTAGTTTCATAATGGACTCCCAAGGAAAAATTATTCAAGTTGCAGTATGAGTAATACATATACCCATTTAAGAAAAAGATGAATTGCATAAAATCAGCATCATTAGAAGTCAAAGCAAGGGCCAGCAGGTGGATATCTACATGCCTTGACTCTTGCACAGAAAGTTAAAAAACAAAACAGCAGGTAGGGGAAGACTGGCTTATTTCCCTATGAGATGTTTGGCAGCGGTGAAACCAGTTTTAGGAAGCAATGTCCCACTCCCCTGAGCATGGACCCATGTTGTTCGAACGAAAACGGCATGCTTGAAGTGATCGGTCAAAGCATAACCTCAATTGAGAGGTTTGATTCAAGCTTTCTCTAGATGTCTACCTCAACCCCTTTCTTTACTCATGATGCTTTTGTAGTTTGTACGATAGCTTAATACACGTTATTGGCCCACCTAACAAACTCCAGTCTCTTATATCGGAAGGGTCTAAGGAACAAAGGAATGAACTCTACCTATTAGGGCAGATCATAATGAAACAACTAGAAGGGAAGCTATGAAATAGTCATATTAGATGCTACCCAACTAGGTCCTAGACACCTTCCTCGAGTCAAATGTCATGGGTCTCTAACAGCAACTTAGGAAGTATTATAAGTTCTTGGTTTACTGATTTGAAGTCGAAAACAAACTAAAGGATGGATCCAGTTCAAACAACAGATAACCTGTGAATTCCCCCTGCCCATTCCATTTCCAAAAAGCATCTCAAAGTATTGCTTGTTATCAACTTTTAGTTTGTAGCACCTCTGCACTTAACCTACCATGTCACAGTTCTTCCCACCCAAGGTGTCGAACAATGTAGATCATACCATCTAGGTCATCAGTTCCTTTATTTATTTATGTACAATTACTAACAGGGCAACCAGGCATCGTCACTTGTTATTTTGCACACCCTTGTTCTTCATTCTCAATATTTCATGTTGCAATTCTTCACTTCCTTCTATTAAGAGGCTTATTCCATTTATTCCAAAGGGGTTTCATTTTCCCAGCCATAACTTTCACGTTGTGCCAGTAGATCCCAGTGTCCCCACACTCTTCATATAAAATGGACGAAGTCTCTTAGGCCTTCAATTAGTTAAACCGCATCTGAGAAATGAAAGCATAGCTCTACAAGAGTCGAAGAGGTTTGCTTCAAAATAGAAAGCCTTAAGAAGCTATTTCTTGACAATTATCTTTTACCAAGCCCAACTCAACCCACAAATCCAAGGGAAGACAAGCAGTCAGTTGTCACAAGGCAAAAGTTAATAGCAAACACATACACATGTTGGAGTGTCAAACATTAGCACTTCACAAATTGCAACGAGTCTGAAAAAAGAAAAAACTGTGGCAGAAGTAGGGATCCCTTGATACTTCCAAGCCCAGTGCCGTTAGTTCAATATGGCGTCCTCAAGGTAAGGTCAAAAGATGAACTGAAAAAGGCCTCCTTGGCTACCAGATGGGCTTACTTTGAAAATTGGTATCCGATGCAGGTAAGACATTAGGCCTTGTGGCATATTGGGCTAGGCTTTGGAAGATGTGGACGTGGTAGCACATAGCGGATATGGCACCACCTAAGGTTTCTAACCAGCCACAATTGCCGGGCTAACCAGCCATTGCTACAGCCAGATGGGCATGCTGACAAATCCAGCCACAATGCAAGTTAACCAATTGTTCAACTAAAACACCATATAAGAACTTATGTATCCAGATCAAAAACAAAGTCTTGCCACCAACTTCCTTGCAACTTCCTTCAGAGCCTCTTCTCAGTTCTCTCCTTTCTTTCCTTTTAAGGAATAGGTATGTTATTTTTTCTGTAAAGAATGCGATAACCTGAAATTTGTTATATAGTCTAAGCCAATAGTTTACCCTTTGCACATGTACTAGCTGCCCCTTTGAATGGAGGGTTTGATGAGGAAAGAGTAGAAATGATAATTTTATGTCACTTGTTTGAATGAAAAAGAAGTGAGAAGTGGTGAGAAATCAGAGAGGCTACTTATATAACAAGGTTCATTGTGTTTCTCACCATTCCTCTCAAAGTCGGGTCCAATTTGGTGAGAAACTATTCTCCTTTCTTTTCTCGCCATTCCTCACATAGTAGAATGCTTTTTGGAAATCACAGAAGATCACATTACCAAGTTGCAGCTTGGTATAAAGTAAGCTGCGTACAACTGCAAATGCACACCTAATCCCCCAGACAATTATACAGGTCCCGCAATAGTTGTTGGGCTTATCGAGCATGATTCCAAATTTGGGTTGCAGTTCATTGACGGTTTGGGTTTGACCTATTACGGTAATGGGTGATGTAGACCCTAGGTTATAGCAGCCAATGTAACTTGTACTCTCTTCATCTGGATTACACGGTTGAACCGGTGTGAGCCTTGAATGTACTCAACTACACAGTTGGGAATCCACGTAAAAATCTATGTGTCATGCGTTCTTCTTTTCTCTTCTTCATTATACGTTTGTTGGTTTGGCACTATTCTCAACAATAGAAAGTACAGAAAAAAATAGTTGTGTAAAGCACTAAGCAACACTGAACTCCCAATGCAAATAGCAAGACACAAGTTCAAGAAAACATAACAAAGTCAATATGGAACTGAAATAGCAGTTTTGAGTCACTTTATATCGAGATTGAGCAGTTAGGACGATAGCAAGGCACAGACTTTTTCAACAAGGACATTGACAACTGCATGTAGCCACAAAAAGACAGTAACCCTAGTGGAGATGTTAAGAAGCATGGTTTGGTCAGATGTCGTTAGTTTGGCGAGGGAATTGCTCTTAATTTGCTCAATTGGATCCGCTAAGTCGATGGCTAAAGCAGTCGGACACTCACTGGTAAGTTATCTGCAATGAGGCATTTAGCATGGACATAGAAAGTGGGAGAGAGAGGGGTTGAGATATGATACTTTTTTGTACCTTTAAACACTTTACCATATCTATTTGAGCACCTATTCTCTCTGAAACTAACAAACATTGACCAACACTTAACAATTACAGTAAAACATTAATGTGTCTCACTTCCGCCACATTTCAGCAATCCCACCCTCAATGTAAGCATGAACATTTATCCACCCAACATTAAGAAAATAATTGCAACCGGTATGGACCGAATAAACACAAGAGTGGCAATAACAATTATATACCTCTCATTGCGATTAAGGCGAGCCCCGAAATAGAAAGCAACAGAGAGCAACCACGAGTCAGTGTGCACAGCCACCAGCGACAGCCAGTCCCTCCGCTTCATCCCATCCCTTGCAAAATTGATCCCCAACGCCGGCTCGGGAAGCTCTGGCGGAACTTCCTCCGCCGGCAGCGTCACTTCCCACGACTCATTCGCGTGTCCGTACAAACACAGGTTCTCCTTCTCTACAGATACAAAATCACCACACCCGCAAAACAAAAACCCAACTCAAATCCAAATCAAAGTAACCAGTACATAAACACTACTTCCTACGTCCCAAAATGTAAGTCTACTACGAATAGACGTGCAATTTTTTACTCAAAATATAAAGTACTTCCGCTACAAGACTTCTCTGAGTTTCTTAACACCAAATAAATTTCCAAAATTATGCTCGGAATTAGTTTGTTTTTATCCGAAAATTACACTTCTTCTCGTAGTGGACTAACATTTCGGAACGGATGGAGTAAATTAGAGGAAAAGAGTGGGGAATAAGAGATCAACCAACCTGGATCGCAAAGTAAGTAGAACTCGTCGACATCTGATGGAGAGAGAAAGAGAAGTTAGAATCAAGTGGAATACAGATAACGAGGGTTTCTATGTATGTGTACAAGTGTATATATGTGTAAAGGAGTACCGTAAGTGAGGGCGCGGACGACGCCGGCGCGACGAGCGCTGTAGTCTTTGAAGATCTCTTCGACGGTGCGGGGACTGGAAGAGATCGAAGGCATTTCCATGGGCCCCAGTGAAACGCGAGAAGGGGATCGGATACGAGGTGCAAAGAAGGGGATTCAGAGACCGATCGGAAGCTGAAGTTCTGCGCGCATCGACGGGGGAGAGAGAGAGAGAGAGAGTGAGGTTGGTTCCCAGAATCCCAGTCGGTTTGGATCGACAACTGGGGCCGTTAGATTTTGGTTACCGGAAAGTCTGTTGACATAGACTTTTTAGACACATATTGTACACAAATCTGTTGTGGGGTCCATTATCGGTTCTACGTAAATGATCCAAGCAGCTCATTAAATGTAAATTATTTTTTCAATGGATTTCGAAAAAAATTAGCTCAATATGATAATTTTAATAAATCAATTCAATCATCTAATTTTTCATTATCATGACATCTAAATGAAAAGTTAAATGATTTAATCGAGTATCTAAAGTTATTATATTGAGCTAATTTTTCTCGAAATCTCTTAAAAAATATTTTATATTTAAAGAACGGTTCGAATAGTTTGTCGTAACAGTAAAATTTGTGCATGATATCTGTATATTATTGCTATGTGGGTAGCAGTACAGAGATCGACAGGTTTTGGGTTTTGTTTCCCGAAAACGGAAATTGACGAGAATAATAATTTTGCTAACAACCGCCTTGATATTATACAAATAAGTTCGGATATCAATACTGTTTTGTACGGAGTAGATGTTTATAAAATTTTACGAATATCAATACTCCCTCCGTCTCTTTTTATTAAGTATCTTGCTTCGTAATTCTATCTTATTAAAAAAATATCATTATTATATCTTTCACATCAACTTTTTCCTCCACTTTCCCTACTTACCCGTCATCATTACACTTTTACACACGTACTACTTTTTAAAATGGAATCTACTTTTAGGGACAAAATAGACAATTCACCACCTTTTACCCACTAACTTTACAAAATAGACACTTATTGAGAGACAGTCCAAAATGAAATACCGAACTATAAATAAGGGACAGAGGGAGTACAATTTTTACAGATATTAATGCATATTTTATCCATTATCCTTCACCTTAAAAGCGAAGGTTAGCATTTCTTACAATAAAATAAGAAAAATACTCCCTACGTCCTTATTTAATTGTCCATTACGATTTTGCGTGTATTTTCAACGGTTTATATCTGTCAATCTCTATTATAAAACAGAAGGGTGTGGAGACAAATTGTTATAATAGCTCAGATTCATTTGATCCAAAGGCTGTAGTGCATCCTTCCACTCTCCGGTTAAGTGTCCATGATTTTCACCTAAATTACACAATTGTCATCTCCTTCCAACAGGAATGCGTAGTGCCGTAGGCACGGACTAGCACTAGTATATATATATTATGTTATATGTTTTTGAAATCATTATCTTATAGAAAAAATTGAGATCTATCAAATAAGATTCATATTACATATTTTAAGCAATAAAAGTCGAGAGATATAAGCCTTTAAAAATATACATAAAATCATAATAGACAATTAAATAGGGATGAAGGGAGTATTAACCTCAGCCCTTAGAGCGAAGGATAATATGTAAAATATGCATTGATATTTGAAAAAAAATGTATGGATAACAGCGAAAAATATCAATATTGATGAGATATGTATTGATATTTAAACTTGTGCCTAATACTATTTGCATATTTCGCGGACCAATGGATCTATAGGGCACCCTTGTAGTGCAAATTCGGGTCATCTATCTCGACAATAGACGGCTCCAATTTTAATCCCAACAATGGACATGTCGGGTCAATAGAAGCTCTCGGGTTAAATTTGAGCCGTCGGTTCCAAAATAAACGGCCGAATTAACCGCTCTACACGCCCTACCGAGGTTAGCAAAACCTTAAAAACAGGGAAAGAAATGTTGGATAGTAGTATTGCCAGGGCGAAACAGGCTGTTAACAAAAGCAAGGTACAAAGCAAGGTACTGCAGTTGACTGAACAAGACAGATGTTCATCTACTGTTTTTGTAAGCGACAGGATGCGTAGCTTTTTTTCCTTTTTCCTTTTTTTTTTTTTTTTAAAAAAAACTCGGATGCTAGCCTAGCTCGAACCCAGGGACAAGTTGAGGACCCGGTCAAATGTTCCATCCTCATTCAAAAAAAACTGTTTTTCAAGCCAGAAATTGCCAATTGGTTTTCAATAATGCAAGAAAAGAAAAAAAAATCACAGTTTTTGTGTGTGTGTGTGTGTGTGTGTGTGTGTATATATATATATATATATATATATATATATTGTCAACCGATAACAGATAATATTATAACTCAAACCAATGAGTACATCAAGATAAAAACTCGTCATTCGATAAAGGATCAAGCAACCACGATGACGGGTATTCATCTTACAAGCTATATCCCAAACCAACAAAATATTTTCTTGCAGAAACAGAAAATAAACCAACTGAGAGAAATCCAATCGGGACAAAAACTCACGGCAAGAAACCGGAGAGAAAACCTCTACAAAAGGCAGAAAAATAAGCAAAGGATCGCAAACCAACAAGAAAAAATGAGAAAAAAAACCTCGCAATTATGTTTGTTTTTTATGTATTATTGTGCCTTAAAAAATGTTAAAATTGGATCGCGAATTATTTTTGTTTTGTATTCTTCTTACCTTGTTGACACCCTAGTATGTTGTGGATAGCATAACCGGATAAGTATAAGGCTCCGTTACAGAACCGAAAATAAGTATTTATTTTTTAAGAAGGAAATTTTAAGCTCAAAAATAATATGTTTATGCAAATGATTTTTCTAACAATATGGATCTTGTTTGATAGATCTTATCAAGATCTTTTATACGGTGCTAAAAAAAATAAAAAAATATTTTTTATTTACATTATTTTTTAGTTTAAAAATGTGAAATAAATACTTATTTTTGTAAAATATATTCTGGAACAGGGCCTAAAAAAGCTTCTAACTATATGTATTTTGAACTCTGATTTGACTTGATTTGAACAAATCGAGCTCGAACACGTCAAAACTTGATTCAAGTCGGCTTGCCTCATTTTGTTGACTGTTTAAAAGTAATAATTTGATTGATAGGCTTGATAGATACATCTTTGTTTTTATTCTATATATATACTTTGTATCCAATCCTCCTTCATCTCCATCTTTTCTTTTCCGTTTTGAATAATTTCTCCAAACAAATGTGATCAACAATTAGTATGTTGTGATTTCACCCTCCATTCATTCTTGTAAAACTATATAACCATGTAAAGAAATTCTCGAAACATGCTTAAGGGTACAATATTGAAATGGAGAAACACACAACTTCTAATGAGTCATAATTAAATAATGCAAGATAAAAAAATGCCATGAATATAGAGTTTTCCGTTTCCGTTTTGGAAAAAAGGAACTTTTAGGAAAAAAAAGTAAATTTAAGTCCAAAAATCACGTATTTACGTAAATAATTTTTCTACCAATATGGATATTATTTGATAAATCTCGTTGAGATCTTTTAAACGGTGCAAAAAGTAAAAAATTTATTTTTCATTTTCATCATATTTGAGCCTTAAATTACATTCTTTTTGAAAAAAATGTTTAAAAGAAAGCGGAACGGGGCCCTATTGCATAAAGTAATGGGTAAGGTACACAAATTTTACTCATTCAAATTTGACATTAACAAAAATTAGTCTAAGGGTACAATATTGATTTCAGATTAAAATCATTATCTCATTTCTCTTCAACTATTACTCTCATTTTTTCTCTATATTTCTCTAATCATTACTCTCATTTTTTTCTCTATCTCTCTCCAATCATTACTCTATTTCTCTATATACTCATTACCTATACAGAAATGATATGAGCACAGCACAAGCTGTACATACAGCTTGCACAGATCCATTTTGGACCCGATTCGGATACCACAAAGATGATCGGAGCCGCTCATTTTGTTCAAAATTTGTTGTTTAGTGTCCCTGTTAAAAATCATCTCAATCCGATATCGGAAGAACGTTTACGAATCATCCAACTTTGCTTAAGAATTTAGCCGATCATCTTTGTGGTATCCGAATCGGGTCCAAAATGGATCTGTGCAAGCTGTATGTACATCTTTTGCTGTGCCTCTAGCACCGCTGTTCCTGTTACCTATAAATCTAAATTCAAAATCCCTAAATGAACGGGGCTTCATGATTTGTCTATATTAAAAAAATTTCTTGCGTTTGTTAGTTTTACATCAAACTTTTTATAAATTATTGATTCGTCTAGACTAGAAGTTCAAAAAACCCAAATGTTTTTACTATTTTCCGATTCCTCTCGTCGAGACGAATTAATAACCCTCAAAAGTTTGGCGCTTAGTAAAACTTTTTAGGTTTTCCGATTTCTCTCGTTGAGATGTATCAATAATTCATAAAAATTTAACGCAAAACAAAAAAAAATTAAATAAAGACAAAATTCTCCAAAACAAAACCAAAAAATCTTAACGGAAAGCCCCTTAGTTTTTGGTATTAACACTTGCCATATTTAGGTGCCGTTCCAGTTTCTTTGTTAACTTTCTTTTTCGAAAAGAAGATAATTTAAAGTTCAAAAATTATGTGTTTACGAAAATATTTTTTCTATTAATATGGATCTTATTTGATAGATCTCATTAGTGTTCCGGATGCACAGTAAAAAGAACTTTTACAAAAAGAAGGTTTTTTAAGCTTAAATATAATGAAAATGAAAAATAATTTTTTAACTTTTTTTTGCACTGTTTAAAAGATCTCGATGAGATCTATCAAATAAGATCCATATTGGTAGGAAAAATATTTGCGTAAATACATGATTTTTGAACTTGAAAAACCTTCCTTTTCTAAAATTGCTTTTTACTGTTGATCTGGAACTCCACCTAAGATCTTTTAAACAGTAAAATAAATCTTTTAAACGGTACAAAAAAAGTGGAAAAAATATTTTTTATTTTTATTATATTTGAGCTTAAAATCTTTATGAAAAAAAGTTTTTGAAAAAAGCCCGTGTAGAATGGAGGCACAACTTGGAAAACAACGAAATTCAAGCGGGGGCAAAGCGTTATCTTTTCCATCGCAGAAAAGTAAAACACAAATCCTCTGACGAACAAAGAATTTGAGAAGCTTCCCTCTTTTCTTGCACTTTCTCGCTCTTTACCATTGCCCAATCCCCTCCACAACCGATTCAATCCCCTCCCTCCAAACAGGACCCAAATCACCACTCCCCAACACTTGCACAAAAAACAAACAATTCCAGAGAGAGAAACCAATATACAACTACTCCAATAGTAGAGAGAGAGAGAGAGAGAGAGAGTGTGTGTTTTGATTGGGCTTTCTTCAATACTTGTGACTTGTGAGGAAGAATGTTCTTTCTTCTTATTGAACAGAGAATAAGCTGTTAAAAGGCGACCTTTTTTCCTTTCAGAGAGGCGTGTGACAGGTTAAGGGCGGTGCGCATCCCATCCCAGGCGCAATATAGAACTTCCTCGGGGAAGGGTCATGGGGGAGCTACCTCAAGCAGGTGAAGTCTACGCGCCGCCGCCGCCGAGGAGTTTACAGCTGTGGAAATCACTGTTGAACTGGCTGGCCTTGTTCTTCCAGATCTTCCTTCAGATCCTCAGGGGCACGCCCCAAGTCCTCTCCTACGTCGGCTTCGGCGGGGCCCGCTCCTTCCTCTCCCCCGATTTCAAGCCCTTGCCCGTCGCTGACTCGCCGGAGTTTCGGGACTCGGCGGCCGCGGCCGTCGAGATCACCGCCGCTGTCGACGGCGACGACGATGGTTCTCGGGAGATGAAGAGGCTTACGGTAAGTTTCCTTTGACGCTTTCTCCAGTTATTATTCAATATATATATATCTCATGGCTCTGGACAGAGCTCAAGGATTGTTTTTAGCTTACCTTTTTTAGGACCGAACAGTTAATCAATCCATGTGCGTGCTTGGCTAGTAGAAAACGGATAGTTCGAATAGAAAACGGAAGGCTGCTTAATTCAAAAGACAGCTGCAGCAAAAAAGAAAAATGTGTCATCCAATCTTGCCAAGCGTATTCATCGGGATAAGGTGGCCGTTCTCTTGATTGTGGCAATACCCAATGGTCCCAATCTGCCGCCAGTACGGTCGTCGAGAAGTCCGTATACTCTTGTTACTAACGCTTGTTCTTCATTTCTCAGTTATTAGAATCTTTCAGCGGTGTGCACCGTGTACTGTTCTTTTGTACTTCATCGTATTTTTCACCAGTAGTTTTCACATTCTTCATTTAGAGTTGGGCAAGGCTCCAACGATCAAACTGCCTCGATCCTTTTTCTAACAGTCAAAGACTTTTAGTCGCGGGCCAGGTAAATATAGGAATCAGGAGCTTCTGATCCCATCCCTTCAATCACTGTTACTTGATTTGAACCAGAACTGACCTGGAACTGCTAATTCGCTCAGTTTTGGGTTGGTTTGGTTTGGTACCTCCGATTTTCACCTGTTCTATCATCAGATTTGGTGAAAGATAGGCCAGAAAGATGAGCTCCAATCCTATGACCCGAAGTTGGATTTGGTCAGTTTTTGCCAATGTTCTAAAAGTTGCTAGACGCTAGTCGGGCGGTCTTGGCGATTAATCGTTAGTCCGACTTAATCAGATAGATCCCGCCAGCGATTAATCGGTGATCCAATTAATTTCTTTGTTTTAGAACACTGACTTTTTGCTGACTCAATGATGAAGCTAGTGTGTTCTTGCATGCGAATTGGGTCAATTAGCTTAGACACTTATTGGGGGAATTTTGACCTGTAGTTTGATTAGAATTAGATACTTAGAGCTCAGTCGACAGTTAAGCATCAATGGAATGCAAGTCCTCCACCAAACCTTGCTTTGTGTTTTATTCCAATTTTTGTAGTTGAAGCAAAATGTAGTTGAAGATTCATACTTCAGAGAACTGTTTGGCATGATTAAGTTTACAGGCTACAAGCTTTTTTAGCAGTAACCAAAGAGCTGAGACTAAATTAGAAGCTGTTTAATTTGAGAATGTTTGTCTGTCAATGTGCCTTGGAGCTTTTTCCAGATAATACTGTCTGACTGATACTAAGTTTAGATTATATCTAGATAACTTAGAATGTCCAATGTCACATAGAAACTGCCTATGTCAAGTTAGCATCACTCTTTGCTGTCCTTTATTTTTTCCTTAGTCAAATTAGTTACATAGCTTCAGTTCAGGTACATATAAAGGAAGAGAACCAACAGAATTACTCCTGTTCGGTTGGACAGAAAAGGAGATGCTATTCAGAATTTTACTTTGGAAGTAGAAAAATAAAACGATGAGTTTGGTGGCCTATTGTTAAGGCACAGTGACCATATCATCATCTATCCTATAGATGTGGGAAATGACTGATTAGAATTAGGACAGCTGTTTGTCAGCGTAACACCTCGGTACATTAGCGGGGGTAAGATATGGAAATAGTGAGAGGTGTTATTTGTCTTTTGCTTCATCAGTAGTATTAAATTAGTGATAATACTAGTCTACTACTGTTACAGTCACCCTGTGACCCTGCTGTTACACAGCATCTCACTGCTGAATATATTTAAAGTCTGACTCATGCAACTGTGAATGCAGGTGGTTCTTGATTTGGATGAGACTTTAGTCTGTGCTTATGAAACATCAAGTTTACCTGCCATGGTTCGTAATCAAGCTATAGAAGCTGGGTTGAAGTGGTTTGAGCTGGAATGCATATCTTCGGACAAGGTGTATTACATATTTCTGGTTCTTGTTCTATGGGTTTTTGGACAATTTATTTATTTTCTGTCCTAACTAAATTTTGGGTTCCAAGGAATGTGAAGGCAAGCCCAAAATCAACTATGTTACGGTTTTTGAACGTCCTGGATTACGAGATTTTTTAGAACAACTCAGTGGATTTGCAGATCTTGTGTTATTTACCGCAGGTCTTGAAGGTTTGTTGTTGCTTTACCTTTCTAACTGAAATTTTCCTCCTTTCTGCCTGAACCCTCGTTCATTGTCTTGAAAATGTTATTTTCTTTGCATGCCGTCAGGTTATGCCAGACCACTTGTTGATAGAATAGACATTGAGAATAGATTTTATCGTAGACTGTATCGGCCTTCAACAAGTAGCACGTAAGTACTGCTGTTTCTTAAAATACAACCTTCTAGCTTTGTCTGTTTTTTTTTTTCACGTTCATACTTTGTTTACTATTATCTAAACCAAAGCTTGTGACGAAGACACCTCTTCTTTTTTATGTGTAAAGTGTTGCATTTTATCTATGTTTCATAAAAAAAAGAAGCAGTGTTTATGTTTTCTCTGCATTTCCTTTCGTTTCTCTTTTTAATTTGCCATGTCAGGCACTGAAAGGACATCTCAGGTTAGTATGAGGCACTATGGTTGGTTTCTGTAGCAAAATTAGTCAGTCTTAGAGCATGTTAAATTTACAGATTCATAGCCCAAGAAATTAGGATTACATGTGTGCCTTTTGTAGAGGTTGAAAGCAGTAGTGCTCTTGGAATGTTTCGAGACCTTCTGGTCCTGCACAAGGATAAGGTGGCCTTCTACCTTTGAATTGTGTTATGTTATATCGGTGAACCATACTTGTCAGAAGGAAAAAAAGGTTATATTGGTAAACCATGACACGATTGGTATCTCTTGGATCATCCTGCATTATTCCTTTGTCCAAGTGCCGGAAATTTGTTGGAAAATTTTATAATTATGATAGGTAGTGAAACTCAGGAAATATCCATACTTCTACAAAGAATAGAAGCAAAGAACATAATATGGATGAGTATATAAACGGAACATACAGTTTAAGGTCAAAACTGGAACTGAGATTGCTGTTAACAAGTAGACTGTCCCCCGCACGTGTTAGCATCAAATAGACACCCGCCCACACCAAAATCAACTGCACCGCTCATGATGCTGTGAATGGTCTTGGCTGATTGGTAAGTGTTCTTATTTGCATTTACAAATGCAAGTCTTAGGACTAATGTTTGTGGATGGTGATTAGCAACTCAGTTATGTAATATGCTGCTGTTTGAGAGAGATTAGTTCTTAGTGGTCACTGCTGGTTTCTCCTAATATTGATGGAGCTTAAGCAGTGAGATTATTCACATATACTTGATTTGGAAGTTTGGAGGTAAATTTTGGTCTTTCTGATAAATAATATTGAATATAGACAAATAGAGTTGCTCTCTTGAAAGGAGACAAACATGTTTCATAAGAAGTCTACTGAATAGGCAACTAAATAGACATTCATGGTAATTCAAGGTCACTATATGAATGTACTTAAAACCCCATCATGTCATGTTTCGACATGGTTGGTCCAATACGCTTGAAGTGTCCATTTCTATGATTTAGTGATTTACCACTAATCATTATAAGTTGTTTCGTGCGGTGAAACGTGCTCTTTAATTTCAGAGAATATCGAGAACATGTGAAAGATCTGTCTTGCCTGTCAAAGGATCTCTGCCGAACAGTAATAGTCGATAACAACCCATTCAGTTTCTTATTGCAACCAATGAATGGAATCCCTTGTATGCCATTCTCTGCTGGACAACCACATGATTACCAGGTACTAACTACTAAGAAATATCTCCACCTATATTTAAGCTCCATTCAGTTGTCAAGAATTTGTGTGAGAATTTTTTCCTCGTCAAACTTTTGGAAGTCGTTGCCTGTGGCCAAGATTCAAACCCTTGACCTCTTAGTGAGGAACAAGGATTTTAACCGACTGAACTAGCCATTTTGTGTGGGAAATTTGTTCCCACTGAAAACTGCATTATTGTATTGGAAGGATAAAAAGGAAACTTATTCGTGTGTACTTTTGATAGCGGAATTTTGCAAGAAAACTTATCTGAGATTCCGACGATGTGAAATCTTGTAACTTTTGCGGGACAAGTTTTGGAGAAAAGTTTATCCTACTAGAAATGAAAACATGCGGACTTTCAGTTTTCGGGGTAACTGAACTACTAGAAAGACATGGGAATTCTATTTTCCTTTCTGGACAATTGAACGAGGCCTTAGGGTTCTTCCCTAATGATGTTTGGTCATTTATTTATTCCTCTGAATGACTTTCATTGTTTGGTGGTTCAATCAGCTTCTGGAAGTCCTCCTTCCGCTCCTCAAACACCTCTCTCAGCAGAATGACGTGAGACCCTTTCTTTATGAGAAGTTCCACATGCCTGAATGGTTTCAAAAGCATGGAATTCCTTGCTCTGGTTAGAAAAAAGTAGGATGAGGAATGTCGATAATCGTAGGTTGATTCTTCTTTAACGAGTCTTTGTATAGCATCATTTTGTACACGGGAGCAGTCGGTGCAAAAGCCACGTTTTTCGATTCTCAATGCAAAGCATCACCTGCTGCATCAATCAAGTATGTCAATGGTTTCTGGTATTTGGTACGTAGAATTTGTTGAAACTCTCATTCTCATGTAACCCTGTTTATATGCCGGTGTGCAACATTCCTTCATGTAAGTTATTCTTTGCTCGTTATTGACAAGGCACAACTTACCTTGTAGTACTATTTGAAAATGTATTTACTTTATGTGTTTCTTTCCGAGAAAGATTTGAGCTTCTTTGTCTGATTTCAGCTTAATTTCTTTTCGAAAAGCTTTGATGGTTATGCATTTGATGTACACCAACTCTAAACTGGGTTGTGCGGGACCCATCTCGGAGTCCCACACAAATCTGAGGAGTATCTATGCAGCTGATCGCAGCACTGCAGCCTGTGGGAAAAAAAACAGCCTGGACATGCAACCAATCTAAAATCCGGAATGTTGGAAGTTATAATGTTTATGTCCGAAGATGCAAAATCCCAGATTTTGGTCCCATGCTTACATAATCTGATATTCTATCCAAATTTTCGTGACAAAAATTTCGTATCAAATTTATTTTCAAGACAAAATTCATATCAAAATTTTGGCTCTCTTTCAGCCGCTTCTTGTGGTAAAGGTATCGGTTTTAGCAGCCAAATGAGAATTCCCTACAAAATGGATGATAAAGCGAAGGTATGGATCAACGAGGTGAGGAAATTGACTTGGGCTGAGACTCGACCACGTGAGGTGAGATCGTCCAAAACTTAGCTCCGATACTATAAAAGATTTTTTGGAGAGTTCCAACTGAAAAACCAATTGGCTTGGTGGAATAACTAATAGATTACATCAACCAAACTTGGGTGGTTTAGGTGAGCGATATGAAAAAAATATCAACATCCCCATCCCCCCACCCGCCCGCCCCCATGCAGCCCTGTAGAACGTCTAATTTTTTTGTTGTAGACCGGTAGCACGTTTGATTTTTTTATCTTTTTAGTTCTAAAGACAAATTCATCCATAGGTTTTAGCGGTTTGGCAATAAGGATGGGAGACCCCAACTTAGTCCCACACGGGTGGGAAATATAGAAAGGAAGTTGTATATAAGGATTCACAAACAGTATAATTTGAGGTCAACCTTTTGAACCGTATGGTTAGATTAATAGTAAGCCGGTCAGCTGGAACGAGTCATTACAGTGGATATATAGCAAATCCAGTCAAATGAAAGTAAGAAGGCCAAGCCAGCAAAACCAGCCAGAATACCATACGCATTACGCAGACCCCATAAAATCAAATGGCTAGGTGACAGTAAACGAGCTCCAAGGGTTCCTCGCTGGAGGAGAGTCATTCAGCTGCTGGAAAGCTTGAAATGGATTGGACTCTTATAACCTGATGGCACCTTGATGACCTGATACAAATACTCACCACTCTCATCAAAGATCATCTGGAATATCATTCTCGTCGAAAGGAAAATAAACTGATATGGTTACCAGAGCCTTCTTAAATGCCTCGTACCAATCTGAAACATCCAGGTTGTCATGGTCGAGGAGATGTTCAATCAAAATCCAATTGAATCCAACCCCGCCTTCAGAATCTTACGAAATCCATCGAGGCACCAAACCACAATCCTTGGGTCTCTGAAGATTTCAAGAATTCACAGAGTTTCTCGACAGAACCATGCTCCTCCGTGAACAACCGGATCAGCTCATCAGAGCCTTCAGAGATAGCGTTTGAGATAGCCCAAGCAGCCACCTCCTCATCCTTGTATTCTGTATGTTGAGGGAGGTAATGGCTTCAAAGCCAGCTTTTGCAACAGCCATCTCCACACAGTTCAGCGAAGCATACGAAACAGCTGCTTAGATTAGAGGAGGAAGGATTTCTGCTTAAATTGGTAGTGTCGAACCAATTTTTCTGCCACTTTATGAGAAAATATATAAGGAAGGATTTCTGCTCAAGACTGAATTCAACCAACTTCAAGAGGGAGAGAGCCAATTAATGGCTCACTTGGCTGCTTTGGCAGAGAAAAAGGCTATCCTGATAGCTAAGAGAGAGTATTTGAGTCGAGAAGCTAATGACATTGTGGAGAAAGGAACAAATACAAATGAGAGTACCATGATGTCTACTGCCAGTATATTGGGTACTTACTTCCAGAGTACAGTTTGGCATTGCCATGGTATATCGCATATAAATGTCTAATCATTTCACAAAATCCTAGAATATCTAAGGTTGACTTCGAGACTAAAAAGCCTCACAGAATTCAATCGGGGGAGCCTAGCGCTTGTGTTTCGCCTACAGGTATGAATCTTGGATCACCCAAAGATTAGACTATGCCAGTTACCTAGTTATTCTTTATCATCAATCTTAACATGAACACTAAAGATATATCAAAACATTAATCAATTCAGAAGAGATGGGGAAAGAAAAGGCAAAATCAACATTGATAGAAGTTGAAATTATACAGGAAGGATGGAGAGAATAGAGTTAATGTGTCGCAATAATCACCAGCTTCACTTGATCCACCTACTTATATCCTCGGTCTACTCCTCGTCTGGTCGTCAAAGTCTATTCTTAACCTTCATCATCGAAGAATTCTTCTAAATAGCCATAACTTACTAATGTACTTCTTTGATGACATATTCGATTTATATATTCCACATACGTCACTTTTCCCCCTAGCTCTTCCTCTTGCCTAATGTTGTAACCGATAGGTTCAACCAAACTTTCCTCATATTGAACTACATCGATACAACTTCCTTCATATTGAACTGCATCGATACAATTGGGTAGAATCTGAATTTCCCTATCCCGAACTTCATTGGCTTTGTAAGCCTTTATACGCTCTCTATCCTTCCGCATGTAAGTTCTTACAACTTCTCCATTCGTCATGAGATACAATGGCACCAACTCATCTTCACCCTTAAAACCAGTCGAATTGGATATGGTAAACATAGCATTCCAAGTTTTTTCTACACCAAATCCCTTCATTACCAATAACTCAACATTTCCTTGAGGATTGCTTTGATTGTCCAAGCGAGCCATACAAAGGCAGGCAACCTTCCAAAGCTCCCAAACCAAGTATGATTGTCTTTTTCCTATAAGGTTGCGGCATTGGTACCTTTGCGAATGCATTCTTCTGTGGATTGAACTCGAGAATAATGCTAGCTAAACCTTGTCTCCGATTGGCAAACTTTTTCGAGGCAAACCAATGAAGATGTTCATTCACTGTAGGCCCCGGATTCAGCCAACATTTAGCGAAAGGAAATTGAAATTCTGTCTCTGTCCAACATTTGCTTCTTAAACTGGCAATCTCTACGGTTTGCGCCCAAACACCCTCAAGCGCCAGTACGGCCTTGTACTCATCGGTAGAAGAGTCGTAGCAAAGCCCAGAAGCAGCGCAGCAAGAAAGATCATTCAAAGCATCATGGGACGCGACTTTCTCGAAGCATCGAGTCGCCGGATTCCACAAGAACAGATCATGGTTGATCCGAATTAGAACCAACCCATCACAGGAACCCAAGATTTCGATGAAACGACGAGGAGATAAATTTCGTTCCCAGGGTTCAGCAACGGGATTCACCGTGCCTTGTCGGTCGACCGAGTGAAGCCGAGAGTCATCAGACAAGACTAGAAGCTTCTCCTTCTGCCTTAGGGCGATTAACGAGCGCCATCGTTTGGAAACGCACTTGAATCGCGAGAGGGACTTACCCGGTAATCTTGAAAGTAAATTGAAGACGATTTCTTCTGGGATGTGTGGGAAATTGGGATCTTCTTCTGATCTTCTAGTTCGTTTTCTCTCTCCTCCTCTTCCTCCGCCGGACGGTATCATTCTATCCGCCCGGAAAGGTGCAGGCACGGCCTAGGGTTTTCATCTTTGTCCTTACCAGTTACCACCATAGGGTTTGTTGCGTAATGTGCAATTTGCACCCCTGCACTTTGCACGAAGTGTTACTTTGCCCTTATACTTCCAATTCCTCACACTTCCGACCATGCACCCTAATTTCTGTTAGCAAAAAAAAATATTTCAATGGTACTAGGTTCAAATAATTTAATTGAGCTACCAAAAATGAAAGATGACACATTTATGTGCATAGAAAAGGTAGATTCACGTCTTATTTGTTAGGATGTAGTTAATTATCCTTCGCATAAAGTTATACTGTCACAATAATCGCTAGCTTCACTTGATATCGCTGATATATCATTCGTCTACTCCGCTTCCAGTTCTATCTCTTTCAGGTCTGGTCATCAATGTCTATTCTTCACATTCTTCATCGAAGAAATTTACTTCACCACCGTAACTTACTATTTTAGTTATTTCCGAAGATACTAGATCTTTATATTGCACGTATGTCACTTTTCCCCCTAGCTCTTCCGCTTCCCAATTGTTATTATCATTAGGCTCAACCAAACTTTCCTCATATTGAACTGCATTTTATTTTAGTTTTTGAACTGCATCAATGCACTCATATTGAAGTGCGTCAATACAACTTTCCTCGTTGATACACTTCTGTGGAATATGAATTTCCCTCTCTGAAACTTCATTAGCTTCGCAAGCCTTGACATTCTTCATCGAAGTGATTTTCACACTCTCCATTTTGATACATGCTCTATATTTCTTGTCTTTAAGTGAAAACTTTCTATGTAAGTATTCCACTAAGAGACAAAAAAAGGAGTGCATATATCAAAAAGGAAGTGTTAAAATCATTTCCCTAACAAAATTACATACTATACAAAGTATTACCAAACTATTAAAATTTGGAGAATATCCTCCAATTTTTTAAGTAGATAGCAAAGTACAATTTTTTGAGGTGTGTAAGATGTTCAAAATCTGAGGAATATGATGGAGTGTAGCACAAAAATTCATCCTCCAAAATTTTGAAGCATATGGCACAAGTACTACAATTTTTTGAATAAAAATGAAAAAATAGCCTATATTTGTCTTTGTTAAAAAAATTTGGATTTCAATCGTAATTTTTAATTTTTAGATTCCTCTTGTCATGACGAAGCAATAATTCACAAAAAAAAATTGACAAAAAACTAACAAATACGTAGGCCTTAGTGAGTGCATTCTCTGTTTATACACCCACAAGTGAATTTACCCACAAGTAGACGTTTAGTCCAACAAAAAAGTTTTGTAACAACTCGCGTTCAAGTGATTTTCCTCACGCTTGGAGTGCCTAACTTCCAGATCCTTCTCCTTCCGATGCGAAACTTCTTCCATTCTTGAGAGTAATTTGACAAAAATCTAGCTTTCGTTAATTTGTCTAAAACATAGGCCTAACATGCCTTTATACCGGCTACAAAATTTGATGACCGAGGAAAAACCGCAAACCAGTAGGAAACATGCACATTAAAGAAACTTAGACAAAAAAAAACATGAATAATAACATAGAAAACATGGTAATATGTTATTACTTAGTTTTTGAACGGCCTAATATATGTTATTTCTATCTGCCATTTACAAATCTTTTATATGGGGATTTTGATTGACTTTTTACTTTTAGAGGGCCTAAACCTTTTCAAATGTTCAATCAAATCCCACGGAACATTTTGATTTGCATTTATTAGAAAGGATGGCAGCAATTTGTCGCTCCATGAGTCTGTTGAAACAACATCCCCTTTTTTGTATTGGATGCACATGTGGAGAAGGATTTGAGTCCTGTTCTTCGATATGCTAAAGCTTCCTATCGAAGTAATAGCTACAAATGGCGGCGCGCGGCTGAGTTTATTGCCTGTTTGACATATGCCATTGCTTGTGATGTTTAATTTCGAAGGAAAAAAGGTCCTTTGATTTTATGTCGAATCTTTTAGCAAGAATCTGATCATGGTTCAGTATCATCGTGGCGAGATCAAGGTTTAGCAAGATTTCATCAACAAAAAATTACCCCTACCAATTTGTCTGCCACTTTATCAGCGAAATATAAGGAAGGATTTCTGCTGAAGACTGAATTCAACCAACTCCGAGAGGGAGAGAGCCAACTAATGGCTCACTTGGCGACTTTGGCAGGGAAAAACACTATCCTTATAGCTAAGAGAGAGAATTTGAGTCGAGAACCTAATGATATTGTGGAGAAAGGAACAAATACAAATGGGAGTACCATGATGTCTACTGCCAGTATTGTTGGGTACTTTCAGGATACAGTTTGGCATTGCCATGGTAAATCACGTATAAATGTCTAATCATTTCACAAAATCCTACCATATCTAAGGTTGAATTCGAGACTAAAAAGCCTCACAGAATTCAATCGGGGGAGGCCTAACGCTTGTGTTACGTCTACATGTATGAATCTTGGATCACCCAAAGATTAGACTATGCCAGCTACCTAGTTATTCTTTACCATCAATTTTAAAATGAACAACAGCACAGACATATCAAAACATTAATCAATTCATAAGACCTGGGGAAAGAAAAGGCAAAATCAACATTGATAGAAGTGGAAATTATACGGGAAGGATGGAGAGCATAAAGTTAATGTGTTACAATAATCGCCAGCTTCATTTGATCCCCCTAGTATATCCTCGGTGTACTCCTCTTCCAGTTCTATTTCTTCCACGTCTAGTTGCCAAAGTCTATTCTTAATGTTCTTCATCGAAGAATTTTTCTAGATCGCCATAACTTACTAATGTACTTCTTTGACGACATATTCGATTTATATATTCCACATACGTCACTTTTCCCCCTAGCTCTTTCTCTTGCCTAATGTTGTAACCGATAGGTTCAACCAAACTTTCCTCATATTGAACTGCATCGATACAACTTCCCTCATATTGAACTGCATCGATACAGTTGAGTAGAATCTGAATTCCCCTATCCCGAGCTTCATTGGCTTTGTAAGCCTTTATTATACGCTGTGTGTGAGTTTTCAGAAGAACTTCTCCATTCGTCATGAAATACAATGGCACCAACTCATCTACACCATTAAAACCAGTTGAATTGGATATGGTAAACATAGCATTCCAAGTTTTTTCTACACCAAATCCCTTCATTACCAATAACTCAACATTTCCTTGAGGATTGCTTTGATTGTCCAAGCGAGCCATACAAAGGCAACCTTCCAAAGCTCCCAAACCAAGTATGATTGTCTTTTTCCCATAAGGTTGGGGCATTGGTACCTTCGCAAATGTATTCTTCTGTGGATTGAACTCCAGAATAATGCTAGCTAAACCTCGTCTTTGATTGGCTAACTTTTTCGAGGCAAACCAATGAAGATGTCCATTCACTGTAGGCCCGGGATTCAGCCAGCATTTAGCGAAAGATAATCGAAATTCTGTATCCGTCCAACATTTCCTTCTTAAACTGCCAATCTCTACAGTTTGCGCCCAAACACCCTCACGCGCCAGTACTGCCTTGTACTCATCGGTAGAAGAGTCGTAGCAAAGCCCAGAAGCAGCGCAGCGAGAAGAATCCTTCAAAGCATAATGGGACGCGACTTTCTCGAAGTATTGAGTCGCCGGATTCCACAAGAACAAATCATAGTCGATCCGAATTAGAACCAACCCATCACAGGAACCCAAGATTTGGACGAAACGGGTTCGGTCAGGAGATACGTTTCTTTGCCAGGGTTCGGCAATGGGTTCCACCGTGCCTTGTCGGTCGACCGAGCGGTGCAAAGAGTCACCAGACAAGACGAGAAGCTTCTCCTTCTGCCTTGAGGCGATTAACGAGCGCCATCGTTTGGAAACGCACTTGAATCGCGAGCGAGACTTACCCGGTAATCTTGAAAGCAAAATGAAGACGATTTCTTCTGGGATGTGTGGGAAATTGGGATCTTCGTCTTTTTCTTCTTCTGATCTTCCAGTTCGTTTTCTCTCTCCTCCGCCGGATGGTATCATTCTAACCGCCCGGAAAGTTGCAGGCACGGCCTAGGGTTTTCATCTTGTCCTTAAAATACCATTCCGCATACCATATGGTGTGTTGGGTAAAGTGCAATTTGCACGCCTGCACTTTCCACGGAGTGTCAATTTGCCCTTATAGTTCCAATTCCTCAAACATTTAGGGGTGTTCCACTTTTTCAACAGTTAACTGTTTTTTTTTTCAAACGGAAGTAATTTTAAAGTCAAATATAATGAAAATAAAAAATATTTTTTCAATTTTTTTGCACCGTTTCAAAGATCTTAATGAGATCTATCAAACAAGATCCATATTGGTAGAAAAATTATTTGCATATGTTGGGCCCGGAGTGCCCTCATGGATTTGGTTACACAATGCCACTCCTTACGACCCCTCTAAAAACAGATTTGCGGGTGCGATATCGAATGCCATAAAAGACTGAATTGAAACCCTTCCTACCACCAATTGGTTTTAGGAGAGATGGTAGAAAACGGTCCGACAAGTGATATCAGAGCCCAGAAGTCATGGGTTCGAGTCGCGGGAGCGTTATCGTGAGGGAGGGATTGTTGGGCCCGGAGTGCCCCCATGGATTTAGTTACACAATGCCACTCCCTACGACCGCTCTAAAAACAGACTTGAGGATTCGATGTCGATTGCCATAAAAGACTTAATTGAAATCCTTCCTACCACCAATTGGTTTTAGGAGAGATGGTGGAAAGCGGTCCGACAGCATAAATACATAATTTTTTAGTTTAAAATTACCTTCTTTTTCAAAAAGTTCTTTTTTAACCTAACCGGAGCTACCAAAAATGAAAGATGACACATTCATTTGCATAGAAAAGGTATATTCACGTTTTATTTGTTCGGACGTAGTTAATTATCCTTCTCATTACATTATATTTAATGGGAATGATTTAAAAAAAAAAAAGAAGCCATTTTATCTTTCCCATTACATTTTATTTGCATAGAAAATGTATACTGGCCATTTGTTCGGAAAATTTGTAGCCGTTGAAAACTGAATGGGAAGGATAAAAAGGGAACTTATCTGTGTTGACCTTGGAATCGGATAGCGGAAATTTCGCAAGAACACTGGAGTATTTGAGATTCCCAGGATGTGAAATCTACAGTAACTTTTGCTCGAGAATTTTTTGGGAAAACTTTATACTACTGGAAAGTGAAAACGTACGGATCTTCAGTTTTCCAGGGAATTAAGGACATGTTTGATAACCCCCTTGGAGGGGGGGATGGATTGTGAAGGTGATGGATATCTTGTTTGATTTATCATTTGTGGGGAAGGACTAGTTATTCCATAGGATTATTAATCCCCAAAATGAGGGTATTAGCAATCGAAAATCCTACAGAAACTGACCATGGCCGGCCATCATACTATTTTCCTCTCATTTTGAATAGAAAAAGGAAAAGATTTCTACACTCTTCTTTCAACCATCCACTTATTTTTTGTCTTTATCCACATGAATTTACGATATTATTCTTAAATGTGTGAAGAACTGTATTGAAAAAAGGACAAAATAGTAAATTCAAGTGGATAAAGACAAAAAAAGAAAATGTGAATAGCTGAAAGGGAGCTGATCAAAATAAAAGAATAGCTAAAAGAGAGGGTGGAAATCAATTCCCTATAAAAATTTGGGAGCGTGAGTAGTACCATTTTCCTCCTATTTTCCTTTCTCTCACTTTCTTCAACTTCTAAACAAAGCCAAGCCTCGCTAGATTATCTCCCAAAAATTAACCACCAGAGACGACCCCCATCGATGCCGCCACAGACCACCACCTCTTCTCTCTAGCTCGTGATTTCCATCCCTCTCTCTCTCAACATTTTGTTCAACACCATCACCGACAACCCTTCTTTGCCGCCGTCTCCGTTGGCACATCGTGAGAGTAACGACTTCAATAGCGTCACCTGACGGGAAACCCCAAACGTGACGCACCACCACCAACGAGCAACCCCAAACCCGCCCCTACCACTATTGACGCACCACCACCATCTCTTCTCTTTCACATGTATAACTCTCTCACTTCCCTTTTAGGGTTTATGACAATAGTTTTCCTTAGGGTTTAGGATCGTTTGGAAACCACTGTTGTCTCCGACCGTGGTCTTCTAACAAAATGAAAAAGCAAAAACAAAAAGAAATTTGTCTCATAAACCCTAAGAGAAAACGGATTCCTACTTTCCTTTTTGAACATGAGAAACCCTAGGAAAAAACACTCCAACTGCGAAGATACTTCAAGATAGTATCTCCATTTCAAACCCTAGGCTCGTGTCTTTTGTGGAATCAAGAATGGGGAAAAGGTTTGCAATCAGGAAAGTTTTCCAGAGAGCACTAGGGATAAAAAGAAAAATTAACGTGGGAGGAAAAAGAAGAATCTTTGATGCGCATATATACCTGAGGAAATTGTGCGGAACATTTGTTTACGTTTACCTCTCAAGATTCGTCTCCGACTCCGATGCATATGCACTCTGTGGAAGAAGTGTCTATCGGAGTTCGTAGATGGAAGGCAACGGGTTATGGTCCTTACATCAAGTATAGGATCTAAAGCTCGACTATGGTCCATCGACGAAGATCTGAACAATGTATCAGTTGTTCCTCCCCATAGAGGAAACGAATCCGTAGAAATGGAATGAAAATTTTGGGGTCTTGTGGCAGCATGATTTTTGTACATGTTGCACCATTCGATTAGTATCTATGGAATTATGGAACCCAGAAACAAGCTTCTTCAAGAAGGTCTTCTGTATTGAAAAATATCCTTCAACAAAATTTGCTCGCGTTTCGGGCCTAGTGTATGATGACTCGGGCCAAGAATTCAAGGCTCTTTTCATCGCTCATCACTCTTGCCCTAATCGAACTTCCATCATTGTTGTTGGGTTGAAGACCAAGTCTATCATAGAGATTCGAAACTTTCCCTATCATCTCGGTCATGTAGGGGGCTTACGCAAGAGGAGGTCTTCATTGGGTAGCTTGCCCTCATGTTGAAGGTTCTGGACCCTATATTATTAAGTTTTAAAATCAGGACAAGCAACCCAATGAAGATCTCCTCTCGTGTAAGCCCTCGTCATTATCGAGACGATAGGGAAAGTTTTGAATCTCTGCGACAAACTTGGTATTCAACCCAACAACAGTGATGGAAGTTTGATTGGGGCAAGAGTGATAACCGACAAAAAGAGCCTTGAATTATTGGCTTGAGTCATCATACACTAAGGCCCGGAACGTCAATACAAAAGACCTTCTTGAAGAAGCTTGTTTCTAGGTTCCATAGTGATGCAACGCAACCTTCTTTTACGAAACTAGTTGCAAGAAGAGATCACAAACTTTCTTATGTTAAAGGTTTTCCCTTTGAAACACAAACACATATAGAGATAAACTCTCAATTTTCATTAATTCAATCATAAACAACTAAACTTTAATGTCACCACAACTTAGTTTATACTATAAAACTAAGACCGAAAAGGAATCAACAAAACAGGAAGCTAAATCCCAGTGAATCTCTTATTGACTCAATAATTACCAAAATCAAACGATTTGATATATTCTCAAATTAGAATACTAGAAAATAAAAGAAAACTTGTCAAAACAAATGGCACTTAAAGTGGAATATTTAAAAATAATTTATAACTAAAATAATAAAACTAGAGAATGCTATTTATTAAATTATTTCAATTTCCATTCTACATCATTCTCCCCGTTTGAAGAAACTCGTCCTCTAGTTTATTATTTATATAGTTGAATACGCCGAACCTAATCTGCATTAAGCTTGTCTTTCAAATTGATTTTTGCGAACCCAACGTGTAAGAAGAGTCTTGATAATTTGAAGGTGTGATTTCCATTAACAAAACAAATTCACCTTCCTCCCTGATCGGAACACAAGGACGCTTGCATTAGTGTTTTCAATAAATTCCCAAAATAGATCAACAAATTCAGTTTTCAATAACGCTATCTTTGTACAGTAACAATTTTTTTTGCAATATTTTTTTATTTTCTCCACCGATTCTTCATCAAAAACTGATGGCTTACTCCAATCTACTACTAGATCTGGAATAATATTTGATATAAATGGGCACTCAATGGTAGCTTCATCCATCATTGTCCTTCCCCTCGACTGATAGTTACCGGCCAAAGGTTTGGTGATAGAAATATCATCCGACACCTTCTCCTCTTTCGGTTGAACCGGATGACGGCGAGGTGAGTTCCCCCCAACAGCCATGGCAGCCATCTGATTGGTTAGGATGCCAATCGCATCCATCGCATGCTGCTCAAGTTGTTGAAACCTCTCCTCCATTCGTACTTCTCGAGCAGCAGCATCTCGTTCATAGACTTCATCATCATAAGCTGTATGACCTCCTCTTCCACCTCGACCTCCAACACGTCCTTCGGCCTATTGGAATGAGAGCTCTGACACCAACTGATGCAGCGCAGCCTCCTTTTACGAAACTATTTGCAAGAAGAGATCAACTAATTACTCTACAATATTTATTTTCCTAATTTGAAGATTTCTAACAAAATATTGAAATCAAATATACTACTTCCTAATCAATATGATATTTTCATTCTGCATCACATAGATACAAATCGGATGGTGCAACACGTACAAGAATCATGCTGCCACAAGACCCCAAAATTTTAATTACATTTCTACGGATTAGTTTCTACAAGAATCATGCCGCCACCCGCTTGGAGATCCACCAATGCCTTCACTAGTTAATGCCTTGGAACTGATTTGGTTGAACCAACACTCCAATGTGAGGCATCCTTACGTTAGATTTGGTTGAAAAAAGTATTTTTATAAGCAAAACTTGTATTACTCCCAAAAGGATTACAGTTCGGTACATATGGCTTTATAAACACACATCCATGAACAAATTATATGGGGCAAAAAAACTGCTAGTGTATTGAATTTCACAATGTCAGAGAAAACAACCGCGATATATTCACATTTATTGAATTTTTTTTCAAAATTGAGGTAATGGGAAGAAAAAACAGCTTCCACATTTTTTTGCCTAATTCCCATGGTATTTCGAAGGAATTGGGCATTCTTTAGGTGAGAGATGAGAACTGAGCCTGGAGTTTAGTAGAATGATACATTTAAAATTGGAGAGAGAGAGAGAGAGAGAGATGAAATGGGTAGTATATATTGAAGCAACCATTGGCTTGAATGAAAATTAGTAGATGTTGAAGGGTTGAAGCAGCCTTTAGTGGAATGATACATTTAGTAGACGTTGAAGCTTTGTGATGGAGGTTTGAATGGAAATCCCTTTGATGGTATATTCCCTTTTCCACAAATTTTCCCTTTTACAATGTCTGTGGTGATGTTGAAGAGTTCACGAGGAACTAAGGAATGAGTACCTCGTGAAAGGGAAAGTAGGGGGTTTGGGGCCGGGCGCGCCAACGTAATCACCTTCCGCGGAATTACTGTGCACCTTCTCTTGCATGAGAGAGGTTGCAGCTGCGTATGGAGTCACACTCAAACCATTAGTAAACTGATGGCCATTCCCCACCTACTGATAAATTTTCCTCTTCCTCTTTTGACCGGGTGTTGCTTTGATAAATACCGTTCTCTGAGTAATACATGTACCTAATCTGAAGGGTTGAAGCAACCGTCCTATATGTTGCATACGACTCCACTTGCTGCCATGTGCTGTGACGGCAGTTTACAGGTAAAAGATATCACGTCAGCATTTTTGTGAACAAAATGGACGGAGTATAAGGTGTTTGAATTTGGGGGTTTTGTAAAACACAGATTCCTAATTGAAATAAAGTGAAATTTATGTGTTTATAGGACATTGGGTCCTAAGTTCGGATGCCATTTTAAAATTTTAAATTTTCCTATAAAGTAACGGACTATTAAAATATGAAGAATATGCTCCAATTTTTGAAGCATATAGCAAATTACATTTGTTTGAGGTATGTGTAAGTTGTTCAAAATATGAAGAATATGATATGATGAAGTGCACCACAAAAACTCATCCTCCAAATCTTGAAGCACATAGCATGAGTAGAATTTTTGCAGAAAGTCTACTCCCATATTTTTTGTGCACAATATTGTGCACAGATCATTGTGTGGGGTCCACTAATGGTCCCACACAAATGATCCGAGCCGTTCATTAAATTTAAAATATTTTTTCAAGGGCCCGCGCGATAAATCAACTCAATCCGATACTTATAGTTGCTCGATCCATACATCTAAACTTTTATTCAGATTTTAGATGTATGAATGTTTAGATGTATGGCTCGAGCACCTATAGGTATCGGATTGAGTTGATTTATCGCGGGGGCCCTTGAAAAAATATTTTAAATTTAATGAACGGCTTGGATTATTTGTGTGGGACTCTTAGTAGGCCCCACACAATGATCTGTGCACAATATGTGCACAAAAAATCTATGTGAATAGTCAGACTCAATTTTTTGAGGTATGTGTAGGATAGGTCTGTCAATTGGTCGGATCCGATAAGACCCGAATCCGATAGTGATAATCCGAATCTAGATCCAAAAAATCCGGATCCGATCCGAAAATCCGAAAACTTTTGTACTTCACAAATTTTAGCAAAAAGAAAATATATTTTCAAAAAAATACAATTTTTTTTCAAAATTTAAAATAAAAATACAACTTCTTAAAAATTTATTTTTTCAAAATAAAAAATTTAATATTTTTTTAAAAAAAATAAAGTTCGGATTCATATTGATAACAGAATTAATCCGATCCGATCCGTATTTGAATTACCCGGATTCGGATTATCGGATTAACGTTATCGGATTCGGATCGAATTTTTCGGATCAGATCCGGTTCATTGACAGGCCTAGCGTAAGATGTTCTAAAATATTGGTTGTAATTTGGTCAATATTTTACATCTGTGTTGTGAAAAAACATGCTGAGAAATGAGAAATACTAACAACTTCACACGTGTTTCAGTGAACCGTCAGCCGCCTCGAGAATTTTTTTGGGTGGCTTGTGAGTACTACGTGGCTGTATTTACGTGGTGTCCGAGTAGTCCATTCAAGCTGTCTAAATATATATTGGACTAGTGTTAACCCGTGCCTACGGCACTACGCATCTCTGTTGGAAGGGGATGACAGTTGTGTGATTTAAGTGAAAATCATGGGCACTTAACCGGAAAGTGGGAGGATGCACTACAGCCTTTGGATCAAATGGATCTAAGCCATTCTAACAACTTGTCCCCACACCCTTCTCAGATTGAAATTTTCTCTCACCTTTCATCCCACCACTCTCTCTTCTTCTTTTCTCTCTCCAAATCCGAACCTTTTAAAATTGAAATAAACATCCTAGATGCATTGCTCGTGGTGCCGCGGGATACCCAAAAATTTCTCGTAAACCCCAAAGGAAACAGTTTCCTGTACAGCTGTCCTACAAATTTATTGAGAGCATTCTCTGTATATACACCCACAAGTGAATTTACCATCCCCACAGGCAGAGTTCAGTTCAACAAAATTCTTTTGAAACTGATGAAAAGTTTTGATTCCCCCCTACTCTCTCTCCAATTCCACGTTCTCTCTCATCCCTTCCCCTAATGAAGGCCTTACCCTCACGGCCTCACCCAGCCTCACCGCCATAAACCCTCACTCAATCAGATGACTCCAACGGCTACCATCACCTCCCTAATCCTCACCCTCATCGCCCTCTCACCTCCAGCCCACTGCCTCAGCGGCTCCGCTGCCACCGTCGCCGTCGTATACGGCGGCGATTCCCCCGCCGTCTGCGGCATCGTCGCCGACTGCCACACCCACCAAATCCAATGCTGGAAAAACGGAGAGCTGACCTACATCCAACCCAACATTTCCTTCGACTTCATCGCCGGCGGCCGGGAAAACTTCTGCGGCGTCACCTCCGGCGGCGCCACCGTCGTTTGCTGGGACCCATCTCTCTCCCCAAAACGAATTTACAGCAACGAATTAGTAACGTTACAAAGCCTTACAATGGGTGATGATCAAGTTTGCGCAATAACTAGCCTTACAAATAGCGTTAGATGCTGGAGGGAGGGTAGAAATGTAATATCGGCTCGAATTTCAAATGGGTATGATCAATTTCGGTTGATTTCATCTGGGTTAGGGTTTTCTTGCGGAATCTTGATGACTACGAATAGGGTTTTTTGTTGGGGGAGCAATTCAGCAATGGCAAGTCAAATTGAAGCCAAATTCGAGAATTTGCTGATGGAAGATATTGTTGTTGGAGGTAATCAAGCTTGTGGGTTGAACCTAACTGGGTATTTGATCTGTACAGGGATAGGAAACTCGAAAAATTTCGATTTTTTATCTGATATTGCTTATGAATTCTCTGGACTAGCACTTGGGGCTGATCACATTTGTGCTATTAGAAGGTCTAATGGCTCTGTTGTTTGCTGGGGTGGAAATGGGGAATATACAAGCAATTTAACTGAAGGGATTTCGTTCGAATCGATTGTTGCAGGTTTTAATTTCACTTGTGGATTGACTACGAGTGATTTTTCGATTTTGTGTTGGGGTCCAGGGTGGCCTAGTAATGCTTCTTTTGAGCTTCCATTGTTGAAAATACTGCCTGGGCCATGTGTTCAATCCAACTGTAGTCATTGTGGTGTGTACCCTCAGTCTGAAATCCTGTGCTCTGGTTCTGGTAATATATGTAAACCTTGTGGCATACCTGGTATTTCAATGCCACCAACTTCACCACCACCTCTCTCATCTCCACCTAGAGTTTATCTCTCTCCTTCGCCTCCATCCAAGGTTTTGAGAAAGGGTTTACTAGCCTTTCTCATAGTTGGATCAGTTGGGGCATTTTCTGGGATGTGTACCATCATATTCTGCTTATGGACTGGCATTTGTTTTGGAAACAAAAAGATTCACAATTCGGTGCAACCCACTATTGCCCATTCAAACTCGAACGGGGGACTAACGTCTTTGACTAGTCCCCTGTCGAGATCCTCCACCCTCAGGCGGCAGGGGTCGAGGGCAATGAGGCGGCAGAGGAGCGGGACCTCCTCCAAACACGCAGACAAGGCGGAGGAGTTTTCGTTTTCCGACCTCTCTGCCGCCACCAACAACTTCTCAATGGAAAACAAGCTTGGTGCAGGGAGTTACGGCGTCGTGTACAAAGGGAAGTTATGGGATGGACGAGAGGTTGCCATAAAGAGGGGGGAAACAGGGGCGAAGACGAAGAAATTCCAAGAGAAAGAGATTGCTTTCGAATCGGAAATTGCTTTTCTATCTAGGCTTCATCACAAACACCTTGTGCAACTTGTTGGGTATTGTGAAGAAAGGGATGAGAGGCTACTTGTCTATGAGTTCATGAAGAATGGAGCACTCTATGATCATTTACACAGCCCAAACAATACTGAAAGGAGCAGCAGTTTGTTAAATTCTTGGAAAATGAGGATCAAAATCGCGTTAGACGCGTCTCGTGGGATCGAGTATTTACATAACTACGCAGTGCCACCAATTATTCATAGAGACATCAAGTCGTCAAATATTTTGCTCGATTCGGATTGGGTTGCAAGGGTTTCTGATTTTGGATTATCATTAATGGGTCCTGAGCCAGATGTTGATTTTAGGCCAACAAAAGCAGCTGGGACGGTTGGGTATATTGATCCAGAGTACTATGGACTAAACGTGCTAACAGCAAAGAGTGATGTGTACGGCCTTGGGGTGGTTTTGCTGGAGCTTTTGACTGGGAAAAGGGCCATATTCAAGAGTGGTGGAGATGGAGGAGGGGACCCAGTGAGCGTGGTGGATTTCACGGTGCCCGCGATTTTGGCCGGAGAGATGGTCAAGGTTTTGGACACGAGGGTGGGGCCGCCGGAGGTGAGTGAGGCAGAGGCGGTGGAGCTGGTGGCGTACACCGCCGTGCGTTGTGTTAATATGGAAGGGAAAGATAGGCCAAGTATGTCTGACATTGTGGCTAATTTGGAGAGGGCATTGGCTTTGTGCAACGATGATAGCCATGGCAGCATCTCTAGTGGTCCAATTTCCATTGTTTCAGAGTGAAGCTCTCAACCCCATTGAAAAAGAAAACAAATTTGAATTTTTTTTTCCCCCATTTTTTGTTTTTGTTGTCTTGTTTTTGTTGTATGATTTATCCTGCTATACTTTTTGAAGTGTAAAGAGTAGAGTTTCATCTAGCATGAGGTGTAGGTAGGGTTAACACTGACAGTGACAGCAACAAGAAACATTGCCGCATCAATTTTTTTTTTGAGGAACTAGTCGCTCATCTCTCTCTCTCTCTCTCTCTCTCTCTCTCTCTCTCTCTCTTCACATACAAGTATAGATACATTTGTGACATTGAGTGCATGACTTTGGTCCCACATTTGATTCAGGTTCCCATCTTTTTCTGCTTTGTTGAGTTTCGACTCTTTTTGACTGCTTGGTTTCGTGTAGGGTGAGGCGAATGATGTCATTCGGTGCCTAATTTTAGAGTTTTGATTTGAGAGATGACAAAGGCAGGGTGGAGCACATAATAATGCTTGGCATGTGAACATATAGAGAGTATGTCTACCATAATGTATATACTATGAGTTTGGAGCTCATAATTCTTCTTGTCAAAAGCTCTTCATTTGATTGGTAGGCAATGCATATCTACCGTCATCTTTTTGTTTTCTTCTTCTTGGTTTTTTTGGAGAGAGTAGTAGTACTTATGATTCAATTGGCACTCTTAACATCTCAGAGCAAATAACATTTGTCATATCTTCATCAAATGTCATTTGATCCTATCATCACATTATTTTGCTCAGTGGTTCAGAAATCCAACAGCTGCAAGTATGTAGTAAATGTTAAGTAATATAGATATGTAGTAAGTGTTAAGTAATATATAACTATATAAGGTAATACCCATCCGTTACTATTAACTTGAGGTATAATTTTTAACAAGTGCGATTAAGTTTAAATTAATAGGTAGCATGAGTCATTACAGGTGGTATCAAGGCATACGCCAATCGAAAATGTGGAGAGGGTCCTGCGATGAGACATGCTTAGGTGACGAGCTTGAGGTGCTTGGGTGGGTCCCATGTGAGATGAGCTCGAGAAACTTGACGTACTTAAGCGGATAGTGATCCCAAATCGCTTGGTGGTGGTGTTGGACCATAGAGCGTAACGAGGACGCTGGCTAGATATGTAAAGGTTAAGTAGAGGATGAAGTAATATTGACTAACTAAAATTAACTTGAATTGTAACTTTTGAGTCATGAGATTAGACCAACAATTAGTATGTCAGTTAGCTCTGGTCGTTACTACGGTGAGGCAGAATAACTCCTGTCATATCTAAAATCAAATGTCATTAGATCGGATCATCATATATTATTTGCTCAATGATAGCATAACACTTTTTTTCCCCATTGTGTATATTGAATGACCTGAAAATAGGGAGAGTTTTATCGCACGAGATCGTCTACCATGCCATGAGTAATATGCTATAGAGGTTATTTCAGATAGAGAAGTGGCAACATTGGATCTCTACCATGCCATGAGTAATATGCTATAGAGGTTATTTCAGATAGAGAAGTGGCAACATTAATGAACTGTAAACCCAGATATTATTAGTACGAAACTTGGATACTTTTGGAGCCAGGCCGTAAGAGAGAAATTTCTTGTGAATCCCCTAATCTTGACGTTGTAGACAGACGTGGATGGCCTGCTGTTGACCAGACCGGACCACATAGAGAAATAGTCGAGACGCACGTAAGCTAACCCATATTCTCTCGACAGTCGAACCAAAAAAGAAAATGAGTTTTGGAGACAGAAAAATCTGTCTGTTTTGGGAGTTGATAGGTATGCATGCACCAATCTTGCACTCACTTCTCAAATGAAAAAAAAAAAAAACGTACTCCTTTTTCTTTTTTGCAGAAAAAACGTATTCACTTGTTCCTCATGATATTATTTTCCATAGAAAAAGCCACTAGCGGTCTAGCACTATGACTTGTCCAGACAAGTGTACAAATAAATAACTCCCCCACTTTCCTTTGTTTTTTTTTTACATGTTGTTCGTGTTACAATACATGTAATACGTACAAGAAATTGATTTTAACACTCTATTTTTAGCCATTGACACTTCACTTTTTATCTTTTTTTCCTATTTAAAATTACATCAGTACCTTTAAGAGTGGATGAACACTAACAAAATAAAAGATTGTTGGGTAATTTCACATAGAATAAAGACAAAAAGTAAAGTGTCAATGGCTAAATGTGAAGTGTAAAAATCACCTTCTATGCGTATATAGTCCAAATATAATCTTCTGCACATGCATAACAGCATAAAGACGACAATTTGTACAGGTCGAGTTGAGGTAGCCCATGGAGTGTGAAAGAGGTCCTACACCAACTACTGTGGTCCAAGCTCTTGATAGATAGAATATTCAAGAAAGAATGCACGTTGGGGCAGGGATTAGGATGAGAGGAATTTGACTTCCAAATTCCAAAAAAGCAGTCAGTTAGGTAATGCCAAGAAAAGGGAAAAAGCATAGGAAAGATAGAGAGATGGGGAGGGCTGAGGCAGGTGGGTAGATATCTTGAAATTAGCGCATGAAGGGTTTTGATATGAGATTGTTGGAGCTTTGTGCACTGGGTACGTCCCATTTTTTCACGGGACAAAGATCCGAACACACTTCTCATACAAGTGGTGAAAACAATCCACCGTGGGGCTCACTCTGGCTAGGAAGGCGGGGACCTTAACCATATAATTTATTTAGTAAAATGGTGTTCCCAAACTTAAGTAGGAGTACTAAATAACAATCAATGAGTCACATCTCAGTTTTTGGAAAGCAACAATTCGATAATAATGGCAATAAAAGCATGGCCCCAACATTGCTTCCTATACATTATTCTGCACACAAAAGCATGACTCCAACATTGCACATGGATAGAACAACTTTCTCAATAAAAGGGGGAAAAAATGGATAGACTAACAACTCAGCACTCATTTCCCAAGGGCTATCAGCATATCGTCTACCCATTGTCATATGAATTTACTTTTATGAACAATAATAAAATGATTTAAAGATTCTAACATAAGGTTTCAATAACAGCTTACATCTCACAACAGTTACAGGATAGAAGGCACTGGCAGCATTTTATTTCTGTAAATGTTAAACAAGACACAACGAGCTCAAGTACTTGCACACATCTTCTCGTACCCAGAACATCGAAGATGAAACTTAAAAGGAAATAAAAAGAAAGGAAGGTTTAAAAAAACACAAAGTAGAAAACAAAACTATATGCTCAAAGTTACGGCTAAACAAATTCCAAGCAGTTTCTAACGACAAATAAAGATTGCAGTGGGTAGCAGATGATAGGATAACCGCAGACGTTTTATTTCTTTATATATAGTACACACAACAAGCTTTAGTATTCACACAAACTTCTTGTAGCCAAACCAAAAAAAGGAGGGGAATGTATCAAACAAATTCAAAGCGCATAAGAAGCTTTACGGATTTGTACCTTACCCCCTTATGACTATGGAGTGGAACAGCTCGAATTCCACTTCTCAGCTCAGTTACCGGCAGGCATGCTTGGCCTCCAAAGTCATCCTTTTCGGACATGTCATACTCATGAACTTCAATCCTAAGCAGAGCCAATTCTGGAACAGTTAAAGGGAACTCAAACTGCTCGTTCCAAGCTGGTATCCAGTTGTCCTCTAGGGTTTTAGTCTTTTTCATTACAGTGTCTGCAGGAACTCCAGCAATTCCAACCTGCACACAATTGGAGTATAAGCCCTCTCAGATACCCATACAACCTCATCATAAACTCATAAAGATTCTGGCTCTTAGGTTAGGAGAACTGTCTCTACTCCAGCTGACTATTTTCATCATTCAGCCACGGAGCTATTAAAAGCTCCAAGACTTGAAAGAGAAAACTACCTTCTCACATCAACTAGCTCAGCCTATGGTGCCTTTCATTCTGGTATGAGGAGTGGGATTGTTCACAGCAATGCCGTACATCACAGGTCCTAAGTTGTGATGCGGTGGTCAAATTTTTATCAATGACAGCATAGGCATGTATTATTACAAGAGATAGAAATCCAATAAAGAGAGTACTATTTTTCAATTATCGATGAAAACACATTTTCAAGAGCATTTTGACCGTTTTATACTCTCTCTTTTTTGCATTCTACATACTAAATCTCCACTCTCTAGCTTTTTGTTATGTTACATTTTTATTTTCTTCTGCAAAAAAACTATTAACAAAAGAGGAAAAATTTTGAGATCGGGTTAAGATAGCTGAATTTATCAAATTGGAATGTAGCTATACCATGTTTTGAAACTTGCATCCTAAGAACGTAATTTGATTATTTGATATTGTACCAAAATTTTCTTATAACACAGGGCTCAACATATTATAAAAACATGAACCCTAGTACTAAAAGATATTGAGTGCAGCAATACTATTGCCGACTTGATTGATGCCACCGATCAACAAAAAACTATGGACAGAACACGTGAAATCCCACTTTGGTGAAAGATAAGGTCATTCTCACTCCACCCATACCCCTTTAGACGGGGACACCACGTAAATGGTTCTTATACTTGTAGTGGAGGCCACCATTCATAAGCCACAGGCCCGCAACCAGAGATGAGTGTGTAACCAAACAATTTGATGAGGATCAACTAACCCGTGCATAGAAATCTGGAGGGGAATATGCATCAAAGTGAGTGTGGTGGAAATCAAAATACCATCCTTCACCCATGTAAACAGTCACCTGTTTAGCAACCAAAAAAATTCAAATCACATAGAGAATAGACGAAGAACACATACAAAGAAATATATAAGTATAAAGCGTGAAAACAGTAAGGGAACTATCCAGAACTTTTGATGAACGTACAAGGAAACTTTGATTAAAAGCACTGGTAACAGTTGACTCACCTTCAGAGTTGTTTTGACTGGTAATGTAGCTTTAGGGTCAAAGACCTCATTATTTTGACCAATCTTCAACAAGAAATCGGGTTTTTTAACATATCCACAACCGCCATTGGCCTTGAACATTCCATGCATCACCCATAGTGATCTTCCGTAGCCCTGTCATAAAAACAGAATTCACTTTTTGGTTATTTGCATCGCTACACTTCCAGTAAACAAATGTCGGAAGTTGAAATCAATCATCCTATCCAAGTACGGTTAATATGTAGATCAGTGAGTGCAAGTGAAAATAACTTGTGGCACAAAATAAGGATGTGTTTAGTCATTAATCCAAGCATTAAAAGATCATGCTGTGAAGGGAGAGAATTCAATGACTATAGTAGGAGTTTTTCAGATAAGTTTCAGTCTGCTGTCTGCCCAACTTGTGGAAGGATGCAGCTTCGCATTGCTCTGGCTGAATGTCATGCAAGTTTATATTTCTTGCTACTCATGGGTGAGGTTGCAATATTTTCCTAATAACTCTCTTGTCATTAATGAAAATATCAACCAACAAAGTAGCGATGTAATTCTGTTTCTGTTGGTACTTGGTAACAAAAAATAAACCAGTAACATTTTAACATACATACATCATACAACTACAAGCAAAGTCAGGGTCAACATACGAAGCGCATGTACCAAACAACCCGTGCACCAATAATTCTTTGCTTGGAGAGAGAAAGGGGAAGAATATTGTGGGGAAAACACCAAACCTGCATATTAAATGCAACCATCTGAGCTCCATGCATCCACCCAATTAGAGGGTTGTAGTTGGATGAGTTAATGCGTATGCCTTTTGGATACACCCTCAATATGTTCCGCTGAGTAAACCTGAAGCAAATCAAATCTCAGAACATGCCCAATTTTCTAAATAAATCATGAAGTCCCTGTTCAGAACATGCATTCTCAGCCACACAATCACTAATGAAGTCCCTGTTCAAAACATGCGCTACTGAAGAACAAAATTCAGGAAAGTACACATCCTCAACTGCCAGCGCAGCAGCACAGGGTGCATGCATGGTGTAGAAGAATGCCAACAAATGTTAGATGCACCAAAGAGAAATATTTAGTGTCATCAAACTAGTGTAACCTCCTTATGATATTGCTAGTCTGCTACGGCTAGCATGACAATGTGTTAAACCTATTAGCCAAACATGACATTAAAGGATCAACTGCAGGGTATTTTGAAAAAGAAATAAAAAATATAATTAGTTTATTTTAGAGTGGGCTAATTGAAAAATGCTAGGACAACAATGGTGAAAGTGAAATTCTGAAAACTTAAGTGCAAGCAGGTTCCTGACTGAGCCTATGGTGGCCGCCACCGGTAATCTACTACTTGGTTCAAAGTCTATGCATGTTGATCAAAATCAAAATGCAGCACCCCAGCATGCCCTTTGAAGGCATCTTCAGCATCCATCAAGATAAGAGCTTCAGATTTCTTTGATCTTTAGAACAAATTTAATTAAGAAATTTCATTTAGCAAAAGCTGGAGGTTTTTATACACAAATAAAAACCTCCAGCTTTTATTAAATTGAAGGCAGAACACTTTCATGAATCAGACTTCCAAGCAAAGTCTTGAGAACATTACGTTACCTGACAATCTCTTTTCCATGAGTTATTACAGCCTTTTCAAGCTGTTGCTCACTTAAGCTAAGACGTCTCACTTTATCAGGATCAACTCTCAGCCAATCGTCCAATCCACCCTTCCCCTTCCCAGCATGAATAGCAATCAACTGTTTATACTCTGGTGCTGTAATCTGTTGAGACTTACAATCACCATCATCTAAATCTTCTTCATCCGGATTACCCATTTCTTCATCCAAGTCATCCTGGAAAAAGGTAACCCAAGAAATTAATGATTGGTCGTGCCACTTCAAATATAAAAGTAGAAACACAATTTAAGCGTCCAATTCCCCACAAACCTCAGCATCGCCTGTGCCACCAGCTTTAAAGTCTGGGACTTCTTTCCCCCAGGCTTCTTCATCAGCCGAATCTTTTGCCTTTTGTGATTCATCCACTTTTCCTTTGACCTCCTTTTTATCAAGGTATTCTTTGGGTGGTTTGGTCGATATAATAACCCTCTTCTTCAGAGACTCTGGTGAAGGGAACTCCTTCAAGCATTCTGAGCCAGGAGAAAATAGAATTTCTCCAAATGTTTGAGTGACCATCTGACATGAAGTCACAAATGTAGTGAATCAATACCAAAAGAATTGGTTCATAATCCCCACAGAAATGCTTACACCCACCTCAGCCACTTTAGCTTGAAGATCCGGGGTAAGGTGGTCTTCTAGAGTTATTACAACAGGATATTCGGAAGCAGTAAAGGCATGCTCTTTAATAGACTTCAAACATTTGATGAGTTCGACTGGAGTGGTCAGCGTCCTACAGAAGTAAAGAGATCACATGAATGAAATGAGGCCAAGTTATTATTGCTCGGCTATGTCATGTATGAACAAACAAAGGACGTGACTAGACATGGATTTGGCACCATAAAGATGTAAAAAGGATAAAGCATTGTAAGCTAGGCAGACAATATGGTAATATGGTGGGAATAAAGGACCAATTGGTGTGCACAAGCACGCAACATTCATCTAGTACTCGTCCTCTCCCATCCGGTCACTTTTTTTCTCTTCTAATAATGGTCCTTTTTTCCTTCGCAGAACTGAAACCAGAAACTTGAATTAAGTAAACGAAAATTCCTTCTACTGTCAGTAAGCATGGAGGACAAACCCCCATCAACCAAGACACAAAACAGGAGTAACAAAAGCAGGGACAGACTTGTACAAAACAAAACCACCTTTGATGTTAAGCCTTAGGGACCAACTCTTGGATGAAAGGAAAACATTCATTGTTGCAGCCCATCCCCATCAAGAAAGAAAACATAAGGACCAAAACCCACCCACCCCCAAAAAAAAATCACATCTTCTATGTAAAGAAGAGATAAGAAGAAGCAAAAATGAGAACAAATTTCTGACCTACATGTCTAATACTCTGTTTTACCACGAAGAAAAACACCGGCCTATCCAAGATGACGCATCCCATGCGGAGAAAATTCTGGAAGTACCTTGTCTGTTTCCAGGTAATGCGCAAGGTTTAGCAGCGTAGAGTGGCATACTGCAAAACAAGAGTTTCATCTACTCCAATTGATTGGAATCAAATTGCTGATCATATTCTAGGTAGAAGAAAGGTCTACACTATCTTGCCCTCATATGGTACATACTTTCTTGTACTCTTAGCTTCCGCTTCTAGGGTGGCAATCTTTAAAGAGCAAGAAGAATATACAAGGTAATATGTACACTTAACTTCTGCAATTGTGGAAATTCTACAAGCACAAATCAAAATCACAAACTACAATCAGACCAATTCCCTACCAAAATCGATGGCACCAAGCAAAATAGCAAACATACCTTCCATGAAGGACATCAACACCATCTTTAGCGGAGTTTGGCCAAAGATCCAATTCTATCACCCTAACACCTCTCTGCAATGCATGTATAATAGGCTCATCACTGCAGTCACTATTCAGCTGATTCCCGGTTAGGTACGAGTTATGGCCCGTGTATATAAAATAGTGAGACAACGGAGCTGTCATATCATGATGAACCTGAAAGATTAAGAAATTAGGGGAATCGTCAATCTAACAATTGCCCACTGACCAATGAGCTGTGAGCAGAATTTGGTAGCTAAATGACTTACTGATTGCAAATAATTTTCAAACTCCAATTTTATACTAGTATACATCATGCTTCCTTTGACTTATTAACGTAACTTTACTAAAATGACTTTCAGTTTTATATAAGAATCAGATATTAGTATTTAAAGAGGCAAAGAGTAGTGTGACTTTGTAAGATGCTAATAAGTGAAGTGTTCTAAAGGAAATTGTTGTAGCTTATGAATAGGGCTGCAAACAAGCTGAACCAAGCTTTCTTTCGAATTTAGTGCTTTCGGGTACATTTGAAAGACGTTTTCAAGCTCGCACACCAGCATATAGTTCGAGAGAGAGAGAGAGTGTTACCTCAATTTTAGGGGAAAGAGGAGGATTAGTGTCACCAAGGAGGAATTTGAAGAAGGCTTCGAGATTGAGGCCCCTCCGGTGGAACAAATTGAGGTGATTCAAGATCCCCTGTGCGTCGCCCACGGTGGAACCCTCTTCCTTCTGGACCTCGATCATGAACCTGTGCAGGTGCTCGGCGTCCATGAGTCCGTTGTTCGAGTACCGATCGAACAATGCCTTCACTTCCGCCGGCGCCTCGGCCGCGGCGAGCTTGAACCGTCGCCGGAAGCACCAGCAGACTTTGTAGGTCTGTCCGGACATCGTCAGACAGCGCGAGAGAGAGAGAGAGAGAGAGAGCGGGAGAGAGAGAGAGAGAGAGAGAGAGAGAGAGAGAGGGGTTGGAGGAGGACGGAGATCAGAGGTGGATTCGTTGCATAAAGTTGGTTTGAGATTTCTTTCTTCCCGGTTAAAAGGTGAGCGGAAGGTGAGGAGTTTATATTGATTGCGCCAGACGTGTTTTGTCAGCTTCCAGTGGAAAAAGGAAAGGGGAAAGGATTAGGTGGGGCCCAATGCTGTTTATAACTGCCAGCTCAGCTGTTTTTGATTGCGTGTGTACTGCGTGGATGATTGATAACGGTAAATGAAAACGGTAGCCGCGGACCCTGTAGCACCATAGGTGCGTTGCACGGTACAGAACTTCACTCGTACTATCTGTCTCGACAATTAATGGTTCGAAATTTTGAGTTAAAGAAGGATTAGGCTTCCTTGCAATTGGGTATGCGGTTGGGGTGGCGCAATTTGCCCCTATTTGGACTTGTACAGTGTCCATTTTGATGATCTAAACTAGTAATTGAAAAAAATCAATCTTGCATAAATTCTTGCTCATCGAATATCGATCAAATAACACATTTCCGTTGCAAATAATGGGCTTGGAGTTGATAAAATCCATTGCAATCCGTTTTTTTCCTCGAGGAAAAATTGTTCTAAATTGAAATAGATCGATATCTGAATTGACAAACCTTATTTTTAACGGGATCAAAGATCTCAACGAATTCTATATAGTGAATGGTTTATACTCCCTCTGTCTGGATTTGATAGTCCTTTTTTGAAATTCGTGTAATTTTTCAATCGATTATATATTTCAATTTATAATGTTTTACTTAATTTCGAAAATATTATATTATAGAACTAATCGAGATCTATCAAACAAGATTCATATTCGATATAAAATTCATTACGGATTCAAAAATATAACCTATTTTTTAATCGATTAGAATAAAAGTAGGGACAATTAAATCCGGAGGGAGGGCATCAGAGCATTATCGTATACGAGTCCAAAAATGGGCAAACTGCACCATGCGTTCAGTTATCCCAACTGCCGGGAGGCCCGCTACTTTTTTTTTAATGAAACACGTTTTAGCCGCGGAAAATATACTCCTACCGCTACCGACAGAGATTTCGTGCTGGGTAAATTATACTGATCTTCCCTGAGGTTTCCAGTGATCACAGTAACAACCCAAAGGTTACCCCTTTAAACTTTATCATGTCTCTTTCGTTCTGGTAGATCTACCTGGAGCATTTTACCTTTTGCTTTAGAGCGTCTCTAAAATGAGTTCTATTGAAGGCTACGGACGAGAAAATAAGCTATAATACATGTTTGTTAACTCAGAAGGTTCAGGTTAGTTTACGCGCAACTCAACTAATTTTTAGGCTATGATGTCTCTTAAAAAAAAAAAAAAACTACTAATAATTTCTAAGAATTCAATTTTCACGATCCACTAGCCGGGAGTCCAATCAAATCCGTGGTAAAATTTTCTGAGAATTCCATAAGAGTTGATAACATCTAAGAGGTTTTGAATATGAACATTTAGGAGAAAGCAAAACTTTAATCTCAGGTTTTATCCATCGGCGAACCCCTTGGGTAATGATGATGAAAGAGATTTTGACCCTCTTGAAAGATTTGTTTTGATTCAAATGATTATTCCATGCCCGCTTCCTTATCTTGGAAAAGATTTTGACCCTGTTGAGAGATCTGTTTGGTATCCTAAAATGGCTCAGCAATATGCTTGCTCTGTACTTTTGGTTCTTCGGAGCAAATTTTCTCAAAACTCTTGGGCACATTCTTCGATAAATTTTCTATCTCTTTCTACTCATTACTCTGAAAAACCTCCCTCAAAATCCAAGCCGAACTGGGAGCATCATTTAACTTTTCAAAGAGGATAATAGAGAGAGGGTGGAGAGAAGTGAAAGAGCGAACCACGTAGTACTTAGGTAATAAAATCCTGATTCCAACCCCACAGATTCATCCAATAATCAAGCCTAAAAACTCAATGCCTTGATACTACATAAGCATACCATTTTTATCAGTACTACAACTAATCCAACATGTTACTTGAATTTGTACTGCAGTTATTCTACTAAAAATGACAAATTACAGCACCTTTGCCACTTTATCAAGTAACTAACATGCAAAAAAGAGCAGGAGGGGATCCCTACAAATCTTTGACTCAATTGAAGAAAATCACACAAAATTCACCAGGAACGAGCCAATTCCGGATGGGTTGTGTAAACCAAAGAGGCCAAAGCAGTTGAGGAAATTTCGTCAGAGCCTAATCCCACTGTATTTCCCTGTGGAAGGTCCATTCTGATGGATTTATAGTCGTTTTCCCGTCGGCAGCAACTAGGTCATAAGGTGAATTTTCCCCGTATTCTGTGGGCATGGACTTCCAATGAAAGCATGGCTCCCACTCTGCTTCCTTGAGCACCTTGAGTATCTCCTCCGCAACTACTTTGCTCCCCTCAGCAGATAAATGCACCCCGTCCCTGGAGAGGAAGCAAAAATCAATGGGAAAATGACAAACAAATCTCACACACAAATGATGATAGTAGTTTCTGTCATTTGGCAGCTTTTAGGCTGTGTTCGACAGAGGATTTATGGTACTATTTCTGGAGGTAAAAGCAAAAGTACCCCGCACATCCCTCCATAAAACTCAACCAAAAATGGCCCTAACAAGTCTATTGTTCTAACTTCTAACTAGTGGAAGTGTCATGTGTATCACCTACTATGTAGAAGATGGTCACAATTCAGACCGATAGAAGAGTGATCAACTAGAGTTACACTGTGATTTCACCTTTTATCTCTCACTTGAAGAAGATGAATAATAAGTCTAAGAATTTTCTCAGAATTGGCTCACAAAATATTGTTTTCCCACAATAGTTTCTGTTATTGTTCCATGCATTCAGCATCTCAATCTGCGTATACTTGTCAAGATAACTGTCCTGGAATGACAGACAGTCTAAACATTTGACAATTTGAGTACCAGTAAAAGATGTAATTGTAATATCAAAAATGTGGTTTCACTATCCAAATGAGTCATAACGTTGGCTGTAACTGCAGCTAGAAGTTTTATTGGGGAGCAAAGTATCCAATTTTGTCCTTGATTACAAGAACAAAGTGAGAATTCAAACCATGTTTATGTCATGCATAATTGAGAATACTCTTGCTACATAAAACACAGCAAGAAATGACTTGCAACCATTTCAAAGCCTTTTAGCACAGCTATTTGAAAGCTGATCTCAGTATGCATAGAAAAAGCACAGGCAAGACTTACAAATCTGTAATGAGATGGTGCTGTCCATGTTATTACTTCAGATTGCTTACCCCAGCGAAGTAGTCATCTTTCACTTTTCCAATTTGAATATGTAACAATGTACTCTCTCTTACGAGTTACAACTTTGAAATGATAAAAGATTGTGGAAGTTGCAGTACAATGTAAGAAACTTTTAGGCATTCTTGTAAACCTCAGTAAGCAGTTTATATGTCATTGGGTGAATTTGACGCTTGAGGTCTAAGCACTGTATAAGAAAATCAAAATATGCATAACAAACTTACGTAAAGCAAGCAGTCAACCAATCATCTCGTCTCTGCATTGCAGTCCAAAGATCAACCACCTTCAGGCCCATCTCCTCGCACAACTCTACACAAGCTTCTGAGTAACTTCGGCATAACTCATTTGTCCGGACTAGCTCGCTGAAGTATTTACTATTTTCAAGATAACACTAAATTAGAAGATAATCCCAGAAGGGGACCCAAGAAGCAATTCGGATATGCATTTGAGCACCTCGTGTTTTCCAGAACTTTGGCCTCGTTGACTGGTGGACAGCTGAGAAAAATAATGCGTGTTGTGTCTGAAAGGCTCTGATATTCAGATAGAGGGTTAGCATGTACATCAAACATAACCTAACCTTCAAATAGAAAAGGACCTGCCAAATTGTTTAAGGGCTGTGAACACTCAAGCAAGTCATGATTATGAAATCCCTTTGGGTTCTACCATACAAGGAAACATTATCAAGCAGGTACCTTGATATGAAGTGCAATCTTTCTCATGTTTTCTTTGTATTCAGGAAGTGGAACATGTGGGCCCAGGCCAGATGAATGAGGTCCCATTGAATCATTGCCACCGAAGTAGATGATCACCAGAGAAGGCTGAGAAGCTGCATCCTACAATCAAAGAAACACAATGCCGTATCAGAGCCAACTACTTAAGGGCGGTCAATAACTATCCAATTGACAAAACAGGTACCAATCAAGAGAAGCAAATCATTGTCACATTTCAATACCAAGTACACAGAGCGTTGTGACGGTGTAACCTAACTTACCAAGTTTTACAGCATTTACCAAATCAACGCAAATTCTGCAGTACGTATAAATTCTCAGGTCTCAACCCTGAAGGAATTTCATTTCAATACCAAATATACTGAGCATATGTAACAGTGTAACCTAACTTTCCAAGTTTTGTAGGAAACATTATCACTAAAGCATTTAGCAAATCAGTGCAAATTCTGCTATGTATAAATTCTCTCATGTCTGAACCTCGAAGGAATTTCTGGAGAAGAGGTGCATCATAAGATAAATAAAAAAAAGACAACTATGCACAGATATGTTGTTGCTACCTAAACGAACTGAGGCATGAAAAATCCGATATTAAATCCATTTTAAGTTCTTAAAAGCAAGCAACACCACCACACTGCACTCCCTACGTGGCACTTGTCAAGTTTCAGAGTTAGGGTTGCAAAACTGTATCCAAAAGCACGATTTTATTGCCAGATGAAAGATATATATATATAAATACCTTTGGAAAGACTTCATCGAGAACCTGCAGTGCACGTCGTGAATTCCAGCCATAGTATCCTCGCAATACTATGTCGGCCTATACCATAAGGAAAGACAATGTGCAACAAGAATGAAGACAAAACACAGAAGAACAGCAACATAATCTAAAGGAAACGCAATGCGGCATAAGACTGAAGAGAAAACACAGAAGAACAGCAACATAATCCAAAGGACTGACAATGTGGCGTACGAATGAAGAGCAAACACAGAAGAACAGCAACATAATCTACCACTGCGTTGATCGGGAATAATTACGAGAATGACATGGAACAACCCATGTTAAGTGCGCAAGGACGAGACATTCAATTTCCCTTTAGTTTCAGACACAAGTAGTAATACGCATAGTCAAAAATAACATTGAGAACTGCAAATGGCTCACTCAAGAGAGTACTATAATTCCGGATCATTTTTTTCCCCTTTTTTGGATAAGCAGATCATTTTGTTTGTTGTGATGTGTTTGGTCTTTTTTCATGTGAATCAAGCTGCATTGAACACCAAACAGAGCCAGCCTTGAGCTAAAGCTCGAGGCACGATTTAGGGGCCCCATACCTCAGTAGCTCTTATAATACTTCAACAAAAAAGGCCACATCTTTGGTCTTCGTTTTAGGCCACCGAAAAGTCCGGACTGAATTTGCGATTATGGGAACGAATTTCGGCATTCAAAACCTAGCTAAATCATAACAATAAACCACGCCCCAGTAACGTAATTCAGAACAAATGTGACACAAATAAGGATCAATCAATCTACCTCCACACCAAAATTAACTCCAACACTTGAATTCTCCTAATCTCCGAAGATCAAAAAGGAAAAAAAAACAAAACAAAAAAACGAGAGAGAGTGAGTGAGTGAGGATAGTTACTTTGCGAGAGTAAACGTCAGCGAGAATGGCACCCCAACCGCCATTACTGAAACTGAGCTGAACGATCGACGATCCGAATAGAACGAACTGAGGCCTTTTCGGTCCCACCATTTCTTTTGTCTCTCACAAAATAAAAAATCACCACTGGTAGCTGCAGCAGGTGCGTGTATATATACTGCCTCGCTTGATTGTTGGCTGGGGGAGAGAGAGAGAGAGAGAGGGTGGTACAACAAGTAGGTTCGTTGTTAAACGAGGGTTGGTAGATGTGGGGGAAGGGGTGGGGGGGTCGTATTAAATGGTACAGTCCCGTGGCCAACAAAAGGCCTCCATCGCCAACTGCCTCGAAAAGCTCCGATATTAATGCGGAGACTGGACTTGATCAATTCCGGAGGAGAGAGAGAGAGAGAGGGGTTGGAGCATAACGGTCCCTCGAAATTGCCGTTTTCTGTAATGTCCGTCCAAAGTAGCCCTCAAAGGTGGAAGATTTCAAAAGAATCTGCTTATGGGTAGAGACTAAGAGAGATTTTCCGGTGTCGGTGGGTATATTCAACGTGGTATCCGCTTAACATATTCAAGCAGTTCAATATATTTTTAAACGGTTCGGATTGAAACCATCTCTTTCCTCTCATCCCAACACTTTCTCTTTTTTTTCTCTCTCTAAATCCTAGCCGTCAAAAAACGCAATAAACAGCTTGGATACACCGAGCTGGCACTACGTGATATCCATCCGGTACCGAAAAATTTCCCAGATAGTAGAGAGAGAAACTTTTACTATATGATGAAACAGGGATAGGAGGGGTGGTGGTAGTGTCCCCCTTGGTCCGTTTTCAAATTTTTCGGTCATTTCTCGAGCACACTTTGATGATCGGTTCCGTTAATTTTGTAGAGCTCGGTGAAAACAACAATCTTGCAAAAATCATGTTCATCAGATTAGACTTTAATAGATACATAATCGGCATACTTGAAAATTGAAAGAAAAACAAAAATTGGGTTCCGATTCAATGTGTTTTTGAATCTAGTTTTTGTTTTTCTTCAATTTTCATGTGTGGTGATCATGTATCCAATAAAATCCAATGAATATGGTTATTCGCAAGACTAATGTTCTCGCCGATCTCTACAAAATAAATGGAGCTAATAATCAAAATGTGCTCGGAAAATGACCAAAAATTTGAAAACAGGAAGGAGGGGAACACCACCACCCCTCCTATCCTAGTTTTTTTTTTAAAGTTTCTCGAGAGGAATTAGGTGAGGGAGGGCATACGTGGGATGCTGAATGGATGTTTGTTTTCTCATTGCAGTAATTGACGTGGCATTTGGTTCGTGGATGTTCGTAAATCTTTAGTTTATGGAAGAGCCGTGAATAAGTTTATCTAATGAAAAAAAATGTGGTCAAATTGGGAACCAATGTAATCTTCCACTAGATTGTGATGCAAGTTTATCGTATTGATGGGAGGAAGCTAGTGACGATTCAAAATCAAGTTCTATTGGATTCAGGGAGAATTTGATATTGATTGGACAGGACGCATGCATGTCCAAGCGTCACATAAATATTTGTCCGAATAATTGAGGTTTCATTCTGTTATGATTTTTATTTTTTAAATATTTATTTTTTCATTTTATGAGACAAATCATTCTTTCATAATACATTACCTTTAATTCAGCAAATAAGTAGCGAAATGGGACCTGAGTCTTGTAGCCCGCAAAAAGGTTGCACCCCTTGAATATAAGTGTGGTGCACATTAATCACTTGAATTTTGGATCAGCAATGTGGCCAAATTGAGAATCATGATGTGATCTTCTACTAGATTGTGTTAGTAACTTCTAAGTCATGTCGATGAGAAGAAGAATGCCTGTTGGGTGGAGGACTCGTCCGAATTTGGAAATGGTGTTGTGCGCATTCGGACCGTCCGTCTCGACAATCAATGGTTAGGATTATCAAGATGGTTGGGCGGTTGAGATTACGCACAGTACCAAGCAATCTAAACCATTGATTACCGAGACGAACGGTCCAAATGTGCACAGCATCATTCCCCAATCCCGCCCCATCCGGTTACACCCAAAAAGAATTGCACATGATGATTTTCGCAAGGGACTGCAGGCATTTTCCATACAATGCAAAGTAAGGTCAAGTTCCTTACGCGGTGGATGTCCCCAAAATATGGTGATTTTTTCTTCTTGGTAAAAACGCTAAAAAGGATGAGAAATATACAGACGTCAGAGAGTGAGAACTCAATTCAATTTTGGGAAGTGATTTTAGAACTTTCTTTTTTATTCATTGGCACTCCTTTTTTTTTTTGGTATTTATACTACGGGGAGTGTTAAAATCATTATCCTTCAATCATTACCCCAAGAGTTGGTCAAGTGGTATTGACCTGAGACTTAGAGGTTCACTCCCTTCAAGGTCTTAGGTTCGATCTTCCTTGCTAGCAACTCTAGCACCTCACTCCCACGTGTATTTGTGTGGAATGACTGTAAGATGGGCTGTAGAGATTAGTCCGAGATGCGTGCAAACTGATCAGCAATAGGTTAAGATGATTCGAAAGATGAAAGCCAAAGTCAAAAAATGGGTGAGATTTCATTATTAACCATTCTTACGGTTTCAATATATATCACTCTTAATCCACTGTACATGTGCATACAAGCCGTGTGAGAAAAGTCTTGGGGTGGATTAACTACCCAAATTGGTAGGTGCAACATCTAAAACATCAAGTCGTTAAAGCTTTAGTCACATTAATTTTTCGAAACGTTCTGGATTCGCGCTAGCTCTTAATTCTCGCTCTCGCAAATTTTGATAATTTATAGAATGTGTTTCAAAAACATTTTCACGTTCGCGCTCGCGCTTCCGCACCTGAATGCAAATTGTATGACTTAGCCTTAAAGCTATTGAAAGCGCAAGGATACCACTTATTCTTATAGTTCATGTGATTTGGGATGGTTAGTCAACATAGACAACTCCCAACAACACAATGAGGGATAACTTGTGCTGACATAGTTGAAAATACATGAGCTCGCTTATTTTATTTATTTTTTTTTGAACGGCGAAATCAATATTATATTATTATACTTGAGCTCACTATCAATGACAAAGAAAATGTACTCAATTTTTACTGGTCACCTTGCATCTTTACCATACTATTTTGGCTTTGTGCCAAACTTATTGAATTCATTGAAATTGAAAATTTTTAAATGGTCTCCAATATATGTACTAAAGTTTGGTGAAATATATTGACTCATTTTTCGCAATATTGTTTGCTTTGAGCCGCCAATCATATATTCTAATACGCCCATGTATATTACGGGATTTGATCGAGTTTTTATTTATGGCAAAAATATGCATGTTTACTCTCCTATTTATTGGCATACAATTCAGTGCATCATAATACACAGGCAAAACAAAATTTATTTTTCACAGGTAAAAACAGTGTACATATATACTTTGACTACCTATATGAACCAAACTGTTTTTTGACTCGAACTATAACACTCGACTCCTAAACGCACATGTTACCATCGGCCAAAGTCGTAGCATAGAAAAAACTCAAAAAGAACATGATATAGTTGTGTCGTCATGCATGAAACTCCAAAGTATGAGTGGAAACGATTAGGTTGGGTTGGTATTTAGAGTCAATCGATCTCTCAATTTTTCACAAGGAAAAACAGTCAACACAGGCCAAAACGAAGAATGACCGATTGGTGATGTTATTTTTATATACTCCTAATTGAATAAAATCATGGGTAATGAGAAAAAAGAATTAAAATGTGCCTAAAAAACGTAAAGATATATAAACTAGTCTAAACCTAAGAATATGGTAAAAAAAATAAGGTGTTTTTCCATTAAGAACTTTTAGACTTTTTGGACTTTTTTTGGTTTGTTCTTATTCAATTTTTTTTTCGCGTTTATTAGTTTTGTGCCACACTTTTTTGCTTTTCTGATTCATCTCATCAAAACAAATCAGAAAAGTCAAAAATTGTTACTTTTACCCAAATATTTTGGCTAATAACAACTTTTCAGCAAAAAAAAAAAGAGTCCAATTTAAAATTGATTATTTTCAAAAATATTTAGGTAAGAGCAAAAAAACAAATTACTTTTTCGATAAAGGCTATGGATCTCAACCGGGTTGATCCGTTTGGATTGAGCCGTGATCCGATCCGGCCAGAGGCGGCTCCAAAGTCCAAACATATAGGAGTACTAGGGTTTGCCCGTGCCTGAAGGCACGACGCAACGCGTTTTGAGCACAACCAAAATGAATTATGCAACTATATATTGGCCACCCCCGCCAATGAAGTTGATATACGGAAAGATTTTACTTAAATTAGGTTCATGCCCGTGCCTGAAGGCTCGATTTGAACGATCACACATGCAAATAAACATTGAACTCACATGCAATATATCAATCCTTACCCAACGAACCCCACTACGCAAAAAAGAGAGAGAGCATATTCATAGGAATACGCGATGAAATAGCGAGTTTGCAACCATCCATAATTATAAATGGGCTAGAAAAAAAGACAAATAGCAATAAGTTAAAAAAAAAGGGCCCTGCCACCTCAGATTTGAATATCAAAAAAAAAAAAAAAACAATCCCACCGCCTAAGATATGAAGAGCAAGATTAAAAAAAAGGTCCCACCTCCTGAGAAGATCGAAATAGACACCTCAGAATCTACAATGCCAAGTTGATACTGTTGTGGCTTTCCTACATTCATCCAATATGAATCCCTAGCAACCCTTTTCAACTGTTGTGGCTTTTTGGCTGGCTCTTGGAATGTGATTGCTCTGTCTAGAATGAAATAGATTAAATTGCCCATCAGCTGAAAATTAACACAAATACAATTGCTAATCAGTCGCCAAAGCTTTGTTCAACTTCTGAAAAACCAAAGCTTGTAACTTAATTTGCACAGTAACGTTGAACACCTTAAATAGTAAGAGAGTTCAAATATCAAACATGAACCTATTTAATCTATATCGCAGATCAAAATACTTGAACACAGATTTTGAAGGAGTTATGATCTGAACATATGGGCAAAGTAACTGTGATCTAAAAATAAATTATATTTGGTCTTAGACATCATTGAAGTTCTTATAACCTTCCATATCATGGTCATAGACTCGTAGCTGAAAGTAGTACGAATTATGTAAGAAACTTGTTTTAACTAATGGATATGTACCCCAATTAAGTGGGGTAAGCCTAGCTACAGTCATCAAAATCAAAAAGGATTGTAATAATCTCTTACTGGAAATCAAACTTCTCGTATGGACTTTCATACAAACACCTTGAATGCAATATAAAATTCTTAAAGTTTCAAATGCCTAAGAAAATTAAAAGGTACATAGGTAGAATACCTGGAGTTATTAAAAAAAAACCAAAGAAATTACATAGGTAGAATACCTAAATAAAAAGAAGAAAAGAGAAAGGTAAGACTCTCTCTAGGCTGTTTGCCTTTCTTTCTTACATTCTCTACTATTGAAGCTACGTTTTTTCAAGGAACAACTAAAATGAATTATCATTCTCTGCTATTGACCACTCTCATTGGGAGCAGCTGATCACCAGTGCTCCTATCACACCCATGTAACATATCGCTCGCCCAAAAACTAACCAAACCAAAGAAACAAAAGAGAAAGCAAGCACAAATGTTGTGATCCATCACAGTGGGAAGACTTGCGGATATTTCAATTGTCTGCCCCTTAATGTATGAATGAAACACATTTTGATCATTTACCTGCAAGCAAAATTTTTTGACATGTGAGGCACATTTATTTCATCATCTATAAAAAAATTTGCAGTTTATTCAATGTAAGCAAACTAAAAATCGCAGTTTAATTTTTGTAGCTAGAATTAATGCTTACCAATTTGTATATTTTGGTCTTCAACTACTGCTTGAGCATCCTCATGCGTCTCCACTCGTTCAGTCACTGGAACCATGTTAATTTCATTCTCACTATTCATCCTGTAATTTTGGACACCCAAAAAAAATAAAAGATTCGAACAAATGGTGTCTTATAAAAAAACTTAACTATTTTTCCAGGTACACTTATAAGAACTTGTCGAATAAAAAAATAAGGATCATACAACTGTAGAAACTTGTCGAATAAAAAACTTAACTATTTTTTTCGCTTGCCGAACCATAAAATGGTGTGCTCCTCATGCCCAATTATAGTTGATGTAGAGTACCAATAAAAAATTCAGTCATTGTAGTCCATAATCTATTAGTCCATAATCAACAATCTGCAATTCTATTAGTTCATTACCAAAAATTGAAAAAATTCTAACTCTACCCGTGCAATATGGTTTATGCCTGCGTGCAACCCTAAAAAACAGCCGTACTGATTGTATACCTGTGCAATATGGTTTTTGGAAGAATTTTTCGATTCATTCCAACTCCCAATTAAAATCAAGAACTAATTTTCTAAGCAACGTGGAGAGAGAACAAAGAACTGGCCAAAAAAAAAAAATCACCGTGTATAGAACAATTTTTTTTTTTCTAAACAACTAACTTTTGAATTCACATTGGTCACAACCGTTTTAAAAATTAGAATAAAGAGCAATTCCTGTGGTGAGAGAAGCGAAGAGAGGGTCAGGGTAAGGGAAACATGAATGAGAACTGACCAAAACTGGAAATCTATAAATAAACGTCAATCTGTCATTATATCTCTTACCCAAAAATTGGCAATCAAAAATCATTACCAATCAAGTGTTTGTATATGTATTTGACCAAAAGTCGGAAATTAAAAATTATTACCAAAAATCAAGTTTCCCAATCAAGTCTTTGTATATGTATTTGCCAATCAATCCCGAAAAAATTATTACCAAAAAATCTGTCATTATATTCTTTCACCCAATCAAATTTTTGTATATGTATTTGCCATGCCAATCAAGATTCCCGTAAATTAAGTGACTGAATATAATGATTGAACATTTCCAAAAATTCAACATTCAAACTGAAAAAATCATTTCCAAAAATTGAAAAATCACTCTCAATCGTCAGATGAAATCAATCTGAGTCATTTAATGCCAAGGGTTGAATGAAGGGTGGAGATTTGTGCAAGAAATGTGTGCTAAACCAACGGTCAAGATTTATGTAGAAAAAATGTGTGGGCCACCACACCGTCGCGATTTGTAATATAGATGTATAAATACACTATTATCGCCAAACGCCAGCTTTCGCCCAGAAGCTTCGAAAGCCCATTTGAGAGTTTTGACTTGAAGAATTGAAAATGGAGAAAAAGGCCGCTAAGCAACTGGTACATGTGATGTAAAGCAACAAGAAGATGAAGATTTCCTTTGGTGCATTGTCAAATAGTACTAAAATTCGTGCCATACGCAAAGGCTTACGTATGTGGGCATTGTGGGCACTGGAAATTAATTCCTTTGGTGCATTTCTTGCGCTATATATGTAGAATCTTTACTAGTAAAGTACAATGACAAAAGCAATGACCTATATGACCAAATAGTTATCCTATTATATATGCGTTGGTATATAAAATTGTTTATATTGTAAGAGTCAACGTTACTTGGATAACCTTAGACACCTAATCCTTCGAAATGTGCGCCCCCCCCCTCTTTCAATTTTTCGTAGTGCGCTCACGTTCTCAATTCTTGTTCTTGCGAATTCTAAGGGGTGTTTCTGGTAGTCAATAACTTAAGGATCGTTTCTTGTTGTTGAAAAACGTGTCAAGTTGTTTCCACTAATTGTTGAAAAATGTCAAGATCGTTGAGAGAGAGACCTGTTGAAAAACGTCAAGTTGTTTCCACTAACCGATAAGTTGTAGATGAGATGCAAAATTTGTTACTAAGTATGAACAACAAGCTAAAATGTCATAACTTATTGCCCAAAATTGTTAGTTAAAAAATGACCTTAATAGCTTGGCACGTATTTCAAAGACGTTTTTACATTTACGCTCTCATTATATCACCTATGCGAACGCGAATTATGTGACTTACCCTGGAACTTGCAATGTTTTGAAGCAACTTGGATTTTCATGATTTTATTTTTATTTTTGAGATGACAAATACAGCAGAAAACAAAACAAAATTAAGGAGGCCTATCCTTTGCTAAAAGGCCCTCCATCCCAGGCAGAATACAACCTGGACTAAATAAAAAATTCCTAGCCAAACTATTCGATGCAAGCCAGTGAGCAACTCGATTCTGATCTCTGTGCACGCATGAGAAGCTCCATTCCTAACATTTCATATCATCCACTAGTACTGCAATTTCCGAAGGGCATTGATAATTCTTCTTTGTTAGACAGTTAATAACCTCTTTACGGTCCGATTCAAACATTGCTGCTATAATCCCCATATCTATTGCCATACCACAAGCTATCCGAAGTGCCCATGCTTCTGCGAATAAGGCCGAAGACGCTATTACTTTCCCAAATCTCCAAAACAGAGCTAGTCCACCACTATCCCTGGCTAAAAAGCCAAAGGCAGCCTTGCTATAGGAAGACGAGAACGGTCCATCACAATTGAATTTAATGACTGAACCAAGAGGGGGACTCCATCTCCCCACTTTGGATGCTTCAATACACTTCTCCTGAGCCCTAATACCTTGAAAAACTGCCTGTAGGTAATCAGAATTCGCAAGGCTTGCCATCACTATAGTTCGCTCAGGGCAAGGAAGCACTCCATTGAAGATATTGTCATTTCTTGTTTTCCAAATTGCCCAACAAGTTTGGAACAAAAGGCTCACCACTTCTGGTCCAGCTTCCTTTGCCAAACTTCCACACAAAATCTCTTCTACCCACTTATCGATTGTGTTTATTGGATTTTCATGATAATGTTGCCGTTACAGTACGGCTTTAATTTGAAATTCCGAAGAAACAACTGATAAAATAAGTGGTTGACCTTCATGGACAGAATTATACATAGACACCTAATACTTAAACAAACCATCTTTTTTCCAAAATAAAGAATACAATTTTCTCTTTGAATATTATACCTTCATTCACTTCTTTCAACATTATATAGAAATACACTGGAGCCACAATTATCACAGAATATCGTGATTTTTAAGAATTAGACTTAACCACTAGCTCCTCGACGTACTTCAGGTCAGCACTCTAGGTTGTTAGAGTAATTGTCACGCAATATTTGACTATAAAATGAGAGATCACTTAATAACATTCAAGATTTCTACATTCATTGTCAATTGATTTTGACAATTGGCTATAAAGTGGAGCCACAATTTTTGCAAAATATTTTGATTTTTACGTACGGATTAGACTCAATCACTAGCTTCCAGATTTCAGGCAAGCAAATTGATTGGACTGCAGGGCCCATGCCCCTTAGCAAGAATCCTTTACCCTTTCCCCCTTCTAGAGGCAACATTTATTTTAGCCTCTAGGGTACTCAAATTTGAAAGCGTCTTCTGCCCAAATTTATTGATAGCTTTGAAATGTTGGCCTTGAGACTCTTTCTTCGAACTTTCAATCTCTAGCCCTAGTATGAAAGCACTGGTTTCTTACATCTCTTGGGTCTGAAGGCTTGTTCTAACTTTGGAACTGTATTACCAAAATAGAGCTCTCATAATTGAGGTCAATTCCTCCGAGGAACGCCATCGTGGTGGTAGATGAGATGTCAAAACTGCTCGACTTTAGTATTAGTATTTTCTCACGCAGTTACAGGGCCGAACCAACTCGCTGTAGTAGTCTTTCGAACCATGGTGCCTTGTCCGTGTGATAGAGTCTTGATCCGCTCGCGTCTTGATGGATGATTGATCCTTTCTGCCATCTGTCGTGGATCTAGAGTCTTTATGGCCAACTCAAGGAAATAGCTACGCTTGTCGCCTCCTCCTCCTCCACCCTTATTACATAACGAAAAGTTCCTCTGACTGCGACTCCCATGATTGTCAAACTTGGGGTTGCTGAAAAATTTGGCACCAAATTTCACATCCATGAATCTCTTATGGCCTGTGCCAAATTTCACAAATGGCTATAGCCATTCTTGGCACATCACCAACACCGAACTACTTTCCATTGATCCACCACCAAAACTTCGCCGGAAGATGGCCAAACCTCACCGGAACCGGGGTCGCTGGAAATTGTTTGGTTCTAGTAACAACCAGAGAGGCAGTGCCAAAACTTGACAGGGAAAACACTTTTTGATGCCAAATTTTGGCAATGGCTACATCCACTTTGAAACCACAATTGGATTTCTATTCTTGTAAATTTCTCATTAGTTTACTGCATCAAACTAGCTGTATAGAATCTCGTTGCAATTCGAACATTGGTGCCGGTTAGGATAATATATCACCACCAAATTCTTTCAAGCTTAAACTAAGAATATATAATAAGATATTACGTAAATACTCCTTCAAAATAAAAGTAACATTGTATATAACGGTACTATACCCAGACCCAAAATTTGCTATTAAATGTTCCCAACTCCGTCCCAAAAAGATTGTCTGATACACAAAATGAGAACTTAAAAATAATGCATTTTTGTAAGGAAAATATAATTTTTTGCAAGTTACCAGATATCAATGAGTACTTTCCAAATTTTTTTTTATAAGAATGCATAATATTTAGTTCTCATTTTGCAGACTAGACAATCTTTTTGGAACGGAGGAATTTTTAAGGAAAAAAAACTAGAGATTCTATAAAAAGACAAAATTCTGCATGTGATCACATGGCCCTAATCAGTCTTCTCCACAAAAATCGGTTTGATTACAAAGAAAATTGCAATGATAAGACATTATCTAAACATTTGAATCACCTAACCGTTGAAGGAGTATATATTTATGGTCACGCCAGAAAAATTCAAATTTTGTCTCATGGTCCCTGCCCTTCTGGAATCATATGGTGCATGATCATTAATTTGCAACACATCAGCAATATAAAAGGAAAATAATGCTAAATGATGAGAAAGTCTCGTCAATATGACCCGTTATTTCGAAATCGTCATTCCACTCAGCGGGTGTTCGAGAGTTAATTATTTTCGATTTCTCAATTAATTGATAGATTTTATAATTTTAGATTGTTGGGAAAATAAAAAGTATTTCGATAATAACATGCAAATAATATATTTTTAGGCAATGCATTTCGGCATAATCTGTTTCAGAATTGGCTCCCAAACACTAAAAAAAGAAGAGAAAACACCCCCTTAGCCGATTACAATCAAGGCAAAATAGTGATAGTATCTAGTCTTAGTTGTCAAAATTATTTTCGTGGAATACCGTTTAGAAACGATGTCTTAAAAAAACAGTCATTCTTGTTGTCATCTCTTATTCATTTTTTATGCAAACGGTTTTGGAAAAAGTGCGAAAATTCTAGTATGCCCGAAATATAACTTTTCCAAAACAAAATTTCTAAAAAATAAATTGTGGTTAGTTGTGTTTTTGGAAACGAGTTTTTGAGATGGAAAAGCCATATATATATATATATGGTTTCGTATTCTTTTTTGTTTCTTAGTCACCATCATTTAAATTTTTTTATCACTCTTCTAAACATTTTGGGTACGTCTAATCTAAAAACAATAAAAAAGATGACATAATTATAATTTCATAAAATATAATTGTTAAGAAATTAGGTGAGGTTTTTCCTTAGCAACATTGGCTTTGACCAATATATACGATACATCCAATCCAATACCCAACTGTCAATTGCCCACTAGAATCTTAATTATAGTCCTATGGTACACACCCCTTATAAGGGGTGTGTACCATACGCACAATGATTTTAAACCTTTGGATTTCAAAGTGAATAATCTAGACCACCCATTGATTAAATCAATTAATAAAATAAAAAAAGGGCTTAGCAGGTAACAAGTTGTTCTTTCCTCCTTGACTTTCTCTCTCTCTCTCTCCCTCATATGTAAAATATTACAAATTATATAACACAACCACAATTGTTATGACAATACGAAAAATTGGCACTTACTTACCACAACGTGTCGTACAAAAAAAAATCGATCAAAAGATACTAGATACAAGAATAAAATATGTTGTAGCGCAATCAATAATTATTATACTCAAGCAAGATACATGTCTAAAATATCACAAATTAAATATCATATAACTTGACATTCTAACAGCCCTGATCAATCATTCTAAAAATATACTCACTAACGACATTTAGATTGTACATTAAATTTATATTTGATATGAAACCTAGTCCTCTGTTGTCGTTGAATACACGGTAGCCGTGCTACCTTGACACAATAACGACAATTAAATCCGTTGAGTTTTTTTTATGTTTGTTGATTAACTCACCTACGTAAATTTTTGCCTCAATCAAGTTTAGAAAGCTCCATCATCGGCACGCAGATTGAATAATAGAATGATATTTTCCATCCAATTAAGTGTCTAGCTATAAGCCATCAACTTCATTCTTGGTACGAATGACCTAATTGATATTATATAAAAGATAGATGATTTAGATTTAAAAAAAAAAAAACACCTTACGTGGGGCTCAGATTGTGCATTATTAGATTTTAATGTTGTATTGAAATTGAACAACTAGATTTGTCGAAGTATGAAACTACAAGGACTCTATGTAATTTAACCAAAAAACAACATTCTTAAAATAGAAAATAAAAAAAAAAAGGAATGAAGGGTGCAAGACTTGAACCCCTGATCTTTTAGATAAATGTCCAAACTCCAACATCTTTTCACTGTGGTACATAATTGAGAATTTGAAATTCTAAAAGCTATTAATTTTATAATACTTTCTTGTACGTAGGGGCCCTATGCCCAGGCTGAAAATTTGAGAAGGCAGTGGCCTCAAATGCATCTGTCTTAGTGCTTGGCCTGCACTTGTAGATCATATTTTAGCCTATGTCATTGGTGTAAATCAGTATGCCGACTATAATAATTTTTTTTTAAAAGAAAGTACAATGACAATAAATTTACAAAATTATTTATATTATACTTCCATAGCCTAGTTTCAAGGACCACCATTAAATTTGGATTTGTATGCATAGGGTGAAGGTTTGGCACCGATCCACCTATCAAATATATAGTGCCAATTGTTAAGTGCACCACTCTGAATATCCGTATCTTGAGACAGTTGGGTAATTATTTGTTTTAGTGACTTCTCATTTTTCCATGAAAAATTGAAGGAATTTTGATTTTTGAATTAAATTTTGTAGAGAAAGAATTTAATTTAGACTAATATTTTGAGAGGAAATTGTAGTTGTATTCGAAAATTTGGGTATAGTACTTCTTTTTTGGTGAATTTCTTGGATGAAAATTTTGAGCGAGAACTTCATTTTTAGTTTAAATTATTGAGGTATTGTGTAGGGACAAATAAGAATTTGAAAAAATAGTGTGGAGGGAATAAAAAAATTAAGATAATATGGTAGAAATTTTAAAATTTGAAAAAATAATGTGGCAGGAATTGAAAATAATTAGTGGCATGATATTTTGCTGATTTTAACTATTGTTTACTGAACATTCCGATTGAATTTTTTTATATGACACGTTGTGTGTATGAAAACGTCAATTTATGGTGTTGTCATAACAAATTTGGTTATATTACTAAATTTGTGGTATTTTAGACATGTGTTAATATTTTAATTAATTTCCTTTGGTACGACATATTGTGGTAAGAAAACGTAAATTTATGATATTATCATAACAATTGTGATTTGTTGTATAATTTGTGGTATTTAAATATGTTTTTTTTTGTTACGACACGTTGTGTTCAGAAAATGACAATTTTAGGTGTTGTCATAACAATTGTGGTTATTTTATAAAATTTGTGGCATTTTACAAATATTTTTGGCTTGAGTATAACAATTGTTGATTTTGGTATGACATATTTTGATTTTGTTACTGAATGTCATACGAGTCAAATTTTTTTGGTACAACTCATTATGGTAAGATAATGTCAATTTATGGTGTTATTATAACATTTGTGGTAGCATTATTTAATTTTTGATATTATACGCATATATTTGATTAGGGTACAAGTATTATGGATTCCGATACGAATAATTATGGTTACATAACAATAATATTTTTTAATTATGGGTAACCTGCTAATGACCAGTTCAACAAGTAAATTTTAAAATACAAGTCGTAACTAGAATCATAAATATGCATTAAAAAACCAAAAATCGGCATAATGCAAATCACAAATTGTCATAATTTAGACATACGGTATACCCTGTGTACCATAGCTTTCTCCTATTATCTTATACAGATTATAAACATCTGTTGATTCTCGTTTTAAGAAGTTGATTAGGTATTGCCGTTACCACACAACTATACAGAGGAGAGAGAGAGAGAGAGAGAGAGAGAGACGAGGTAGGGAGGCAGCTTCCTATATTTGACCTGACCCATACCTTCCCCGTGTAGAATTCGTAGTCAATTGCTCGATACAAAAGTCCGGCCGAACCCATAAACCTCACCTTGGCCTGCATCCTCTCTCTCTCTCTCTCTCTTCCCCAATCCTTTCAACCCTTTTCCCTTTACACTCTGTTTTACCAACAAATCCTTTTCCCTTTACACTGTCTTAGAAACCAATCCTTTCAAATTTCAATCTGTTTTACAGACACAATTTCGCTGTAACAGAGAAACAAGAGATGGGTTTCTCAAAAGAAGGAAAACCCACAAGAGTGGTGAGAGGGGTGAAGACTCTCTTCTTCTTGTTCACCATGTTGATCTCTCTCCTGGTGTTCTCGGCTCCGGTGATCGTCGCGATCGCCGACGCTCTCCTCCCCTCCGCCCTCCTCTCCGCCGGCTCTCTCTCCCCCAATCCGCCGCCCTCTTACGTGACTGTCTTGAAGAACTACGATTTTCGATTCTCTCTCATCGATATACCTCTCATCTCCCTCATCAGATCAGCCGTCATACTATGTAAGTTCAAAGCACCTGAATTATGTGCTAATGTTCGAAAGTTGATTCCTATCGATAGAATACCAAGTTTCAAATCAACTTTTTTCCAATTTAGTAAAAGTTTTGACAAACACCCTGTTTTTTTTATATATATAGAATTTTGCTCATTTCGAGTAGCGTTATGCCAGCAGTGACAGAGTTAGAATTTTTTTATTCGTGCGGTTCTAAATCATTTTTAAAAATAGGATCTTGGGAAGAATTAAGAGTTTATCGGTGAGGTCGAAATAGGAAATATTGAATGCAAAATATAACTGGTGTAAACATTGGGGTCAAAATGACACCACTTGTCCCTTGATAACGCCGCCCTTTTATGCAAACAAATAAATTTACATAACCGTTCAATATTGAATTGGATTGTCTCGAATTCTTCATTTCAAACCAAAGTACTCGACAAAATTTGCTTGCAAATTTTTTTTTATAATCAGGTGTTAAGACTAGCTTACGTGCACCTTAACTAATCCTGGCATTGACATATTATTTTGGTACGTTGTATACAGAATTTCCTTGAGGACATTGATTTCTCATGGGTTTCCTTTCTTAATTATAGGTGTGTATAGTTTCTGCGATGGACCGAGTCTTTCAAGGGGGCCGTATTTGGGCATCACGACTCTGTTTTCTGTGGCTTCATTGGTTTTCGTGTCGTTCAAGGCTTCATTCGTGTTCGGACCTCCGAGTATCGATCGAGGAGTGCACCGCGGAGCTATGGAGGTGGCTTTGTTCGCCTCCTCGTTGGTTTTGGGCGTAGGCCACGTTGTTGTGGCATACAGAACTAGTTGCAGAGAGAGAAGGAAGCTCCTCATTTACAAAATCGATATTGAAGCTGTAAGTCAAATCTCTCTCTCTCTCTCTCTCTCAATTCACCTAACGAGTTAGGAGCATATAGTAATTCCACTCTAACAATGGAAATAGTATTGGCAATGGATGATTTAAAACTTTATTCGTTTCCTCGAAAGGGTGCACGTAATTTTTTCCCAGATTTTTTTTTCTAACATACCCAAGTTATCGAAAAAACTCTGCCGTAAGTTTTGAACTCATAACTTTCATTGGAAAATTACTCCAAAATTTTGACTAACTAACGTCGTAAATCCGAAAAACGCAACTTTGATCGTACTTGGAGACGATTGTACCACGTTTGTATCATGTATTCGTTTATGAAACTATCGCATAGGTGGATCATGATGCACATAAATAAGTTTCAAATGGGAAAATTTAGACCCTGCAAGTTGGTGGCCCCACTCCCACAACTTTTGGTTTTGACATTCAGGTTAATGACTGGATCCTATGCTTCTTCTGGAAGGCGGCTTTTTTTAGAAACATTCAAACTATAACGATCACTTTCCGGGGAAAAGGGTAGGAGTGATAATTCATGGAAAGAGAATTGATTTTAACACTCTAAAATTTGATAGAGGAGCTCCAAAACGATATCGTTTTGTGTATCAACACAGTTTAATTTTGGAGTCATTCCATCAATTTTTAGAGTGCTAAAATCATAATCCTTTTGCAAAAGAAGCATTTCAAAAAATTTCATTTATTTGTGCTTAAATTATGGGGTACTAGTAAGAGCGGCAAACAAGTTGAGTCGAGCCGAGCTTTGTCAAATTCGAGCTCGGCTCGTTTACTGATGAGCCAAAAATTTTAGCTTGAACCTAACGAACCGAACCTTTAATGAGTCGAGCTTAGAAATTTACCTAACGAGTTTTTTTAGTTGAGCCGAATCTCCCATAATGAGCCAAGCAAGCTCGATTCGTTTAATAAACAAACCGAAAACTCGAGCTCAAACTCATCTTGTTTACAAAACAAGCCGAGCTGCTCAGTTTATTTGCAGCCACGTAACTACATAATTCAAATACTCAGAAATTTTAGGGTGTACTTATGAAAAAATACTTGTAGAATACAAAAATCATCTTCCGCAAGAAAAGGTTACTTGTACACTTGACTCGTATAACGTACAGAAAATCTTATACGAAATATATTTCTATGGGAAGGTTCAAGGGACCTTTCACGGGAGGAGCCGTCCTAATCTCTGGTGTTCGGCCCAGTCCATGTGCCATTTGACTTTGACCCACACTTTGCCCCCCAAAATGGAATTCTTTTTCAATCTACTCTGTCCCCCAAAGTTGATTTTTTTTTTTTCAATCTATCCTGTTTGAATTTTGTTTTTGTTTTTTTTTAAAACTGGAGTACTTTACTTTGAGGAGTGCGAAAATCAGAGTCCATATTTTTACGCAATAAGCAGCAGATGCGGGGCCGACCAAAAGTTCCGTTACGTTGATTTGATTAATTCACACCCCAAAGCAAAATGCATCGAATAAATTTCTTGCACATCAATCTTATCTAGTACCAGAGTTTATGCTCTTTAATTACTACAAGTTCTTTGCATGTTACTCCTACGAAAGCCCAAGGGAGTATTACTCGGGTGTAGTTTCCCTTCAAACAAATGTTTTCTCACATGTGGACGGTGCCGTTTCTGCAGGTGTCGGCATCCAAAAACGGATTCCCGAGGTATTACAGGATTCTCCATCAACAAAGATTGAAGTAAGAGGAAGTCAACTAAACACAGGGATATTCCAAAACCGAACAGGGTAGTTTTCCAGTCGCGTACATATCTGAACCGTCCATTGCTCGGTTAAGATTCGAGCCGTCGATTGCCAAGATAAGTGGCCGATCTCTGCACCGCTCAAGCAGGGTGCTGCTTAGGCAGCATCTCCCATTCCGGTTTTTACAGGGTTATCCAAAGGAGATTCTGCAACCGGAAGCTCGTCACAGTATTAGGTATAGCAGTTGGGTGTATGCATTATTATACATACACCCGGTTCGATACGCTACAGGATATGTATACAGAAACATTGTAAAAGCATTCTTTTTGTAATAGAGGCATGTACCACTTGGTATTCGGAGATTCGAGAGGCATCGATCCCTCCTCCTCCCCACAACATGTACAGCTTTCAAATTTATCCCTAAATATGAGAGAGAAGTTTCAGATGAGCAAGTGCAAATATAAAAACGAATTTCATAGAACATAATTTGTAAGTAGAAATTTAGAGCGTTCCACTTTCGTAACTTAACATCCAACGAGATGGCTCCTAATTGCGTAGCGAATTCATGTATAACTTCTGCACGAGTGGAATTTCAACGTCATGTCCAGAGAACCCATCTTTCCAGCAGTACAAGTTGACGATATGATTGCTTCCGAATCTAAAAATGACTGGAATTTTCGTGTCGTGTCTTGAGCCCTTACCACGCATACAATGTGAAAACATAATTGCTTCCAAATCTAAAAATGACTCCCGGTTTAGAAATTATACGGCCTGACCAAAGGAGAGAGTGATGACTTGCAAGTAATAGAGTGGCAACTGTACCCAACCGCTGCCACTTGGTTAGCTGGTTTAGATCTCCAAAAGGAGGGGGGAAACTACAAAAAACAACATTGCAACAAACAACAAAGCAAGCCACCAGCAGACCAACATAAAGGACCCTATAATTGAACATACTTATGAAAGGCTAATGGCGGTAAACTGGAAGCACACTTAGGCATTGCAGCTTAAATTGCAACCATTTTGTGGCGACCATTTATCGGTTACAAGACTGGGTCAGGAATCGGTCAAAAGTGGCATCTTGACTCTATCCGAACCAGAACAGTTTTTGAATAGTACTTCTTGTTTTATGTGGCATATGAAGTAATCAATAAATCTAGCCTATAATTGTCGAGCAATTCCCCAGATGAAGGCATTCTAGACAAGAAATGAGATTTGTCATTAGATTACAAGAAACTAGGGTCATGTCATATAAGCACTGCACAATTTATGTAAATTACAAAGCTAGCATTTGCGAATAGAGGACACCACATACAAGTACAAGGTCAGATAACAGTATACATATCAAAGTGCTAAGATAAAGATCAACGTCAATGTCGATTCCAACATACAGAGTTTGTCAATCAGATCTGATCCCACCCATGAATGTCCTTGGATCAGGGCAGTTTCCACTGAACTGTGCTTGTGAGAAGTCAAATCCTGGGTTCTGCATATAGCAACAGCAACAATAGACACAAGAGGGTCAGAGGCAGTGAGACGCATGTAATGGGTCTGATAACAATTAAAATGGTTTTCCGCGTGCTGACAACGATTAAAATGGTATTCCGCGTACTGACAACAATTAAAATGGTATTCCGCCTAACCAAATAATCAATTGTTAAGTTGAAGTTGAAACTTCCAAACCGCCTGGCCATCAAAATTAAGATTTTTCTATCTAAAACTGATTTTAGCCATACTGCCAATGGCTACGAAAGGCAGAAATGGTAACTAGGAACCAAAGCAACATATAAAAGATCCAAAAAAACCAGAGAGAATAACATATAGTGACACTGATAGTGATTTTGATTTTAGAAACATTGAGAGACATAGGTTTTTAGCAAAAAAGCCTCGTGCACAGCAAGCTGTGCACAGCAGGCCTTTTCTCCCGCCTCGGGTCACAAAAAGATGATTGGACCTAAATTCTGAAGTGATTTTGGGTGTTTTGTTAACGCCTCTAACGGTATCAAACGAAGCTCATTTTTTACAGAGACCTTAAATGACATATTTTGAACAAAATGAGCGGTTCCGATCATCTTTTTGCGACCCGAGGCGGGAGAAAAGGCCTGCTGTGCACAGCTTGCTGTGCACGTAGCACAGCTTGCTGTGCACGTAGCACAGCTCGGTTTTTAGAACATATATATCCACCAACCAATGGCAGATTTTCTAGCCTGTGTTTCTTCTACTACCTGCACCTGTAATATATCCTCCGCCGAAAAAGATTTGATTTGTATTATAATCCGACTATAATACAAATCAAGCCTGTGTTTCTAGCCTGTGTTTCTTCTACTACCAACAGATGCAACCGAACCCCAACCAATGCTCACATTAGTGGTGTGATATGTCATTCCAGCTGGCTCTAAGGAAAGCCAGTCAAGCCAACTAAACTAGTTCCACCCAATCATATGACCTCTTAAGTCTTAATAATGTCAAAAGCAAACATCATGACAATCAAGATATAGATAATGATTTCTGAATCCCCCAAAATACAGATACTCTATAGGAGGTCAGGAACACAGCTATATCTTTGCTTTCACTATATTCACCTTCATTGCCTACTATTTCAAAGCATCATAATGATCCTTATTAGATTTTTACTAGGAAATTCTCAAATATTTATCAACTTGCCTCTGCACTATTATACATGCAAAACAACAAGCAGGGCCCTCATTTTTAGTCCAGTCACCCTTACACTACACAAACGGCAATGCCAGTACTTAGAGTGACCAAAAGTGCCTGAGACGTATGATTTCTAATTGATCAACAACTAAACCAACACCAATACTCTAGCCATCCTAATAGTCTAAAGCAACAAAGAAAACATTCAACCTTGTGTTAGTGTTCTGTGATAATTCAAAGACAAAGCATCTCGACGGTTCTTGGCGGCTCATCCCAAGTCAGGAAAACAATCAATACAAAGGTTGAACTGCAACTTCCCTTCCAACGGACAACCTATTAGACATCATGTCAGGTGCGATGGAATACTTGCTATGTCGCCAAGGAATGCTTAAAATATCTTGTCTTAGCCAATATATAACATGTGTCACTCCGAAAGATCCAGCAAAATCCTATGACCAAAAACCATTACAACACCACATTTGAAGATCACCCTCTAACTAAAACTGAACTGACCATACAATATGCTTGCATAAGAGTGTCCTCAATGGCATAACCAAAAAAAAAAAAAAAAAAGGTTTCTAAAGTTAGCAACGTTGGTCCAAAATATAGCTTACGATGGTATAACCAAACTTAGCAACCCGACCCCTTAACCAATAACCAAACTTTGGCATTTGGATAACAAAAACTAGCAACCTTTTTTCTTTGGATAGCCAAATTTAATGGGGACCACACTCTCTCTCTCTCTCTCTCATCACTATTAATGGACCCATCAACTTACATTTGTTCCTAACTCTCTCCATCTCTCTAGCGTAGCAGAATTCACGAAGAGATTAGTTGCGTACTAATCTAAACGAGATAGGTACTCATACCACGAGCAGTTCTTCAATCCACAACAAGAATAGAGAAATCTCTGAATATTATTGATAAAACTCAATAATTGAATAGGTTACAGCCATTTTTATAAGACCATAACCCTAGAAATCCTAAATCATGCCAAAACAAGCGGCATTAAAGAAAAGATATTTCTTAATTAATTAAAATAAAATCCTAATTCTTGTAGAACAAAAATCCTAGTAAAGGTAGAAATCAAAATCAAACCGAATACAGAAGGTTAATAATTCTAATCTAAACGAAAATATTCCTAATCAAAATCTTATTCTAAAACAATAAAAATAAAATACAAAAATTCTCCATTTTTGTCCTACATCACTCTCTCTAATAAAAGTGAGTTTCTGATTATGTATAATTCATGCGACTTCACTGTTAATCTTAGCAACCCTTAAATGGATAACCAAAAGTCAAAAGATGAGGTGGCAAGTTTTGATTATCCAATTTTGGTTATGCAGTATGCCATTGTGAGATACCCTAAGTTACTTTTTGCTAGAGATCTCAATACTAGATTACAACAGAAACATTCCAACTCATAAAGGTGTTTGTGGACATCACCTTGAAGAATATTTTAGTGATGCATAAGACTGGTTCCAGTTTCCAGGGTTCCTTTGTTCTCGAGGAGGAAAGCGAGCTATCTTATTCTAATGACATGTCCTCAAACTTATCCTATTCTCCATATTAATCTTTTTAGCATTTTAGATTATTAGGAGCGGCTTTGCCATGCGCTATTCATGAATCTGTATTGTTATCCTATAATAGAGATATCCTTTCCAATATTTAGCTTATATGAATTGGAACGGTGTCCTTGCTCCTTAATTTGAAGGACTCAACATGTTAAGAGAAAATCCCGATGGGGCAGTTCAAGATGGAAGATTTCACCATGCCTCATCTGAGCCATCGCATAGAGATAACTGCCCTTTTCGGAATCAAGACAGTAAAATTCTGCATGGAACTGACATGTAAAGTGATAATGGGGCCATGCAAAATAAAAGACATCCAAAGATTCAGACCAAATCACAATAGGAATTATGCTTAAGAAGAACATTCCAAGAATGTTCTCACACTGTCCAAATCTATAACTTTCTGTTAGCCCCCCTCAACTCACATAAGTTAAAAGTATCACTGACCGATTCTAGTCATGTCTTAGCAAAGGCTGGTAACAAGAATATCTTATTCTGGCAATCCAGAAGCAGGAATCAACAAAATGGGGGACTAGATAACAAACGTGAAGAAAAATTCATCATTAAACTACCAACAACTTTGACTGACCTCCTCTTGAAATCTCTGAAGCATAAGGCGCTTCTGCTCAAGATCTGTAGCATAAGGATCGAGCTGGCCCTGACCCAGTATAGGCGAGGCCCACGTCTGGCCTTTGTCCCTCTTCTGTAATGTTATGTGCATGATATCATCCTCTGACACACAACAAAAAAAGAACAATTAAACATCCACCAAATCAACAGCTATACTTCATCATCCTTTGTTAAACAAACACCTAAATTCCAGCACCCAATTGCAACAATTGACCGAAAAAGAGACCTTTTTTTTTTACAAGTAATAATAAATTGAAAAGGCATTGGGGAGGAGGCCACCCATGTACGAAAGAGACCAAAAGAAGCCAAACAATAAATAGAGCACATACACCTCTCTAAATGCCAGTGTTCTAAAACAATGAATTAATTGGAGATTAATCGTTGGCGGGGGCCTATCCGATTAGGTCCAACTAACGATTAATCGCCGATTGCTACTTAATATGCACTGATTAATCGCTCGAAGGCGACCGATCGCCTGACTAGCGTCTAGCGACTTTTAGAACATTGCTAAACGCCGATAATATCTATAAAGGTATTAATCAAGATTGGTTTACACTCCCTCGACCCTCAACTAAACGAACTAGAAAGGAAAAGACTCTTAATTTTAGGTTTAGGCAACGACATCTTGTCCCCATCATAATATTGACCGAAACTGCAAGTTATGCAATGCAATAAGTTCGGAAAGGAGACATAAATGCGTACCTATAGTCCAAAACGAACAATCGGTTTTCACGGGGCTGCTGAGATCATGCTGTTATAAAACAACGCAGACACGGAAAATAAGTAAGTATAAATTCGTCTCAACTGAGGAAGAAAAACATGTACAAATGTGTGCAGTGAGAGGTTACGTACGTTGAGGTAAGGAGGATTGCCTTTGATGCCAACTTCGACGTGTTTAGGCTGAATCTTACAGTGGAAGAGCTTCGTGGGGACGTTAGGAGGTAGAGTGATGTAGATGTTGACCTCCTCGAGGGTTTGATCCCACTCGAAAACCTTCTGACCTGAAACAACAAACGGAAACGTCGTTGAATGCAAAGAAAGCAAGTATTGAAATTTACAAAAACCCACAAATATCTAGGGCTTGAATATATGTTATGAGCTGAATAGTCTGGCATTGAGCAAGCAGATTGAAGAAAGAAACTAGAGAGAGAGAGAGAGAGAGAGAGAGAGGGTAACGACGACGACGTACCGCCGTGGAAGAAGTCGTGACGTTTCTCGGGTGCCAATTTCTCCGCCATTGTTACAAGCTCGAACAAGGAAGCGTTGATTGTCAGCTTAATTCCCAACCGAAAATGACGACCGAGCGGGGGGGTAAAACTGTAAAGTTAGTACGTGAAACTCCCCTCAAGTATGAAACTTTTGCACTTTGGTGTCCTGATGAAAAAACACTAGCACTTTAACCCTGTAAAATCTTGATTTGGTACAAAGGTTTCCACTCGTGAAACCATATTTTTGACTCAAATCTCATCCATTCACCACCACCACTGCCGCTGCCGCTGCCCCCCATCACCTCTGGTCTCTCTCTCTCTCTAGTCGGAGCTTTTCAAGCCAAGAGCTTCTGATTACTCTTCTTCTACGATGAAAACATACCCCCCATTTAAATCCAAGTTTAAATTAAGACATGTCGAAGTTGTGGAAGAGGATCGCGGGGTTGCTCGGGGACCGAACAATGGCCGAGGTCGACAAAGCAGGGAATTGCCGACCAGCACTAGCAACCACTAGTAACCACCACCTGAAAATTCTGTGAAGGATTTGAGTTCAAACCAAATTTGCTGAACATTTTGAGTAAAACCCAAATTTTATATGGGTTTGGGTAGGGAGTGGAGGTGGATTCTGGGTTTTTTACTCAAATTTGAGCTTGAATAAGGATTTGGTGAAGAATTCCTGCCTTAACCCAAAATTTTACCCAAAATTTGGATAAAAACACATTTTGAGTGAAATTCACTCCAATGACTAAATGATCTTTTATCCAAGTATATTATTTGTTTAAGTATTCAATGGCAATAATGCAAATAATAGAATGGAACAAATTTGATTTGGGGTAGAGAGTGACTGACTGTTGTGAAGAAGAAGAAGAACTCGGCCTTATGCTTCTTCTACCACTTATCACCACCCATAGAAACTCTAATCCATATATCCTTATTTCTTTTCCATCCATATGAACTCATTCTGCCAACGATGGCCAAGAGAGAGAGTTACAGGTATCCAAGTTTGGAAAAGCTGACGCCATGCTCTCAGGATGACATGGAATGAGCTATTGGAATATTGAGGAAAAAATGAGAAGAGACTTTTTTGAAAAGGTCATTCATTCATCAAAAGCCCATCGGGCAAACAGATTCCAGAACAGCTACAGGAAAGAACCAAAGTAACCTAGACGTCGATCTCAGGTACCTACTGCCGAAGCAGGCCCCGCGATAACGCCGGTACGTAAGAACCAATCTCGGTCTAGATAACAAAGGATCAAAAAGGATCCACAGCTCAAACCCGTAAACAATTAGGCATCGCTGAAATCTGAAGGCAAAAACAACAACAAAACAACTAAACTCTAATAGGTCTTCTGGACAAAACCAAGGTTCACCGGGCAGATCAGGATCCGGACCGCGGCCACCAAAAAACCTATCTTCATCCAGCCGAAATCTGTTGCAGCTCAAACAAACACCACCGCACCACCACTAACCCGAACAACATCACCACCGGAACTCCCCAGCCCCAAAAACAAGCAGATCCAGACACACAAAAAACCATCAACACCGGACCATTCCTCAATAGGCGCCGGGTTATTGCCCACCACCATCACCCACCAGATCTAGAGCATATAGACTGGTACCGAACCGAACGGGAAAACCGCCGGTAGAAGAGAACGGAAGAAAAAAGAAAAAAGAAAAAAAAAAAAAACCCCCCAAACACCTTCCACACACCTTATTAAGCTCACCGTCGGACTAGGAACCGTAAATCTGGAGACGAGGAAGAGGAACGGGACAGAGGAGCCACCATCCGCCGGCGGAGCCGGCCTGAGGAACCCTCGCCGTCCTAACGAACCGCGCGCCCGCAAACTGGAGGCCATGGAGAACACAACGGTGAGGACAGAGACGGGAGGAGAGGCGTGGGGGGGGGGGGAGGAGAGGAGGCGGCAGCCTCCCCCCAAACGGCAGACCGAGATGGGTTTTCTGGAGAGAGGTCTGGAGGGAGGATTTTTCTAGAGAGAGAGGAACACCTTTGACGGGGTTTCAACTTTTATAAGAAGAGACTTGGGTTGTCTTAAATTTGGAAAAAGAAATGGGTGAAATCCAAAACGGGGAAGAGTTTGAGTCAAAGATGGGAAAGGGTTTTTTTGTGGATTTTGCCCAAATTTTAAATTTGAGTATTAAAATGGGTTAAGGTTGGAGATGCTCTCACTCCTTACTCTTTTAGTGACTCAAACTCAAAATTTGAGTAAAAATTGTTGAAAGGCTCATTCACTCACCCATTTGAGTATTAAAATGGGTTAAGGTTGGAGATGCTCTCACTCCTTACTCTTTTAGTGACTCAAACTCAAAATTTGAGTATAAATTGTTGGAAGGCTCATTCACTCATACTCAAACTTATATCAAATTTGAGTTTTATTTGAATTTAAACTCAAATTTAGTTAGTTAGACTAAAACCCTTACTCAAATTTTTAAAAGCAAATTTCACAACTTTATATTTACGACTATGTCATTAATGAAGTTTTACTCATATTTTGTGCTTCAGTTTAAGTTTACTTATTGGAACACACAATATCAAATGAAAATTTTCCTTTTATTTTCACTCAAATATGAGTAAAAAGTTGAGTAAAGGGTGAAGTTGCTTTTATAGCTACGGAATCAGATCCTCGTCAGAGTAAAAAACTTAAATTGGTAGTACAATTTTGAGTGGATTTTAAATTTTAAAAAAAATATTTTCAGATTGAGTGAAAAAGGAGTAAACCCCGTTCCAGAAGCCTTCTTAAAAAATAAACAGCCTATTTCACATTTTCAAATTCAAAAATAATGTAAATGAAAATTTTTTTAAATTTTTTTTTGCATCATATAAAAAATTTCGATGAGATATTTCAAACAATATTCATATTGCATATTTTTAAATTTTAACAAATCCATAATTTTTTAAGCTTGAAATTACCTTCTTAAGAAATAAGGACTTTTTTCGCGTTCCGAAACGGGCCAAGAACTATACCCTCTTCATAGGGTTTCTTTTTTCAATCGTTGCTTTTTGAAATTGTAGTCCTTTTCCCAGCGCCATTTTGAAGCAACCAAGCCTGCGGCAGAGGAGAGATAGAGAGAGATGAGATTCAGTTTCGATTCACCTGAACCCAAACCCGACGAGAGGCTAGCCCTAACGTCGACACCGCCGTCCACCACGCCCAAAGACGAAATGGAATGGTTTCCGCTCCAGAACCACCCCGTCTTCTCTACCACCACCACCACCGCTTCCACCGGCGCCGTCGTCCAGTCCTCCACATCCCGAACGCCGACGAATCTCCTGGCGTGGGACGGAGCCTCTCGCCTTTACTTCTGGGACCAAGACAAGCACTGCCTCCATCGGATCTCCATTCGCCTGGGCGAGCCCCACCCCTCTTCCGTCCTTGCTGCTTCCCCCTCCAAGGTCCTCTCTCTCCCTATCTCACACAGGGCCGGCCCAAGCACTAGTCCATTAAGGCTAGTGTCTAGAGGCCTCAGTTTTCAGATATGTATATTGAAAGTTCGGGCTTTTCAAAATTAATTAAATCGATAAAAAGCCTCATTTAGGTAAAAAAAAAAGAAAAAAGAAAAAAAGAAAAAAGAACTATTTTTGTCAAGATTAATCCTTCCATAAACTCAATTTCGCTCATGCTTTACATTTATATGTAGAATTGTAGACGATAGATATTAGGTATTCTCGATTAATAGCATTAACTTCTCTCAAACTTTACCTTTGGTGTCATTGGCATAACAGATTAAGTTTCGAGTCTATCTCTTTATTGGGAGAGTGTTAAAAATCAACAGAATTACTGAAGCCAAAGTCAACGAGGGTATTATTGAAGAAATTGAAACCTCGGGCTTGAGCTAGAGGACTTAGTTATCCACTGAAAATACCTACTTGGTTATATAATTATGGTCACATAAACCTGCAATTGAAGTTATACTTGTTATTTTGAGTAATTTCAGCTTTAGTGGTTTTAGGCTTTATCAATTGCATATGCACAAGTATTAGCATCTGAACAACTGATCAGGAAACACACTTCTTTCACCTCTATTGCTAGATGTATACATGTGAGAAATTTATTGCACTTATCGGGGAACTGATTATAGCATTGATAGCAAAAAGCAGATTATCTCTATTATAAAATAGAAGGGTGTGGGGACAAGTTGTTGAAACGGCTTAGATTCATTTGATCTAAAGGCTGTAGTGCATCCTCCCATTTTCCGGTTAAGTGCCCATGGTTTTCACATAAATCACACTACTGCCATCCTCTTCCAACAGGGATGCGTAGTGCCGTAGGCACGGGTTAGCACTAGTACAAGTATATATTACTACTTGCTAGGTTTGAGAGAGAGTGATGAGATTGTGTGCACGAACGTAGTACTGTTTAACTTTATTCGCATGACCAAAAAATGTTTGATAATGTAGGATTTTAAGGAATTCTTCCCACCGTATTCAGGAATAGTTAGGGATTTTTTTGTCACCAAGAGACCTGCAGGAGCCAGTTTGTTAGAATTTTGCCAAGTTAACCTGAAAAACTAGTAGAATTAGTGGAACTATTTGGAGTTGTGCACGGGCCTGGGCACCTCCTTGCGTCAGCCCCTGATTGCCTGCATATCCAGTGGTGTCTTCAGGACTTTTCATTCATTTTTTTTTTTTGCATTCAGAATGTCAAATCAATTCACTTTCCTCCCTTTTTAAGATTCTTGAATTCTCAGCTTAGTGACATATGTTTGATATTTCAACTGACACTTCATTTCAACATGCAAATATGGCTGGCATATTACTTCACCATTCTCACTCTTTTGTTTGTTTATATATACGAGTGGGTAATTAAGATGTCTTATTTGATCTCTACAATTTAGCTTATAATATTCATGGTGCTAGTGGGATGATAAAAGGTCCATCAATCAACTTTGATTAGGAGTATAATATATTCTTGGTATCACATTTTTTGAAGTTTGGTGGTGTCAACTGACCCCCACTAAACACTTACTGGCACCGGCCGTGTGCATATAAGTTTCCAGCAACGCCAATAAGCGCCAAGTTTTATGGTCAGGTCAACACTCGCGAGCTTGTGTAGCTACTGAGTTTCTTTTTCCCCTTTGAAAAAGGATATGCATCAGAATGACATACTAGTTCAAGAAGTTAGGAGCTGCTGGTGCAAATGATTGTACCAGTGACATGCTTAACTTTTTAAATCATACGGCTTAAGCGGGTGGATTTAGATCTTGCAAGTTTAGAATTTTGTTTATTCGTGTCAAAACTTGCAAGTTTGAAACTTTGCATTTTGTTGGTTCCTCTTGGTTTTAGATTACGGATGGAGGTTTATTTGTTGATGTCATTATTGTTATAAATAGCAAGAATTGAGTATGGAGTCGAATTGTTGAAAGCTTAGTGAGTTGTCAAAATAGCTACACCATTGGAATTTCTAGTGAATTGGAACCTTTGAAAGCTAATCATGTTGGGTTATTTTGCGCTTGCTAGTTTGTGCAGGATTCTCTTGTAAAATTCTTTAAGCTTTTAATTGGAGTAATAATTTTAAGATTTCCATCTCATGCTTCAGCATTTGCGTATTGTATTACTTTTGCAAGTGTGTAGTTGAGGATGCTAGTTATTCTTATAGGTACTGCAAGCAGATGTGCAACTCAAGTTTGTGGTTAGTAAGATCTCCATCAATAGAAATGGATCAGCCCTATTGCTAGCTGGTCCAGATGGTCTATCCGTCATGTACCTCTATGGGTGCACTTCAATGAAAGATGGCAGTGGTACCAGTATATGCAGGTATGGCTTCAACTGGAGAGTATAGAGATGTTCCTCTTTGATCTTTTCAGCATGAATTACAGGCTCTGACATTGGTTTTGTGTATAAATTTGTACACAGGACTGTTTCAATTGGCTCACACATTTATTCCAGTGGCAACAATGTCATACGTACATTACAGGTTTCATGGCACCCTTGCAGTGACAGCCATATGGGAATCCTTTCTTCTGATTCAGTTTTGAGGTATTATATTCGTCGCTGACAATTGTTTGGGTGTGATGACCTATGGTTGGAAATACACAGACATAGGCTTGGAAAATCTGACCGCGGTGTGACTTAGCCTTATTTAGTTAAAAATCATGTTGTTTGAGGGAACAATAAAATGCAGTATTGGCGAGCTATAAATCCTTTACCAGTTAATTTCTTATTTTTCATGTTAATGTCACTGGTATTATTCTTTTAGATAGGAGTTATTTCATTTAAATATGCTTATGGGTTGCTTTTTTTCCCTGATCCTCACGTGCGTTTCTGTTACTTCATTTTCAAGTGATTGTTTGGAACAGAAGGAAAAGTGTTTGGAATTGATTTGATATTACGTCATACATCTGTTGCCATTTTAGCATGCTAACATACATCTGTCTAAGCTTCTTGTTCCACTCGAGTTAGAATAATGCTGATCATGTTTGAGTCCCCTTGTTTCTTGGGCTACTGCCAGTGCTTTAGCATTAGGGTGAATTGATCTACTTACATTGCATTATCGCTAATGTTGTAATTGATGGATACTGGATAGCTATAAATCCAAAAGCCGTGGTTTGGTCATTCTAACATGTGGGAAGTTGCTTGGGGATTATATTTCTGTAGGACAAGCACACATATATCCATTTTGTAGAAGGCACCATAGTGTTCCACCGATATACATACGAGGGAACAAAAAAAATAAAAGCAAAGACTTCTACGTCAATCACGAGGATTCGCGGAAAGACTTCACAAAATATATGAATTAGTTTAAAGATGGGTGAACGATACTTAAGAACCAACCATGCATGCGGAGAAAAATTCTACCCATAAATATGAAGATGAGGTCTCCAATCTCTAGGGATTTAGTTTTGCAACTTGAAAGGAGAATTTGCTTGGAGCTCAGGCCCGGACAACAATCTACTTGATTGATGCATTTTGTTGGACTCATGAGTATAGGACGTAATTAGAGGTGGTGGGCGCCCATAGCCTTCCGTTCTCTCTCCTTCTTTCTCTCCTGCCTGGTCTTTGGGTAGGGGCGAATAGCATTCCAAGAAGTCGACATACGTTCGTTTCCACTCAATCTCTCCTCCAGCCCAGCTATACATTTCCCTTCCTCTTTTAAATCAAATTTGTCTCGCCCTTATCGCTTAACAAACTTATAAATATCCAAGCTTGAAGCTGCGGACTCCCCCTTATATAGGAGCAACTTGGAGAAGAGAACTTGGAGAAGAGAAAGCGTCGTGGTTTTCTGCAGGACCTTTATCAAATCCTATGGCGTCTTCATTCTCCCCATATCATCCATATCAAGGCCAGAGACCATACCTTTTTCTTGCTCTTGCCCACCCTTGTGCCCCAGCTAGCATTTAGAAACTTCAACACACTCCTAGGGAACACCCACACCAAACTAACATGCTTAAAATCAAGGGTCATAAATAAGTGGCCACTACACTATGAATTAGATGTTTATTTGGCAGAAAGTCCACCTTGCTGGTAGAACTCCAATTCACATGAATTTTCCGCCCTCAAGGAGATTTTCAATGATAAGTAGCTTGCAACGAGCCACTAAAAGATTCTGAAATAAAACCTTGGACGGAGCCTTATTCAGTTATTCCCAGATCCATTAAGCAAAAACATCTGTGTGCTTACCACCAAAGATTCATAAAGGTATATTGCACCTTAAATCTGCCATATTTCAATCTCAAAAGCAAAACATCATCTCCCTCTCCTACCATTAGTAACTCAGAGAGGAAACCTAGAAGGTCTGTCATCCCACCTCCTAATCATGTCTATTAATGACAGAAAGAAATATCCACGACGCCAGAACCCCATGTCTTCTCTGATAGCCTCTTGTAAATGCTTGTTTTTTTTTTTGTTTTTTTTATTTTTTATTGTTGTGCTAGCCAGAGATGAGGCGTTCTAGTGTTCTAAAATGCTTTTATGCATTCAATTTATGAGTTGCTGTGCAAATGCAATGTGCATTCCAAGAAATAACGACCTTCATGTGTGACCAATCACCCCACATGCGACTGCAATGTGGTTGCACGAAAATTCTCCAACATTTGTCCTACTCTTGGGCAAATCTTCAAAGCCATTTCCCTGGAAGAGCTTGATTGAATATTTCAAACCTCTGAAACCCAAATGGAAGCTAAAGTTCACATCACCAGCTGTAATCAAAGTCGAATACAGTGGTTTACCTTTAGGCTTTTGGTGTGTCATTGCTTTAAAGCAAATCTACAAACACAAAGGTGGGCCAATTACTGGGTAGTATCAGCTGCATACAATGAGTAGACACCATAAGAGAGAAGCTATCTACCCTCCCCACTGCAAGTCTGCAATAACATCCATAAAAACCTCGCTGTACGGTCTTGCTTGTCGTGGTACTAAAAATGTTATCTCATCTTATCATCTCGAAATGTTCATAAAAAATGACTTTTCTTCTGAACTTTGCTAAAGTGCCATATCTTGTGCAGAATTTTTGATTTGTCTTCTGCTCTTGAGCAACCGGAGCAGGAATACTATTTGCAGCCTGTGGAACCAGGTAGATGCCGGAATGCTGCATCAATCTGCCCTGTTGATTTTTCTTTTGGAGGTGATCACTTGTGGGACAAATTTAGTGTAAGTTGAATCTTGTGGTCATACATTTCTTGCTGAGTAAGGCTATTTATTGGTGTTCTATCATGCATCTGAAAATGAAATGAAATGAATGGAAAGGGCTGAAAGCCTGAAACACTGAGCACTGTCAATATAGTTTAAGCTTGATGCTTTTTGGAGGTTAAAAAATTGATGAATTAAAACCAGAAGAAAACACTAAATCAGAGTTAGAAAAAGGTCATCTTAATGGTTTGCCTTTAGGAATGAATCAACATTGTTATATCCAAATTGTTCTGCAATAAAAACTGAGGAATAATGTTGACTCCATGTGGCATCATAATCTAAATTGTGCCAACCTGTCTCATAAATGCACTTATGGTGCGGTCATGTATTATCCATCTGTCCTGTTTTATCTGATATATGTTCAGGATATTTTCTCTTCCAACTTTTCATGGTGGGTAAAACCTCTTGTCTCTTGCTCAATCATGTGATAGTTGTTCCCACATTTATTCTGTTAGCACACTCATCAAGCTCACATGTTCTCTTCTTAATTTCCCACCTCAAAATCTATTAGCTTGTACTCAGGTGTTGCTACTGAAGTGCTGAATTGATGATTCTACCTTGTTATTGAACTAGTTATTCTGAGTATTGCAGTGTGGAGTTTCATGTAGTGGTCCTATTCCTTCCTGCAGGTATTTGTCCTATTTAGTGATGGTTCTGTTTACATCCTCTGCCCAGTCGTTCCTTTTGGAAGGTAATTTACATTTCATATTGTGCTCAGCATGTTTAATGTTGTAGATGAACCATACATTATTGCTTGCAGTTTTTGCCTGGAATCGGCATTCAACAACCTAATTATCATGATGTTTACTACTTGAACTTATCAAACCCAATGTACATGAGATTGCGGTGATTTGTGTCGGTTTTGTTCTGTCTGTTACTGTGTGATGCATTCAAATAATTCTGGAAGCAGGTGCATCAGTTGATGCTCAACTCTGATAGCTCTTGTATTAAAACTGTTTTTCATGATATAAATTTTCAGATTGCCATGTGTTTGGGATCGGATGCTTTACTCATCCCTGGGAGGTCCTGTCGTAAATTATCATGTCATTATGGCCACTTTATTTTGTTGTGCTCTATAAGAGAAATAGGTATCTCTGTTTGTTAGAACATATTATCCCCCACACTTTTTGTCATGTACACATGGTATTGATCTATCGTGATGCTTCAGTTTATTGTTTGTCAATTTATCCCTAGCCCTTTTGCTGATGTTTTGTGTTGGATGCGGATGAAAATTTGAGTGCTTTGTTTGCAACAGTATGTACAAATGGGAATCCATATTGGAGATGTATCATGATGCTCAAACATTTGGGCTGGAATCTTCGTATCCAAAAGCTGTTAGTAACTCTAATCTGGCGATCACTTGGTTAGAAGCAACATTTCCCGAGCTCTGTCTCGAAGCAACAGGAGGAAATCTATCTGTAGTTAAAGCTCAGCCGTATGCTTTATTTGATGCATCCATTTCATTGCAGGTATTGATTTTTTTCTTGCCTGGTTTTTTGTTGTAATTACTTTTGTTGTTTAGAGAATGAGAAAGAAGTGTTTAGGGTGTTAACTAACCCTAACACAAGTAAGCTTTTATTTATATTACGTGGTGACTAGTTACACAACATAAGTAACCAATGTGGGACTTAGTCCAACTATTCTAACACTCCCCCTCAAGCTGGAGAATAAATATCACAAAATCCTAGCTTGTTACATAACAACTCTAAACGTGGTTTAAATAAAGGTTTAGTGAAGATATCTGCCAACTGAGCGCCTGTAGACACGAAAGGGGTAGACAACACGCCACTATCTATCTTCTCCCGAACAATATGACAATCTACTTCGATATGTTTGGTTCTCTCATGAAATACCGGATTCGAAGCAATATGTATTGCTGCTTGATTATCACAATACATAGGGATAGGTAACTGTACGCCAAACCCCAATTCTTCGAGCAAAGCTTTCAACCATACAACCTCGCATGTAGTATGAGCCATGGCACGATACTCTGCTTCAGCACTGGACCGAGCAACCACAGTTTGTTTCTTGCTCTTCCAGGTAACCAAATTTCCACCAACAAAAGTACGGTACCCAGTTGTGGACCGTCTATCAGATGGTGATCCCGCCCAATCAGCATCAGTAAAAGCCTCAACACGCAAATGACCATTTGAACGATAAAAGAGGCCCCGTCCAGGATGAGCCTTGAGATATTTCACAATACGAAGACAAGCTTCCCAATGTGGAAGACGAGGAGCTGACATGAACTGACTTACCATACTAACAGCAAATGAGATATCAGGCCGTGTATTGGTGAGATAATTCAGCTTGCCTACCAAGCGACGATAGCGGTCTGGATGAGGGAATATCTCCCCCTGATCAACACACAATTTGACATTTGGATCCATAGGGGTCTCTACAGGCTTTGCTCCCAATAAACCAGTTTCCTCTAGAATATCTAGTGCATACTTCCTTTGGGATAAACTGATCCCTTCCTTGGATCTTGCTACCTCAATACCCAAGAAATATCGGAGCTTACCTAAATCTTTGGTGTGAAACTGACGCTGTAAAAACTGTTTTAACTCATCAATACCTTTCGGATCATCCCCAGTAATAATGATATCATCCACATACACAATCAACACTACTTTCCCCCGTTCTGACTGAATAGAGAAGACCGAATGATCAGAATGGGAGCGATGCATACCAAACTGTAACACAACATCACTAAACCTGCCAAACCAAGCTCGAGGTGACTGCTTAAGACCATAGAGGGTTTTGCGAAGACGACACACCTGAGAACGCTCCCCTTGAGCAACAAACCTAGGAGGTTGCTCCATATAGACCTCCTCGAGCAGGTCACCGTGGAGAAGGTAAATCTCGAGACCCCAAAAGCTGATTACAAACAGGACCATAAGTAGTCGATGACACACCAGATATAAACCGAGTCACCTGCATACGCTCACGTTGGCGCTTCATAACCTGAACATCAGCAGAAATAGGCTCACAGATATTGAGCTCCTCACAGATACCGCGGAACTTGGAATAATAAGACTCTAATGATAAATCACCCTGTGCGATAGAAAAGAAGGACTGATGAAGATCATATGAGCGACGGAGATTGTTGACACCAGAATACATCTCCTGAGCCTGTGTCCATACTTGTTTGGCTGTAGGTAAGAAGACCAATGTGTTAGAAATATGGTCTTCCATACTATTCCATAACTCAGATCGAATCCGGGCATCCTCAGACACCCATGCCCCATATGTGGCAGCAGTGGCTGCGGGAGGGTCATCAGTCAAAATATGATATAGTGTCTCACCCAAATAATAAACTTCAACTGCCTTGGCCCAAACAGCATAATTTTTGCCATTCAAAAGTGTAGAGGTAATAGATAACCTCTCCCGAAATCGAGAAGAACGAGCCACACCATTAGGAGAACCAGAAACAGAATCAGACTTTTGCTCAGACATTTTACCAAACAATAAAGAGGCAACAACCAATAAGAATCAACAAAAAATAACTAATTAAGAACCCGTACTCAACCAACAGCATTAGCAACCAAGTACCAAACACGACAAATCCGTAACATCACCAACATATACCAAGTGATTACTACAACGGGTCTAAAACAACAACCCATAAACCAAAGGCTTACCGAAGTTAGAAAACCATTACGAGAGTTGAAGATCAGCGATGAACAGTGTCAATGTGTGAACAGTTCCCGTAATGAACAGTACCCTCGTGATGAACAGTACCCGCGATGAACAGTGCGCAATGAACAGTAGCGCGATGAACAGTAACCCGCGATGAACAGTAGCGCGCGATGAACAGTGCGAGGGGGATGGTGATTGGTGAGCAAGGGTTAGGATTATGGTTAAGGTAGAGGCTATGAGACTTTCTTTTTTTTTGGCAGAGGCTAAGATTTGGATTGTGGTTTTAGGGATTATGTACAGAGGCTAGGGTTTAGGCTAGGGTTGTGGTGGATTAAGGTTAAAATCCCGCTCTGATACCATGTTGTTTAGAGAATGAGAAAGAAGTGTTTAGGGTGTTAACTAACCCTAACACAAGTAAGCTTTTATTTATATTACGTGGTGACTAGTTACACAACATAAGTAACCAATGTGGGACTTAGTCCAACTATTCTAACAACTTTCAGACTGGATTTAGGTGTAATTGAACCACACTATAACTTGAAGATTCTTCATTAAGTTGGCATATTGTTGTAAAGTTTTATACATTTTCTTATTGGAAGTTTTATGTTTATCTCCTCCACAACAACAAAAATTGGAATCTGGTGACCCTTTGGGTAGTTAACTCTAGGGTCTGCCGATAAATCAGCTTCGCTATAAGTACCTCTTTGCCTTTTAGGACTTGAAGCAGTTCTAGGGAACTCTAACCTATGAAGGTCATCAAGCTTATTTTGACTAAATTTCATAGCATGCTTGATGGTCAAGCTTTCACATTTCAGCTTAATCCAATCTGTCACAATATGACCTGAATCCTCTTTCAGCATTGCAAATCACCAGTTATTCATTTATCGAGTCCAGTATTGATAATTTTGGGAATCCCTTAGATAGATATTGGATGTCATGAAGTTTGGATGCAAATACATTGTGTTTGCGGCTTAATGTTAATGAGTTTTGTATGCATAAGTTTTCTTCCCGCAAGGTTTCGCGTGTCTCTGCCCTTGATTCTCCTGAGATCGTTCGGTTCTTTGGCCTAACGGCTTGTGGGGCGGCACAGTTTTGGGGTGTCTCTCCGGGTGGTTATCTCTGGCTGGCGGTGGAGCTGCCCTTGCCATGGTGGACGGTGGAGGTGGCGGTGGATCTGAAACGGCAGTAGCTAGGGTTTGTTTGTGTTGTATTGATTGGGCTTGTTCCATTATTTAAACTTTTAGGCCTTTAGGTGTTTGGTCTTTCAATTATTTATTTGGGCTTTTAGGCCAACGGGTGTGGGCTTTGTCCCAATGGGTTTTCCGTGTTTGGTTTCTTGCTTACTTGGGGATTGGGTCTCGGATGGGCATAGGATTATTATTAGCGATGTAGATCGTTTGGGTCTCGGACTCTCGGGTTAGAAATTTGATGCCATCATTCCTTGTTCCTATTAATCTTTGTAACTTTCAGAGATTAATGAAATTTTTTTGCCTTTAAAAAAAAAAAAAACATTGATTACAACTCTCTAAAGACGAATAGTGTGTCGGGAAATTAGGGAAAGAAAGAAAACGGGAAGAAAATAGTTATCTCTTGTTTGTTTTGTTTCAAGTTTAGAAAGAAGAAGAGAAAACGCCAAGAAAAAGAGATGGACCATAATTATACTCTTCACTTCTATTTGTTTTCCTTTCCTCTTTCTATCTTCTTTTTTTGGGTAATCTTTCCATCTTCATATTCTTTATTAAGTTAGATAACTATTTCCTTTCCTCGGCTCTGTGAAATTAAACAAGCGAGAGTTAATTTCCGTTAACTTTCTTTCTTTTTTGTGCAAAACCAAAGCAAAGAAATTATTACACTTTCGTTGCAGTTTTCTGTTTTTTCTTTCTCTCCCTTCCCCCGCTTTTCTCGTTCTTTCCGAACACTGTTTCATGCAACCTTTTCTTTTATGTTTTACAGGGTCCTCTACCTAAAGTAGGTCATGGTGGGGAAGAAGATATACACGCTCAAGTTGAACAGTCTGAAGGGCGGGCAGTCAGTTTACTCTACAATGCAATCAGTAAAGATTCTATTCTGGTAACAGCCTGGAGTGGTGGGCAACTGCAGATAGATGCTCTAGCGGATGAAGTACAGCCAGTCTGGATTGTTGGTACCCCGCCTCGTGTCTGTTTCGATTCTCATGATCGTATCATTGGTGTTGCTATGATATGTGAATCAGTCACAGGCGATCACTCTGCATTGAAGCTTTACGAGCCATCTGATCATACTGTTTGGTCAGGATATCCTCCCCCTTTGTTGAGACTAGCAATGGTGGATTTAGCTCTGCCAAGAAATAGAGAAAGTACTTCTCTTATTTCAATGGTTTCTGACCCCCTAATCCCAGAAAGAATGTTCATTCTTCATGATGGGGGGATAGATTCCATTGTGTTACATTTTCTCCCTTTTACAAGTCAGACAAGCAGCAAGAATGAAAGCATGAGAACCCCTTCTGTCCATCCTGTTCTTTGCACATCCCAAGGAGGATCCTCATCTCCTCTTTTCGGTTTCTTGGCATTATCAGATTCATTTGGATATTCATGGATTGTGGGGTTGACCTCCTCTCGCGAATGCATTGTGCTTGAGATGAAAACTTGGGATCTCCTGCTTCCCGTTCATGTTGAAAGGGAGGGAGTTGCAACCTTGGATGAATCAAGAGTTAATGATAATCTAGTTATAAGCAAAGAACTACTTAGTGGCCCCAAGGTTGTTCTTCTTCCTCCATCATCAAACCTACGCTCTGTGACTGCTGATTCTATTGAAGGACGATCGACTCTTCATCAGTACTTCAAGCTTTTTCACGAAAATTATGTGGAGTATGCACACAAGGTAACAGCTGCTCATCTGATTTGCGTCCAACCTTTTTTGGGTATACAGAGTTACCATGTCCACTTCTACTGGAGAATGTATTTTATCTCCTTTGCCTCTCTTCTCATCATTCCATTATGTTGTGAGAACATATTTTTGTTTATCACTTTGAGTTGCAGAACATGTGTCCTTGTATTTTGCAAAACAACATTGCGTGGACTTAGTTATGAGTATTAGGTGTGGGTGTGTGCCTCGAGGCATTAAACCGCCTTAAATCCTTTATCTGTGGGTATGCACCCGTACTTTGGGTGCGGCTATGTGGACCCAGTCTGAACACAGAAAATTAGACTGAAGTTTTTCATCAATATCAAGTGAAAGATGTTTTCACCACCATGCTTCTTAATTAGACTTGTCCAAGCATGTATTTCAATCTCTCAGGAGTTCTAATATATTCAGGGTAATACACCTCCTATTTTCATTTTTCTGGTTTTATAGGTGTATTTCGAACTCAAGCATCATGGACCTCAATTAAAGAAAATCATTGAAGACCAGCATGGTCGTTTACGTGGGGCCCAACAAAAGCTCTTGAAAGTTGAGGAGAAACAAGAAAGCCTAGACGATCGCATTGCTCGTGCAACTCAGGTGCATAGTCTCCTAGAAGAACGCTTGCAGAGGTTGGGAAACTTGCCGAGGGTCCGTAAGAAACCATTGTCAAAAGCAGAGAGAGAGTTCAAGTCAGAACTAGGTAAGTAAATCTTTCACATGTTGTATCTCTTTTCATTCAGTTATCTGAATACAAAAGGCAATTGTTAGCTTGATGATTGTATTTTTGTTATCCGTAGATGGATTTCGTCAATATTCTTTTCAAGTGCTGCTAATAAAATACGAAAGATAGAAGTGTTTTTCCTTCTCTTATGAGAAGTGCACCTTTTCTTCCACTCAAGCTATTCCTTGTTATTCTTTGAACTGACACTGTTTACGAATTTAGTCATCACCATGCTTTAGTCGTGGATGCTTCTTTCTCATTAACTCACGAGTTTGGAATTGTCTTGAGTGGAAAACATTTTCCAAAATCATAACATATGGTTGTAGCTCATTTTTCTCGCTTGCTGGCACCTTCTTTTGGTTTCCCCCCAATGTTATTGACATGCAACGTTGATTATTTTGCAGACAGGTTTACTGGGGTTGAGTTGGATGCTTTGCATTCTTCCATTGAAGCTTTGAACGCACGGTTGCAAAGATATGTGCATTCTTCACAGGGCAATCCATCCAACCAACAGAGGCAAATGTCTAGGAAGAATTATGTCCAAGATGACCATATCTCTCTCCTCAAATCTTCACTTGACAAACTTTCACTTGTAAATAGTGAGAATACGAAAAAGGTTAAACTTCTTGAATCTGCACTGAGTCATCGTCAAAGCAGCGGCTAACAATCGTTTGAGGTACATGTCAAATTCAATCGCTTCTACCCGCACATCTATCAAGCACAGATCTGGAGTCCAGACACAAGCCCTCTCATTAGGGGTGGGTGAAACCCCCCCTTGCGAGAGGGGGTGTCAGGTCCTGTGTCCGGTAGGTTTCCCCTAGATTGAGCTCGAGCCTGTCAACAGCTGGATGAGTTGTTTGGCTTGTTTTGAAGCGGAACATGCTCTTGAAATCAACATTATAGCTGGTTGATTTTCAGGTCTCTTGTTGATTACTTGTCTGTATGATGTACAAGCTGACTCATGGAGCTGAAGAGGGGGACACTGTGGCTAAAGTTTTCTTTGTATCAACCCAAAGGACTCTAAACCCTAATCCCTCTAAATTACCCAAAGATTAGCTGTTGAGTTCTGGATTACTGGGTAAGCATACTATGTAACTGGCCAACAGAGGGTAGAAAGCTACTACTAATTCCTAGGTTTTTAAATGAGTGACTGACCACTTTTCTAGCTTTACTCAACACATTATAGCATTGTACGGAGTATTTGAGATGTATGTGCACCACCATCGGTTATGGTTGGATATGCTAATGATGCGCTAAATTTGTATTCTTTTTTAACCACAAATTATAAGGAAAAACAGGTGCATACTTTTGCTCTAGTTTTAATTGGAACCCCTCAAATGGGCCGTGGGATTCCCCTTGGATTAATAGTGGATTAATCTAAAAATAATATTGGCTATGTTCGTTTGGAAGTGTTTTTATTTTGTTTTCCAATCATTACCCTACTTCTTTTTCCAATTATTACTCTATTTCTATAATTATTACTTTCTCATCTCTCTCTATCTCTCTCCAATCATTACCTCTATTTTCAATCATTACCCTATTTCTCTCTCTACTAATTATCAAAATTAAACTAAACTAAACTCTCAACCAAACAAAGCCAGTGATACCACGTGGCATTCATAGTGAGAAGGTGATTTCATTTTTAATTTTCCATGAATTGACTTTTGGGCACGTATAAGTTTGGTGTTTTACAAAAGGCTGTTGATTTGGTCACTTTTTTTTTGTTAACGTCACTCTCATGCAAGTGTATTTTGTGTAAAAATATACTTGCAGGGAAGTGACGTTAATAAAGAAAGAAGTGGCAAAATTATTTCCCTCACAAAATGTCAAATACTTTCTCCGTTTCGGTTTATTTGTCCCCTTTTTTATTTTTTAAGAGCGTTTGACCTCTTAAAGAATTGTCTATAATTTTTAATTCGTAATGTTTTTAATATGTAATATAAATCTTGTTTGATAAATTTCAATTAATTTTATCATACAAAATCTTTAAAATCATAAAAATATATAAAATGTAAGATATGAGTATTTTTGAAAGACACGAATTTCGACAGTTGGACAAACAAATTAAAACGGTGGGAGTAAGTTCTTAGCATTAGCAGAATATTGAATATTCTACAAGCATATTATCCCCATTCCCTAAAACAAACTGGCCTAAATATATTAATGTTGTTTTCCTCCCAATCCTGAGCTGCCACGTTGTACTGCTGCAACTGTGCATATTTCAATCTCTTTTGCTCACGCACACCACTATTTTTAGTAACAGTGCCTCAAAATAAAATGGTACTCCTATATCTAATCTTTTAAATTTAAGTATGAGCTTCAACAAAATTCACAAGCCTGTACATTGCACCGCATGGTTCAGAACACAAAGTGATTTAATTTCACCTCTTGATTTTTGGACTCGGGCCGAGATCTGGAAAATCAAATTTGGGTTTATGTTTGTTGAATCTGACCAGCCTTGGCGACAGACTCTCACGCTCTCCAACAACAATGGTGAAACATCATAGCAGCAATGACCGTCACAGGAATAGAATCTAGCTTGACGCAAATCATGAATCAAAGTAATATCATTTGCTCTTAACAAAATATTTTTTCATGGATCATGGATCCCAAGTGATCTTCACATACATATTTCACCGCATCACCATACTCATATTCATTTTTTTTAAAGCTAAAGTGTCCGAATCAGTTTATGCGCATCTCGACAAATTTGGAAGAATCAATGCAACCACCCACTTGCGGGAGTTTCAATTGAAATGAGAACAAAGCTTTTTATGGACTGGCCCCAAAAGAGTTGATAGCACTTGAGAAGTTTCGGACTTGAAATCTGATGAAGTAGTAAACTCTAAATCGCAAGCCTCGACCACTAGGTCAACCATTTGAATAAGCCTTGACTACTAATAAGTCATCCCTTTGAATTTTTATTCAAGCTTTTTGTTTGGGTTACCAGGTAATGCATAAATGAAAACATGAAAAAACAAAAAATGATACCGATCTCATATTCATATTCATGTGTTGTTCAAAAGTCAAGGATCAAATAATCGCTCTTCTTGTCTATCTTTATGGTGACCCATTTTGTCCGAATTTCCCTTTGATTTTGACCATAGGAACGTGTAACATAAATCAAGAAAAGGTATTAAAAAAAAAATCACAAACAGCAAAACGAAATTCACAAACGTGAAAAAAATAATACAATGGCTGAAATAATTAATATTTTCTTTGCAAAGGCATAATGTTTTCTCGATACGATGCCCATCATTATTCAAACAGGGGTATAATTTTCAAAATCACTTAATTCACAGTATACTCCATCATATTCACCGCTTCGGAGTAATTTGACATTGATCATGAAAAAAAATAGTAAAGTAAATTCGACACGAGATATAAATTGGGTCGGCGTAGAATAAAGTGGAGCTACGTAGAACATCCCATCTTCGGTGCACAAGTACTGTTTTCTGTCTTTATTTCTCTTTATATAGCTTTAGCCACTTGGGTCTGGTCTGGTGAGAGAGAGAGAGAGAGAGAGAGAGGAAATGGGGAGGCTATTTGTGGTCAATCTAGAGGGAAAGATCTACGGCTGCAAGCACTGTCAAACCCATCTAGCTCTCTGTGAAGACATCGTTTCCAAGGTTTCCTTCCCTTCTCCACTTTTGATCGGTCTTGTTTTTTTTCTTTTCATTCTGCGCTCTTTGTTCTGTCATGTTTTGATACGGGATTTGTCCTTGATGATCAGATAGTTTATAATTGAAATAGAATGAGGATTTATCTCTGCCAACCTAGAAATGAGGAACCCCCAATTGGGTCTTTCGTCCTTTGACCCCTAAGTTGGTGTAGCAACCCAAAATAGATGAATGGGGTTGGTAAATGCTTTTCCTCTTATGGGAGTCTTGATTGTTAGTTATCTTGATGACTTGATCTATGTTACATAGACTTTGTTACGAGTACGTGTGTAAGTGTCGGACTCATCTAATTCTCATACCAACGACGTTGGGATACCGAAATATGCATATACTTTAGCAGATATGTTTATTTTCCCAGGTAGATTACCTTTATAAGGTGCCATGTATCGTTTCATTCACAGTATGATAATTGCAGTAAAATGGGATCAGTTGTTAAATGTAGGTACCCAATGAACATAGTATGCACATATAGGTAATGCTAGGTGTCTTGGGCCAGCTTGTGCGCACCTTGGACTAATCCTTATAGCCCCACAGCCATTTTACAAGCTTACGCATGGGGTGAGGTGCCTCATAGAGTTGCTGGCAAAGAGAATCGAACATAAGACCTTTGGAGGGAGCAAACCCCTAAGTTTCAGGCCAAGACCACTATGCCAACCGTTGGGTTGCACATATTTTAAATTGTATGTTTCTTTATCCCTTTGGCAATTTATTCTTGGATATGGAAGATATGTTTCTAAACAAAGTGGGTAGGCCAACATCTTTAGTTTACACACTCCAAATTATTCAACTTCGGTTTGATGGTTACTAATCCAACTTCAGCGGTGACTAATACCTTTGATTGCTTTTCACATACAAGGCCTAATGTCTGTTTCCTTTTGTTGGATTTGTGTCAAGTTTATGTAAGTGGGAGCTTTCCAGGAAGCAAATGTTCTGACTATGTGCATTGCCTGTGTTCTTTGATTCAGTCTTTCCAGTGCAGGCATGGCAAGGCTTACCTCTTCAATAAGGTGTAAGTTGTTTCTTGATTTCGGCAAGCAATTTTAGTGTCTTAGTACCAGACTCTTGTTCGCACAACTTGATTTGGATATATGATTTTACGTTTTCTTGAACCATGAGATGCCATCTATTTGTAAAGTTTTCTGTCATGTCCTCTTGGAATTGTAAGGCATGTTATTCTTTCTTTTTCTTCTTGTTTTGGATGTGTGCGAGTGTGTGTGTGTGTGTGTGTGTGGGGGGGGGGGGGGGGGGGGGGGGGGAAGCTCTCTCCACAGTGGTTAATTTCCGTTTAAGATAGTGCGAGGTTAACACCCCAAAGCGTGAAAAGTAAAACAGTAAAACAAAGTAGGAGGCCAACCAGGCTACAAAGGGAAGATAGAGAATGCTTGTGGTTCGGCTTCAAGTTATGCTCTCTCTGAAGTCTGCACATAATGTCATTAATATCATGCGTTGACATGGAAATACTTGATCTTCTTATGTTTTATGCTCTTGACTCCTATTTCTGGCAGAGTGAATGTCACTGTTGGGGATAGAGAAGAAAGAGTGATGATGACTGGACTGCACACTGTTGCTGACATTTTCTGCGTAGGATGTGGATCTAATGTGGGATGGAAATACGTAAGTGCTGGAGGCATCTATTCTATATCTTGTTCCTTGTACATGTATGTTATGTTTATGTTTTTTAGTTGCTTGGTTGTTTCATTTTCAGGAATTTGCCAATGAAAAGGGCCAAAAGTACAAGGAAGGAAAATCTGTCCTTGAGCGGTTAGTGTGATAGCCTCAGCTTCCTCACTTCAGTCGTCCTTTTTTTTTTTTTTTCACTTCCCTCCATACATCCATGATCGTTAAAGCTGTGTTTGGATCAATGACTTACGGAGGGATTCATGAGAAAGGAAAAGATGAATTGAGAATTCGGAAGTTATCCTTAGGTTTCCCTGTCACTTCTCTTTCCCTTTATTAATTCCCTTCACAAATCGATGATCCAAGTACAGCCTAGATGGGGAAAAGGTGTTTGAGATTTCTTTATTCTTTTAATTGGGCAGGTTTAAGATTTCAGCCCCGGATGGAAGCAACTACTGGGCAAGTCATGAAGCACATGTTGGTGGAAGTGATGCAGATGATGTTTGATTTCTCTTAATTCCAACTGTAAATTCTTAATCCTCCCTGTTCTTTCATTCAACTTGTGGATTCTTGAATTGGTAATTTATCATTTCAGCCAGCTGCACTATGTTGCCCTTATGACTTGTACCAAGACTCCACTGTTAATATTGGGTTTACTGCTACATTCAAACTTATGTTAGAACATCTATGATTCTAATGGCTATGGTATTGTCCTTTTGGTTAAAGATACTCTCTTTTCTGGAAACAGACTCGCGAAATACAGAACTTTTGTTTGTTGTTCGGAACTTTGAGTTTATAAGAATTCTGTGGGAAGGATCACATCAATGGAAAAAGATTGAAAAGATCACCCGAGAACCATTTCGTACATGAGTAAGCGATGAAAATGATATCCGTGTTTTTGTCCTAACTTTTCTTTTTCAAAAGGATACTTTTGCAAAATGCTGCAATCCAATGGGGCCGTTATTCTCTCCTTGTTTATTTCTTTCTGTTCCCTTTTTCGTTCCTATTAGAACATGGTCATTGGGTCGCAATCGAAGTCGCATAATGGGCGAGTGGGTGCGGGAGCGTGATTCATGAAAGCTTCTTTCAGAAACCTCTCAATCAACTAAAATTTGTGAGTGTGAGGATTGAGAGCTCAAGCGGAGGGCGAGGATTGAGAGCGGGAGTGGAAGGCCTTTGAAGGATTATGCGACTAAGGTTGCAATCACAATATATGCTATGTGGTGTATCTGGTGTACCTGTATTTGGACAAGGAAGCCATGAAAATGCCTTTCATCTCTCAAGCTTTGGATATGAATTTACTGTGCCGTTTGGGTCGAATGTGCTCTTGACTAGGGGGTTCAAAGGCTATACATAGCCTTAAACCACAAACGCCTCTAATGGGGCTCAAACCCTAGCCTCCCACAAGGGAAGGACTAGGAAATATTATTGGGTTACAAACCCTTCGGCAAGCAAAGCAGGTTACCTTAGGAAAAAAGGGATGGAAAGTGGTACCACTAATGAACATCTAGTCGATTAAAAAAACATGAACATCTAGAAATCGGGGGGATTTTCTTTGAGGAAAAGTTATTAAGTGCTTCTGGAGATCAATCTCTTCCACACATTGGTGGGAGCTCCTTCACAAAGTGTATTGCTCCACAATGTGTGGCGAAGATTGGCCTTGAGCACAGAGTGCTCCAAGACATTAATAATCACTCTTCCTTGAGATTGCATAAGGTTGAAAAGTGTTCATGGAGAACAGAATTTCTAGAAATCGGGTGAAAAAAGGATGTTTAAAAGGGCAAGTTCTACTAAATAACCACAAGGCAAGTCCATTCATGTGACAGTAATCAATGGATCATAAACAGCTTAAATTTGGACTTGAGGTTTCTGTAGTGCAGAAGTGCACTCCAGTGACCCCGGTTCCGCTGTATTGGTGAGTGAGTGAACTGAACAAGAATGAAAAATCCACGGGACATACATCACCAAGGCCAAGTTTGATTGGGTGAACCAAGGAGGGGTTGCGTATTTTGTCAGCTGAGCCATCTGGACCAACAGTGAGAGGATACCAAATACCCACATCTCTTGCAAAATGTACCCTGCTTGATGTTAAGAATAAGGTGCCTCGGCCTTTGGAACAAAACCACGAGAATTGGATAAAAACAAGCACTATGTTGCCCTTATGACTTGTACCAAGACTCCACTGTTAATATTGGGTTTACTGCTACATTCAAACTTATGTTAGAACATCTATGATTCTAATGGCTATGGTATTGTCCTTTTGGTTAAAGATACTCTCTTTTCTGGAAACAGACTCGCGAAATACAGAACTTTTGTTTGTTGTTCGGAACTTTGAGTTTATAAGAATTCTGTGGGAAGGATCACATCAATGGAAAAAGATTGAAAAGATCACCCGAGAACCATTTCGTACATGAGTAAGCGATGAAATGATATCCGTGTTTTTGTCCTAACTTTTCTTTTTCAAAAGGATACTTTTGCAAAATGCTGCAATCCAATGGGGCCGTTGTTCTCTCCTTGTTTATTTCTTTCTGTTCCCTTTTTCGTTCCTATTAGAACATGGTCATTGGGTCGCAATCGAAGTCGCATAATGGGCGAGTGGGTGCGGGAACGTGATTCATGAAACCTTCTTTCAGAAACCTCTTAAACAACTAAAATTTGTGAGTGTGAGGATTGAGAGCGCAAGTGGAAGGCGAGGATTGAGAGCGGGAGTGGAAGGCCTTTGAAGGATTATGCTACTAAGGTTGCAATCACAATATATGCTATGTGGTGTATCTGGTGTACCTGTATTTGGACAAGGAAGCCAAGAAAATGCCTTTCATCTCTCAAGCTTTGGATATGAATTTACTGTGCCTTTTGGGTCCAATGTGCTCTTGACCAAGCAAAGCAGGTTTTTTTTTTTTGCCAAACGGTGTACATCAGTGGGAGTTATTGGTTAGGGGTAGGTTTTGTCAGGTCTACGGGGGTTCAAAGGCTGTACATAGCCTTGAACTACAAACGCCTCTAATGGGGCTCAAACCCTAGCCTCCCACAAGGGAAGGACTAGAAAATACTATTGGGTTACAAACCCTTCGGCAAGCAAAGCAGGTTACCTTGGGAAAAAAAGGGATGGAAAGTGGTACCTTTAATGAACATCTAGTCGATTTAAAAAAAAATGAACATCTAGAAATCGGGGGGATTTTCTTTGAGGAAGAGTTATTAAGTGCTTCTGGAGATCAATCTCTACCACACATTGGTGGGAGCTCCTTCACAAGATGTATTGCTCCACAATGTGTGGTGAAGATTGGCCTTGAGCACAGAGTGCTCCAAGATATTAATAATCACTCTTCCTTGAGATTGCACAAGGTTGAAAAGTGTTCATGGCGGACAGAATTTCTAGAAATCGGGTGAAAAAAGGATGTTTAAAAGGGCAAGTTCTACTAAATAACCACAAGGCAAGTCCATTCATGTGACAGTGATCAATGGATCATAAACAGCTTAAATTTGGACTTGAGGTTTCTGTAGTGCAGAAGTGCACTCCAGTGACCCCGGTTCCGCTGTATTGGTGAGTGAGTGAACTGAACAAGAATGAAAAATCCACGGGACATACATCACTAAGGCCAAGTTTGATTGGGTGAACCAAGGAGGGGTTGCGTATTTTGTCAGCTGAGCCATCTGGACCAACAGTGAGAGGATACCAAATACCCACATCTCTTGCAAAATGTACCCTGCTTGATGTTAAGAATAAGGTGCCTCGGCCTTTGGAACAAAACCACGAGAATTGGATAAAAACAAGCACTAGTTTCCCAAGCAACCTCGGATGAAAACAAGCACCAGTTTCCCAAGAAACCTAGGCTTGGGTTTCCCAGAATTTCTGTTATCCAATCTTGAACTCATGATTCCAAGTGCAAGACAATGAACTGAAAGGAAGTAGTATATTATAACAAATCAAAGCTACCGAGTCTGCTAGAGTCCTAAAAAGGTTTGCCCGACACAAAGGTGTTGCACTCCACCTAGAAGAAATGCAATTTTACTACACATCACGGTAAAAACTCTGGAAAACCATGTTTTCCTTACATATACAGAACGAAAATATATATAAAAGTTAAGCTCCATGCAACCAGAGCTCTTGACTTACAAAGCTAATAGTAACTAAAGACTACCACGAAACCCTCAAACAACAGCTATAGCCTCAACAGGGGTTGCTGTGGGTACATCCTTTGGAGGAGCAGTAGTAGCAACGGAACCTTCACCACCAGTTTTGGCATCCTTGGTGGTGGGTGCTGGCGGAGGAGAAGGCTTCAGGTGTGGAGGTGTATTGTGCTTCAGCTTTATGAGTATTTGCCTCATCCTCGCTAGGTCAGTTGGTTTTCCAGGCTTTGGCCCTTGTACTACAACAATGGACGGCTGCTTCTCCTGTTCTTTCTTTCCTCTCTTCTTCGCTATTGTTGGCACTTCATTAGGGATGAGGTCTGCGATTGTCTTCCAGTAGTTCTTGTCTGCGTCGGCATGGAACTTCTCTTGGCTGGCCAGAAATACCTGAAGTGCATATACGAAGTTAGAACTGTGGACATTTATGCTTCACGGGGTCAAAGACTCACAGGCACAAAGGCTCCGTTTGGTTACTACATTCAAAGAAGGAAAAAAGATGTAGAAACTTGTTCAGTTGACGATATTTTAAAGCATCAAACAGATGTTTCAAATTCTCGAAACCCATTACCAGTACATGATGAATGTGACATGAAAATGTTGTTTCAAGAAATAATGGTTGAAAGGTAGCTAGGAAAGATGATGGTTCCACCAAGTCATTTTAAAAATCAAACTGTAAAACCTTTCATCTATTTGCACTGCCGCTGGCCAGATATAAAACCATGAGATCCACTGCACAGCCCGGGGAGAATTCTTCAAGAATTCCATGAACAATGAAGATACTCATTGTTATTTTCCTCAATAAATTGGTATTATAGTAAATCTCGTGTGTTTTCCCTGGACAGTATGAAGCCAAGACATGCACTTTGCCACCTTCCCCCCTCAAAATCGAGGCTATCAACTCTCAAGGGATGCTAAAAACATATAATCAATTATCAAATGTTGCTCTCTAGGCCCATCTCATGTCATCCGACTCATCCCACTGGACTGGGAGATAACCCACTAGATGAATGAAGGCCCGTCACTTTTTTTGTTATTTATTTTTTATGTCCATAGTACTTCCATTTTTCCCCAATTAACCAACATGTACTCACGCAACGGAAGATGACTGAATAAGAACCATTTTAATGACGGATGAAATAAAAATCATTTTGGACCGGCAAACAACTAAAACATCAAAAAGTATACCAAGAATAGAAACCTCCATCCTCACCTTCTCCTTTTCCCTGTTAGCAGCTTTGTTGGTTTCACAGCTGACCTTTCTTTTACTGTAGAAGTCAACCTTGAAGTCCTCTGCTTCCTCAATAATTTGGCTCAACAATTCCCTCTCTCTCTTCTCCTTCTCCTCAAGGCGAATTGCATTCATCCTGGAATTTTTGAAATGCAACATGAATACTTCTCATCATCGTCATTTTTTTAGCTTCCAGTCAATAAGGTGAATTAATCAGTAGGTTTTAGCAGTAGGTTATAGCAAATTCTGCTAGCTCCTCGAACACTTGTTTGTGACAAACATAAATACACAGGCAACCACGAGTGAATCATTACACCATGTCAGTCCGTCCACTTGATATAAAAACTACTTTTCGTGGGATAACTGTGCCTTTGATGGATCTCCCCATCCCATATAATGATAAAATGTCATAAAACCAGACAGAACCGGAAAATGATTTGATTTACATGGACGCCCTAATCAACAACAGACACCCTTTCCAATAATCGTTATTGAATCCACAAATGCAAATTTCCATTCAATCCAAAAGAAAGAAAAAAAAGGCTGATTGACATAAGAAAGACTAATACTCACAATTCACGCACAAAATTCCTATTAACTCCTTCAAGTGACCGAATAGAGATGCAGATAAACCTGTCCAAACCCTTCTCCGTCGAGTGGGACCCTCCGCTCTCAATCCTCGCTCTGCATGTGTGCATGCCTTGCCTAGCCCAGCAACAAACACATGCCGTTTTACAAATACTTCAGTTCTTTTTTCTGGCCATTTACTGTAGGATGTCCTAGCACAAGGCATTGAAGCCAAACGGCCAAAATAAGGTCCTGCCATGCCTTGCCTAGCCCAGTGACAATCAAATGTCGTTCCATGCCTTGCCTACCCCAGCGACAAGCATATGCCGTTTCACGAATACTTTGCTCTCAATCTCCACTCTCGCGAATTTTAGCAATTAAATATCTTTTCGAAAGACTCTTCACGCTCGCCCTCGTGTATAGCTAGCTTCTGTATTATGTGACCTAGGTCCGAACCACCTCACTTTTTTTTTTATTATATATATAGCAAATAAATCTATTGAAAAGGCATAAGGGGATGCCACCCATGTACAAATTACGAACTACTTCACTAAAATGGAAAACAAATTGAAACCTAAGAAAGTCAATAGATCAATTCACAGCTCAAAAACCAATCGAAACAGCTAACCTCCTCCATTCTCTAAGGGCGAATCCTTCCTCGTGCTCCATCTCCGCAGGCGGCGGCAAAATCGGCCCATCCGCCTCCACGTAGCCACTGTCAAACCCCGTCCCATTCGCTTCCGTCGAGAACTCGGTCGGATCGGGCGAGAATCTACCGCCCGAGACGTAGATCGGCGACTCGCCGCCGCCGACGGCGGAGTCTACGACGGACTCGGATTCGGCAAAGTTGGAGAATGACTCGAAGCGCTGGGAAGACAGGCGAGGGTCGTAGCCTTGGTATCCGTCGTCGTTGAAAGGCCGAGTTGCGGGGGCGGGCGAGTCGTCGCTGAGTTGATCGAACGAGTCAGTGGAGAATGAAGAGGCCATGGTTGTTGGAAATCTGTGTGCTTGTGCTTCGGTGGTGTTGAATCACTGGTGCCTTAAGTGGATTCAATGTCGAGTGGGTCGGCTTAAGCCCAGCCCAAGGTTAAGAAAGGCAAGGAATAGCTGTAATCCAGTTAGAGGTGTAGAATAGGTCGTGCCGTGCCCACCCAACCCATTTAGTTCCGTGCCAAATGTGTTTCGTGCTGTGCATTTTAGAATATCCTCGGTCTAGCTTGGCCCACGAGAACTCCTAACCCGTGTCGTTTTGTATCGTGACCCCCAATTGGAATTATTTTATCGGGCATTGTAAAGATGAAATTAAAAAAATACAAATAATTTATCAAGAATTGCAATTTCGTAATACAATGAATGTAAAAATAGATAAGAGTTGCATTATTATAGTTTGAGTACATTCTAACTATGTTAACACCTACTCAATTATTAATCATTTATAATTCTTTAACCTTAAGCACCAAACAATTCAAAATAAATATGATAATTCTCTACCGATAATCATGAACAATTGAACATTGTAACTCATCAATTGTGGGACAAAGCGCGTATGGAGTGTACATCTACTTTCGTTAATTATTTTACATTTTCGAATTTTTGCTCGTGCCATGCTAGTGCCAAGTGCCCAAACAACTGCTTAGCGTGGCCTGCCCGATCCGTGTCGTGCCACTCTAAATGTGTTGAGCTCGTGTCGTGCCTATGCTGGCCCGACCTGTTTGACACCTCTAAACCTAGCGTAAAGTTTGCCTCTAGTTTGGTAATGAGAAAGTTAATGGGTAAATATTTAATGATTAAAAGTGTAGAATAATTTTAAAAAGTGGAGGTAAAAGTTAATGTGTAAAGTGTAATGATGATATCTTTTTATGAAGTTAGATTTAGGCCTTGTTAAGTTGTTTTCACTAAATTAAAAGTTGTAGTATTTGATTTTTTTCCCTGTATTTATTCAAAAAAATTCTCATTTGTTAATTTGCGCCCAACCTTTATGGATTATAAGTTCGACTCAACGAGAGTAACCGAAAAAATAAAAAATTATGACGTTTACCGAACATTATTTGAAGACATCAAGAAAATTTCGGAAAATCAATCATTTTTTGACTTTTTCTTAAAGGTTCCAAACACGAAAAAACAAAATATCCGTTAAACCTACTCCATCACTTTCTGATAACCTCCCTCTAATTTGTTAATAAAAGAAAGCTACTGTAATTATCCAAAAATATCAGGGGAGGTTTCTATATTTTTTCCAAAATAGAAGTACCAGAAAACAAAATCTCTTTCTCAGCGAGTCGTCGTTCATCTTTGCCCCCCTCTCCCATTGGATCCACACCCGATTATTTCCCATGGCGAGCCTCTGGAGAGCCGCGATGGGCGGCGCCACCCCCGACTGCGGCGGTGTCGAGTTCTGGTCCGCCCCCGAGCGGTCCGGCTGGCTGACCAAGCAAGGCGAGTACATCAAGACGTGGCGCCGCCGCTGGTTCGTCCTCAAACAGGGAAAACTCTTCTGGTTCAAGGAATCCATCGTCACCCGCGGCTCCACGCCGCGCGGCGTCATCCCCGTGGCCACCTGCCTCACCGTCAAGGGTGCCGAGGACGTGCTCAACAAGCAGTTCGCGTTCGAGCTCTCCACTCGGTCCGAGACCATGTACTTCATCGCGGACTCGGAGAAGGAGAAGGAGGACTGGATCAACTCGATCGGACGGTCGATCGTGCAGCACTCGAGGTCGGTCACCGCTAACGAGATCGTCGATTACGATAGCAAGCAGTAGAATGAGACGGATGTGTATACTCGTCGATTGTTATCGAAACATTATGTGCGTTCGATCTTTCTCTTATTGATGATTTTGATTTTTCATGTTATGTGCGTAAATTGTATATTAAATAGCATTTCCAGCCCTAATTCCGAATTTTCCTCAAATTTGACTAAAAACTTGAGTTAAAGTTTATGAAACGCTCTGGTGGATAAACTCAAATCTAAGCACAAATTTGAGCAGAAGCTTCATTTAATGGCATGATTGTAAATTGGGGAGGAGGAAAATGGCTTTATAAAGTTTCAGTAAATATTCGAGTTAAACTCAATTTGGCATAGGTTTGGGTCGAGGAGTGGAATGGATTTTAGGGGTTTTTAACTCGAAGATCGAGTTTGAGTGAAAAGAAGGGTAAGAGCTGGAGATGCTAATATATAAGTTGATTGTTTTGTTTCCAGATCTTAATGTGATCCTGTGGTTTTGTTTGGAAGATGTTCATTTGTGAGTGTATTGTAATATGTGACTTGTTGGCGATTATGTAAGATGAGAAGATCAATTTCATGTGGCATTTGTTGTTCTGAATTCATTGGTGGGGATCATTTTGGCTAGTTTTATGCACGTTGCGGGTACAGTAATTTCAGGTATTTTCGTGTTTGATCTTCGCAAGAGTACTCTATGTTCTTGCTATTTGTTTGAGATCTTAAATTTGATGAAATTGGAGCACCTGTGCTGTAACTGCTATTCGTTTGAACGTATTATTGTTCATTGGTGAAACCCACGGTTAGTTTTGTAATCTGTGATTTGTGGGCAAGTTATTATGATGATTTTGTCTGTCTGTTTTGAATTCTTTGATATGCCTCTGTTGCCACTAGCAAAAGTACAAAGAAGTCACACTCCAGTAGTCTTTGTGTTTGTGATTTTGTTGCATGCTTCAAAAGGTGAATCTACGTTATTGGGAGCATGAATACGATACTGATTGTGCTTGCATAATTGCTAAACTGTGTAGTCAAATGCATGTTTTTGCTCTGAGCTTAGTTTTCCAAAATTATTTCTATGAGACCCTGGGTGCGAGTCTTGCTAGAGGGTAGCTGCATCGCAATCTTTTTGGTGGCTTCTGAGTTGATAGAGTTAAGATCTTGGTGCTAATGACTGGCATGTTCGAATTTTCTCTCCTTAATGTACCATGTGGTAAGAGCAATACAACGGCCTAAAGCTCATACATGAAGCACTAGCTAATGACAAGAACCAAGCAACTATCAGTAGCTCTTGGGAATTTTCTAACATGGGAACTTTTGAGGAAAGTGAGTTTTTCCTTTGTTAAATTACATGAGATCCATGGTCTGCTATGAGCACAGATCCTGTGTACACGTCCTCGGGCCTATGTAACATGGACTCACCGTCACTCACTGACACTCAGGTGGGAGTGTGGCTAAGTGTCAGGCCTCCCCCTGAACCCTAAGTCTCGGCCATTGGGATTCAGGGAGATGTATCTAAAAGAGTTAGGTGCAATTACGGGATAACTCATTGTCATTTAGGCGTATGTCATAGGATACTATGACGAGAGGATCAGTCCTTCTCTTTCTGCCATTCAAGCTTGTAAGTGGTTTAGGTTTTCTTTCTTTTGTTTCTTATGGTTTCTTGACAGTATCAGGACACTAACAATGTTTTTGAACTTCGAGTTTGCCAACGGAAAGGGCAGCTAGATTGTATATACAAGTTCATCTTTTTGTGGGTAACGAACTAAAAAACACATACTTCATTTTGACGCGTAGCCAGGTACTATTAATTTTCTTCTCATTTTCCTAACCTAACTACGTAGTTAATACAGAACGGACACTAATCAAAACGCATCTTCTTTCACTGCACTCTTCGCATCTTTTCCCTTTCCTTGCCCTTTGCTCTACTGAATATAACTTCTGAACCATTGAGGTTGCAAGTTGCAACTGTCGTATGATACATTGGCAAGTAAAAAGATTGAGGAATACTGTACATTGTATCCCGTCAGCCACTATGTTTATATCATTTCGAAAGGCCAATGAACTGGGATTTCCCTCTTGGTTCAGCAGATCCTTATTTTGTTTGTTTCCTTTATGATTTGCTTGGGTGTAATGATCAATTATTTTGAAAGACATTATGTGCATACAGACGAATGTGTAAAAATTATGAGTACTTAAAAACTGGATATTATCTAGGAGAATTTCCATGATAGCAGTTAATCCTATAACAACCTAGATGTCCATTCTTCTGCCAGGCGATTCAGCAGAACATGCAACCCCATCCTCACAAGGGAAACAAGCATTCTCCTATTTTGGTTTGGCTGACCCTCTCTTTCTTGGCGTCATTTTCAGCTTCGTTAGGTTCTTCTAATAGCCAGTGTGCATCCACAATCTCAATCACTCTTTTCGGCAATGCTAACTCATAGAACTCACGAAGAGTTTGTCCATTGGTGAAAATTTCATGTGTCGGCCTTTTTCTTGTCAACATCTCCAATAGAATGATCCTATAGCTGAAACCCTTTCTTTGTGAGGTTTGGGCGAGCAGGTAACTGCATTTCTGCAATGCCTCCACAAAGCTGTGTGTTTACAACCTGTGAAAGATGAAGGATTGTTGATCAGGGAGGAAAAAAACCAATGAAAAAGGCTAATTGCAAGAAATGAAAAAATATACTCCATATTGAAGAGAGTAAAACTTCAGTAAGCAACAAAAAAGCATTATTATTATTATTGAAATTTTAATAATAAAAAGCACTTACAGTAACTGAGCTTGCACAATTAAGTTTCTCACTCATTCTAGTTCTAATAGACAACATAGTTAATTCATTAGTCTTTCTCATAGCACTGTTTATGGACGTCAATAGCGAAAGAGCTTCTCTCTCTATAGAGGCCGGCCTGAGAATGTCTGTTGGTCTAGTCTTCCGATCAAAAGTTTGGAGTGCAGGAAACTAGTTGAAATGGCAAATTCATAACGTAACGGCCTCCTACAATGTTCACAAGTTCTATCAGGGCAGATGAAGAAATTCCTGTAATCAGAACAGAATTGTACTAACTACTGCTATAGATTATGTACAAGCAATACATTCAGCTTATTATAACGATTAATGTTTAGGTGCAAACAGACTGATCAAAAGACATCCATTCTCTGTTCCGAATCTAGTATTTTCTCGCAAAAAATGAGAATCTGACGAATTCACAATAGGCTTATACGAAGGAATGTACATTAGAGCCTGAAATGAAAAGAAGAGGCTTTTCTGGTGCATAGCTTCTCTAGATTGAAACCCTCTTTTTTTGATACCGCAAAGCTAACTGGGCAGCGACGTTTTGAACAAACAAGCGACTGTGGAGCAGATTGAATTGGTGGTTGTATATTCTTTCCCACCGAGTTGCTTAACCGGTGTTATGTTATATTTGTAGCTTGGGTGCTCCTCGCCTCGTAAGAAATGAAGCATTTTTGTGATTTTTGTAGAAATATAAAGATTTTTTCAATAAAAATATATGAAGTTCGAGCTCTACAAAAAAAAACCCCCCCGAGAAAAAGGGCGAGGGAATAGATTTTTAAAAATCAACAAAAGAAAATGATTTCTGTAAAATTAACACTCAAACCCTCTTGAATAATTGGAGTTGCTTCAAATCCTTCTTTGAATCCTGTCATTTTTCGAATTCAACTTATAACCACCAAGATAGAGGAATTGGTCCCCGTGTGTTCGCAAGGTGATCTTGACACCTTGAGTTATCAAAACGAAAACATAAAAAGTAGGTTGCGGATAACCTCTTGTTTTCTTGACCTTTGGCCCCTCTCCACTGGCCATTCTATTGTCATTCGTCCACTTCACATAGTATAAGTCCATTTTAAGGCTCCAGTCCTGTACCAATCAATGACAACGCAGCAGGAGGATTACTCTTCCAAGTAGACCATTTAATTGGCAAAGAAGAAAAAAAGGTTTAGTTGAATCAAAGAACAATAACAGTATGAATGCAAGTACAATGATTTCTCAACAGCACCCCTTTTCAGCTGTACGGAACACCTACTTAGTCTCCTAGAGAAGGGTAGAGACGTCATTAGAAGACCCATCTATGCTAGTTCTAACTTTTTGCACTATATATTGCAGTACTCGGCATGCCATTAAGGACCAACATTCTTGTTGTTCTTCATTCAAATCTCCTATTATTTAGAATGCTTAAGTTGATGAGGTTGATATTGTCATCTCTGTTAATTCACAAGATCAAGCTACTCAGCTTGGTGTTCCTTCTCACCACTACGACAAAAGAAGCCTCCGGTTTTAGCAACAAAACGGATCAACTAGCATTGCTTTCCTTCAAGAAACTTATAGCCGAGGATCTGCTTGGATCGTTAAGTTCGTGGAACAATTCTCTTGATCTCTGTGAATGGAACGGAGTAACGTGCAGTCGCAAGCATCATAGAGTAGTGGTTGTGGACTTGAGAGGAAAAAGCCTGAGGGGGACCATATCGCCTTTCCTAGGAAATCTCTCTTTCCTGAGATCCATTTACCTCCAGGAGAATAGATTCCATGGAAAAATCCCCCTGGAGCTCGGCCGTTTGTTCCGGCTGCAACATCTGAATTTCAGTAGCAATTCTCTCGAAGGGGAAATTCCAACCAATTTGTCAAACTCCCTCACTGTCATTGATTTCCAGTCTAACAACCTAGTTGGAAAAATTCCAGCATCATTTGGTTCTCTCTCCAAGCTCACGATTCTTGAGCTTGGCACAAACAATCTCATCGGAGAGATTCCACCATCTTTGGGTAACCTCTCTATCCTCCAAACACTCTATCTGGGATGGAACAATCTCAGAGGAACTGTTCCGAATTCCATTGGTCGACTTTCCAACCTTCAAATTTTTCGGGTTGGTGTGAACAAATTGACAGGTACTGTCCCTCCTCCACTTTACAATATCTCTAGTCTCAGAATTCTAATCATTGCGTATAATCAACTTACCGGTAGTTTGCCCCAAGATATTGGCCTCACACTCCCCAACCTGTGTAGAATATCCATCGGGGTAAACAAAATGCAGGGACTCTTTCCAGTTTCTTTTTCTAACGCATCCAGATTGACAGCTCTTGATCTATCAATAAGCTACCTTTCCGGACCAGTTCCCTATGACCTAGGGAGAAAGATGAAAGATCTTGATTGGCTAAATTTTGGTGATAATAATTTAGGCAGTGGGGATGCTAGTGACTTAAGGTTCATCGATTTGTTAACTAACTGCACCAAGCTGCGTCATTTGGATTTCTATGAAAATGGTTTTCGTGGCATTTTACCCACTTCCATAGCCAATTTCTCAGGCCAACTAAATATGCTAGATGCTGGAGAAAACCAGCTGGTTGGAACCATCCCTACCGGAATTTCAAACCTTGTAGGCTTATTTGACCTTAATTTAGACCAAAACCTCTTTTCAGGTGTCATTCCCTTTGAAATTGGGAAGCTTGGAAACATGCAACAACTAGATTTCAGTAGAAATAAACTGTCTGGTCCCATCCCATCGAGCATTGGGAATCTCACACAAATATTTCAGTTGAAACTACAAGAGAACAGCTTAAATGGAACCATACCTTCAACTATTGAAAACATCCTACACTTGCAAATCTTGAATCTTTCATATAATCTCTTAGTAGGTCCGATACCCAAAACCGTAAGCCTTCTCTCCACTTTATCTTCCATCTACCTGGCTCATAACTTTTTTAGCGGTCCGCTGCCACTCGAGATTGGCAACTTGAACAATCTACAGGAACTAGATGCATCAAGCAACAAGTTGTCTGGACATATCCCTAGCACTTTGGGAAATTGCTTAAGATTGGAAAGCCTTCTTCTGGAGTTTAACATGTTCCAGGGTAGTATTCCTCCCTCTTTTAGCTCCTTGAAAGGGATTGAAACACTGGATCTTTCGCACAACAACTTGTCTGGCCAAATTCTAGAAGATCTAGCACCCCTCATGTTTTTGAAGAATCTGAACTTGTCCTTTAACAACGTGGTTGGTGAGGTGCCCTCGCATGGTGTCTTCAAAAACTTGAGTATAATTTCACTTGTTGGAAACACAGGCCTTTGTGGAGGCATTGCAGAATTGCAGCTGCCTGCTTGCCTGAGTCAAGAGTTCACAAAGAAGGGAAATCGCCTTCGCATTGAAATTATTATCCCAACTGCTTGCTTGATCCTGTGTATTTCATTGCTAGCACTCTGGGTTGTGTTTCTTCGGAAACGAAAGCAGAGAAACAAATCTCTTATTCAATCATCCATTGGAGATGGTTTTATGAGGGTTTCATACGATCATCTCAGTAACGCAACAAATGGGTTCTCTTCAACAAACCTAATTGGAGCTAGAAGTTTTGGCACCGTGTACAAAGGACTTCTCCATGAAGGCGAAAAACCTATTGCAGTCAAGGTGCTCAATCTTGAGAAGGGAGGAGCTTCCAGGAGCTTCATTGCCGAATGTGAAGCCCTGAAAAAAACAAGGCACAGAAATCTTCTAAAGATTGTAACCGCGTGTTCAAGTGTCAATCCTGCAGGTCAAGATTTTAAAGCAATAGTTTTCGAATACATGTCCAATGGAAGTTTGGAGAATTGGTTGCATCCAGGAGAAGATGCACCATGGCAATCAATGAAGTTGGACCTTCAACAAAGGTTAGACATAGCGATCGATGTTATGTGTGCATTAGACTACCTTCACCACAGTTGTGAAACGCCAATTGTTCATTGTGATCTGAAGCCCAACAATGTCCTCATGGACGAAGACATGACTGCCCACGTGGGAGATTTTGGGCTGGCTAGGTTCCTCACCATAGATAGCAGTTATATTGGTGAAGAGACCAATTCAGTTGCAATCAAGGGTTCCATAGGGTATGTTGCTCCAGGTAAGGGAATCAGTCAATATACTTGTTCATCTCCCTTGTCGAAAATCATTTGCGATAGCCCACTTTTCTTCTAAATGAGTTAACTTAATAATTTCCTTTCCTTTTTAAATTTGCAGAATATGGAGTTGGCGGGAAGATATCTACACAAGGAGATGTTTATAGCTATGGGATCCTTTTATTGGAAATGCTGACAGGAAGGAGACCAACAGATGAAATGTTTAATGATGGACTAAGCCTTCACGAATACTGTAAGTCAGCACTGTCTGAGCAAGTGATGGAGATTGCAGATTCGCGCATGCTATTTGAAGAACCTAGGGAAGCAAAAAACGAAGTTGTTCAAAATGAGAAAATTAAACAAGCCAAAGTAAGAGAGTGCTTAATTTCGTTAATGAGGATTGGGGTTGCATGCTCTGCAGAATCACATGGTGAAAGAATGAATGTTAGGGATGCCGTCAAAGGATTAACAACAATAAAGGAAGTATTTCTTGGAGTAGGTATACATGGCAAGAGGTAATTGAGGATGTGACGTTCTTGTAAAGGAACATCTTGGGCTCGCTACCAAGACGTACACTGCAGGAATTAAGGCTGTAGAGGCTGTTTGAAAGCTTTGAAGTGCATTCATATAGAAAGGCCAAATCCCTTTATTTCAGGTCACTTTCTTAATCGTATAAATTGAACAAAAAAAAGAAAAGAAAAAGAAGTGGAAGCGCTCTCTTGTATATATAGTTTCGACTTTCGAGTTTTCATGTTAATCATAATTTTGCCTATTTAAGCTTGTACATGTGTAATGTCCTATGAATAATTTAAATACTCCACCTACTAATCAATTTGGATAGTCAAATGATGAGGAAGTGACTAGTGAGACAATCAGACAAAGGAAGGAATAGTTATACAAGAGTTGCAACATGAAACATGAATTCGGGGCCCCACACCACACACAATGACTTTATTGGTTTGTTGAGAAATAACATTTAGGAAACACATTTACCAAAAAATGCAACATTTAGGAAACACTATCTCCTATATAGTTTCAAAATTTCTCAAACAGGATACTCGTGCATTTATTTTGTATCGCATTTCTGTGTATTCATGCTTGCTTACATGTACTGTCCCATTAAATCATTGACTACTCCACCCATTACCTGTTTTGTATGTGGTTAACCATAAAAATCAAACGCGTATACATAAACTCGCTTCTTTTCACTTGGCAAATTCTTGAGAGCCATACACAGCGTTCAGGCTATGAGATTGCCAACAGAGCTAAGAAACAGAAGAACTTCAAAATTTTATAAGTTTGAGCAGGATATTAACTTATACTAAAAAATAAAGCAATAGTTTTAGGGGTCCAAGGTACGCATCAAGAGAAGTGGCGGAACCAATTGATGGGAAAACACAACGCAAGCAAGAGGAATTCCAAGAATTCTCTAGGCAAACTCAAGGGTAGCCTTGAAATTGGCTTGAAATTGATGATCAAACCCCACCCCTTTTCCCCCCTCTCTCTCCTCGGGCACTATATAGCCTTTTTGGTAGCTTATAATGTTTCCAAGCAAGGTTCCCGAGTGTATTTGCAATCCCAGTGATGAAACTGAGAGAGCAAAATCCATTGTCTTTTTTTAAATACACTCCAGTAGTCTTTGTGTTTGTGATTTTGTTGCATGCTTCAAAAGGTGAATCTACGTTATTGGGAGCATGAATACGATACTGATTGTGCTTGCATAATTGCTAAACTGTGTAGTCAAATGCATGTTTTTGCTTTGAGCTTAGTTTTCCAAAATTATTTCTATGAGACCCTGGGTGCGAGTCTTGCTAGAGGGTTGCTGCATTGCAATCTTTTTGGTGGCTTCTGAGTTGATAGAGTTAAGATCTTGGTGCTAATGACTGGCATGTTCGAATTTTCTCTCCTTAATGTACCATGTGGTAAGAGCAATACAACGGCCTAAAGCTCATACATGAAGCACTAGCTAATGACAAGAACCAAGCAACTATCAGTAGCTCTTGGGAATTTTCTAACATGGGAAATTTTGAGGAAAGTGAGTTTTTCCTTTGTTAAATTACATGGGATCCATGGTCTGCTATGAGCACAGATCCTGTGTACACGTCCTCGGGCCTATGTAACATGGACTCACCGTCACTCACTGACACTCAGGTGGGAGTGTGGCTAAGTGTCAGGCCTCCCCCTGAACCCTAAGTCTCGGCCATTGGGATTCAGGGAGATGTATCTAAAAGAGTTAGGTGCAATTACGGGATAACTCATTGTCATTTAGGCGTATGTCATAAGATACTATGACGAGAGGATCAGTCCTTCTCTATCTGCCATTCAAGCTTGTAAGTGGTTTAGGTTTTCTTTCTTTTGTTTCTTATGGTTTCTTGACAGTATCAGGACACTAACAATGTTTTTGAACTTTGAGTTTGCCAACGGAAAGGGCAGCTAGATTGTATATACAAGTTCATCTGTTTGTGGGTAACGAACTAAAAAACACATACTTCATTTTGACGCGTAGCCAGGTACTATTAATTTTCTTCTCATTTTCCTAACCTAACTACGTAGTTAATACAGAACGGACACTAATCAAAATGCATCTTCTTTCACTGCACTCTTCGCATCTTTTCCCTTTCCTTGCCCTTTGCTCTACTGAATATAACTTCTGAACCATTGAGGTTGCAAGTTGCAACTGTCGTATGATACATTGGCAAGTAAAAACGATTGAGGAATACTGTACATAGTATCCCGTCAGCCACTATGTTTATATCATTTCGAAAGGCCAATGAACTGGGATTTCCCTCTTGGTTCAGCAGATCCTTATTTTGTTTGTTTCCTTTATGATTTGCTTGGGTGTAATGATCAATTATTTTGAAAGACATTATGCATATACAACGACGAATGTGTAAAAATTATGAGTACTTAAAAACTGGATACTATCTATGATAATTTCCATGATAGCAGTTAATCCTATCACAACCTAGATGTCCATTCTCTGCCAGGCGATTCGGCAGAACATGCAACCCCATCCTCACAAGGGAAACAAGCATTCTCCTATTTTGGTTTGGCTGACCCTCTCTTTCTTGGCGTCATTTTCAGCTTCGTTAGGTTCTTCTAATAGCAAGTGTGCATCCACAATCTCAATCACTCTTTTCGGCAATGCTAACTCATAGAACTCACGAAGAGTTTGTCCATTGGTGAAAATTTCATCTGTCGGCCTTTTTCTTGTCAACATCCCCAATAGAATGATCCTATAGCTGAAACCCTTTCTTTGTGAAGTTTGGGCGAGCAGGTAACTGCATTTCTGCAATGCCTCCACAAAGCTGTGTGTTTACAACCTGTGAAAGATAAAGGATTGTGGATCAGGGTGGAAAAAAAACCAATGAAAGAGGCTAATTGCAAGAATTAAAAATATACTCCATATTGAAGAGAGTAAAACTTCAGTAAGCAACAAAAAAGCATTATTATTATTATTGAAATTTTAATAATAAAAAGCACTTACAGTAACTGAGCTTGCACAATTAAGTTTCTCACTCATTTTAGTTCTAATAGACAACATAGTTAATTCATTAGTCTTTCTCATAGCACTGTTTGTGGACGTCAATAGCGAAAGAGCTTCTCTCTCTATAGAGGCCGGCCTGAGAATGTCTGTTGGTCTAGTCTTCCGATCAAAAGTTTGGAGTGCAGGAAACTAGTTGAAATGGCAAATTCATAACGTAACGGCCTCCTACAATGTTCACAAGTTCTATCAGGGCAGATGAAGAAATTCCTGTAATCAGAACAGAATTGTACTAACTACTGCTATAGATAATGTACAAGCACTACATTCAGCTTATTATAACGATTAATGTTTAGGTGCAGACAGACTGATCAAAAGACATCCATTCTCTGTTCCGAATCAAGTATTTTGTTGCAAAAAATGAGAATCTGACGAATTCACAATAGGCTTATACGAAAGAATGTACATTAGAGCCTGAAATGAAAAGAAGAGGCTTTTCTGGTGCATAGCTTCTCTAGAATGAAACCCTCTTTTATTGATACCGCAAAGCTAACTGGGCCACGACGTTTTGAACAAACAAGCGACTGTGGAGCAGATTGAATTGGTGGTTGTATATTCTTTCCCACCGGGTTGCTTAACCGGTGTTATGTTATATTTGTAGCTCGGGTGCTCCTCGCCTCGTAAGAAAGGAAGCACTTTTGTGATTTTTGTAGAAATATAAAGATTTTTTCAATAAAAATATATGAAGTTCGAGCTCTAGAAAAAAAACCCCCCGAGAAAAAGGGCGAGGGAATAGATTTTTAAAAATCAACAAAAGAAAATGATTTCTGTAGAATTACCACTCAGACCCTCTTGAATAATTGGAGTTGCTCCAAATCTTTCTTTGAATCCTGTCATTTTTCGAATTCAACTTATAACCACCAAGATAGAGGAATTGGTCCCCGTGTGTTTGCAAGCTGATCTCGATACCTTGAGTTATCAAAAACAAAAACATAAAAAGTAGGTTGCGGTGTCCTCATTTCTCACAACACCAGTATGTGCTAATAACAAGGGTTAACAATATCTTAATGTCAATGCAGTGCACGTAATGAGGGTATATGTTTGTCAAAAAACAGTTTGTTAACCTCTTGTTTTCTTGACCTTTGGCCCCTCTCCACTGGCCATTCTCTTGTCATTCGTCCACTTCACATAGTATAAGTCCATTTTTAAGGCTCCAGTCCTGTACCAATCAATGACAATGCAGCGGGAAGTAGACCATTTAATTGGCAAAGAAGAAAAAAAGGTTGAGTTGAATCAAAGAACAATAACAGTATGAATGCAAGTACAATGATTTCTCAAGAGCACCCCTTTCCAGATGTACAGAACACCTACTTAGTCTCCTAGAGAAGGGTAGAGACGTCATTAGAAGACCCATCTATGCTAGTTCTAACTTTTCGCACTATATGGCAGTACTGGCATGCCATTAAGGAGCAACATTCTTCTTGTTCTTCATTCAAATCTCCCATTATTTAGAATGCTTAAGTTGATGAGGTTGATATTGTCATCTCTGTTAATTCACAAGATCAAGCTACTCAGCTTGGTGTTCCTTCTCACCACTACTACAAAAGTAGCCTCCAATTTTAGCAACAAAACGGATCGACTAGCGTTGCTTTCCTTCAAGGAACTTATAGCCGAGGATCTGCTTGGATTGTTAAGTTCGTGGAACAATTCTCTCGATCGCTGCAAATGGGATGGAGTAACATGCAGTCGCAAGCATCATAGAGTAGTGGTTCTGGACTTGAGAGGAAAAAGCCTGAGGGGGACCATATCACCTTTCCTGGGAAACCTCTCTTTCCTGAGATCCATTTACCTCCAGGAGAATAGATTCCATGGAAAAATCCCCCTGGAGCTTGGCCATTTGTTCCTGCTGCAACATCTGAATTTCAGTAGCAATTCTCTCGAAGGGGAAATTCCAACCAATTTATCAAACTACCTCACTGTCATTGATTTCCAGTCTGACAACCTAGTTGGAAAATCAACTTACCGGTAGTTTGCCCCAAGATATTGGCCTCACACTCCCCAACCTGCATAGAATATCCATTGGGGTAAACAAAATGCGGGGACTCTTTCCAGTTTCTTTTTCTAACGCATCAAGAATGACAGCTCTTGATCTATCAATAAGCTACCTTTCCGGACCAGTTCCGTATGACCTAAGGAGAAAGATGAAAGATCTTGATTGGCTAAATTTTGGTGATAATAATTTAGGCAGTGGGGATGCTAGTGACTTAAGGTTCATCGATTCATTAACTAACTGCACCAAGCTGCGTCATTTGGATTTCTATGAAAATGGCTTTCGTGGCATTTTACCCACTTCCATAGCCAATTTCTCAGGCCAACTAAATATGCTAGATGCTGGAGAAAACCAGCTGGTTGGAACCATCCCTACCGGAATTTCAAACCTTGTAGGCTTATTTGACCTTAATTTAGACCAAAACCTCTTTTCAGGTGTCATTCCCTTTGAAATTGGGAAGCTTGGAAACATGCAACAACTAGATTTCAGTAGAAATAAACTGTCTGGTCCCATCCCATCGAGCATTGGGAATCTCACTCAAATATTTAAGTTGAAACTACAAGAGAACAGCTTAAATGGAACCATAACTTCAACTATTGAAAACATCCTACACTTACAAATCTTGAATCTTTCATATAATCTCTTAGTAGGTCCGATAGCCAAAACCATAAGTCTTCTCTCCACTTTATCTTCCATCTACTTGGCTCATAACTTTTTTAGCGGTCCGCTGCCACTCGAGATTGGCAACTTGAACAATCTACAGGAACTAGATGCATCAAACAACAAGTTGTCTGGACATATCCCTAGCACTTTGGGAAATTGCTTAAGATTGGAAAGCCTTCTTCTGGAGTTTAACATGTTCCAAGGTAGTATTCCTCCCTCTTTTAGCTCCTTGAAAGGAATTGAAACACTGGATCTTTCGCACAACAACTTGTCCGGCCAAATTCCAGAAGATCTAGCAGCCCTCATGTTTTTGAAGAATCTGAACTTGTCCTTTAACAACGTGGTTGGTGAGGTGCCCTCACATGGTGTCTTCAAAAACTTGAGTATAACTTCACTTGTTGGAAACACAGACCTTTGTGGAGGCATTGCAGAATTGCAGCTGCCTGCTTGCCTGAGTCAAGAATTCACAAAGAAGGGAAATCGCCTTCGCATTGAAATTATTATCCCAACTGCTTGCTTGATCCTGTGTATTTCATTGCTAGCACTTTGGGTTGTGTTTCTTCGGAAACGAAAGAAGAGAAACAAATCTCTTAGTCAATCATCCATTGGAGATGGTTTTATGAGGGTTTCATACGATCAGCTCAGTAACGCTACAAATGGGTTCTCTTCAACAAACCTAATTGGAGCTGGACGTTTTGGCACCGTGTACAAAGGACTTCTCCATGAAGGCGAAAAACCTATTGCAGTCAAGGTGCTCAATCTTGACCAGGGAGGAGCTTCCAGGAGCTTCATATGTGAAGCCCTAAAAAAATCAAGGCACAGAAATCTTCTAAAGATTATAACCGCGTGTTCAAGCGCCAATCCTGCAGGTCAAGATTTTAAAGCAATAGTTTTCGAATACATGCCCAATGGAAGTTTGGAGAATTGGTTGCATCCAGGAGAAGATGCACCATGGCAATCAATGAAGTTGGACCTTCAACAAAGGTTAGACATAGCGATTGATGTTATGTGTGCGTTAGACTACCTTCACCACAGTTGTGAAACGCCAATTGTTCATTGTGGTCTGAAGCCCAACAATATCCTCATGGACGAAGGCATGACTGCCGACGTGGGAGATGTTGGGCTGCCTAGGTTCCTCACCATAGATAGCAGTTATATTGGTGAAGAGACCAATTCAGTTGCAATCAAGGGTTCCATAGGGTATGTTGCTCCAGGCAAGGGAATCAGTCAATATACTTGTTCATCTCCGTTGTCGAAAATCATTTGCGATAGTCCACTTTTCTTCTAAATGAGTTAACTTAATCCTTTCTTATTTAAATTTGCAGAATATGGAGTTGGAGGGAAGATATCTACACAATGAGATGTTTACAGCTATGGGATCCTTTTATTGGAAATGCTGACAGGAAGGAGACCAACAGATGAAATGTTTAATGACGTACTAAGCCTTCACGAATACTGTAAGTCAGCACTGACTGAGCGAGTGATGGGGATTGCAGATTCGCGCATGCTATTTGAAGAACCTAGGGAAGCAAAAAACGAAGTTGTTCAAAATGAGAAAATCAGACAAGCCAAAGTATGAGAGTGTGCTTAATTTCGTTGATGAGGATTGGGGTTGCATGCTCTGCAGAATCATGTGGTGAAAGAATGAATGTCAGGGATGCCGTCAAAGGATTAACAACAATAAGGGAAGTATTTCTTGGAGTAGGTATCCATGGCAATAGGTGATTGAGGATGTGACTTTCTTGTAAAGGAACATCTCGGGCTTGCTACTAAGACGTACACTGCAGGAATTAAGGCTGTAGAGGCAGTTTGAAAGCTTTGAAGTGCATTCATATAGAAAGGCCAAATCCCTTTATTTCAGGTCACTTTCTTAATCGTATACATTGAACAAAATAGAAAGAAAGAAGTGGAAGCGCTCTCTTGTATATAGTTTCGACTTTCGAGTTTTCATGTTAATCATAATTTTGCCTATTTAAGCTTGTACATGTGTAATGTCCTATGAATAATTTAAATACTCCACCTACTAATCAGTTTGGATAGTCAAATGAAGAGAAAGTGACTAGTGAGACAATCAGACAAAGGAAGGAATAGTTATACAAGAGTTGCAACATGAAACATGATTCGGGGCCCCACGCCACACACAATGACTTTATTGGTTTGTTGAGAAATAACATTTAGGAAACACATTTACCAAAAAATTCAACATTAATTTAGGATACACTATCTCCTATATAGTTTCAAAATTTCTTAAACAGGATACTCGTGCATTTATTTTGTATTGCATTTCTGTGTATTCATGCTTGCTTACATGTACTGTCCCATTAAATCATTGACTATTCCACCCATTACCTGTTTTGTACGTGGTTAACCATAAAAATCAAACGCGTATACATAAACTCGCTTCTTTGCACTTGGCAAATTCGAGAGCCATACACAGCGTTCAGGCTATGAGATTGCCAACAGAGCTAAGAAACAGAAGAACTTCAAAATTTTACAAGTTTGAGCAGGATATTAACTTATACTAAAAAATAAAGCAATAGTTTTAGGGGTCCAAGGTACGCATCAAGAGAAGTGGCGGAACCAATTGATGGGAAAACACAACGCAAGCAAGAGGAATTCCAAGAATTCTCTAGGCAAACTCAAGGGTAGCCTTGAAATTGGCTTGAAATTGATGATCAAACCCCACCCCTTTTCCCCCCCCCTCTCTCCTCGGGCACTATATAGCCTTTTTGGTAGCTTATAATGTTTCCAAGCAAGGTTCCCGCGTGTATTTGCAATCCCAGTGATGAAACTGAGAGAGCAAAATCCATTGTCTTTTTTTAAATATACTACAAATGCGGGTTGAGGGAGGTATTGAACAAGACCCCCTCACATAAAGGGGATCTATTCATTGGTAGAGGTGAGAGGAAAGAGGCACAAACAGATGAAACGTTTATGGATGAGAGGAAAGAGATCCAATCTGCATGCTAGAACAAGTCTGCCATTAAAGGAGGTTTGAGAACTAAAGAAAAGCTTATGAATTGGGCTCCCCTCTCTTCCCCCAACTGCTCTATCTGTCAGCAAGCAAATGAAAGCCTCTCCTACTTGCTTTTTAATTGTACGTACTCTAGAGAAATCTGGGAACAAGTCTGTATGAGATGTGGCATTTCCAAAACTCAGGAACCTTGGGAAGCTGAACTGGCTTGGCTTGGCTTGTTGGTAAGTTTAGTGGGAAGGCTTTCCAAAACTCCTTCCGAAAAATTGCACAGGCTTCAATAGTCTACTACATTTGGCAAGACACAAATAGCAGGTTCTTCTGAGGCATTTGTAGAATTAACGGTGTTTGCCGTGGATATAGTATGAAAGGAGATATGATAAAAGGGTGGCTGCATATAGGGGGACTATGTTGTTGATGGTTTGTTTGAGCAATTTAAAGAAGAGGGATATGTATATGCCTGGTTTTGTTCTGGGGATGGATATGCGCGGGTGGATAAAGAATTAAAAGGAGAAGTGGCATTCTTGTAATTATAAGGGCGGATATAAGGACGGAGATAATAAGCATAGGGGGAGGGGGTGTTATTATCTCTGGCCACATGTTGATAAACAATCCAGGAATATTATACCCACCGCCTATATCCGGGGGTAAACACAGGAGATAAGTAGTTTGGATATAATATCCGGGCTGATAGCATATCCGCCCTCAATGTCTAGTCGGCAAACAGGGGCACTCAGATTAACAACATTAAACACTCCCCTCTCATCCTTGTATTATGCCCGCATTGGCAAATCCCTAGTAGATTTTCTCTACCTTAGCTAGTTTGAGGCTTTAAGTCCTCTATCTTTGTATTAGGAAGGGAAGCCTTCCTTGTTCTTGTACTGTTTACTCTCTCTCTGTTACCAACAAAAAAAACAAAGAGTGAGTCTGCCTGGACTCGCTGGCAAGATCAAGCAAGTCCTCTTGTGAAGAGGTTTCAAAGGCCAGAACACGGGGAATCACGGTTTGGTGTCTAAGAAGAAAAGTAGTCAAAATGACCTCGTAACCGGCCTTGACAGAATAGGACATGCCCTAATTCCATAGCCAAATGGAACAATACTCGAAAACCGCCAGAAGTTTCGAATTCCTGAACCCCACTCTACCGTGAAATCTCTTCTAGAGGTGGTCTAGATGTGTACATAAAGGAAGGCTCTCCCCCTCAAACAGTAACTGATCAATACATCAATAGCTCTCAATTCTCATGCTGTGGCCTTACTTTGCCATTACAGTATCTGTATAAATGTGCACATAATTCAGCATTGCTTCAGTTTAGAAAACAGGTACACATCGATTGCAATTTAAGTATTTGAAAGAACTCACATTTGATTGTAGGCACTAAAATCAAGTTAACATTTCTAAAAGAAAAACACAAACACTGAAAATTATTCTCACGGGGTTTATATGTACATGTATACAGATACTGTACTTACTTAAATCGCAGTTCTGGAGAGGAGACAGAGTATAAGAGAGAGAGAGAGAGAGAGAGAGAGAGAGAGAGAGAGAGAGATTTCAACGTACGGACGCACTGAATAGAGCTGGGAGTTTTGCCGGCAAAAGCGCCACTGGCTTGAGGGATAAGAAACGGTTTGGGCTTATATTTTTCCAAATATGGGGTTTTGTTCTTTGAGTTGTACTCTGCCGGGGGGTGATTTTGGAAAAATTATTTTGTGGTCTTGGTACCGTCACGTGGTGTCTCAACACCATTATTTACCACACAATTTTGTAGGGCCTAATATCTTTTGTGTATGTACTCCACGAGGATGTGTAGTGAATGAGAGTGAAGGAGTACCACGTGGCGGTGCCCAAGACCACTAAATAATTAGTCATGATTTTGTCTTGGGTAATAATGACATTTATGAAAATGTGGTGGATTTTTTTGGATATACTCCTTTTGAGTTTTGTCCCACTTTGTTTGTCTATTTTTTATGTCTCAAATTATTTGTCTAATTTGAAGTTGACTAATACCCTTTCTCTTTCACAAAATTCACAAAATTGTGCATGAAGAATGTGCACGCTCACTTAATACGAAATAGTTGAGGCATGTTTTTGGAAATCAAAGCTTTTCAAGTAGTTATTATTACGTCCAAGCTGAGTAGCCGATCAGATCGATATGATTAGCAGAGATTAGAAACAAAAATAAGTACATGAAATTAATGAACAATCGATATTACTATTTTAAGCTTAAAAAAGAGTACTCTGTCCCTGTCCACTAATAACCTGATCATCACAACAATGATAGACATTCTCCATGACGTTCTGAATGAAGTACTCCATGTCTAAGTCACATAATTTACTCGCGCATGCGTGAAAACTTCTTTGAAACACATTCCAAACTTATAAAGTTGCGAGGATTGACAGCGGAAGTGCAAAACATTTTAAAGGATTATGTGTGATTGAACTCCATACCCACCAAAAAATTGAATTTATTATTCATTTGGGTGTACGTGGAGCTCGTATTTCATGTGAGTACCAGATATACTTCATTTCTAGATTGATTGTAATTTCGCTCTCTGGTTTTGTGATCTCTCTTCTGCTTTGAGCTAGCTCCATGCAGTGATTAAGGTGCTAAAGTTTTAATTAAGAGAAAAGGGTGCTAAAGTTCGTTGACACATGTAAAGAGTAGAAAATATGCGCAGGGGAAAAGTATATTGAATTTCATACCATTCTAAGGTGCTAATCTAACTATTAATATGTGTGTGCGGACAAGGATTATAGACCCTTATTCATACTCATAATGAGTTTATCCTTTTTGATCATTCAATTGACTCTTCTATTTTCGGTAGGAAGTAGTTTGAGGTGCTGAATGAAGCCCAAAATACATACACCGGATTCTATTATAGTAAGAAGAACGCAAAGGGCCCAAAAAGTCTACTTGCAGTTGCAGGCCTTGCCTTGGGCTGGCCTGAGAATGTAAATTGGTCTAGTTTTCCAATCAAAAGTATGGAGTCAGGAAACTGGTTGAAATGGCATATTCATAACACAAAATGTTCACAAGTTCTTTATCAGTGCAGATGAAGGATATTCATGCAATTAGAACAAAATTGTGCCAAGTGCTAGAGATTTTGAACAAACAAACCATTCAGCTTATTATAATGGTCAATGTTTAGGAGCAAACAAACTGATCAAAAGACATCCCTTCTTGTTCCGAATCAAGTATTTGTCACAGAAACTCAAAATCTGACAAACACCCGATAGGCTTAAACGAAGGAGTGTACGTTAGGATCTAAAAATTGAAAAAAAGAGACTTTTTCAGAAAAGTCTCTCTGCAGCATAGCTTCCTAGATTGCTTCCCTAGATTGAAGCTCTCTTTTTTTGTTACCACAAAGCATACCAGGCAATGGCATTTTGACCAACAAGCGACTGTGGAGCAGATTGATTCGGTAGTCGCGTACATTTTTCACCGAGCTACTAAGCCAGTGTTTTTGTGATTCTCCTATGTTGACAAAATACAAAGGGCGAGAGAATAGAGTTTTCCGCCATGATACAACAAACAGTAATACTATATATTCCTGTGACACCATAGAAAAGTCTAAAAAGAAAATGATTGCCGTAGAATTAAGTCTCAACCCTCTTGAATGGTTGGAGTAGCTCCAAATCCTTCTTTGAATTTTGTCATTTCTCCAAGTCAAGTCACAATCACCGAGATACAGTTTTGCACATAAAAAGAGACTAAAGGAAAGCATGCCCCACAAATAAACTACTCATTCAATTCATACCTCAAATGTCATGAGCAGTCATTCCAAACCCCCCACAAGAATAGTGAAAAGAAGAACTGCTTTAAGGTGAGTTGGTTAGCACCTGATTCAACAGAGGGATCTGGAGTCGAAGAACTCTTTCCGGGTCAATGTAGTAAAAATTGAACGACGAAGTAGTTGTGAAATGGTAAATTGCAACTTGTACACCTATAGGATCTCCCAGGAATCTGTATTTCCAACTCAATTAAAAGATGAACATTATACCTCGTAAATTAACAAGAAAATGAAGGCTCCTGGAAATTGAAGTTAAAGTCTTTGGCTGTCATCTCAAGGAAATGCAGGTCAGGTCTTTGTTGGCGGCTGGCCCTTCCCAGTCTGATCTTAATTGCGTAGCTGGCTCATACTTCCTAAGTCTCAAGCTCAAAACCTCATATCAATTCTTACGAGATTAGTCCATATGGATTAGTAGAGGTGTGCAAGTTGGCCCTGACAAGAAACCAATATGTGCTGATAACATGGGTGTACAATATCTTAATGTCAATGCCGTGCACGTCATCAGGGTATATGTTTGTCAAAAAACAGTTTGTTACGTCTTGTTTTGTTGACCTTTGGCCCCTCTCCACTGGCCGTTCTGTTGTCATTTGTTGACTTGAAGAAGTCTAAGTCGGTTAAGTGGTTTTTCAAGAGCATAAACAAATTATATAACACAGATCCTTGATATTTAACAAAAATCAAATTTTATGATACTAATAACACTCAGAAACAGTAAGAATACAAGTAAAAAAGCAAAGTAGAGGAGGAGACTATAAATATACTTGCACTATAAATCAGTGTTGACATGCCTTGAAGGGAGCAACATTCTTGTTCTTCGTTCAAATCTCCAAATGTTTAGAATTCTCAAGTTGATGACGTTGATCTCGACATCTCTGTTACTTCACAAGATGAAGCTACTCAGCTTGGTGTTATTTTTCACCACTGGCACAAAAGTAGCTTGCAGATTGAGCAATGAGACGGATCGATTAGCATTGCTTTCATTCAAGGAACTTATAGCCGAGGATCCGCTTGGCTCATTAAGTTCCTGGAATAATTCATTTGATTTCTGTGAATGGAATGGAGTAACATGCAGTCGCAAGCATAAGAGAGTAGTGGTTTTGGACTTGAGGAGCAAAAGTCTGAGGGGAACCATGTCACCTTTCTTTGGAAATCTCTCTTTCGTCAGGTCCCTTTACCTCCAGGACAACAACTTCCAAGGAAAAATCCCCCAGGAGCTCAGCCGCTTGTCCAGGTTGCAACATCTGAATTTCAGTACCAATTCTCTTGAAGGGGTAATTCCAACCAATTTGTCAAACTACCTCAGTAGCATTGATTTATCGTATAATGATCTAGTTGGAAAAATTCCAGCCTCGTTTAGTTCTCTCTCCAGGCTCACTCATCTTGACCTTTTCACCAACAATCTCATCGGAGGGATTCCACCATCTCTTGGTAACCTCTCTCTCCTCCGAACAGTTGATTTGGGAGTGAATAGTATCACAGGAACTATTCCACATTCAATCGGTCTGCTTCCCAACCTTCGGGTGTTTAGCATTGGAATGAATAAATTGTCAGGTACTGTCCCTCCCGCACTTTATAATATCTCAACTCTTACGCACCTATTCATTTTAATAAACCAACTTACCGGCAGTTTACCCCAAGATATTGGCCTCACACTCCCTAACCTGCAAAGTATAGTCGTTGGGGAAAACCTATTGTCGGGAACCTTTCCAGTGTCTCTTTCTAATGCATCTAGAATGAAAATGCTTGATGTATCAGCTAGCAACCTTTTAGGGCCAGTTCCCTTTGACCTAGGGAGAATGATGAAGGATCTAACGAAGCTATGTCTGGGTGTAAACCATTTAGGCTCCGGGAATGCTAACGTCTTGAGGTTCATCAATTCGTTAACCAACTGCAGCAAGCTACAAAAATTTGATTTCGATGAAAATGGTTTTGGTGGCGTTTTACCCACTTCCATAGCCAATCTCTCGAGTCACCTTGATGAGTTTCTAGCTGGACGAAACCAGCTAGTTGGAAACATTCCCCCGGGAATTTCCACCTTCGTCAACTTAGCTAACTTTGGTTTGGAACAAAACTTTTTTTCAGGTGTCATCCCCTTTGAAATAGGGAAGCTTAGAAACCTCAAACTATTAGATTTTAGTAGAAATAAACTGTCCGGTCCCATCCCAAAAAGCATTGGAAATCTCACTCGAATATTTGGGCTATTTCTGCATGAGAACAACTTCAATGGAACCATACCTTCAAGTTTTGAAAACATCCTAGACTTGCAAACCTTGAATCTTTCATATAATCTCTTAGTAGGTCCGATACCCCAAACCGTAAGCCTTCTCTCCACTATATCCTCCATCAACTTGGCTCATAATTTTTTTACTGGTCCGCTGCCACTAGAAATTGGGAAATTGAACAATCTCCAGGAACTTGATGTTTCAAACAACAACTTGTCTGGACATATTCCTAGTACTCTGGGAAATTGCTTGAGATTGGAAAGCCTTCTTCTGGAGTTTAACATGTTCCAGGGTAGTATTCCTCCCTCTTTTAGCTCCTTGAAAGGAATTGAAACACTGGATCTTTCGCACAACAACTTGTCCGGCCAAATTCCAAAAGATCTAGCAGTGTTCATATTTTTGAAGGACCTGAATTTGTCCTTTAACAACCTGGTTGGTGAGGTGCCCTCACATGGTGTCTTTAGAAACTTGAGTATAATTTCACTTGTTGGAAACACAGGGCTTTGTGGAGGCATTGCAGAATTGCAGTTGCCTGCTTGCCTGAGTCAAGAGTTCACAAAGAAGGGAAATCGCATTCGCATTGAAATTATTATCCCAACTGCTTGTTTGATCCTGTGTCTATCATTGGTAGCACTTTTGGTTGTGTTTCTTCGGAAACGAAAGCAGAGAAACAAATCTCTTATTCAATCATCCATTGGAGATGATTTCCTGAGAGTTTCATATGATCAGCTCAGTAAAGCTACAAATGGGTTCTCTTCAACAAACTTAATTGGAGCTGGAAGTTTTGGCACCGTGTACAAAGGACTTCTCCATGAAGGCGAAAAACCTATTGCAGTCAAGGTGCTCAATCTTGACCAGGGAGGAGCTTCCAGGAGCTTCATTGCCGAATGTGAAGCCCTGAAAAACACAAGGCATAGAAATCTTCTAAAAATTATAACCGCGTGTTCAAGCATCAACCATGCAGGTCAAGATTTTAAGGCAATAGTTTACGAGTACATGCCCAATGGAAGTTTGGAGAATTGGTTGCATCCAGGAGAAGATGCACCATGGCAAGCATTGAACTTGGACCTTCAACAAAGGTTGGACATAGCCATCGACATAATGTGTGCGTTAGACTACCTTCACCACAGTTGTGAAACGCCAATTGTTCATTGTGATATGAAGCCCAACAATGTCCTCATGGATGAAGACATGACTGCCCACGTGGGAGACTTTGGGCTGGCTAGTTTCCTCACCATAGATAGCAGTTATAATGGTGATGAGACCAATTCACTTGCAATCAAGGGTTCCATAGGCTATGTTGCTCCAGGTAAAGGAATCAGTCAATATACTTGTTCATTTCCCTTGTCGAAAATCATTTTTGGTAGTTCACTTTTCTTCTGAATGAGTTAACGTAATCCTTTCCTATTTAAATTTGCAGAATATGGAGTTGGAGGGAAGATATCTACACAAGGAGATGTTTACAGCTATGGGATCCTTTTATTGGAAATGCTGACAGGAAAGAGGCCAACAGATGAAATGTTTACTGACGGACAAAGCCTTCATAAACTCTGTAAGTCAGCACTGCCTGAGCAAGTGATGGGGATCGCAGATTCGCGCATGCTATTTGAAGAACCTAAGGAAGCAAGAAACGATGTTGATCAAAATGAGAAAATTGGACAAGCCAAAGTAAGAGAGTGCTTAATTTCCCTTATGAGGATTGGGGTTGCATGCTCTACAGAATCACCCGGCGAAAGAATGAATGTCAGGGATGCCGTCATAGGTTTAACAACAATAAAGGAAGTATTTCTTGGAGTAGGTATCCATGGCAAGAGGTAATCGAGGATGCAACTTTCCTGCAAAGGACCATCAAGGGCTCACTACTAAGACGTACACTATAGGAATTAAGGCTGTAGAGGCTGTTTGAAAGCTTTTAAGTGCATTCATATAGAAAGGCCACTTTCTTAATTGTATAAATTCAACAAAAAACAAAAAGGTGGAAGTGCTCTCTTGTATATAGTTTCGAGTTTTCATGTAAGTCACAATTTTGCCTATTTAAGCTTGTATACGTGTAATGTCCTATGAATAATTTAAATGCTCCAGCTGCTTATCAGCTTGGCTATTCAAATGACGAGGAAGTGACTAGGAAGACAAAGGAAGGAATAGTTATACAGGAGTTGCAACATGGACCGTGAATTCGGGGCCCCACACCACACAAAATGGCTTTATTGGTTTGTTAAGAAATAACATTTAGGAAACACATTTACCGAAAAATATAAGATCTAGGAAACACTAGCTCCTATATACTTTCAAAATTTTCTTGAACAGAATACTCGTGCATTTATTTATCTGTCGCATTTCTGTGTATTCATGCCTGCACACATATACTGCCCCATTGAATATTGACTACTCCGCCCATCACCGTTTCGTATTGCGTTATTTTTGCACGGCTTTTATAAGTTCATATCCTGCTCAAACTTGTAATATTTTGAAGTTTTTCTTTTGTTTCTTAGCCTTAGCCAAGCAACGCTCTCACAAGTATTTGCAATCCCAGTGATGAAACTGAGAAAGCAAATTCCACTGTCTGTTTTAAATAGACTACAATGTGGGTTGAGGGAGGTATTGAACAAAAGTTCCTCTCACGCAAAGGGGATCTTTTTGTTGGTAGAGGTGAGAGGAAAGAGGCACAAACAGATGAAACATTTACAGATGAGAGGAAAGAGATCCAATATGCATACTAGAACGAGTCTGCCATTAAAAGAGGTTTGATAACTAAAAAGAAGCTTATGAATTGGGGTCCCCTCTTCCCTCATCTGCTCCCTCTGTCAGCAAGCAAATGGAAGCCTCTCACATTTGCTTTTAATTGTTCTTACTCTAGAGAAATTTGGGAGCAAATCTGTATGAGATGTGGCATTTCCAAAGCTCAGCAACCTTGGGAAGTTGAACTGGCTTGGCTTCATGGCTTTTTGGTAAGTTTAGTGGGAAGGCTTTCCAAAACTCCTAACGAAAAACTGCACGGGCTTCAATGATCTACTTTATTTGACAAGAAACAAATAGTATGTTCTTCCGAGGCATTCGTAGAGTAAATGGGCTGTTTGCTATGGATATAGTATGAGGGAAGATATGATAAAAGGGCAGATGCATATTGATAAAAGGGCAGATGCATATAGGGGGACTATACTGCAGATAGTTTGTTTGAGTAATTTAAAGAAGAGGGACATGTATACATTTTGTTTTTGTTTTTTTTGGGTGGAGCAGGTAGATATAGGATTAATAGGAGAAGTGGCAATTTAGTAATTAAGAGGGCAGATTTAGTAACAATGGGGGAGGGGGTTATTATATCCGGCACTAGTGGATATACAATTCGCCGGATATTATATTCACCGCCTAAATCCGGGTGGCAAACACTGGATATAAGTAGTTTGGATATGCTATCCGGGGTGATAGCATATCCGCCCTCTATATCCAATCAGTAAACATGGGCTCTTATATTAACAACATCAAACACACCCCTCTAATCCTTGTAGTATGCCCGCATTGGCAAATCCCTATTACGTCCTCAACTACCTTAGCTAGTTTTAGGCCTTTTTAAGTCCTCGATCTTCGTATTAGGAAGGACTGCCCTCCTTGTTCTTGTACTGTTTTCTGTTTCATGAATCGGTTTCGATGGCCAGAACATTCGGAATGACCTCGAAAACTGCCAGAAGTCTCTAATTCCTAAATCCCCAAAACACAAATTGAGCAATACATCAATAGCTCGCATGTTATGGCCATAAAGCATCTGCATAAATACGTAACTATACATATGTGCATATGATTCAGCATTGCTTTCAGTTTAGAAAACAGATACTCATGGATTGCAATTTTTACCTTATATAGTCGGGGGTCATCAAACGGTCCCTCTTGGGCTCCATCCGTCCCCCCTTATTCAATTTAAGTATTCAAAAGAACTCGCATTTCCGAAGGAGTGGTTGAATCGCTTCCATTGAGCAGTCTACTTGTCACTTCTGCCACAGCAAAACAGGTACACAAAGTTAACATTTCAGAAAGAAAAACACACACACTGAAAATTATACTTGTGGGTTTATATGTAAATGTATACAGATTTACTTAAAGATCGCAGTTCTGGAGAGGCAAACAGAGTGAGAGAGGGAAGAAACAGGGAGTCAGAGGCAAACGAGAGAGAGAGAGAGAGAGAGAGAGAGAGAGAGACGCGGATTGGAGTGAGGAGTATTTCAAAGTATGGACGCACCGATTCATAGAGCTGGGAGTTATGCCGGCAAAAGTGCTGACTGGCGACGAAGGCACTGGCTTAACTACAAACACTGAAAATTCATCTCCATAATCGATTTTGAGAAGAAAAAAAAATTAGAAATTTTAAGTTTCGAATTATTTTTTATCCTATTTTCTTGTACAAATCTGTTTCGACTGTGTATGTATCTACCGAGTATCGATATTCACTCCAGCTAATTTTTTAAAAAGATGACAAATTTGAGGAGCTCTATAAAATAATTTTTTTTGATCATTGTTGTAGGCCCGAAATTGGCCCACAAAGGCCCAAAATTGGGGGGAAAAAAAAAAACTGGAAGGGAGCTGCACCCAATCCATACCCATTTTTCTCAATACCTTTTTCACTTTGCAAATGTGCTATTTTGACTCAAATTTTTAGGAAAAGCCTAAAATATACTAGACGAGTTAAAAAAAAAAAACCAAATAGAGTTTTTCACCCAAAATTTCACTCAAATATGGGCTTGCGAGGTTTTGTTTATTTTTCCAAATATGGGGTTTTGTTCTTTGAGTTGTACGCTACTTTGATTTTGAAAAAATTACTTTTGTGGTCTTGGGACACCGATCTTTATTCACCACACAATTTTGTGGGGCTTAAATCTTGCGTACGGACTCCTTGAAAATTTGTGGTGGATAATAGTGTTGGACCATAACGTGGCGGTCCCAAAAATTATTGAATAATTACTCATGATTTTATCACGGATAATCTATACTATACATTAAACAAATGTAGTTTCTAAAAATAAAATCCAAGAAAAAGGTGAGCTAATCGAGTTTTCCAACATGATACAACATAATGAATTAGACGCCATAGAAAAGTCTACACAAAGAAAATGATTGCCATAAAGCCTCTCGAGGGGAGAAATTTTTCAGTGCCGAGCGGGTACCACGTGGTGCAGCCTCCGTGCATCCGGGCCGTCCATTTAGGTTTCGGACGGCTCGGATTTGGAGAGCGAAAGGGGAAAGAGAGTAGTGTGGGGGTGAGAGGAGAGAGAATATTTTAATCTGGGTCATTCAATATACTTTTGAACAGCTTTAATGTACCCCGCTCGGACACCATTTCAACCCGATAATGTGGTACCAATCCGACACTGAAAAATCTCTTGAATGGTTGGAGTGCTCCAAGCCCTTCTTTGAAAGACTAGTCGGGAAGAACAGGCCAGGAAAGAGTTGTGCACATAATAAAGGATTACATGTCCCACAAGTGACAATTTTCAAAAGATAGGCCTGTTAGAGTTTTTGGCGATCATATCATAATAATAAGGGAAGCTTCCTGGCCGGTCCTCCTTGGATGAAGAATAGTCCACTAGGTCCTGCCTAAAAAGCCCATAACCCAATAAGTCCTCTTCAATATTTTATTGACAAAAATACCCCTCATAAAAAAAAAAGCGATTGGAGAGAAACAAAAATACAATACCGCCACCACCACCACATTGCCACACCCACCACCATGCCACCACGCCACCATGTCGCCACCACCACCATCACCACGCCACCGCCACCGCCGCCACCACCACAACGCCACCGCCGCCACCACCACATCGCCACCGCCGCCGCCGCCACCACCACATCGCCGTCGCCGCCACCACCACATCGCCGTCGCCGCCACCACCACCACCACCACCCACACCACGACGCCGCCACCACTGCCACTACCACAATGACCACCTCCATGCCGCCATCACAACCACCACCACCACCTCCATGCAGATAGTTTGTTTGAGTAATTTAAAGAAGAGGGACATGTATACACTTTGTTCTTGTTTTTTTTGGGTGGAGCAGGTAGATATAGAATTAATAGGAGAAGTGGCATTTTAGTAATTAAGAGGGCAGACTTAGTAACAATGGGGGAGGGGTTATTATATCCGGCACTAGTGTATAGACAATTCGCCGGATATTATATTCACCGCCTAAATCCGGGTGACAAACACCGGATATAAGTAGTTCGGATATGCTATCCAGGGTGATAGCGTATCCGCCCTTTATATCCAATCGGTAAATAGGGGCTCTTATATTAACAACATCAAACGCACCCCTCTAATCCTTGTAGTATGCCCGCATTGGCAAATCCCTATTACGTCTTCAACTACCTTAGCTAGTTTTAGGCCTTTAAGTCCTCGATCTTCGTATTAGGAAGGACTGCCCTCCTTGTTCTTGTACTGTTTTCTCTTTCATGAATCGGTTTCGATGGCCAGAACATTCGGAATGACCTGAAAACTGCCAGAAGTCTCTAATTCCTAAACCCCAAAAACTGAAATTGAGCAATACATCAATAGCTCTTATGTTAGAGCATCCACAATGGCATAACCAAAAGTGATAAGTTTTTAAAGTTAACAATGTTAGTACAAAATATGACTCACAATGCTATAATCAAACTTAATAACCTTCTTAGAAATAATCAAATTTTAGATTTTGAATAATCAAAACTAACAACCTTTTACCAATAATCAAATTTAATAAATATCACATTCTCAATGAAATACACATATCATTACAAAAAACATCTCGCCCCCGCCCCCCCCCCCCCCCCCCCCCCCCCCCCCCCCCCCTTTTTCTTTTCTTTTTCAACAACGTTTTCAAAAAAAATATTTCACTATTTTTTTAAAATTGTTTTTAAAAAACAGTTTTTCCCCAAAAATTATTTTGTAACTGTTTTTTTAAAACAACATTTTATACAAAACAAATTGTTCTTTTTTCAAAAAATTGTTTTGTACAAGAAATATTTTTTTTCAAATTCTTTTCTTATATAAAAAACTATTTTTTCAAAAACCGTAGTTACACAAAAGCTATTTTTCTTTAATTTTTTTTTAAGTTTTGAAAAAAGTTTAAAAATTATTTTCTATTTTAAATAGATTTTATTAGTCTCAAAATTATTTTAGGAAAAACTATTTCCTATGTTCACAGTTTTTCGTTTTTTGGTAATTTAAAAAGGTGATATGGCAACTTTTGGTTATTTAATTTTGATTTTACCATTGTAGACCTCTACATTGTTAATTTTAACAATCTCTTAAATGGATAATCAAAAGCTGATGTGACAACTTTTGGTTATTCATTTTTGATTATAGCATTGTAGATACTCTTATGGCCTTACTCTACCATTATAGCATCTTCATTTAGAAAACAGGTACTCATGGATTGCAATTTTTGGACGGGGGAGAGCTGCTGTGCAGCTTCGTGCTGCACAGCGTGCTACAGACCCGTCGGCGGGCCTTGCCGGCATCGGTCCGGCGATTGGAGACGTTCAACGCGTAGAGCTCGTCGAGTTTTTCATGTGCCCCAAAAATCAGCTCGATCAAATATCGATAAGTGCCTCATCCGAACACATATAACTTGAAAAAAATGGATTCAGTGGTTTTGATCCAGTGTTTTTTATCCATTTGGATTTCATTTTTTAAGTTATACTCCCTCCGTTCCAAATTGAGAGTCCCTCTTGGGAATTCCAACTATTTAAAGGGACATGCAATCATTACACCTAGAATACCTATCATTTCCACCATTACCCCTATATTCTACCTAATTTACAACACTTATATTCACCTATAAGGGACATTTTTGGAAAATCACCAAATTTTTCCTTCCATTTTTGGAAAAGGACCATCATTTTGGAACAACTCAAAAAGGAAAGATGGACTCTCATTTTGGAACGGAGGGAGTATGTGTTTGGATGAGGCACTTAACAATATTTGATCGAGCTGATTTTTGGCACACATATAAAACTCGACGAGCTCTACGCGTTGAATGTCTCCGATCGCCAGACCGATACCGGCAAAGCCCGCCGGTGAGTGCGCAGCACGCTGTGCAGCACGAAGCTGCACAACAGCTTCCATCAGTCGGCAATTTTTACCTTATATAGTCGGGGGTCATCAAACGGTCCTTCTTGGGCTCCATAAGAACACGCATTTCCCAAGGAGTGGTTGAATCGCTTCCATTGAGCAGTCTACTTGTCACTTGCTTCTGCCACAGCAAAACAGGTACACAAAGTTAACATTTCTGAAAGAAAAACACACGCACACACACTGAAAATTATACTTGTGGGTTCATATGTAAATGTACACAGATTTACTTAAAAATCGCAGTTCTGGAGAGGTAAACGGAGTGAGAGAGGGAAGAAACAGGGAGTCAGAGGCAAACGAGAGGGAGAGAGAGAGAGAGACGCGGATTGGAGTGAGGAGTATTTCAAAGTACGGACGCACTGATTCATAGAGCTGGGAGTTTTGCCGGCAAAAGTGCTGACTGGCGACGAAGGCACTGGCTTAACTATAAACACTGAAAATTCATCTCCACAATCGATTTTGAGGAGAAAAAAAATTAGAAATTTTAAGTTTCGAATTATTTTTCAATCCTATTTTCTTGTACAAATCTGTTTCGATTGTGTATGTATCTACCGAGTACCGATATTCATTCCATCTAATTTTTTAAAAGGATGACAAACTTGAGGAGCTCTATAAAATGAACGATTTTGATCATTGTTGTAGGCCCGAAATTGGCCCACAATGGCCCAAAACTGCCACACAAAAAAAAAACTGAAAGGGAGCTGCACCCAATCCATACCCATTTTTTTCAATACCTTTTTCACTTTGCAAATGGGCTATTTTGACTCAAATTTTTTAGGAAAAGCCTAAAAAATACTAGACTTGAGTAAAAAAAAAAAAAACCAAATAGAGTTTTTCACCCAAAATTTCACTCAAATATGGGCTTGCGAGGCTTTATTTATTTTTTCAAATATGGGGTTTTGTATTTTGAGTTTTACGCTACGGCGATTTTGAAAAAATTACTTTTGTGGTCTTGGGACACCAATCTTTATTCACCACACAATTTTGTGGGGCTTAAACCTTGCGTATAGACTCCACAAAAATTTGTAGTGGATAATAGTGATGGACCATAACGTGGCGGTTCCAAAAATTATTGAATAATTACTCATGATTTTATCACGAATAATCTATACTATATATTAAACAAATGTAGTTTCTAAAAATAAAATCCAAGAAAAAGGCGAGCTAATCGAGTTTTTCAACATGATACAACATAATGAATTAGACGCCATAGAAAAGTCTACACAAAGAAAATGATTGCCATAAAGCCTCTCGAGGGGAGAAATTTTTCAGTGCTGAGCGGGTACCACGTGGTGCAGTCTCGGTGCATCTGGGCTGTCCATTTAGGTTTTGGATGGCTCGGATTTGGAGAGCGAAAGGGGAAAGAGAGTAGTGTGGGGGTGAGAGGAGAGAGAATATTTCAATCTGGGTCATCCAATATACTTTTGGACAGCTTTAATGTACCCGCTCGGACACCATGTCAACTAGATAATGTGGTACCCATCCGATATTGAAAAATCTCTTGAATGGTTGGAGTGCTCCAAGCCCTTCTATGAAAGAGTAGTCGGGAAGAACAGACTAGGAAAGAGTTCTGCACATAATAAAGGATTACATGTCCCACAAGTGACAATTTTCAAAGATAGGCCGGTTAGAGTTGTTGGCGATCATAATAATAAAGGAATACATGTCCACAAGTGACTAAATTTTCATAAGACAGGCCTGTTAGAGTTATTGGCGATCATAATAAAGGAAACATGTCCCACAGGCCGCAAGTGACTAATTTTCAAAAGACAAACCTGTCACAGTTATTGGCAATTTTCGGATGCCGACAAGAAGTCTGCTGAGAATAGACCAACTATTAAATTGCTAAGAATGGACCAATTATTAAATCTTGGATGGAAATTTCTTTTACCTATTTCTCCCTTTTGAACTTCTTTCGCGGTCAAGAAGCACTATATTCTATTTTATATTCATGATTTGTTTCAAACATCACATCAAACAAGAGAAAGAAAGAAATAGAATCCATTGTTTAGATATTTACAATATGTTCCCTATGGTAATAAGTGCAATTCGATGCTGCCAAGAATAATTGATGTAGGACAAAAATGGAGAATTTTTGTATTTTATTTTTATTGTTTTAGAAATAAGATTTTGGCTAGGAATGTTTTCGTTTAGGTTAGAATTATTAACTTTTCGTATTCGTTGCGACGAGTTGTTTACCTTGTTTGGATTAGTACGCTAACTAATCTATCGTGAATTCCGCCACGCCAAGTGGTATCAAAGCAAGGTTTTGTCTGGTTCGATGGCACGAAACAAAGTTAAAGACACACCCGTTGACGTTCGTCGTGGTGAAGTATTTAACAGGACTCGCTCCAAGGGATTTGCCCATGGTCAATCGGTTAAACACAAAATTTATAGGAACAGCGTTGAAGGATTTGCCCGCAACCAACCTATTAATCAAAATGTCTCCGGAAGATATTCTTGTTATCAACTTGATAGTGAGGATGAATATGAAGACGAGCTATTTGAGGATTATTATGGATATCAGTCGAATAAGCGACATTCAAGGTTTGAAGGGTTTTATTACACAGATGACGACTTTTCAACTTTTCAGGTACAACCAATAATTCCTAGTTTTAATGGGTATTGTCATCCTGAGAATTTAATTTATTGGTTTCATAAAGTTGACAAGTTTCTTGAGTATATGGAAATTCCGAAAGAAAAGAAAGTTAGATATGTGGCTCGTAAACTACAAGGCTATGCTTCTAGATGGTGGAAGCAATTGCAATATAATCGAGAGCGCCAGTATAAACAGCCAGTCAAGACATGGCCCAGGATGAGACGATTGATAAGTGATAGATTTCTTTAATCAAATCATGGACAGGAATTGTATCAAGAATACCGAAGAAAACTTGAGTCAAAACAAATGTTCCAAGGTACTTTTGATTTGCAATATTTTTCACAAAGAGTTACGAGTTATTTGAGTAAATACCAAGCAATTTCTGAAAGTCAACAAACTAGCCATGCTCTTTCAACTTCAAGTTCGACACTTCTTAATTGTATTGATGGATATAAGATTGCCGAAGAGGAAGGAGATCAAGTTGAACTAGAGAAGGTGATATTTGTTGAACCTAATATTAAAGAAATAGTGGAGGTCGATGTTGAATGCAATCATTATGGGTACATTGAAGCTAATGATAAAAAGAAAGTTGACCTTGATATTAGCAAAAAAGAGGAAGCTAAAATTGAGGTTCATAATAAAAAAATTGATATCGATGTTGGTGATCAAGTTATTGAGTACCAAAATAATTGTTCATTAGATTTGGTCGATACTAATATTAGTGTCGTGAAAGATAGTCTGGCTGACGATATATGTGAAGGTAAGTTGGTGTTGAAAGAATTATATTTCCCTTCAAGAGGATTGGCCAACCATCAATTTGAAGCATACATGCAGAAAACGGATTCATTGCAAGATTGCATGTTCGACGGGGTTCATGTTGATTTCATAGATTTTCTTGGAGTGGAACAGTTTGAATGGATTCCCAACATTCGTTTAATACATCTTGTCAACAAGTTGAAGTATGAAGAGAAAAGATCATTGCATGAAATTTTTTCTTTGAATGATTTTTGGAAGACGAGCAAGAGGTTGAAATATTCCAAACATTTATTTCTTTGGAATGGAAGGTGGCAAGTTTCTAATAAGAACTCGAGGGCGAGTTCTTTTGAAGAAAAGGAGACTGATGTAGGACAAAAATGGAGAATTTTTGTATTTTATTTTTATTGTTTTAGAAATAAGATTTTGGCTAGGAATATTTTCGTTTAGGTTAGAATTATTAACTTTCCGTATTCGGTTTGATTTTGATTTTTGCCTTTATTAGGATTCTTGATCTACAAGAATTATGATTTTATTTTAATTGATTAGGAAATATTTTTTATTTAATGCCGCTTGTTTTGGCATGATTTATTATTTCTTTTACTATAGGATTTCTAGGGTTAGGGTATTATAAAAAGGGCTGTAACCTATTCAATTATTAAACTTTTAAGCTTTTGATTAATAATATTGCGGAGATTTTCTCTTTCATTTTTGTGCGCAAGAATTGCTCGTTGCGACGAGTTGTTTATCTCGTTTGGATTAGTACGCTAACTAATCTCTCGTGAATTCCGCCGCGCCAATAATTCGAAGCGGCCAAGTGTAATTCGATGTGGCCAAGTGCAATTCAGTGCGATGAAGAGTAATTCGTAGCGGCCAAGTGCAATTCGACGCGGCCAAGTGCAATTCGGTTTGGCCAAGTGTAATTCGATGCGGCCAAGTGCAATTTAATGCGGCCAAAAGTAATTCGATGTGGCCAAGAGTAATTCATAACGGCCAAGTTCCATTCCATGTGGCCAAAAGTAATTCGATACGGCCAAGAGTAATTAGTAGCGGCCAAATGCAATTTGATACGACCAAGAGTAATTTGATGCGGCCAAGTGCAATTCGACGCGTCCAAAAGGAATTCAATGCGGCCAAGTGCAATTCGATGCGGCCAAGTGCATTGGGGCAGTTACGTTCTTACTTGATTGACCAGAAGTCGCTTCGGCAGCAGATAACAATGGGTTACTCACTATAACTCATGACGAAGCCACCCGAAATGACTGCGATCAGACCGGAAACTTACTCGGGGATGGGAAAGGCAATAAGAGTTAAGACAAAGGAATGGTCTCTCTCAGGGGAATGGGCCTTCATTAAACAAAGAAATTGAGCGATTGACATCGAATAAGAGTCCATCCACGGCATGAGAGGAGTGATCAAATTATATTATATGAGGGGTCCCCGGACCTATATATCCTTTCTTTTTTTTTTTTCCTCAAAAAAGTCTCTGGTTTTTGTTCTTTTCCCATTTGGGTTTGGGAGGTATCTTAGTTGATTAAGTCCGACACTCTGCCCGGTGGATGAAGAATCGGAGAATTGGATGTGCCACTAGTTGTTGCCGTGCCAAAGTTTGAAATCCGATTAGATGAAGGAATTCTCATGCATTGCATTTACCATTGAAAGGATTTTTCAATTATCCTAGATTCTTAGTTTCATTCCTTGATTGTGTCTTTGGCTTTAGTTGAGGAGGCATTAGTTTGCCTTAGTGATTCTCGGAGGATTTTTTTCCCCGAGTGTTAAAAAGGCTTGGTTTCGTCCCTTGGTGAGTAATCCCCCAAAAATTTTCGAAGGCATGATAGGAGTTAGAGGTGGCAAACGGACGGGTCTGGGCGGGTTTGGGCTGGTTGAAACGGATCGTGGGTTAAATATGGGTCAAAAAGTAAATGGGTTGAAACGGGTTGGGTCAGATATGGGTCAAGACAAACCCAAACCCGCCCGGCCCGGCCCGTTTTCCTTTTTCCTTTTTTTCTTTTTTTTCTTTTTTCTCTTTCTCTTTCTTTCTTTCTTTCTTTCTTTCTTTCCTTTCCCCTTCCTCCCCTTCTGATTTGTCTCGTCAAGGGAATTCAGAAAAAAAAAAATTATGATTAAATCTCAAAAATTTTTTTTGAGTGAAAATGAAGCAATTAGAGGACTTTAAAATGAATGAGATTTCAGGAAGGCAAGGGTGGAAGAAGTAATTAAAAGTCAGTGCTAACGCAGCGTCGGAGTATTTTGAGTTTTGCCAAGCAGGAATGGCGGAAAAAGATGGAGCTACACAGCATTTTGGGTCGAGTGATTAGAGATAAGTTCCATCAAGACTATAAAATTTCAGGGTTTTTTTTTTTTTTTTTCCCCATTTCCAAACAGTAACGTAACTTCGACGACGAGTCAGAGGCCGCATCAAAGAATTGTCTGGAAGACGATGATTGCACCGATTGTACAGTTTCGGTCTTCATTCCATTTGCCAAAGCCACCGCTTCGATGTGGATTAAAAAGTCAAGTGACTTTTTTTTTGTTTTTCTGTTTCTATTCATATTTTTTTTTGTATTTGTTTGTTTTGTGACAAACTTTTTATCCCTATTAGTTCGTCTCGACGAAAGATTTTTTTTGTTTCTATTCATATTTTTTTTGTATTTGTTTCTTCGTGACAAACTTTTTATCCCTATTAGTTCGTCTCGACAAGAGAATTGAAAAAGCATTTTTTTTTTACTTTTACCCTAATATTTTTTGTAATATTCAAGATAAATCCCAACAACTGGCTGCGGTCCCGACAAAATTTAAAAGACTTGATAACGCCTAATAAGTTTTGGAACATGATACCTTGTAATTTTTTACTTTTTAGTAACTAAAAAGTAAAAAATTACAATCGAAACCTAATTTTTTTGAATAAAGACAAAAATAAGCCAATAAGCCAATTTTTCATCTTTATTAAAAAAAAATTGGATTTCGATCTTAATTTTTTACTCCTTTTTAGATTCCTCTTGACATGAAGAAGCAATAATCTCCAAAAAATTGCCAAAAAACTAACAAATGCGAAAAAAATTTGAATAAAAAAAAGAAGCCACATGGCTTATTTAACCGAACAGTCCTAAAAGTCTTTGAGAGAGAGAGAGAGAGAGAGAGAGAGAGAGAGAGAGAGAATTTGTAAGAATCTGATTGAACGGAATAAAGAAGACCAAATTTGGCCCAAGAGGCGATTCTTTTGTGCAAAAATGGGTATTTTAGGTCTAACCCATATTGAACCCATTTTTAATCCATAAGCCCATATAAATATGGGTTTATATGGGTCCAACCCATATCAACCCTTTATATAATATGGGCGGGTTGGGTTGGGTAATATGTGGGCGGATTTGGGCGGGTTAAGAAATGTGGGTTGAGATTGCCACCTCTACTTTCAAGTAAACCCAAAGAACGAAGAAAAGTGAGTTGAATCTAGAAGGTCAAGAAAATTAACTATAGAAATGCAAGTGGTTTCTCAAGAGCATAAATAAATCAAGATGGTAATACCAATAACACGCAGTACTAACAATAAGAATAAAAGTAGTAGTATAAATTAATAGGAGAGGAGGAGACTATAATCAAATATCCTTGCACTATAAATTGAAGTATTAACATGTCTTGAAGGGAGCAACATTCTTCTTCTTCTTCTTCTTCATTCAAATCACCCCTTGTTTAGAATGCTAAAGTTGATGACGTTGATCTCGTCATCTCTGTTAATTCCCAAGATCAGGCTATTCATCTTGGTGTTATTTTTCACCACAGCCACAAAAGTAGCCTGCAGATTGAGCAATGAAACCGATCAACTAGCGTTGCTTTCATTCAAGGAACTTATAGCCGAGCATCCACTTGACTCGTTAAGTTCCTGGAACAATTCTCTAGATCACTGCAAATGGGAAGGAGTAAGGTGCAGTCGCAAGCATCAGAGAGTAGTGGTTCTGGACTTGAGGGGCAAAAGTCTGAGGGGAACCATGTCACCTTTCTTGGGAAACCTTTCTTTCCTCAGAGCCCTTTACCTCCAGGACAACCGATTCCAAGGAATAATCCCCCTGGAGCTCAACCGCTTGTTCAGGTTGCAACATCTAAATGTCAGTTTCAATGCTCTCCAAGGGGAAATTCCAACCAATTTGTCAAACCACCTCACTGTCATTGATTTCAAGTCTAACAACCTAGTTGGAAAAATTCCAGCATCCTTTGGTTCTCTCTCCAAACTCACTTATCTTAATCTTTACACCAACAAACTCACCGGAGGGATTCCACCATCTCTCGGTAACCTTACTCTCCTCCGACTAGTAAATTTGGGAATGAATAGTATCACAGGAACTATTCCACATTCCATTTGCCGGCTTCCCAACATTAGCCGATTCGGCATTGGAGGCAATAAGTTGTCAGGTACCGTCCCTCCCCCACTTTATAATATGTCAACTCTCACGCAGCTGATTATTGTAAATAACCAACTTACTGGCAGTTTACCCCAAGATATTGGCCTCACACTCCCCAACCTGATGCTGTTAAGCGTTGCGGAAAACCTATTCTGGGGACCCTTTCCAGTTTCTCTTTCGAATGCATCTAGAATGAGAGTGCTTGAACTAGGACAAAACAACCTTTCAGGACCAGTTCCCTTTGACCTAGGGAGAAAGATGACGGATCTTTTGTTGCTAAATGTAGTAGATAACAATCTAGGCTCCAGGGATGCTAGTGACTTGAGGTTCATTGATTCGTTAACTAACTGCAGCAATCTACAAGTACTGGTTTTCGCTGGAAATGGTTTTGGTGGCGTTTTACCCGCTTCCATAGCTAATCTCTCAAGTCAACTCAATGCGTTAATAGCAGAACAGAACCAGTTGGTTGGAACCATCCCCGTGGGCATTTTCAACTACGTCAACTTAGCTACTTTGTATTTTGGACATAACTTTTTTTCAGGTGTCATTCCCTTTGACATAGGGAAGCTTAGAAATATGCAAATACTAGATATGAGAGGAAATAAACTTTCTGGTCCCATCCCAACAAGTATTGGAAATCTCACTCGCATATTTAAGCTAAACCTAGATAACAACAACTTGAATGGAACCATACCTTCAAGTATTGAAACCATGTTCGGCTTCCAAACCTTGGATCTTTCACATAATTTCCTAACAGGTCCCATACCCAAAGCAATAGGCCTTTTATCCACATTAACTTTCATGAAGTTGGCTCATAACTCCTTTACTGGTGCTCTGCCACTAGAAATCGGAAAATTGAACAATCTCCAGGAACTAGATGTTTCAGACAACTTGTTGTCTGGACATATTCCTAGTATTCTCGGAAATTGCTTGAGATTGGAAAGCCTTTTTCTACAGGGTAACCTGTTTCAGGGTAGTATTCCTCCCTCATTTAGCTCCTTGAAAGGAATTGAAATTCTAGATCTTTCCCGCAACAACTTATCCGGCCAAATACCGAAAGATCTAGAAGCCCTCATGAGTTTGAAGAATCTGAACTTGTCCTTTAACAACTTGGTTGGTGAGGTGCCCTCGCAAGGTGTCTTCGGAAACTTGAGTACAATTTCACTTGTTGGAAACAAAGAGCTTTGCGGAGGCATTGCAGAAATGCGGTTACATGCTTGCCGAAAGAGTCACCTTGGCTGGAAAATTATTGTCGCAATTGCTTTTATGATCCCATGTCTTTTATTGGTGCTACTTTTGGTTGTTTTTCTTAGAAAAAGAAAACAGAAAAATAAATTTGTCACCCAACCATCCATTAGAGAAGATTTCTTGAGGGTTTCATATGATCAGCTCGTTAAGGCTACTGGTGGATTCTCTTCATCGAACTTGATTGGAGCTGGAAGTTTTGGCACCGTGTACAAAGGAATTCTCCATGAAGGCGAAAAACCAATTGCAGTCAAGGTGCTCAATCTTGAACAAAGAGGAGCTTCCAAGAGCTTCATGGCTGAATGTGAAGCTTTAAGGAAAACAAGGCACAGAAATCTTCTGAAGATTATAACAGTGTGTTCAAGTGTAAACCATGCAGGTGATGATTTTAAAGCACTAGTTTTTGAGTACATGCCCAATGGAAGTTTGGAGAATTGGTTGCATCCGGGAGAAGATACACCATACCAAGAAGGGAACTTAAGCCTTACCCAGCGGTTGAGTATAGCGATTGATGTTGCATGTGCATTAGAGTACCTTCATCACGATTGTGAAACTCCAATTGTTCACTGCGATATAAAGCCAAGCAACATTTTAATTGATGAAAACATGACAGCCTATGTGGGAGACTTTGGGCTGGCCAAGTTCCTCACCATAAATAGCAGTTCCAATGATGGTGGACAGACAAATTCACTTGCAATCAAAGGTTCTATAGGTTATGTTGCCCCGGGTAAGGAGGTCACTAACAGTATTCTTCTTTCTCATTTTTTGTTCTTTTAGAAATTTTTATCCAGTGGCCTACATTTCGTCAAATTAATCTATACTTAATTTTTGTTATTGTTTCCTTCCATATTTAAATGGCAGAATATGGAATTGGAGGGAGAACATCGAAAGAAGGAGATCTTTACAGCTATGGGATTCTTCTATTGGAAATGTTGACAGGAAAAAAACCAACAGATGAATTCTTTACAGATGGGCAAAGCCTTCATGAACTTTGTATGTTGGCATTGCCAGAGAGAGTGATGGAGATTGTGGATTCGCACATACTACTAGAAGAACCTACTGAAGATGAAAACCATGCTCAGAATGAAAAAGTTAGACAAGCCAAAATAAGAGAATGCTTAATTTCCCTTGCGAGGATCGGGATTGCATGTTCTGTAGAATCGCCTGGCGAAAGGATGAACATCAAGGATGTGATCATAGGATTAACCGCAATAAAGGACATATTTCTTGGAGCAGGTATCCATGGTAGGAGACAACCAAGGATGCGGATCGCTGGTGAAGGAACGTCTCAAGAATAGCTACTAAGGCCTTGTTTCACTTGGCTTTTTGGGCTTTTTTTTTGGTTTTGTCCTTATTCAATTTTTTTCGAATTTGTTAATTCTGTGCCAAACTTTTGTGAATTGATTGTGTGGCTGTACATGTTTTCACTGAGCTACTTAGCCAGCGTTTTGTTATATTTGTAACTTTGGTGATCCTCACCTCATAAAAGTGCAGCACTTGTGTAATTCTCCTATGTTTTTTTTTTTTAACAGAATTCTCCTATGTTAACGAAAGATAAAATGGAGTTTTCCACCATGGTAGAAACGTCTCTTGAAGGAATGGTTGGAGTTGCTCCAAACCCTTCTTTGAAATTAGGCATTTTTTCAAGTCAAGTCACAACCACCAAGATAGAGGATAATATATACTCCCTTTGTCACTTTTTAAGTGTTCAGCTTTGTAACTCCACTTTATTAAGGAAACATCATCATTGCACCTTTCACATTAGCTTTTACTTCCACTTTCCCTACTTACCCTCGATCTATCATCTTTATACTTTCAATGACTAATTTTTCAAAATGAAATCTACTTTTCAGGACAAAATGTAAAATGTACTAATTTTTACTCACTAACATTACAAAATGGATACTTATTAAGGAAACCAAAAATAAAATACTGAATTCTAAAAAAGAAACGGAGAGAGTACTTTTTAGTTAAAGGGATAAGAGGATAATATTGCAACCTACATGCCCCACAAATAACTACAATGTTCAAAAGACAGGCCCGTGTGGGCCAATTGTATGCTTCCAGGCCATCACTTAATTTATACCTCAAGTATCATCACATTCGGAACCAAGAATTCATTAAAGGCAACCTTTACACCTATAGGGTCAACTTGTACACCTTCTCAATCATCACCAGAAAATGCCACCAAGTCTTTGGCTGTCACTGTGAAAGAGGAGTCCTCCCCAGGAAAATGAAGGCCAAGTCTGTGGCGGCTGGCCCTTCCCAATCAACATTCCACTGTGAGCTGGAACTGCAACGTTAGATTGAGGACCTGGCTCCTCAGTAGCTTGACGGTCTGATCTTAATCACATACTTTTCCCTCCAAGGGTCTCAAGTTCAAGACCTCCAACTTGGTATCAATTCCTATGAGGTCTATGGTAGAATTGGTCCCCATAGATTAGTCGAGGTTGCGGTGAAATCAATATGTGCTAATAACACAGGTTAACCTTTGGCCCCCTCTCCACTGGCCATTCTCTTGTCATTCGTCCACTTCACATAGTCTAAGTTCATATTTAAAGCTCCAGTCACTTACCAATCGAAGACAACTCAGCGGGAGATTAGTCTTCCAAATAGACCATTTAATTGGCAAGGAAGAAAAAAAAGTTGAGTTGAATCAAAAAACAATAACAGTAAGAATGCAAAAGTATAATGGCTTCTCAAGAGCATACAGAAAATTAGGTAACATTTAACTTATTTCCAATTTTCTTATACTGATTCAAGTAAATAAACTGCCGCACAACATGTAAAAATAAAGCCAGAGCTAGACATTCCTTCCCCTACAAGTTGAATCCTCAATCGTCTCCTGCAATGGATCCGTTCTCTGAGAAATATTTCTATGATAGCAGTTAATCCTAAGATCACATCCTCGATGTCCATTCTTCCGCAAGGCGATTCGGCAGAACATGCAACCCTGTCCTCACAAGGGAAACAAGCATTCTCTTATTTTGGTTTGGCTGACCCTCTCGTTCTCAGCATCATTTTCATCTTCGTTTGGTTCTTCTAATAGCAAGTGTGCATCCACAATCTCAATCACTCTTTCCGGCAATGCTAACTCACAGAACCAACGAAGAGTTTGTCCATTGGTGAAAACTTCATCTGTCGGTCTTTTTCCTTTCATCATCACCAATAAAAAGGATCCCATAGCTGAAAGTCTGAAATCATTTCTTTGTGAAGTTTGGGTAAGCAGGTAACTGCATTTATGCAATGCCTCCGCAAAGCTGTGTGTTTCCAACCAGTGAAAATATATGCTCGTGTTTCAGAAGACACCATTTGTGGGTTGGAAACACACAGCTTTGCGGAGGCAATGCAGAAGTTCTCCAAAAAAACATCTTGGATGGGGTGCTAAAGGTATGCTGAAAGTCGGCATGAATCTCTCTCTCCCCTACTACTACGTACTACTCCTCAGAAATAAAATTTTCATCTGGTTTTGTTGAGGAGCTGGTAGAAGAAAATGATATGGGTTTATGTTCTTCGACTTGTACTGAAGTAACTGAACCTAGGGGTGATTTTGTTGTGGGTAATTTCACAGGACTTGGCTTTCCTGTAGAGCACAGCCGCACAACAGCGGTGCACGTTTATGAAAACATGGTTAGTTTTTGTTGGATATATTTGACTGTAGTATTTTTGAGTTCAAATCCACCAAAAGATCAATACCTTCCAATTGGGATGCCCTCATATTATTCTGAGTTCCAATAACCACCGGACCAAATGAACGGGAAAAGTCTCTTTCATGCTCCTCAATTTGTTCTAAAGGAACATCAAAATTCAGAGCCTTGTTATTGGTAGCTCGGGTGCTTCTCGCCTCGTAGAAATGCAGCACTTTTGTGATTCTCGTAGAAATATAAAGAATTTTTCAATAAATATATATGAAGTTCGTGCTCTAGGAAAAACAAAAAAAAAACCCGAGAAAAAGGGCAAGGGAATAGAGTTTTCCCCCATGATAGAAAAATCAACAAAAAAAAATGATTGCTCCAAATCCTTCTTTGAATCCCGTCATTTTTGCAACTCAACTTACAACCACCAAGATAGATGATAATATTGCAACCTACCAAACGTTCCCTAATAAATGTTGAAGACAAGGACTAATGGGAAGAGTTCTGAACATACCCCACAAATAACGTACTACTCCAAATGTTCAAAAGACACGCCCATGTGGGCAAATTGTAAGCTTCAAATGTCAAGAGCAGTGATTCCAAACCCCCACAAGAGTGAAAGAAGGATCGAAAATATCATCTTCATCACATCTGGAGTCAAGAATTCTTTCTGGGTAAAAGTAGAAATTGTAGTAACTTTGTGAAGGTAATGGCAACTTGAACACCTTCTCAATCTACATTTTGCAGGAAAATGAAAGGTCTAAGGCTCCGTTCTGCTTTCTCTCAAAGCCTTCTTTTTCAAAAAGAATGTAATTTCAAATTCAAATATAACGAAAATGAAAAAAAAAATTTTAATTTTTTTTGCACTGTTTAAAAGATCTCAATGAAATATATCAAATAAGATCCATATTGGTAGAAAAATTATTGATGTCAACACATGATTTTTAACCTTGAAATTACCTTCTTTTTTCCAAAACCATCTTTTTCTAAAAGTGGAATGCCACCTAAGTCCTTGGCTCTTCCCTCTTGGATCTCAAGTTCAAAACCTCCAACGTGATATTAATTCTTATGAGGTCTGACCATATAGAGGAGTTGGTCCTGTGTGTTCGCATGCTGGCCCAGACACCTTGAGTTATCAAAAACATAAAAAGTAGGTTGCGGTGTCCTCATTTCTCATGAAACCGGTATGTGCTAATAACAACAATTGAGTTAGGTTGATGTCTGTCAGCATTTAATATCCATGGTCCAATGCCCATAAATAGGTCACCAGGGTTATTCATTGAGTTAGGTTGATGTCTGTCAGCATTTAATATCATATCATAATAATTGATAGAACGTCCAATATGGAGCAGTTCAGTACTAGTGGTGTAGCAGTGATTTTGAATTAGTCTAAGTCCTCAGTTGTTATGGCTCCAGAACTGTACCAATCAAAGACGATGCAGGGGGAAGATTAGTCTTCCAAATTTGTGTTTGAATCTAGAAATTCAAGAACAACACTTATATAAATGCAACATAATGGAATCCCAAGAGCATATGTTTAACTTATTTCCAATTTTCTTATTCTGATTCCAGTTAATAAATTGTCGCAGAACTCCAACCTAGAGGAAAGCCAGGACTAACCCTTTTCAGCTGCACCAAACACCTACTTAGTCCCTTAGAGAAAGGTCAGAGAACTCATCAGAAGACCCAAATTTCCTATCTATGATAGTTCTAACTTTTTACAATGCCAAATTCACCACCGTAGGGCCTGCGCCTTGTTAAACTCATCAATCAACTCCACGATCTTCACCTGTATCAAGTTATAAATGATAATCAAAACAAAGGGGATATAGATAGAGCATGAAGTTCAGTATTATCAATCTTACATTTGGTATGTAAAATCTTAAGTCTTTATTTAGGCAAGTAAATCCATTAAGAAACAAAAGCCCCGTGGTATAACTTTGAGAGTTCACAAGAGAAACAAAAGAAAAACCCAACCGAAAACCAACTCCCATACCTAACGAGGGCTAGCCTAGCCCATGCCCAACAGTACGTACGACACAATTCCAATAAAGACCAAACATAGAAAAGAAAACAAGGAAACCACAATATGGACCATGTGCTCCATTTGAGATACCCCAAACAGCACACAAATTCTTAATTGACTATTAAATCTTGTAGCTGGACGGTCTGATGGAAATCACATATGTGTAGTCGTAGCGTTCACATTTCCCATGACACTAATATTGGCTAATACCAAGGGTTAACAATATATCAGTATCTTAAATATTAAACGCAGTTAGGATACGTAATCTTGATGGATGTGCTTAACAATAAGTGCGTTTACTTCATGTTTTCTAGAAGTTTGGCCCCCTTTGGCGGCTTGGCCTATCCACACCCTCCACTGGCTTGTCACACTTTGTCTAAGTCCATTTTTAAGGCTCTAGCCCCGTACCAATCAATGACAAGTAGGGAGAGTAACAGTCTTCCATATAGATCATTCAATTGCCAAGGGAAAATGACTAATACAAGATGAAGAACAATAACTGTTAGGGTTCCTCAAGGGCATAAAAAATTGTTAGGTAATACAGCAAAGCTAGGTTGGTTTTGAAATTTCGATGTTGCGCCGGGGGCACAATAAAGTGCGCCTAGGGCGCATAGAATTGCTCCTAGGGCGCACAAAGCTCCACAAATTCCTCAAACTTTGTGAGTTTGTCCCGGACACTCCCGAACTCTGTTTTTTGTAAGGTTAGAACCGTTAAAAAGCTTGTTGAGTCTACTTTTCAATCCAAGTAGTTGGAGTCTATAATTACCATTTTACCTTTTAAGCATCCCCTAATATGAAAACTATTGCAGATTTAAGTGCATTTTGGAGTTTAATTACGTAAAATTAAGGCTGCATTTCACTTAGTTATTTGCAAAGAGATTTATGACAAGAAAGAAAAATAAACCAAACTGATAAATTACTTTAGTTTTTTCACTATCATGTCCTTATATTCCTTTAATTAAAAAAAAAGTCTTCTTACGGAAATTTGAGGGGTTTCTATGACTTGTCTTTTGGTAAATTTACATATATTATGAAGTGATCACCAGATTCACTGCCATATCAAATTTAGTAATAGCTTTGGCTGGACACTTCGCTTTGGCGTGTCCAATACATATCATGCCGTGTCGTATTGGTAAGTGAGATTCCCAGTCTGCATGGTGCGACAAGTAATTACGAGGACTTCAATGCATGGCCTTTTCCAACCTGCATTGCAAGTCAAATCTTTGGACTGTTACCGTGAAAGAAGAGTCTTTATCCATGCTTGCTTGCCTAAAGGAGGCTGGATTGGACCTAAATACCCCTACCTTTTAAACACTAGTTGCTTTGGTTTGTCGGATTTTGTGGTAATTTCGCAAAGCTGAGGAGGTGACTATACTTGAATATTTTTGCATATCTTTGCATTACAAATTGTAGTATTTGCATGCCTTGAAGGAAGCAACCTCCTCCTTCTCCTTCTTCTTCTTCTTCTTCTTCTTCATTCAAATATCCCCTTGTTTATATAGAAGAATGCTAAAGTTGATGACGCTGATCTCATCATCTCTGTTATTTCACATGATCAAGCTACTCAGCTTGGTTTTATTTTTCTCCATTGCCACAAAAGTAACCTGCAGATTGAGCAACAAAACGGATCGATCAGCATTGCTTTCATTCAAGGAACTTATAGACAAGGATCCGCTTCGCTCGTTAAGTTCCTTGAACAATTCTCTCGATCTCTGCAAATGGGACGGAGTATTGTGCAGTCGCAAGCATCAGAGAGTAGTGGTTCTGGACTTGAGGGACAAAAGCCTGAGTGGGACCATTTCACCTTTCTTGGGAAACCTCTCTTTCCTCAGATCCCTTTACCTCCAGGAAAACAGATTCCAAGGAAAATTCCCCCTGGAGCTCAGCCACTTATATAGGCTGCAACATCTGAATTTCAGTAGCAATTCTCTCCAAGGGGAAATTCCAACCAATTTTTCAAACTCCCTCGATGTCATTGATTTACGGAGTAATTATCTAGTTGGAAAAATTCCAGACTCCTTTGGTTCTCTCTCCAAGGTCACTTATCTTAACCTTTAGTCCAACAACCTCATCGGAGGGATTCCAGCTTCACTCAGTAACCTGTCTCTCCTCTAACTAGTAGACTTGGGAAGGAATAGTCTCACGGGATCTATTCCACATTCCATAGGACGGGTTCCCAACCTTCAAGTATTTGGCGTTGCATCGACTAAATTGTCAGGTATTGTCCCTCCCCAACTGTATAATATCTCAACGCTCAGGCACCTATTGATTGCAGATAACCAACTTACCGGCAGTTTACCCCAAGATATTGGCGTCACACTCCCCAACCTGACAGATTTAAGTGTTGGGGAAAACCAGTTCTGGGGACCCTTTCCAATTTCTCTTTCTAATGCATCTAGAATGAGAATGCTTGATCTATCTCTTAGCAACCTTTCAGGACCAGTTCCCTTTGACCTAGGGAGAATGATGAAGGATCTATGGTGGCTAAATCTAGAAATAAACAATTTGGGCACTAGGGATGCTAGCGACTTGAGGTTCATTGATTCGTTAACTAACTGCAGCAAGCTAGAAATATTGGGTTTTGCTGAAAATGGTTTTGGTGGTGTTTTACTCACTTCCATAGCCAATCTCTCGAGTCACCTCAATGTGTTAGCAGCAGGACAGAACCAGCTGGTTGGAACCATCCCCTTGGGAATTTCAAACTTCATCAACCTAACTATACTGGCTTTGGAAGAAAACCCTTTTTCAGGTGTCATTCCCTTTGAAATAGGGAAGCTTAAAAATCTACGAAGACTAATTTTCAGTAGAAATAAATTGTCCGGTCCCATCCCAGAAAGCATTGGAAATCTCACTCAAATATTTGAGCTAGATCTGGACGACAACAACTTGAATGGAACCGTACCTTCAAGTATTGAAAACAACCTGAGCTTGCAAACATTGATTCTCTCACATAATTTCTTAACTGGTCCCATACCCGAAACAATAGGCCTTTTCTCCACTTTAACCTTCTTGAACTGGGCTTATAACGCTTTTATCGGTGTCCTACCACTCGAAATCGGGAAATTGACCAATCTCGAGCAACTAGATGTTTCAGAGAACAAGTTGTATGGTCATATTCCTAGTACTCTGGGAAATTGCTTGAAATTGGAAGTCCTTTTTCTAGAGGGTAACACTTTTCAGGGTAGTATTCCTCCCTCCTTTAGCTCCTTGAAAGGAATTGAAAGCCTAGATCTTTCACGAAATAACTTGTCCGGCAAAATTCCAGAAGATCTAGCTACCGTCATTCATTTAAAGAATCTGAACTTGTCATTTAACAACTTGGTTGGTGAGGTGCCCTTCCAAGGTGTCTTTGGAAACTTGAGCATAGTTTCACTTGTTGGAAATAAAGGGCTCTGTGGAGGCATTGCAGAAATGCGGTTGCCTGCTTGCCCAAAGTCCATAAAGAAGGGGAATCGCCTTGGCCCAAAAATTATTGTTCCAATTGCTTGCATAATCCCATGTCTTTCACTGGTGCTACTTTTGGTTGTATTTCTTAGGAAAAGAGAACAAAAAAACAAATCTCTCACCCAACTAGTCATAGGAGATGATTTCTTGAGGGTTTCATATGATCAGCTCCTTAATGCCACTGGTGGATTCTCTTCATTAAACTTAATTGGAGCTAGAAGTTTTGGCACTGTGTACAAAGGAATTCTACATGAAGGGGATAAACCAATTGTAGTGAAGGTGCTCAATCTTGAACAAAGAGGAGCTTCGAAGAGTTTCTTGGCTGAATGTGAAGCTTTGAGAAAAACAAGGCACAAAAATCTTCTAAAGATCATAATAGTTTGTTCAAGTACAAACCATGCAGGTGATGATTTTAAAGCACTAGTTTTTGAGTACATGTCCAATGCAAGTTTAGAGAAGTGGTTGCATCCAGGAGAAGATACACCGCAGCAAGAATGGAACTTAAGCCAGTCCCAAAGGTTAAATATAGCGATCGATGTTGCATGTGCCTTAGAATACCTTCATCACCGTTGTGAAACTCCAATTGTTCACTGCGATCTAAAGCCAAGCAATGTTCTCATCGATGAAGACATGATTGCCCATGTGGGAGATTTTGGGCTGGCCAAGTTCCTCACCATCAATAGCGGTAACAGTGATGGGGGGCAATCAAATTCACTTGCAATCAAAGGTTCTATTGGCTATGTTGCTCCAGGTAAGCAGATCACTAATTTTTCTTGTTCTTTCTTTTTTCCCTATCAGACATTTGTAAATAGTAGCCTACATTTCTTTTGTTTAGTTTGACTTCTGTTTCCTTAACTATTTAAATGCAGAATATGGAATTGGGGGAAGGACATCTACAGAAGGAGATGTTTACAGCTATGGGATTTTGTTATTGGAAATGCTGACAGGAAAAAGACCGATAGATGAATTGTTTACAATCAGACAAAGCCTTCATGAATTTTGCAAGGAGGCATTGCCGGAGAGAGTGATGGAGATTGTTGATTCGCGCATGCTATTAGAAGAACCTACTGAAGTTGAAAACGATGCTCAGAAAGAAAGAGTCAGACGAGACAAAATAAGAGAATGCTCAGTTTCCCTTGTGAGGATTGGAATTGCATGTTCTGCGGAATCACCTATCGAAAGGATGAACATCAAGGACGTGATCATCGGATTAATGAAAATAAAGGAAGTATTTCTTGGAGTAGGTATCCATGGCAGGAGACAAATGAGGATGCGACTCTCTGGTGAAGGAACGTCTCAAGAATAGCTACTAAGAGTGCCACTAGAGGAATTGACTTAGCGGAGGATGCTTGGAAGGTTTGAAGCACAATCACTTTGTTAGAAAGGCCGAAACCCAAATATGCAGGCCGATTTGTTAATCATGTAAGTTAAGAAGAATAAAAGAGAAGGTGAAAGTTCATGTATAGTTTTAATTTGAGTTTTCAAGTAGTCATAGCTGTGCATATTTAATTCCGTATGCATGTAAGTACCCAATAAATAATTACATGTAAGGCATTAGGAATGTGCCAGTAGCATCTTTATTGGTTTGGTAACAAATAGTAACATTTTCGAAACACTCTTTCTTGGGAAGGGATGTGTTTTTTCGATGGAAATGGTTTTGGTCTCTGCTTAATTTTCAGAAGAAACATTTATCTTGCTAAATGTTTTCCTGAGACAGTTTAGTTTTTGTATATCCCATTCGTTCCCCACCGATCAAGAATATGTTTTGAACAAGTTACCCGCCGGACTTCGACTCGGAGGAGATATCATAGAGACGGCAACCCCAGAAGCGGCAGATGGAATTTCAGATGACGGTTCTCATGAGAAAAGCCGAGGAGATGAGAAGGCCTTGTTTCCCACACTTTCTCTCCCAAAAATACCCCTACAAAATACTAGGAATAACTAACCTAACCAATCCCAAATTAAAAATAGCGTTTCGGACCTTCTCAATTCTCATGATCTTCCGTTGTGCACCGTTTTCCTGTTGTGTGTCGTTTCCTAATGACACCACTCCCGCGCCTCCGGACCAAAGTAGTGAATATGTCTCTGGAAACCCCCTCGAGAATCACTTCTACTGACGATCCCCTTGCGACGATGGATCGAAATTCCTTCGTCCAGCATTGCCCATCTTTCAGAAACTCTTCCTAGCGTACAGGGACGGAACTAGGATTTCATAAACGCGGGAGCCAAACTATGAACAAAAAAAATTTGAAATTTTAAGGTTCATAAATCTAATAGTTTGTTTGGTTTCGGTTTTGAGGAGGTTTTTTGAGTAATGAGTGGAGAAAAATCGAAGAGAAATGAGATTAATAATTGAAAGAAAACTTATGGTGGACCGTGTGCAAAGAAAGAAATGAGTTTTGGGACCCAAAACAAACACATTTTTAAAGCATTTAAATGTCTAAATAACATTTAACACAAAATACAATATTTAGGTGTTTTTAAACCCCCCCCCCCCCCCCCCCCCCCCCAAAAAAAAAAAAAAAAAAAAAAAACTAAGATTAATATTGAAATTTGAAGGAAAAAAAAACTCCAAAGCAACGCGGGGGCCGTGGTCCCCATATGCCCATATACAGTTCCGTCTCTGCTGGCGTAGCATTTCACACGGTAAGCAGTCTCTAAATGCCGATAAAATGCTGTTTTAGATCATGACGAACAAGGGTTGAACTAGGAATTTATTCCGCCCTGGGCTAACCAAAATTTATATATCTAAATTAAAAAAAGGCAAACTCGTACATAAATATATAAATTAATTTTCAAAATAAACAAAAGAAAAGTGCAAAAGAGTTTTTCCTCCCTTTTTAGTTTGTTGTTCTATTAGAGCATGTATAACAGAGTAGCAAAAAAGAATATTAGCTATTATAGCTACCTGGGGCGCATAGACTTGCTCTTGGGGCGCACAAAGTTTCACAAATTTCTCAAACTTTACGAGTTCGTTCCGGAAACTCCCTAACTCTATTTTTTGCAAGGTTAGAACCGTTAAAAAGATTGTTGAGTCTAATTTCCAACTCACGTAGTTGGAGTCTATAATTGTTTGTATATATAAAAATATGACCAATTTACTCTCAGTGATTTGAAAACTAAATCATTTCAGTAAAACGCTGGCATCTCCCTCATTTGAAATCGAATAAAGACATATTATATATCGATAAAGAAAACTTTCAATTTACTAGAAGATGATGGAATCCAACCATCAAAATAATAATATTTAGTTCATAATAACAATTGGGTAGTAACTAAGGCTAGCCTAGCCCATGCTCAACAGTACATAAGACACAAATCCAATACAAAGACCAAGTATACCGAAAAAAACAAGCAACAAGAAACCACATTATGGACCAATTAAATGATCTTTTGAGATACCCCAAACAGCGTACAAATTCTTAATTGACTATTAAATTTTGTATTTCGCATGCTTGGATCTTCTCTCTCTCTCTCTCTCTCTCTCTCTCTCGGATCTGATGCTGGGGCCGGCGCGGGTAACAATCAAGCTCTCTCGAAGCCGAGGCCTCGCACCGCCTCCTCAAAGCTTCGATGCCCACGATCTGAGATGTAGATATACAGGGGAAAGAAGGCAGCTGGGGGTGTTCGGCCTGAATTCTCCTTGTTTTAAAGTGAACTACTAAGAGGCTGTTCCGGTTTCTAGAAAAATAAAGTTTTAAAAAATGAATGTAATTTTAAGTTTAAAAATCATGTGTTTACGCAAATAATTTTTCTACCAATATGAATCTTGTTTGATAGATCTTTTAAACGGTACAAAAAAATTAAAAAATTAATTTTCCTTTTTATTATATTTGAGCTTGAAATTACCCTCTTTTTGAAAAAGAAGGTTTAAAAGAAAGCAGAACGGGCCCTAATTCTTCTCCGTTGGACACAGAGGTGCTAGGTGTGTCCCACATTTAGATTGAATATGGGCTTATAAAAGTAAACCTGAAAAAAAACTCTTATTTGGTGATTACTGATTAGCAATAAGCATGAGTGGAAAACTGAAAAATCTGTAGTATTAGTAATTTTTTGTGATTTGGACAGAGCCCTTAAGAGAATAGTTAACCCAGGCTAAATAGGTCGATATCTCCTAATTTTTGGACTTCAAACAAAATTTATATCCAAGTTGTTTATGTGTGGCACTAAACTAAAATACAACTCAATTTGTATAGTTTTTCTCCAACAGATATGGTTATTTGTCCATTTTCATACTCTTTGTTGTCCGAAATAAATAAAGTTAATTATCCTCTCTTTAATCCCAAATCGAAGTAAAACCAACAAATATGGTTATTTATCTAAATTTATACTTTGTATTATTTTAAAAGACCAACAGATAAGGTTATGTGTTATGTATAATCTTAATAAAATCAATAGATATGGTTATCTATCCAATAACACAAATAGATAACATTATGTGTGCCACATAAAACAAACAGTATCCTTTATGTGTTACTTTGTCATCCTAATAACACAAATAAAAATATACAGATAACGTTTTATGTGTGACACACAAAACATACAAATAACTTTATATGTCTATTTTTTCTCTCCAAATTAGAAAAAAAGAAAAAGAAAAAAGATAACGTTATTTATGCAAGTCAATTCTTTGTATCTTTCAAAAAAGAACCAAAAAACTATATTCGTACAAAATAGTTGATGACATGAAAGTAAGATTTTTAATTTTACTATATTAGTACAAAATAGTTGATGACATGTGTGTTATCTATTTTGTATATCCCCAAAACAAAGTAAAAAAATAACGTTATCTCTTCAAATTAAATAATGGACGTTATAGGTGTTCATTACAACCATACTCGCATGAAAAATGATATGGATACTAACTCCATGGGTATAATTGCTATAAAGCCAAAAAAAAAAAAAAAAAAGGCTCTCTCATTCCCAAAAGCTTATCCATGCAAATTTGTACTCTTTACAAATTCAATAAAATTAAAAGATATGATTATCTGTCGGAATTTATACTTTGTATTATCCCAAATAGCAATAATATCAACATAGATAATTATTTATCCAACTTTATGCTCTGTCAAAAAAATCAACATATAAGGTTATCATTGCAAAATTTGCACTCTTTATAATAAAAATTAAAGTAACATATGTGATTATTAGTCTAATTTAAACTATATTATCCCAAAACGATCAACAAATAACATTATCTGAGTGCTCTATATAATCGCTCCTATTCCCAATAAAATTAATAAATATGGTTATTTGTCCAATCTATTCTCTTTATTACCCAAAAAATTCAACATATTATTAGTATAAAGAATTAAAATAACATTGCCGGTAAAAAAAAGAATTAAAATAACATTGGTTTAGTAACATAAATATGTATAAAAAAAAAGTATAATTGCACTCGATGTATATACTTAGCTGTTATACTTTTTTTCTTTCTTTATGGATCATTGTTGCACTTATACTTAGCTGTTATACTGTTCACCCACCCACAAAATCCCTCTCTCCATCTTTATCTCAAGTCTGAGGAAGAGGAGTAAATGTGAGAAATGAGTTTGGCTTTGAAGAAGTGCGACTCGCCGTGAAGAGCAGAAGATCCATGAGGTCGCACAAATCATGAAAATCAACCACTATCAATTGCCGACAAGCCTTGCCGGAGACCATTTAACTTCCGGGGACCACCAAAATGCCTTCTTTCTTAATTTGTACAAATCAACTTCTCAATTCCATAGCACCTTCTACTAACTATTTTGAAGTCTGGCGACCCGATCGAAACTGTTCTGAAACATCCACCGTGCTTGAATCGACCACCGCGTTGCCACTGGCGTGGATGGGCTGAATCGCAGAACAGAGTGACAGAGAGAAAATAGTAAACGTTAAATAAAAAGGATAGTTTTGTCAATTCGTGGATCTTAGACTCTAGAAAAAACGCCTTAATGGATCTGACACTGTACAAAAATTTAGGCTGGACAACATGCCTTCTCCGGCCCATTGTTTTGGACCTTAGCCCAATTTACTGTAGCATAACAGAGTTTGTATAAAGCAATACAGACTCGCCCTCTCAAATTTATCATATTTTTTACACACTTTTTGCTACATCTGTATTCATCTTCTTGTTTTCTGTTTTTTTCTTTTTTTTCTTTTTGATCTTGTATTCATCTCTTAAAATTGAAATTTTGTGCCCCAAGGCCATGTCATTAGTCACAAATGCCAAGCAAAGCTAAGCCAATGGCACGAATAAGACCTGCAGCTTTTTGCGCACACTCTCTCCGCTCGTTTGGAACACGCTATCGCCACAGTTCCTGCACCAGATTGAAGAGAAGTGACCACCGTTGTTCCTTTGGCATCCTTGTACGAGTAAGTAAGATGTCGAATCGAGTTATTGTCTGGGAATATAATTGTCCTAGAGCTACTGCAATGTCCATGTGACCAGAAAACGAGGTACCACCAAATTCACCACTGTATGTCCTGCATCTTGGTACTTAAACTTATCAGTCAACTTCGTGGTCTTCAATCGTATCTGTTGATCAAGCCAAAGGGATATAGAAATTATGAAGTTCAACAGTAATCAATCTACCATTCAGCCACAGAATGGTGTGAGCACCCAGATGAACCAAGAGTCACTGTATGGAAATAAATTTTCACTACTGTTTATAATGACTTTTTCTCATAATTGACCTAGCTTTTACATTAAAGGCAAGGCTAATTACTCTCAACTGTTTTTCCTATCCCTTGGCTTTTTTATTGGAAGCGAATATCGTTAAACAAAACATGTGATGTAAAAAGTAAGGAGAGAAGAATGGCATTTTCATTTCAAATTTGAAGTCCTAGAAGAGTTGTTTATAAATTCCAGAAGGAATGTGCAGTCTTGGCCAATGAGTCCTAAAATACGGTATGGAAGCAATTATTCTGTCTGGTGCAAGCAGTCACATTAACCTTTTCATCTAGCTGTTTAGCCAGTATCGGTCCAGCCTTGTTGAGATGGCGAATTCAGCTCTTTTGGAAAATGTGGAATGGAGGAGAAAATTAAAAAGAAGTAAAAGAGAAACTAAAGGAAAGTGTATTCTTCGTATTTGTTGAAAAAAAAGAAAGAAATATTGATTAATTGTGTGAGAGAGAAGATAGAAGGAAGGAAAGCAGAAGGAGGAGTTAATTTTCCTTGCCCTTTTGTCAAACTTTGAAGTCCAACAAGGAATAGGAAACAGAGTCTTCCACCATGATACAACATGTTACTGTCATCTCACCATAGAAAAGTCCACAAAACAAAACGATTGCCGTAGAATTAACACTCAACCCTCTTGAAGGGTTGGAGTTTTTCCAAGTCCTCCATTCACATTTTGCCCTGTTTTTTTTTTTTTCCAGTCAAGCCACATCCACCGAGATAGAGCAATCCATCGCAATCTACCAATCTTTTCCTAGTAAATTGGGAAGACTTGGGGAATCAGCATTTCTTTTGAGAGGAGTATAGTAGACTATAGTAATCAAAGAATTGAACTAATGCCTTAAAAACTAGGAATGTGAGTACTGAAAGGAACAAAGAATGAGTCAAAGGGTGCGGAAACATGTTTTAGCCTTAATGTCTCCAACGATATTCGAATTGGTCTAATTTCGACCAACTATTCGTAACCGCAAATCTATTATTTTTATGGTTCGATTTCATCATCTTTTAGTACTTTGAATACCATCTGTATTGATATAAAATAGGTTTCGATCCGGTTCAAAGTTAGTGTGATTCAAGGATTTTACAAAAAATATTTTGTTTTTTGCCATATTGAGGGTAAAATTGTCATATATTTTGATTTATAAATAATTTTGGAGTCAAACTAATTTAGTTAGAAAGTAGGCTAGATGACCTTCTTAACAGTTCAAATCACTTGAAAATCGGAGTTCGGGAGTGGCCGTGGCAAGACCGCAAATTTTGGTCGGTTTTGAAGTTGCGATGATGCGCCCGGGGCACAATGAACTACGCCCGGGGCGCATAGAATTGCTCCTAGGGTGCACAAAGCTCCACAAATTCCTCACACTTTGTGAGTTTGTTTCGGACACTCCCGAACTCCGTTTTTTGCAAGGTTAGAACCGGTAAAAAGCTCGTTGAATCTACATTCAAACCCCATTAGTTGGAGTCTATAATATTTTTTTGTATATATAAAAATATTACCAATTTACTCTCAGTGAGTCAAAAACTAAATCATTTCGGTAAAATGTTCGCATCTCCCTCGTTTGAAATCGGATAAACACCTATTATATATCGATAAATTAAGAGAACTTTCAATTTACTAGAAGATGGTGGAAAAACATAGGTTTTCTTAATTGGCTATTAAATTTTGTATTTCGCGTGCTTGAACAGGAAAAACAGAGGTTTTCTTCAAGTCAATTTTGGACACTACATTATTGTACTACCCGGTATTCAATTCCATGGACTTCAGTGCATGGACCTTCCCAATCTCACATCTTCCAGGAAAATGAAAGGTCTATAAGTCTTGGCTGTTACCGTGACGGAGGAATTACACATCTCCAGAAATGAAAATATGGTGCTTGCATTCCAGTGTGAGCTAGAGTCAGGAGCTGGTTTCTTGCATTTCGCTGAACGGTCTGATCCTAATCATGTATGTGTAGTTGTAGGGTTCACAGTTCCCGTCACACTACTATCGGCTAATAACAAGGTTTTAACAATATATCAGTATCTTAATATCAAAACAGTTAGGATATCTAATCATGGTGTATACGCTTTTCATTGGATGACTTGACTTAGTCTAACTGAGGGGTGGCTAGGCGTTGGCGACCATCCAGTTTCGAGAGGAAATCATAATATTATGAAGGCATGTGTGTACTTTTTAGTTACATATATATTCACCCTTCGGAATTTATCATGTTTGCTACAAGCTTCTTGTTACATCTATATTCATCTCGCTAAAGTCGTTAACATCAACAAATTTTAAAAGCCACTTGGGATGAACCGAGGGGTGGCTCCGCATTGGCGACCATCCAGTTTTGGAAAATTAACATGTTTGCTACACAGTTTTTGTGACACCTACATTCATCTATATTCATCTCACTAATGTCCATATGACTGGAAAATGAGATACCGCCAAATTCACCACCGTATGGCCTCCCTCTTGGTACCTAAACTCATCAATCAACTCCACGGTCTTCAATCCAGTTTAAAGCTAGTGTGATTAAAGGATTTTAAACAATATTTTGTTTTTCGCCATGTTGAGGGTAAAATTGTCATATATTTTGATTTAAAAATAATTTTGGAGTCAAACTAATTCAGTTAGAAAGTAGGTTAGATGATCTTTTTAACAGTTCAAACCACGTGAGAATCGGAGTTCGAGAGTAACCGTGGCAAGACCGCAAAGTTTGGTTGTTTTTTTGGGTCCCACAAAATTACGGAAAAATATCCAAAAATTTTAAAATAATGTTTTATGGGGCACCGTAAAAAATCAACTCTAACAGATATCGATAAGTATTATTTTTGGAATCGTAGGGACGAAATTGCGCAGTAATTACAAGGACTGTATTTACTGGACAGAAGCAAAATGGAGGTCTTCTCCAAATCCGTACTGGAAAGCTGCATATCGACAAGTAATTACGAGGACTTTTCAATGCATGGCCTTTTCCAACCTGCATTGAAAGTCAAGTCTTTGGAATGTTACTGTGAAAGAGGAGTCTTTATCCATGCTTGCTTGTCTAAAGGAGGCTGAATCGGACCGAAATATCCCTACCTTTTAAACTCTAGCTTACTTTGGTTTGTGGGTTTTTGCGGTAATTCCGCAAAGCAGAGGAGGAGACTATACTTGAATATCTTTCCATTATAAAGCCTTGAAGGAAACAACCTTCTACTTCTTCTTAGTAATTCAAATATCCCCTTGTTTATATAGAATGCTAAAGTTGATGACGCTGATCTCATCATCTCTGTTAATTCTCATGATCAAGCTACTCAGCTTGGTTTTATTTTTATGCATTGCCACAAAAGTAACCTGCAGATTGAGCAACGAGACGGATCGATCAGCATTGCTTTCATTCAAGGAACTTATAGACGAGGATCCACTTGGCTCGTTAAGTTCTTGGAACAGTCCTCTCGATCTTTGCAAATGGGATGGAGTAACGTGCAGTCGCAAGCATCAAAGAGTAGTGGTTCTAGACTTGAGGGGAAAAAATCTGAGGGGAATATTGACACCTTTCTTGGGAAATCTCTCTTTCCTGAGATCCCTTTACCTCCAGGATAACAGATTCCAAGGAAAAATCCCCCGGGAGCTCAGCCACTTGTTCAGATTGCAACATTTGAATTTCAGTTTCAATTCTCTCCAAGGGGAAATTCCAACCAATTTGTCAAACTCCCTCGGTATCATTTTTTTACCATATAATGATCTAGTTGGAAAAATTCCAGCCTCGTTTGGTTCTCTCTCCAAGCTCACTGGTCTTTACCTTACGTCCAACCACCTCATCGGAGGGATTCCACCTTCTCTCGGTAACCTGTCTCTCCTCCAAATAGTAGAATTGGCAAAGAATAATCTCACGGGATCTATTCCACATTCCATTGGCCGGATTCCCAACCTTCAGGTATTTAGCATTGGAGAGAATAAATTTTCAGGTATTGTCCCTGTTTCACTTTACAATATCTCCACTCTCACGTATCTAATCAGTACAGGTAACCAACTTACCGGCAGTTTACCTCAAGATATTGGCCTTACACTCCCCAACCTGCAACATATTAGCATGGGAAAAAACCAGTTATGGGGACCCGTTCCAGCTTCTCTTTCTAATGCATCTAGAATGGAATACTTTGGTCTATCAGAAAACAACCTTTCGGGTGGAGTTCCCTTTGACCTAGGGAGAAAGATGAATAATCTTTTCCATCTAAATCTGGGTGGAAACAATTTAGGTTTTGGGGACGCTAGTGACTTGAGCTTCATCGATTCATTAACTAACTGTAGCAAGCTACACTTATTGAGTTTCTATGAAAATGGTTTCGGTGGCTTTTTACCCACAACCATAGTCAATCTCTCAAGTCACCTCAACATGTTAGCAGCAGGAGCAAACCAGCTGGTTGGAAGCATACCTGCAGGAATTTCCAACTTCATCAACTTAGATGTGTTGGGTCTGGAAGAAAACCTTTTTTCAGGTGTCATTCCCTTTGAAATAGGGAAGCTTAGAAACCTCCAACTACTATCTTTCCGTGAAAACAAATTGTCCGGTCCCATCCCAGAAAGCATTGGAAATCTCACTCAAATATTTGAGATATACCTGGATCAGAACAACTTGAACGGAACCATTCCTTCAAGTATTGAAAACATCCTGGGATTGCAAACCTTGGATCTCTCACATAATTTCTTAACTGGTCCCATACCCAAAACAGTAGGCCTTTTCTCAACTTTAACCTTCATGTACTTGGCTCATAACTCTTTTATCGGTGTCCTACCACTCGAAATCGGGAAATTGAACAATCTCCAAGAACTAGATGTTTCAGAGAACAAGTTATCTGGACATATTCCTAGTACTCTGGGAAATTGCTTGAAATTGGAAGGCCTATTTCTAGAGGGTAACACATTTCAGGGTAGTATTCCTCCCTCTTTTAGCTCCCTGAAAGGAATTGAAAGTCTAGATCTTTCACGCAATAACTTGTCAGGCCAAATTCCAGAAAATCTAGCTGCCCTCGTTCTTTTAAAGAATCTGAACTTGTCATTTAACAACTTGGCTGGTGAGGTGCCCTTGCAAGGCGTCTTCGGAAACTTGAGTACGATTTCACTTGTTGGAAATAAAGGGCTTTGCGGAGGCATTGCAGAAATGCAGTTACCTACTTGCCCAAAGTCCATAAAGAAGGGGAATCGCCTTGGCTTCAAAATTATTGTTCCAATTGCTTGCATAATCCCATGTCTTTCACTGGTGCTACTTTTGGTTATTTTTCTTAGGAAAAGAGAACAGAAAAACAAATCTCCCACCCAACCAGTCATAGGAGATGATTTCTTGAGGGTTTCATATGATCAGCTCCTTAATGCCACTAGTGGATTCTCTCCATTAAACTTAATTGGAGCTGGAAGTTTTGGCTCCGTGTACAAAGGAATTCTCTATGAAGGGGATAAACCAATTGCAGTCAAGGTGCTCAATCTTGAACAAAGAGGAGCTTCGAAGAGCTTTTTGGCTGAATGTGAAGCTTTGAGGAAAACAAGGCACAAAAGTCTTCTACAGATTGTAACAGTTTGTTCAAGTACAAACCATGCAGGTGATGATTTTAAAGCCCTAGTTTTTGAGTACATGCCCAATGGAAGTTTAGAGAAGTGGTTGCATCCACAAGAAGATACACCACAACAGGAATGGAACTTAAGCCTTTCCCAAAGGTTAAATATAGCGATCGACGTAGCATGTGCCTTAGAATACCTTCATCATCGTTGTGAAACTCCAATTGTTCACTGCGATCTAAAGCCAAGCAATGTTCTTATCGATGAAGACATGATTGCCCATGTTGGAGATTTTGGGCTAGCCAAGTTCCTCACCATCAATAGTGGTAACAGTGATGGTGGGCAATCAAATTCACTTGCAATCAAAGGTTCTATAGGATATGTTGCACCAGGTAAGCGGATCACTAATTTTTCTTCTTCTTTCCTTTTTCCCTATCAGACATTTGAATATAGTAGCCTACATTTCTTTTGTTTAGTATGACTTCTATTTTCTTACCTATTTAAATGCAGAATATGGACTTGGAGGAAGGACATCTACAGAAGGAGATATTTACAGCTATGGGATTTTGTTATTGGAGATGCTAACAGGAAAAAGACCGACTGATGAATTGTTTACAAGCAGACAAAGCCTTCATGAATTTTGCAAGGTGGCATTGCTAGAGAGAGTGATGGACATTGTTGATCCGCGCATGCTATTAGAAGAACCTACTGAAGGTGAAAACGATGCTCAGAACGAAAGAAAAGCCAAAATAAGAGAATGCTCTGTTTCCATTGTGAGGATTGGAATTGCATGTTCTACAGAATCACCTAGCAATAGGATGAACATCAAGGAAGTGATCATAGGATTAATGAAAATAAAGGAAGTGTTTCTTGGAGTAGGTATCCATGGGAGGAGAAAACTGAGGATGCGACTCACCAGGGAAGGAATGTCTCGAGAATAGCTACTAAGAGTGCCAATAGAGGAATTGAATCTGCGGAGACTGGTTGTGAGGTTTGAAGCACGATCACTTAGTTAGAGAGGCCAAAACCCAATATGCGGGCCGGTATGTTAATCTTGTAAGTTAAGAAGAATAAAAGAGAAGGTGAATGTTCTCTACCATGTATAGTTTTGAGTTTTCCGTATGCATGTAAGTTCCCACTAAATAATTACATGTAAGGCACATTAAGAATGTGCCAGTAGCATCTTTATTGGTTTGGTAAAAAATAGTAACATTTTCGAAAACGCTCTCTCTTGGGAATGGATGTGTTTTTTTCGATGGAAATGGTTTTGGTCTCTGCTTTTCAGAAGAAATATCTATCTTGCTAAATCCTTAGGGCTTCCAAAAAATTGGTTACTAACTTAAACTGATTGTGTACTTGTGGTTCAAATGCTGGTTATGGGAATGAAATTAAAGGAAAATGTATTCTTCTTATTTGTTTAAAAAAAGTAAAAGAAATATTGATTAATTGTGCAAGAGAGAAGATAGAAGGAAGGAAAGTTGAAGGAGGAGTTAATTTTCCTTGCCCTTTTTTCAAACTTTGAAGTCTAACAAGGAAGAGGAAATACAATCTTCCACCATGATACAACTTGTTACTGTGATAATCATATCACCATGGAAACGTCTACAAAACAAAATGATTGCCGTAGAATTAACACTCAACCCTTTTGTTTTGCCTTTTTTCCAGTCAAGCAACATCCACCGAGACAGAGGATTGTATTGCAGTCTACCAATTCTTTCCTAGTAAATTGGGAGGACTTAGGAAAGACTAATGGGAGAGATTAATGGAAAGACCTGGGGATTGTTCAGGAATCAACAGTTCTTTTTGAGAGGAGTATAGTAGACTATAGTAAACAAAGAATGTGAGTACGGAAAGGAACAAAGAATGAGTCGAAGAGTGTTTTTGCCTTAATGGCTCCAACGATATTTGAATTGGTCTAATTTCAACCAACTATTCGTAACTGCAAATCTATTATTTTTGTGGTTCAATTTCATAATCTTTTAGTATTTTGAATACCATCTGTATCGATATATTATAGGTCTCGATCTAGTTTAAAGTTAGGATTTTACAAAAATATTTTGTTTTTTCGCCATGTTGACAGTAAAATTGTCATATATTTTGATTTATAAATAATTTTGGAGTCAAACTAATTCAGTTAGAAAGTAGGCTAGACGACCTTTTTAACAGTTCAAACCACGTGAGAATCAGAGTTCGGGAGAGACCGTGGCAGGACTCAAAGTTTGGTCGGTTTTGAAATTTTGATGATGCACCTGGGGCGCATAGAATTGCTCATGGGGCACACAAAGCTCCATGAATTCCTCAAACTTTGCAGTATGTCTCGAACACTCCCGAACTCTTTTTTTGCAAGGTTAGAATCATTAAAAAATTTATTGATTCTACTTTCCAACCCAAGTAGTTGGAGTTCATAATTTTTTGTATATATAAAGATACGACCAATTTACCATCAGTGATTTGAAAACTAAATCATTTAAATAAAATGCTCGCATCTTCCTCATTTGAAATCGGATAAAGACCTATTATATATTAATACAGAGAACTTTCAATTTTCTAAAAGATGGTGGAATCCAACCATCAAATTTATAATGTTTAATTGTTTAGTTCATAACATTTGGGTAGTAACTAAGGGTAGCCTAGCCCAAGCTCAACAGTCAATAAGACACAATTCCAATACAAAGACCAAGTACAGCAAAAAAATCAAGCAACAAGAAACGACATTATGGTTCAATTAAATGATCTTTTGAGATACCTCAAACAGCGTACAAATTCTTAATTGACTATTATATTTTGTATTTCGCATGCTTGGACAGGAAAAACAGAGGTTTTAATTTCTTCAAGTCGATTTTGGACACTACATTATTACATGGACTTCATTACATGGACCTTCCCAATCTCACATCTTCCAGGAAAATGAAAGGTCTATAAGTCTATGGCTGTTACCGTGACAGAGGAATTAAAATATCTTCAGAAATGAAAATAAGGTGCTTGCATTCCAGTGTGAACTAGATCGAGCTGTAGTACTAGAGTCAGGAGCTGGTTCCTCGCATCACTAAGCGGTCTAATCCTAATCATGTATGTGCAGTCGTAGCATCCACATTTCCCATGACACCGCTATAGGCTAATAACAAGGTTTCAACGATAGATGAGTATGTTTAATATCCATAGAGTGAGGAGCTGTCTCCTCGTCGAGTTCGCTGGTCTGATTTTTATCACGCGTATGTTTAGGTCATATTGAACAACATATCCGGAGTTCGGGCAAATGCCCAAACTATTCGTAACCTCAAATCTATTATTTTTATGGTTCAATTTCATCATATTTTAGTACTTTGAATACCCTATGTATCGATATAAAATAGGTTTCGATCGATCCGGTTTAAATTAGTGTGATTCAAGGTTTTTTCCCAAAATATTTTGTTTTTCGCCATGATTAGGGTAAAATCGTCACATCATTTGATTTATAGATAATTTTTTAGTCAAAATAGTTTGGTTAGGAAAAAGTAGGCTAGACTAGATTTTTAACAAGTCTAACCATGTGCGAATCGGAGTTCGTAGTGTCCGTGGCAAGACCGCAAAGTTTGGTCGGTTTTAAAATTTTGATGATGTGCTTGGGACGCAATGAAGTGAGCCCCAAAACTCTACAAATTCCTCAAACTTTGCAAGTTTGTCCCGGACACTCCCGAACTCCGTTTTTTACAATGTTAGAACAGTTAAAAAGCTTTTTGAATCTACATTCCAACCAAAGTAGTTGGAGTCTATAATATTTTTAGTATACATAAAGATATCACCAATTTACCCTCAGTGAGTCAAAAACTAAATCATTTCGGTAAAACGCTCCCATCTCCTTCATTTGAACTCGGATAAAGACCTATAATATATCGATAAAGAGAACTTTCAATTTACTAAAAGATGGCGGAATCCAACCATCAAAATAATAATATTTAGTTCATAATAACTGGGGAGTAACTCAGGCTAGCCTAGCCCAGTTCATGCTCAACAGTAGATAAGACACAATTCCAATACAAAGACCAAGTATAGCGAAAAAAACAATCAACAAGAAACAACATTATGGACCAATTAAATGTTATTTTTGAGATACCCCAAACAGCGTACAAATTCTTAATTGACTATTAAATTTTGTATATTTCGCATGCTTGGACGGGAAAAACAGAGGTTTTCTTCAAGTTAATTTGTGACACTACATTATTGTACTACCCAGTATTCCATTCCATGGACTTCATTGCACGGACCTTCCCAATCGCACATCTTCCAGGAAAATGAAAGGTCTATAAGTCTTTGGCTGTTACCGTGATGGAGGAATTAAATATCTCCAGAAATAAAAATAAGGTGCTTGCATCCAGTGTGAGCTAGAGTCAGGAGCTGGTTCCTCGCATCGCTGAACGGTCTGATCCTAATCATGTATGCGTAGTTGTATGGTCCACAGTTCCCGTGACACCACTATCGGCTAATAACAAGGTTTTAACAATATATCAGTATCTTAATATCAATGCAGTTAGGATATCTAACCATGGTGTATATGCTTATCAATACAGTTTTGTGTACCACATGTTTTCTTGAACTTGGGCCCCTTTTGGCCTTTCCACACTATCCACAGGCTCTTCATTGAACGACTTGACTTAGTCTAACCGAGGGGCGGCTAGGCGTTGGCGAACATCCAGTTTCGAGAGAAAATCATAATATTATGATGGAATGTGTGTACTTTTTAGTTACATGTTTGCTACAAGCTTCTTGTTACATCTATATTCATCTCTCTAAAATCATTAACATCAACAGATTTTAAAAGCCACTTGGGATGAACCTCGGTGGCTCCGCATTGGCGACCATCCAGTTTTGAAAAATTAACATTTTGTGACACACTTTTTGTGACACCTACATTCATATATCTATATTCATCTTGCTAATGTCCATGTGACCGGAAAATGAGATACCGCCAAATTCACCACCGTATGGCCTGCCTCTTGGTGCCTAAACTCATCAATCAACTCCACGGTCTTCAGCCATATCAATTCATAAATGATTATAAAAACAAATTAAGGGGATATACATATAGCATGAAGTTCAACAATAATCAATCTTCCTTTTGGCATGTCGCTTTGGGTGAATTTGTTCATTTTTAAACTGAAAACTTGTACTTTTTTAACTGGTCTGTGTGATAAGAATTAGAATTATACTGGTTACACCAAAAGATAAAAAATATTCACTAAAGATGAAAAAAGCTACAAATTAATTTGCAGTTTTTCTGGCATATGCTTCTCGTACTTTGTATATGACGAGGTGACGACCACCATGTCCCCATACATGTCTCATGTCGCATGGTCACTCTTAAAATCTAATAACTCAAATTGGACACCCATACCTATGATGCCATGTGGTGCTGGTGCTTCACTAGTTCCAAAGCTATAAAGCATCAATTTGACATCCTAATTGAATATGAAATCATTTTTAATTTTGGTTAAGTAAGTCTATTAAGAAATGAACCAAAAAAACAAAGACCAAAGATAGCAAAGAAAACGAGCACAATGAAACGACATCATGGACCAAGTGCTCCATTTGAGATACCCCAAACCAAACAGCACTCAAATTCTTAATTGACTAATAAATCTGGTATTTCACGTGCTTGGACAGGGAAAATAGAGGTCTTCTTCAAGTCTATTTTGGAAAATTGCATCATCATGCTACTATTACATGGACTTCGTTGCGTGGTTCCAAAACTATATATTAACATTTTCCAGGAAAATGAAGGTCAAGTCTTTGGCTGTTACTGTGGAAGAGGAGTCATCTCCAGAAAGGGACATAAGGTGCTTGCATTCCAGCTGTGTGATTTAAGATTTTTTCCAAAATATTTTGTTTTTCGCCATGTTGAGGGAAAAAATCATCATATCTTTTGATTTATCGATAATTTTGGAGTCAAAATAATTTGGTTAGAAAGTAGGCTAGGCGAGCATTTTAACAATTCAAACCATGTGCGAATCAGAGTTCAAGAGTGTCCGTGGCAAAACTGCAAAGTTTGGTCGGTTTTGAAATTTCAATGTTGCGCCCGGGGCACAATTAAGTGCGCCTAGGGCGCATAGAATTGCTCCTAGGGCGCACAAAGCTCCACAAATTCCTCAAACTTTGTGAGTTTGTCCCGGACACTCCTGATCTCCGTTTTTTTGCAAGGTTAGAACCATTTAAAAGTTTGTTGAGTCTACTTTCCAACCCAAGTAGTTGGAGTCTATAATTTTTTTGTATATATAAAGATATGACCAATTTACCTTCAATGATTTGAAAACTAAATCATTTCGGTAAAATACTCGCTCCTCTCTCATTTGAATCTGATAAAGACCTATTATATATCGGTAAAGAGAACTTTTAATTTACTAAAAGATGGTGGAATCCAACCATCAAATTTATAATGTTTAGTTCATAATAATTGGATAGTAACTAAGGCTAGCAACAAGAAACCACATTATGGACCAATTAAATGATCTTTTAAGATACCCCAAACAACGTACAAATTCTTAATTGACTATTAAATTTTGTATTTCGCACGCTTGGACAGGAAAAACAGAGGTTTTCTTCAAGTCAATTTTGGACACTCCATTATTGTACTATACCCAGTATTACTTGGACTTCATTGCATGGACCTTCCCAATCTCACGTCTTCCAGGAAAATGAATGAAAGGTCAATAAGTCTTTGGCTGTTACCGTGACGGAGGAATTAAAAATCTCCGGAAATGAGAATAAGGTGCTTGCATTCCAGTGTGAGCTAGAGCTGTAGTACTAGAGTCAGGAGCTGGTTTCTCGCGTTGCTGAACGGTATGATCCTAATCAGTAGGATGGAACCAGGTGGGGTCTAGTGGCTGCCACGACAAGAATTTTAAAAAATGCAATTGTTATATATAAAAAATCAAAATTATCCCCAACTTATATAGTCTTGCCACCGCTAGATTTTTTTTCTCATTTTTTGTTATATATTAGTCCTAAATCCTCTATTTCTTTTTCAAGAAAGGAGACCCAAAAAGTATTCCAAAACTAAATTCACTAGGCCAATGTGAAATAATATAAAGGATGAGGTGTAATTAAGGAAAAAAAAAAACTCCACACTTTAACCCTAAAATAATTTAACCTAAAAAAATTAAACAAGTTAACCTCAAAAAATTGAACAAATTAACCTAAATATTCGGCAGTAGTACTGTAGTGGATTTCTTTTTTATTTTCGATTCTCAGTTCCGAATTTCCGATGGCGGGCACTGTGTTAATTCTCGTTTTGTGCAGTAGTGGACTTCTGAAATATTAAAAAACCATTTATAGTCTGACGTTTTGTGTGAATTTCTCAAACTTTATTGGGAAAAGGTTAATTTTCTTTAAGTTTTTAATATTCAATTGAAGTTTCTTGATCACATATTCACATTCATTGAGAAGGACATAGCTAAAAGTTTTGACACCAATTCCATCATCGATGTTTTTAACGATATGAAAGAGCATCGGGCACAATTTAAGATGCCTCACTTTAGTAGATAGATTAAATTAAAATTAGTCTTTTTAATTTCGCACTCCATGTGCAAATGACAAACATCATTTACTATAATTTTTGTTATGTTATTTTAATTTTTTCTAGAGTCGATGACTATTAATATTGTAATGCATCTTTTTATTCTTACAATAGTACATTTCACTTACATGTATTCACCCTCCGGAATTTAACGTATATGTTTGCTACAAGCTTCTTGTCACATCTATATTCGTCTCCCTAAAATCGTTAACATCAACAGATTTTAAAAGCCACTTGGGATAAGCCGAGGGGTGGCTCTGCATTGCCACATGTTTGTTACACACTTTTTGTAACACCTACATTCGTCTTCCTAAGATTGAAATTTTGCATCCCAAAGCCACGCCATTAGTCATGCGCGCATGCCAACTAAGCTAAGTCAACGGCGCGAGCAAGGCCAGCTGCTTTGTGCTCACACCTCGCTTGTCGAATGGAACGCTAGCTAGCTTTCGCCACAGTACCTGTACCAGCTTGAAGATAACAGACCAGTCTCATTGTTCCTTGGCATCCTTGTACGAGTAAATGGGGTCATATCGAGTTGCAGTTCGGGAATATAATTTATTAATTATAACTATGTAAACACCGTTAATTTCAGTTTTAAAACATTCATCATTGACCAATTTAGACAATAAGGCTACCAAATTAGTATCCATTTTTTATAAGCCATGAAGCATCTGCTGAAAAAAAAAATTCAGGGTATTTTTTTGGACTTTTATAACGTGTATAATCTAGGCTGTGTTTGACTCAACAAATTATGAGGAGATTTATAAAAAGAAAGAAAATACTAAGGAAAAACAGGTAAATTTCTTTAATCTCTAATATACTCAAACCACGCAATGCCTATTGCCTATCCAAAAATTTCTCAGCAACAAAAACGTTAACATCAACTGACATTACAGGCCACTTGGGATGATAGGTATTTCTCATCAACAAAAACGTTAACATTGACTCTTCATTACAAACCACTCGGGATGATAGGTAGGCATTTCTTAGCAACAAAAACATTAACATCAACGGATATTACAAGCCACTTGGGATGAACCGATGGGTGGCTACAGCGTCAATGACCATCCAATTTCAAAGAAAATTGTATTAGCTTGATACAGTTTGTGTAATACATTTTTAGGTTGCACAGATTCGCCCTCTCAAATTTAACTTCTTCTTTTTTACATCTGTATTGGTCGCCTTAGAAATGAAACTTTGCTCCCAAAGCCATGTTTAGTCACGAATGCCAACTAAGCTAAGCCAATGGCATGAGCCAAGCCTGCAGCTTTTTGCTCACACTCTTTGCTCATCTGGAACGCTATTGCCATAGTTCGTGCACTAGATTGAAGAGAAGCAACCACTCTCGCTATTCCTAAGTGGCATCCCTCTGCGAGTAAATATGGTGTCGAATCGAGTTATTGTCCGGGAATATAATATATTGTCCATGTGACAGGAAAATGAGATACCGCCAAATTCACCACCGTATGGCCTGCCTCTTGGTACCTAAACTCATCAATCAACTCCACGGTCTTCAGCCATATTAAGTCATAAATGATTATCAAAACAAAGGTGATATACACATAGCATGAAGTTCAACAGTAATCAATCTTCCTTTTGGCATTTCGTTTTGGGTGAATTTCTTCCGCTTTAAACCAAAATCTTGTACTTTTCTAATTGGTCTATATGATAAGAATCAGAAATTCACTAAAGATGAAACAAGCTATAAATTTAAGGTTTTTCACTAAAGATAAAAAAAGCTATAAATTTAAGGTTTTTCTGGCATACACTTCTTGTACTTTGTATATGACGAGGTGACTCCCACCATGTCCCCCATACATGTCTTATGTCGCATGGTCACTCTTAAAAGCTAATAACTCCGATTGGACCTATGATGCTGTGTGGTTCTGGTACTCCACAGGTTCCGAAGCTATGAAATTATTATTAATTTTGGTAAGTAAGTCCATTAAGAAATCAACCGAAAAAAACAAACGAGGACATGCAATGAAACCACATGAGTATGGACCAAGTGCTCGATCCCCCAAACCAAACAGCACACAAATTCTTAATTGACTATTAAATCTTGTATTTCGCGTGCTTGGACAGGAAAAATAAAGGTCTTCTTCAAGTCAATTTTGGAAAATTGCATCATCATGCTACTATTACATGAAGGTCAAGTCTTTGACTGTTACTAGAGGTGCCAAATGGGCGGGTCTGAGCGAGTTGAAATGGTTCATGGGGTCAAATAGTAAACGGGTTGAAATGGGTTGGGTCGAATACGGGTCAACCCAAACCCACCCGACCCGTCCCGTTTCCCCACCCCCCCCCCCCCCCCCTCCCCTCCCATCCCATCTTCCCTGGCCCTCCTTTTCCTTCTCCATTCTCCCAGTGCCCCCCCCCCCCCCCCCCCCCCCCACACACACACACACACAACCCAACCCCCCCCCCCCCCCCCCCCCCCCCCCGGCCAATCTTCCCCCTCCTTTTCCTTCTCCACTGTCTTCTCCCAGTGGTTGAAACACATTCACAAATGGGCAAAACCCCGTGGGGTCTTTCGGGGTTCAATTTTTTTTTGGATTATTGGTTCTATTCAAAGAGAGGAATCAAAAAATTTTAAAATGATGGTCCAAACTCACCCAACCTGACCCAACACACATGAAATTACAGCTGAAAACTTATAACATAACACAGAAACTAATGCATCACAATAAATCACAGCCATCCAGACGGAGAGAGGAAAGCCGGAATAGGGGAGCCGGTCAGACCAAGAGGACAACCGATCAGACTAGGGAAGGGGAGCTTGGAATAGTTTATTGCTTCGTCTCATTGGGAGGAATCGAAAAAGTAAAAAATATTTAATTTTTTTTCTTTATTTAAATTTTTTTTTGTATTTGTTTATTTTGCATCAAACTTTTGTAGTTTATTGATTCATCTCAATGAGAGGAATCGAAAAAAGTAAAAAATTATGATCGAAACTCATATTTTTTGAATAAAGACAAAATAAGTACAAAATCAAAATTTTCTTAAAAAAATTTTGAGTTTCGATCAAAAAAAATTTACTTTTTTGATTCTTCTCGACGAGAAGAATCAATAAGTCAAAAAATTTAATGCAAAATTAACAAATACGGAAAAAAATTAAATAAAGACAAAAAAAAAAAAAAGAAGACATTTTGATTGTAATATTCTAAATAAAGATGAAAAATTTGATTCACAAAAGAATTAAAAAAAATTAACAAATGCGTACAGGAGAATGTAAGAGGTCTTTGAAATGGAGAGAGAGAGAGAGAGAGAGAGAGAGAGAGAGAGAGAGAGAGAATTTGTGAGGATGTAATTCACTGAACCCATTTTCTAGCAAAAAATCGAGCTGCTATTTGCTTTTGTTTTGCCTAGTACATGATGCGTACAGGAGGCGAGAAACTCTTGTGGAAGGATGAGTTTTTTAATCTCAACCCATATCGAACTCATTTTCAATCCATTTAAACCCATGTAAATATGAGTTAATATGGATTCAACCCATCTCAACCCATTATATAATATGGGCGGGTTGAGTTGGGTTAAAAGTGGGCAAATTTGGACGGGTTTAAAAATATGAGTTGAGATTACCACCTCTAACTGTTACCATGAAAGAGGCTAGGAGTCATCCCCAGAAAGGGACATAAGGTGGTTGCATTCCAGCTGTGTGAGGTAGGCCCTATATATTTCTAACTAAAATAAAAAATCTCAACTACGTAAAACTCCCTCGGAGTATTGAATTAATTCATTTTGATCCATTTTAACACTTAGGCCACAAAATTACCATTTTACCTTTTAAGCATCCCCTAATATGAAAACTATTGCAGATTTAAGTGCATTTTGGAGTTTAATTACGTAAAATTAAGGCTGCATTTCACTTAGCTAGGTATTTGCAAAGAGATTTACGACAAGAAAGAAAAATAAACCAAACTGATGAATTACTTTAGTTTTTACTATCATGTCCTTATATTTCTTCAATTAAAAAACAAGTCTTCTTATGGAGTATTTCTCTTCACTTTTCAGTTTTTTTGAGGCGATTTCTTCTCAAATACATGATCAAGGCACAGTCCTAGCGTAAGAATTTGATATGTAATGTTGTCTCTAATTTTAACGAACAAGTAACAACGGGGGTTAGCAAAATTTACCCCTAGAGAAAAAGACATTTGGAATTTTGGATCAGTACTTTACCTTTTTATTTCTCTTTTTGCTATAACAATGATATTCAAATCGACGAACTCTTGTAAATTTTCCTTACTTCCACATTTGGTATTGCAATAAAGTAATAAAACTATATTTACAGTTGTGAAATGATGAGAAAAGAAAAGAAACATAAATCTTCTTCCTCCAAATCATTGATGAACTCCCCCAAAATCATTGATGAACTCCCCGGCCTTTGGTCCTTCACTTGTATCATGATTTAAATCTTTACGGTTGCGATGAACTTCTTAAACAATTTTTTAATTGGTCTCGATGATACAAAATCTTTGGTTGGACACTTCGCTTTCGCTTGTCCAATACATATCATGTCTTGTAGTATTGGTAAGTGAAATTCCCAATCTGCATGGTGTGACAAGTAATTATGAGGACTTCATTGCATGGCCTTTTCCAACCTGCATTGCAAGTGAAGTATTTGGACTGTTACTGTGAAAGAGGAGTCTTTATCCGTGCTTGCTTGGCTAAAGGAGGCTGGATCGGACCGAAAGACCCCTACATTTTAAAAACTAGCTTGCTTTGGTTTGTGGGGTTTTGCTGTAATTTCGCAAAGCAGAGGAGGAGACTATACTTGAATGTCTTTGCATTATAAATTGTAGTATTGGCAAGCCTTGAAGGAAGCAACCTTCTTCTTCTTCTTAGTAATTCAAATATCCCCTTGTTTATATAGAATGCTAAAGTTGATGACGCTAATCTCATCATCTCTGTTATTTCACATGATCAAGCTACTCATGAGCTTGGTTTTATTTTTCTTCATTGCCACAAAAGTAACCTGCAGATTGAACAACGAAACGGATCGATCAGCATTGCTTTCATTCAAGGAACTTATAGCCGAGGATCCGCTTCGCTCGTTAAGTTCTTGGAACAGTTCGCTCGATCTCTGCAAATGGGACGGAGTAACGTGCAGTCGCAAGCATCAGAGAGTAGTGGTTCTGGACTTGAAGGGCAAAAGTCTGAGGGGAACCATGTCACCTTTCTTGGGAAACCTCTCTTTTCTGAGATACCTTTACCTCCAGGATAACAGATTCCAAGGAAAAATCCCCCTGGAGCTTAGCCGCTTGTTCAGACTACAACATCTGAATTTCAGTTTCAATGCTCTCCAAGGGGAAATTCCAACCAATTTTTCAAACTCCCTCAGTATCTTTTTGTTACCACATAATGATCTAGTTGGAAAAATTCCAGCCTCGTTTGGTTCTCTCTCCAAGCTCATTTATCTTTTCCTTGTCTCCAACAACCTCATCGGAGGGATTCCACCTTCTCTTGGCAACCTGTCTCTCCTCCAACAAACAGAGTTGGGAAGGAATAGTCTCACGGGATCTATTCCACATTCCATTGGCCAGATTCCCAACCTTCAGGGATTTGGCATTGGAGAGAATAAACTGTCAGGTATTGTCCCAGCTTCACTTTACAATATCTCCACTCTCACGTATCTAATCTGTACAGGTAACCAACTTACAGGCAATTTACCCCAAGATATTGGCGTTACACTCCCCAACCTGCAATTTATTAGCATTGGGGAAAACCAATTTTGGGGACCCGTTCCAGCTTCTCTTTCTAATGCATCTAGAATGGAATACCTTGGTCTATCAGAAAACAACCTTTCGGGGGGAGTTCCCTTTGACCTAGGGAGAAAGATGAAGAATCTTTTGCATCTAAATCTGGGTGAAAACAATTTAGGTTCTGGAGATGCTAGTGACTTGAGCTTCATCGATTCGTTAACTAACTGTAGCAAGCTACAAGTATTGGGTTTCACTGGAAATGGTTTTGGTGGCGTTTTACCCACAACCATAGTCAATCTCTCAAGTCACCTCAATGTGTTAGCAGCAGGAGCAAACCAGCTGGTTGGAAGCATACCTGCGGGAATTTCAAACTTCATCAACATAGATGCATTGGGTTTGGAAGCAAACCTTTTTTCAGGTGTCATTCCTTTTGAAATAGGGAAGCTTAAAAATCTGCAAGTACTAGATTTCAGTCGAAATAAACTGTCCGGTCCCATCCCAACAAGCATTGGAAATCTCACTCAAATGTTTGAGCTAGACCTGGATCACAACAACTTGAATGGAACCGTACCTTCAAGTATTGAAAACATTCTAGGCTTGCAAACCTTGATTCTCCGACATAATTTCTTAACTGGTCCCATACCCGGAACAGTAGGTCTTTTCTCCACTTTAACCTTCTTGAACTTGGCTCATAACGCTTTTGTTGGTGCCCTGCCACTTCAAATTGGGAAATTGAACAATCTCCAGGAACTAGATGTTTCGGAGAACAAGTTGTCTGGACATATTCCTAGTACTCTGGGAAATTGCTTGAAATTGGAAGGCCTTTTTCTAGAGGGTAACACGTTTCAGGGTAGTATCCCTCTCACTTTTAGCTCCTTGAAAGGAATTGAAAGTCTTGATCTTTCACGGAATAACTTGTCCGGCCAAATTCCAAAAAATCTAGCTGCCCTCGTTCTTTTAAAGAATCTGAACTTGTCATTTAACAACTTGGCTGGTGAGGTGCCTTTGCAAGGTGTCTTCGGAAACTTGAGTATGATTTCACTTGTTGGAAATAAAGGGCTTTGTGGAGGCATTTCAGAAATGCGGTTGCCTGCTTGCCCAATGTCCATAAAGAAGGGGAATCGCCTTGGCTTCAAAATTATTGTTCCAATTGCTTGCATAATCCCCTGTCTTTCACTGGTGCTACTTTTGGTTGTTTTTCTTAGGAAAAGAAAACAGAAAAACAAATCTCCCACCCTACCTGTCATAGGAGATGATTTCTTGAAGGTTTCATATGATCAGCTCCTTAACGCCACCGGTGGATTCTCTTCATTAAACTTAATTGGAGCTGGAAGTTTTGGCACCGTGTACAAAGGAATTCTCCATGAAGGCGATAAAGCAATTGCAGTCAAGGTACTCAATCTTGAACGAAGAGGAGCTTCCAAGAGCTTCATGGCTGAATGTGAAGCTTTAAGGAAAACAAGGCACAAAAATCTTCTAAAGATTATAACAGTATGTTCAAGTATAAACCATGCAGGTGGTGAATTTAAAGCACTAGTTTTTGAGTACATGCCCAATGGAAGTTTAGAGAAGTGGTTGCATCCAGGAGAAGATACACCACAACAGGAATGGAACTTAAGCCTTTCCCAAAGGTTAAACATAGCGATCGATGTTGCATGTGCCTTAGAATACCTTCATCACCGTTGTGAAACTCCAATTGTTCACTGTGATCTAAAGCCAAGCAATGTTCTCATCGATGAAGACATGATTGCCCATGTAGGAGATTTTGGGCTGGCCAAGTTCCTCGCCATCAATAGCGGTAACAGTGATGGTGGGCAAACAAATTCACTTGCAATCAAAGGTTCTATAGGATATGTTGCACCAGGTAAGCGGATCACTAATTTTTCTTCTTCCTTCCTTTTTCCCTATCAGACATTTGTAGATAGTAGACTACATTTCTTCAGCTTAGTATAACTTCTATTTCCTTACCTGTTTAAATACAGAATATGGAATTGGAGGAAGGACATCTACAGAAGGAGATGTTTACAGTTATGGGATTTTGTTATTGGAAATGCTGACAGGAAAAAGACCGACCGATGAATTGTTTACAAGCCTACAAAGCCTTCATGAATTTTGCACGGTGGCATTGCCGGAGAGAATGATGGACATTATTGATCCGCGCATGCTATTAGAAGAAACTATTGAAGGTGAAAACGATTCTCAAAAAGAAAGAGTCAGACGAGACAAAATAAGAGAATGCTCAGTTTCCCTCGTGAGAATTGGAATCGCATGTTCTGCAGAATCACCTAGCGAAAGGATGAACATCAAGGACGTGATCATCGGATTAATGACAATAAAGGAAGTATTTCTTGGAGTAGGTATCCATGGCAGGAGACAAATGAGGATGCAACCCACCGGTGAAGGAACGTCTCGAGAATAGCTGCTAAGAGTGCCACTAGAGGAATTGACTCTGCGGAGGATGCTTGGAAGGTTTGAAGCACAATCACTTAGTTAGAAAGGCCAAAACCCAAATATGCAGGCGGTTTGTTAATCATGTAAATTAAGAAGAATAAAAGAGAAGGTGAAAGTTCTCTCCCTTGTATAGTTTTGAGTTTTCAAGTAGTCATAGTTGTGCATATTTAATTCTGTATGAATGGAAGTTCCCACAAAATGTAAGGCATTAAGAATGTGTGTGCCTGTAGCATCTTATATTGGTTTGGTAACAAATAATAACATTTTCGAAACCCTCTCACTTGGGAATGGATGTGTTTTCTCGATGGAAATGGTTTTGGTCTCTGCTTTTCCGAAGAAACATTTATCTTGCTAAATTCTTAGGGCTTCGACTGATTGTATATTTGCTGTTCAAATGCTGTCCATGGGAATGAGATTGCCTCAATTGGGCTTATGCGAATAGAAATAAGCAACTAGGTTCCATATCAAATCATGGAGGTTTAACATCATGCTGAGAAAGGGTATTGAATAGTCACTAATCTTGATCTGAGAATGCCAATCACCTTTGGAATTTTCCTGTGTACAATCTCCAAATTCGGGACACCATTAGTCCACTTGATTTTTTCAGCAACTGAAAATTTAGAGGATGATGATTATGCTTCAGCAAAAATCTAATCGACCTGCCAAAATCGTTTGATCTGTTAATAGGTTCTCTAGTTTCCGTATAGGTAGAAGGACTTCTTCAGCAGTGCCTCCCTCTGGCGTATAGGTTCTTTGGTTTTTGTTTTCGTTTTTAAATTCATAGTTTCTCTAGTTTGAAGCTGTCCTTTTTTGTTACCGCAAAGCTAACTAGGCAGCGATATTTGGAGTCTTGGACAAACTCAGCAGCTGTGGAGCGATCGAGATGATTTCGTTGTCGTATATTGGTTTTTCATCGAGAAGTTTAGCCAGTGTATTTTTATGATTGTAGCTCGGGTACTCATCACCTGGTAAAAATGCAACACTCTTGTAATTCTCGTCTTAATAAAGTATGAGGTTTGCGCTGCGTAAAAGAAATCTGAGAAAAAGGTCGAGCTAACAGAGCTTTCCACGCAAGTGGGGTGGAGTGCAGTTGGTACTTTCCTTATACTCTCATGCACATGGGCAGGGTTCAATTCCCATAAGCACTCATTCCCCTCCCCAAGTCCCCTAAGATAGAATAGATTAGATTCAACAAATGACAAAAAAAAAAACAGAGCTTTCCACCGTGATGCAACCTACTACTTTGTCGCCATAGAAATGTCTACAAAACAAAATGGTTGGAATTAACACTCAACCCTCTTGAATGGTTGGAGTTGCTCCAAATTCTTGTCTTTTTCCCCTTTCAAGTCACATCCACCAAGGCTCATCCCACAAGTGACTAATTTTCAAAAGACAGGCCCATCTGGGCATATATTTCATGCTAGAATAGTTCAATTTAACCTCAAATGTCTTGAGCAGTGATTCCAAACACCCAAAGGATGAGTCAAAGAGTGAGCGAACATTTCTTCGGTTTGGATTTTGAGGGAGGGTTTTTGAGAGGAATGAGTGGAAAGAGATAGATCGAGAAAATTTATTGGAGACCATGCCCAGAGATATTAAGACCCCAAAACGAACAAGGCCTTTACATCTGGAGACAAGAATTCTTTCCAGGTCAATGCAGTGAAAAATGAAACTAATAGTAGCAATTTTGGAAATGTAAGTGGGAATCTTTGTTTGGTTAGAGTTTAGTTTAGTTTAATTTTGGTAGTGGGTGGATAGAGAAATAGAGTGATGATTGGAAATAGGGGTAATGATTAGAGAGAGATAGAATAATAATTGGAGAAATAGGGTAATGATTGGAAAAAGAAGTAGGGTAATGATTGGAAAACAAAATAAAAACAAAACAAAACTTCCAAACGAACAAAGAATATATCTTTGGGTTTGTCCGGAATAATTTGTATTTTCAACTCACTTAAAACATGAAAAGTTATGCCTGTGAAAATTTTAACGCCTGACAAGCAGGAAAATTGAGGTCTCTCACAGCATGGCCTTTCACAATCTGCATTTTCCAGGAGAATGAAAGGTCCAAGTCTTTGGCCATCAATGTGAAGGAGGAGTCATCTTTCACATTGACGGCCTAAATTTTCATGAAAATTAGGTAATAAGCAGACCGCTACATCTTAGGTGAATCTTGATAATTAAACAATTTTGTATGCTTTACTTTGGTAAAGTGCAGAAAGCCTTATAAACTCTCCGGACCTCCTAAGAAATGAACTAATACCTTAAAACTAGGAATACGAGTACGGAATGGAGCACAGAATGAGTGGAAGGGCGCGAAAACATGTTCTAGCCTTAATGGTTCTAATGATATTTGAATTGGTTACTTTCGACCAACTAATCGTAACCCCAAATCTATTATTTTTGTGGTTCAATTTTATTATTATCTTTTAATATTTTGAATACCCTCTATATCAATATAAAATAGGTTTCAATTCAGTTTAAAATTAGTGTGATTCAAGGATTTTACAAAAATATTTTGTTTTTCGTCTTGTTGAGGGTAGAATCGTCATATATTACTTTGTCGCCATACAAAAGTCTACAAAACAAAATGGTTGGCCGCCAAATTAACACTCAACCCTCTTGAATGGTTGGAGTTCCTCCAAATTCTTGTTTTAAATTGTCTTTTTTCCCTTTCAAGTCACATCCACCAAGACTAATCCCACCCCACCTGTAAAAAACACTGGATCATTTGATCAGAGTAAAGGGCTCTGTCCCGCTCTGTCAGAGTCTTTTGAAAACAACTTGATTTCAGCCTATTTTGGCCAAATGACTTATTTTTTTGTACTTATTTTCAAAAGACATGCCCATCTGGGCATATATTTCATGCTTGGATAGTTGTATCATTCAATATAACCTCAAAAATCATGAGCAGTGATTCCAAACCCCCAATGGACGAGTCAAAGAGATAACAAAATTATCTTTACGTCTGGAGTCAAGAATTTTTCTGGGTCAAATGCAGTAAAAGATGAAACTAGTAGTAATTTCGGAAAGGTAAATGGGAATATATCTATGTGATTTATTCGGGAATAATGTATATTTCCATCTCACTAGAAATATATGTGAACATTGCCTATCAAGCAGGAAAATGCAGGTCTCTCACAGTTTTGGGTATTACCAAACCTAGACTAGCCTTCGTCAATACACTAAAGCAGAGCAACCAAATTATGGCAAGGCCTCCTTAAGTGTTAGGTTAGTTAATCCGGCCCAAGATGCGGTCATTGACAAAACCGCTATAGGGCATCACAATCTACATTTTCCAAGAGAGTCCTCTCCTGGAAAATGCAGTGTGACATAGAGCTGCAAGACTGATTCTCGCGTAGCTTGATTGCCTGATCTGTAGGAGCTGGCTCCTTGCTTAGTTTGATTGTCTGATCTGAATCATGAGACTGGCTGCTTCCTCGTAGGTCTCAAGTTCAAAACCTCCAAAATGATATCAACTCTTATGAAGCCAGTCCATATGGCGATTTGCTCCATCTTTAATTGGACCCTCCACTAATGGCCTTTGGGATTGGTCCTCTAGGTATTAGTCGAGGTGTGCACAAACTGTCTCGGACATCCTGAGTTATCAGAGATTAAAAAAAAGAAGGTGTAGGTCACAGAGTCACATTTCTCGTGAAACCGATATTTGCTAAGAACAAGGGTTAACAATATCTTAATGTCAATGTAGTGCGCGCCTAATCATGGTATATGTATGTCAAAAAAAAGTTGGTTACCTCTTGTTTTCTTGACCTTTGGCCCCTCTCCACTAGCCAGCCATTCTCTTGTCATTCATTTGACTTGTACCTATAAAAGATAATGCAGCTGGATAATTTAGTCTTCCAAATAGACCTTTCAATTGGCAAAGAAGATAACCAAGTTTAGATCGAGTACAATAACTGTAAAAATGCAAGTGTATTGGTTTCTCTCAAGAGCTTAAAAAGAGTTAGGTACAACAGCTACTCAAAATATTCCAGCTGATTCTAACTTTTCACCTGCACCAACACCTACTTAGTCTCTTTGAGAAAGGCAAGAGAAGTCATCAGCAGAAGACCCAAATTTCCTACATATGCTAGCTGGTTCTAACTTTTTAGACTAAAAATTGCAGTATCGGCATCCCTTGAAGTCATGTCATCTCTGTTAATTCAAAAGATCAAGCTACTCAGCTCGGTGTTAATTTTCAGCGTAGCTACAAAAGTAGCTGGCAGATTAAGCGCCGAAACGGATCAGCAAGCATTGCTTTCCTTCAAGGACCTTATAACCGAGGATCCGCTTGGCTCCTTAAGTTCCTGGAACAATTCACTCGATCTCTGCAAATGGGATGGAGTAACATGTAGTCGCGAGCATCAGAGAGTAGCGGTTCTGGACTTGAGGGGAAAAAGCCTGAATGGGATCATATCACCTTTCCTTGGAAACCTCTCTTTCCTGAGATCCATTAACCTCCAAGACAACAAATTTAACGGCAAATTTCCCCAAGACCTCAGCCGTTTGTTCCGGCTGCAGCATCTAAATCTCAGTGGTAATTTCATTCAAGGGGAAATTCCGTCCAATTTGTCAAATTCCCTCCGTGTTGTTGATTTATCGTTCAATGAACTAGTTGGAAAATTGCCAGCATCATTTGTTTCTTTCTCCAATCTCACTTTTATTGGGCTTTACACCAACAATCTCATCGGAGGGATTCCACCATCTCTCGGTAACCTCTCTCTTCTCCGAACAATAAGATTGGGGCGTAATAGTATCACAGGAATTATTCCATATTCCATCGGTCGGCTTCCCAACCTTCAGGTATTCGGCATTGGATTGAATAAATTGTCAGGTACTGTCCCTCCCCCACTTTATAATATCTCAACTCTCATGCAGCTAATCATTCCAGCTAACCAACTTACCGGTAGTTTACCCCAAGATATTGGCCTCACTCTCCCCAAGCTCCAAAGTTTAAGTGTTGCGGAAAACCAATTTTGGGGACCCATTCCAGTTTCTCTTTCTAATGCATCTAGATTGGAATACCTTGATCTATCGCAAAATAACCTTTCCGATCCCGTTCCCTTTGACCTAGGTCGAAAAATGAAGGATCTAGTGTGGTTAAATCTGGGTGATAACAATTTTGGCTCCGCAGATGCTAGGGACTTGAGGTTCATCGATTCGTTAACTAACTGCAGCAAGCTACAAAAATTGGCTTTCGCTGGAAATGGTTTTGGTGGTGTTTTACCCACTTCCATAGCCAATCTATCAGGTCACCTCAATTTGTTAGTAGCAGGACGGAACCAGCTTGTTGGAAACATACCCGCAGGAATTTCTACTTTAGTCAACTTAGCTGCACTTGGTTTGGAAGAAAACCTGTTTTCAGGTGTCATTCCCTTTGAAATAGGGAAGCTTATAAACCTCGAACTAGTAAGTTTAAGTAAAAACAAGTTGTCCGGTCCCATCCCAGAAAGCATTGGAAATCTTACTCGAATATTTGGGCTAGACCTTGCAGAGAACAACTTCAATGGAACCATTCCTTCAAGTATTGGAAACATCCTGGGCTTGCAAATCTTGAATCTCTCAAATAATTTCTTAACTGGTCCCATACCCAAAACAGTAGGCCTTTTCTCCACTTTAACCTTCATGTACTTGGCTAATAACGCTTTTATCGGTGTCTTGCCACTCGAAATCGGGAAATTGAACAATCTCCAGGAACTAGATGTTTCGGAGAACCAGTTGTCTGGAAATATTCCTAGTACTCTGGGAAATTGCTTGAAATTGGAACGCCTTTTTCTAGAGGGTAACACGTTTCAGGGTAGTATTCCTCCCTCTTTTAGCTCCTTGAAAGGAATTGAAAGTCTAGATCTTTCGCGCAATAACTTGTCCGGCCAAATTCCAGAAGATCTAGCTGCCCTAGTTCTTTTAAAGAATCTGAACTTGTCCTTCAACAACTTGGCTGGTGAGGTGCCCTTGCAAGGTGTCTTTGGAAACTTGAGAGCAATTTCACTTGTTGGGAACAAAGGGCTTTGTGGAGGCATTGCAGAAATGCAATTACCTGTTTGCCCAATGTCCAAGAAGAAGGGGAATCACTTTGTCAAAATTATTGTTCCAATTGCTTGTGTAATCCTGTGTCTTTCATTGGTGGTATTTTTTGTTATCTTTCTTAGGAAAAGAAAACAAAAAAACAAATCTCTCGCCCAACCATTCATTGGGGATGATTACTTGAGAGTTTCATACAATCAGCTCCTTAAAGCTACTGGTGGATTCTCTTCATCAAACTTAATTGGAGCTGGAAGTTTTGGCACCGTGTACAAAGGAATTCACCATGAAGGCAAAAAACCGATTGCAGTCAAGGTGCTCAATCTTGAACAAAGAGGAGCGTCCAAGAGCTTCATGGCTGAATGTGAAGCTCTAAGGAACACAAGGCATAAAAATCTTCTTAAGATTATAACAGTGTGTTCAAGTGTAAACCATGCAGGTGATGATTTTAAAGCACTAGTTTTTGAGTACATGCCCAATGGAAGTTTAGAGAAGTGGTTGCATCCAAGAGAAGATACACCACACCAAGAATGGAACTTAAGCCTTTCCCAAAGGCTAAACATAGCGATCGATGTTGCATGTGCCTTAGAATACCTTCATCACCATTGTGAAACTCCAATTGTTCACTGTGATCTAAAGCCAAGCAATGTTCTCATCAATGAAGACATGATTGCCCATGTGGGGGACTTTGGGCTGGCAAAGTTCCTCACCATAAGTAGCAGTAAAAATAATGGTGGACAAACAAATTCACTTGCAATCAAAGGCTCTATAGGATATGTTGCCCCAGGTAAGGTCACTAATTTTACTTTTCTTTCTCATTTTTTTCCATTTTGAGATTTGTATCGAGTAGCCTACATTTCTTCAAATTAGTCTTGACTTTTGTTTCCTTGCTTTATGTTTTTGTTTCCTTCCCTATTTAATTTACAGAATATGGAATGGGAGGTAGGACATCGAAAGAAGGAGATGTTTACAGCTACGGGATTCTTTTATTGGAAATGCTGACAGGAAAAAGACCAACACATGAATTCATTGAAATTGGACAAAGCCTTCGTGAATTTTGTATGTTGGCACTGCCAGAGAGAGTGATGGAGATTGTGGACCTGCGCATGCAACTAGAAGAACCTACTAAAGTTGAAAACGATGCTCAAAACGAAAAAAGTTAGACAAGCCAAAATAAGAGAAAGCTTAATTTCCCTTGTGAGGATTGGGATTGCATGTTCTGCAGAATCACCAGGCCAAAGGATGAATGTCAAGGACGTGATCATAGGATTAACGACAATAAAGGAAGTATTACTTGGAGTAGATATCCATGCCAGATGACAACTGACGATGCGACTCAGTGGTGAAGGAACTTCCCGAGAATAGCTACTAAGAGTACCCCTGGAGGTATTGACAAAGCAGAGGATGCTTCGAACTTCGAAGTGTAATCATTTAGTTAGAAAGGCCAAAACCCAAATGTGCAGGCTGGTTTGTTTATCATATGTAAGTTGGGAAGAATAAAAGAAGAAGAAGGTGAAAGTGCTGTCCTGTATGTAATTTTGGGTCTTCAAGTACTCATAGTTGTGTGAATTTAATATCATATGCATGTATGCTTGGGCATGAACGAGAGAGATCACCAACAAATATCCAAATTTGAATTAACAGCTAGGGGATTTTGCTATTGAAATGCCAGACATGAAAAAAAACCAACAGACGAATCGTTTACAATCGGACAAAACCTTTCATGAATTCTGTATGTTAGCATTGCCAGAGAGAGTGATGGAGATCGTTGACTCGCGCATGCTATTAGAAGAACCTATTGAAACTCAAAATGATGCTCAAAACGAAAGAATCGGAATTTTTTCAGAATTTTCTTCTCGGACGTACTTAAACCCTAAATTCATCAAAGCAGAAATCCAACAAGGTCTGCAATTTAAAGAACTCACATTTCAGAAGAAGTGTTGGAATCGCTTCCGTTTTGGCAATCTTCTTGTCGCCTCTGCCACAGTGAAATGATACTCCTCTAGGAAATCAAGTGGACATTTTTGAACGGAAAAACATTGTGTAGACTTAGAACTATGTACGTACAACCAATTTCATCAATGGTGTTGACAGATAGATGGATACTGCACATACTTTCCGTGAGAGAGAGAGAGAGAGAGAGAGAGAGAGAGAGAGAATTTGAAGAGCTGCTGGGTGTATAGTTGGAATAGGAAATCCTGCGGGGCGCTTTATGTAGTTATCTTGTAGGGCAGATCTGCACTATCCATCTTGATAATCAATGGTTTAGATATATTTTGTTATTGTTTACCGGTCAAAAATAGCAAACATATATGAACCATTAATTATTGAGTTGGACGGTCCAGATCTGCTCTACAGGATCTGCCTTGATCTTGTTTGGTTACCTTTTTTTTTCGCTTTTGCATTTTGGTATTTGATTTTTGGTGTTTTAGATTATAATCAGAATGTGTTTTGTATCTAAGAGGAGTGTTCGAAAAATATGAGCAGAATGCATTTTACAACCGGAGTATTGTTTGGGAGATGAATGAGAAAATAAACTATGGGTTGATTTTTTTGTAATATATTGCCCTTTGGTTCTTTATTAGTATTACATTAAAAGATCTATGAATAATATTTCTATCCAAAAATTATTTAAAGTTACATTGTTAAATATTTTTTTGGGTATTGCACTTACAAATACTCCACATGGATCCCATAATTGAAACTTTGAAAAAGGAGGGGAAAAAAAAGAGCATATATTTTTATTATGGAGTGTCCCCGTCGAAGGCGTTACGTTTTTCCCTTTTTCTCTAGAATATCTTCGAATTACAGTGCAAATGAACTAAACACAATTTATGTTCAACTACATTACTGCAAATTGAATCCACAACATCACTTTCCTAACGAATAATCACGTTCATCATCATCTGCTGGATACATCTATGAATTCGTATAGGCGACGCACAAAAATTACAGCACACCACGTACAAGGGGAGGCGATGATATACGTGCCCGGTGCCTCCGGAGATCTAGCATACAAGAGAGAAGTGCGTTACAATGGCGCGTTTAAGCCCAAAACTCAGTGATGTGCTGGTGTTGGTGGTTTGCACTGATAGCATTTGGCAAAGAGCCCAAAGGTGTCAACTTGTTTGATGAAGTTTGTCATGCTGGCCCACCCTCCGAATCCAAATCCAACGACAAATACCCACACCACAACAAATGCGTTCACCATGTACATTGCGGTCCAGCTCGGGAGGAAGAACGGCGGTTTCTCCGCTGCATTCTGCATGAAAGAGGTTGAAAAGGATTATTACATGGATTGGAAAAAAAGGTAGGAACACATGAAATTCGGGGTGAAGGGAATCGAAGCTGTTACATTTCGAGCATTACTCCCTAACCAACTGAAGTCGGCCCTGTTTGGTATCATTCTGTTTACCGTTGCTACTTTCCCAAACTCGTTAAACTTTCTTGATCGACTGTGTCCGAAATCTGCTCCCGTGAAATTTAGTGTGTTTTTCCATAATGGAAGCAGAAAACAACCCGATGTTACCGATTACGGAGTGCTTCTCACTAGCCAACCTAAGTTTGGCACTTTTTTTTTTTTTTTTGTCAACAAAGTTTGGCACGTTTGGTATTCCGAAAAATGTAGAAATCTTATTCGACATAGTGTTTCCTAAAATGTTTTCGGACAAAGCTTTTGCGCTATCTTGCAAAATGAAATCCTTAAATGAAAAATAAAAACTAAACCACAGATGACAACTTTTCAAAAAAAAAAACAAGAAAAAAGATGGTAACCTGGGGTTTCTCAACTTTTTGTTATTTGTCAACAGGAAAACTTGAAAATAAAAATAAAAAATAAAAACAATCCCAAACAGTCAAATTAGCTACTTCAAATCAAGATGCGGATGACTAATACATTAAGTCTAGGATCACCACACCATTTCCACTGTTCTTTTTTCTGTACTTTTGTAGGGCCCGGAGTGCGACCCACAGAGAGCGGTGGAAATGGTGCAGTGAACGTAGCACTTCTGACGACTAATAATAGCCAGAACTAATAAGTAGGGTAGACTCTGGTGGGTCAGATGGCCGGACCAATCATTTCAGTCTGATTACTGATTCGTACAATGAGCAGGCTGCATATAACTGAGTGACAAGGAGATGCCACCAAACTCATCAATCATCTTATCTTCTAAACATTTCAAATCCCAACCACTAAAATCCTCTAGGAAGGAAAAGTAACTTCTGAACTATAGATACTGTACTAAATGCTATGCTACACCAGCCACCAGCCTTGCCTATGCATCATCTCACAATGATATAGCTTTTCTTATTTCACTAACATTAACATTTCCTGTGGTTTTGGATCAGTGGCGGAGCCAAGAATCAAAGTCAGAAGGGGCCGAGGTATGAACGAAATCTTGGATCAATGATTCTCAAGACAAAATCCAGACATCGGAGTTAAATACAAAAAAGCTACAGAAACCTTATCTATCCATCATCTCTCAATTATATGGCTTCTTATTTTACTGACAGTACCATTCCTCATTGTCTTGGATGTGCATATGGAAATTGGAACGACCCTTTTGATAAATGAAGCAATACTTGCAAGAACAATGGCTTCTGAAATCTACAAAACCAAACTGAGCCTTGTTTCCCATTCACTTGGGTAATCTTTTCTTGTCGCTCCGCACTCCGTCACATGTTTTATCATTTTCGACCACATATCATGTCAATTTAGGTTTTCTCAACATCATTTTTGTTAACGCCAATTTTATTGTCCGTCCTTACGATTGCATCTACTGGTTTTCATTGTATCCGACCAAAGCACATCGGATCTGTTTTCTCACAACTTACAATAGGTCAAACATGATTGAACAACAGAGACTACAAACTCATGTTAGCTCTACAGGGTCTGAAATATCGATCATAATTACCTCTCTTAACCACGACTTTAGCGATCACCACAAAACTTCTCATGGGTTATGTTTAGCCTTTAGAACAGAGAGCAAAAATTATTGAAACGGAGGGGTGATCGTACAATGCTAGCAGAGGAGTAGGTACGAAAATGAAGATGAGAGGTGGGGAAAGAATGGAAACAGTTACCCGTCTAGCCGAGGCCGTTCTGTAAGTGAGCATATGAGCGAGAGCGGGGATGATGTAGACGGTGAAGCTGACTAGAAGTGCCCCCACAGCTGAATTAATAGGCCCAAAGAAGGGGAAAATGATGGCCAGGAACCATATTGGTATCACCACCGGTAGCCGTACGAGTGCCCTTAAAAAAATGCTCTTTGTGTCATGTACCCCAACCACTTTCTCCCACACAAAGTAGAGTGGTGTGCAAGCAAATCCAAATGTAATAAACTGTAAAACACAAGCTCCAAATTGGTTGGTCATGGAAATTCACCGATTTTACAGGTGAAGCCATTGGTTGAGGCTTTGTTTGAAACTTGCGGAAAGAAAAGAGAGAAAGAAAGGAATTCGGTAGGAGAAAAATTCGAAAGAATGTGGTTATTTTTCTCTTGGTGTTTCGCAAAGGAAAAAATTAGGGGAAGTTTTGAGAATGACAGTAAGTTTCTCTTGTTTGATTCATAAAAGATGAATTGACGAGCAAAATCGTTCAGTTTGGCAAAAAAAAAAAAAAAAGGAAATTTGAAGAGGAAACTAATTTTCTTTTGTTTGGTTTAAGACATGTAAACAAAAGGGAAAAGGAAAAAAAAAAACCTATTTAACTTAACAAAGAAAATGGGGTAAGAACAGAGAGAAGAAAAAGAAAGGAAGTATAATCAACAATGGATAATACTTTTCCATTCTTTTCTCTTTCTTTATTCCAAACAAACCTAAGAAAGTGGAGGAGGAAAATCACTTTTGGATTTCTTTATTTTATCTCACACTAGGAAACCTAATAAACAAAGAAAAATTCAAAATTTGAATTAGGTTTCTGTTTCTTTCGCAAGTTCCAACCTCACCCAAAACGCAAGCAGTAAAGTTCGTTACTGCAGGATAAAGGGAGGACCTGGTGAATGAGCATTAGGATGACGGCGGCATCGCGGAAGCGGGTCCGTGGAAGGAGAGAAAAAGCATTGGAATGGTTGAGGAGCTGGTCGCCAAATGCCCAATACACCGCGGAAGCCGACGGAATCGTTAAGGTGAATACGTAGAATGTGGCAAACAGATATATGTACTTGAATTTCTGAGGCTTCCACATTGCATGCATGATTTCCCTGCACACATTAAAGTCCCCTGATCATTCCTCGTCACAAACTTTAACTTCAAAAATTCGCCTAAAAAGTTTAGTAAGGACCTGAGTTTTAAATTGCGGTACCAGGAAACCTAACTTTATCGGTGATACGGCCATATATCAGCCGATATCGGACCAGACCAGTCGAAACACAAGGAAGTAACGGTATCAGAGGTTCGAAATTTCATTACATTATGGCCGACACTATACATAACGGCCTTTTTTTCAAAGGTCTGCTAGGGACGTTCTTGTTTGACGGTATCAAAGATGCAAAAGCAGTATTTCCACATAGTGGTTCAGCACAAGGGGAACAACTTTGTACAATCTCAACTGATCGTAATTATCGGAAACTTCCTTTTGCTGTGTCCGCTCGCTAGTCAAAAAGTCACTTTTGGAAACAAAGACTTCTGGTTTCCCAAAAGATTATTTTTACATCATTTGGCCTTGTAAATCAAAAAGTCCACTTAAATTTAGTCTCTCGACCACCACCAAATTGTTGGAATGTGTCTCACATCGCCTGGACATGCCCTATCTGTGCTGGTTATAAGGCTCCAATTTCCCTCTTCTTAACACCTGGGTTTTAAGAAGTGGTGTGGGCTGGACTTATTAAAGATTTATATCATCAAATGCGGTTACAGTCATTTTTGTAAAAGAAATGATAAAGAAGCAAAGAAAGAGGAAGGAAGATAGCACTTGCAGGTTTCCCTATTTGCAGAAGGTGAGTAGACAAATTGGAGGAAAAAGCTAGCAGTAACTTTTAATGTAAAAATCAAGAATCACTTACACAGTGACGGCGTGCCCGCCGAAAGTGTAGAGTATATTGGTGGCCCCTGTGAAATAGAGCACCAGTTTGGTTGGCCCGGAATGAGTCACTCCTTCGACCTACGAAAACGAGACAGAGAAATGATAAAAAACAGACAAGCAGAACTATTGCCGTCGTGTGATGCCGCCGGTGAAGGAATATTCGAAAGATTAGGGCAATCGGTTTAGATTACCTGACCGTGAACGAAGGACGCGATGGTTAGGTACCAGGCAGTGTAGGTGGTCATGCCAAGACCCAGGAAAGACCAAATCCTGTAGTTGTGAAACGAAGGTATGAACACGGTTGTAGCGCAGCAAGCCCCGAATATGTACGTCCATGTCCTCTTGTCCAGTTTGTCATTTATGTAGTATATGTTACTGTAATCAAACGCGAAAAGAACAACGCCGAATCCAGAAACAAGTCGATTAAACGGTATCCAACGACTAATTTCCATTCAATTTGAATAACTAGGGTAATACCTAAGTGCTGTGTGCGAAAAAATTTAAGAGAAGCCTAACCTTGCACAAGCAATGAGCTGTATGACAGACCCGAAGAGAAGGAAAGTGCAGTTGAAGGCTAATCCCACGGCTTTCCAGTATGGACCCAACAACCCATCTAGAACTTCAAACCACTGCATAGATACACTCATGTTCATAATCTGTTAATGGGGTTCAATTCAAAGCCGAGCCGAGCATAATCTCCTCACGGGGTTCCACACGAGCTGTTTGTGAGCAGCTCAAGACTCGGTTCGTTTAGTATAGAAGCCGAGCTCGAGCATAATTTTTCGTGAGCATAAGTTTTGGCATGTTTAGTAAACGAGCCGAGTTCAAGCAGCTCGTGTGGATAAGCTCGGTCCGTATACAAAGACTTGTCTAGTACAGCAGTACTCACACCAATCTCGAGTTCTCAAATACTAACTGAGCTCGAGCCCGGGGCGAGCTCACCGAATTTTAAGCAAGCTGAGCTCGAACACACTAAAGCTCGGCTCGGCTCGGCTCCTGGTCGCAAAACTGCGTGTCATCGTAATCCGGATCCAATTCCAGACACCACTCACAACAATTCACTTGTGTCTACACATATGCATACACATATAGATAGAGAGGGGTTGGAACCTGTATGACATGGTTTTTGAAGCTGAAATTCTCTCTCTCCTTTCGGGTACGGTACTCGACGTAAAGAACACTGATGAGATAAGCAGTCCAGCTTCCCATGAGGCCATAGAAAACTTGGAAAAGGACCCCTGAGAGCATACCCAGTTGGGAGAAGGAGTAGGGCAATGTGAGCAGAACTTGGGCTACCTGTAAGAATTTGAAAGAAAGAAAGAAAAAAAAAACCCAACAAACTATGCTCTGATCATTCCCAGATTATTGATCAATTCAAGGGTGTACTTAGTGGGGGCATAATGGGAATTACCTGGTTTGATGCACAGCTGAACCAGGCATCATAAACAGACCCGCCATGCCAAAGAAGGCTTTTGAAGCTAGACATTGACTGATCTACCCTTTCTTCTCCTCTCTGCTCATCTGGTTCAGTCTCATTCGCTCCCAACGAAACTATTGCAGATTCACCTTGTTTCTGGGGCACCATTGCTTCTTCACTTCTCTAGATATCTGAAAACAACTCAAAGGAAATTAAAAAAAAAAAAAAAAAAAAGCCAAAAATCAAAAACTAAAACAAACCCATAAACCAAAAACAAGATTGAAAACAAACCCAGAACTTGAAAAGTTAATTAGAACTTTTGATGGGCCTCTTTTTTTTGGGTGCTGGTGTGAAGTGCTTAAAATGTGTCTTTATGAATTGACAAGTTCTTTAAAGAAAGAATCAGTGATAAGATTTTTACCTTTTTTCTTGATACAGTTGACTGGCAATAGGGCTAGCAGCAGGGGGTTCAATGCATATTTAACCGCAAGCAATAATAAATGTTCAATTATTATTGCGAAATCCCTCTCTCTCTCTCTCTCTCTCTCTCAAAATCTTATGCTCCAGCTGTAGATGTTATTTTGTCCATGGAAATAATGGGAGTCTAGTACCAAGAAACCTTCAGTACTCTTGTGGGGAAATAGTGGAACCCGTACCAATAATCTCTCTCTCTCTCTCTCTCTCTCTCTGGAAGAAGCCTTAATGAGGTTTTCTGTTTGGTTGAGTAAATGAGGTACAGTAACGGAAATTATGGGAATTCACAAACCGAGGAACCTGTATGGAAAAAAACGGAAAGCTTCAAAGGTTTGCCATAAAAGCGCCCTGAGCAAGCTTGCTTGTTTCAGACACTATGCAGACCGAAAAGCCTCTCTCGCAGATGGGATCTGTTCTCGAAAAGGACCTCCTCAATCAGTTTGTACTACCACCTACTTTTGCAGGGAAAAAAGGCTCTCTCTCTCTCTCTCTCTCTCTCTCTCTCTCTCTCTGATCCTCCTCTGTTTCTCTCAAGTCTCAAGTTAATTCTCTCTCTCTCTCTCTCTCTCTGGGAGATCCAAGCTTGTTTCACAGAACTCTGTTTTTAAAGTTGTTTTCCCATCCTTTTCAAAAAAAAAAAGAAGTTGTTCTCCCTTCCCTTTTTCTTCCCTCTGTTTTTACTTTCTATGGATGCTTTAGATACAGAGTCAGTATAAATTCTGGTAGTAAAAAATAATACGTAGGTATGAACCTAAGTCACACGATACACGAGCGTGATAGTAAACAAAAACAGAAGCGAAAGCATGGAACCGTCTTTCAAACGCCTCTCAATTTATTGTTCATGAGAGAGAAGTAAGAGCGGAAGCATCGTGCGAGGATTAGATGTGCTCCTGCCCTGTTCTGTGTGCAATTATTAACTCTGTTCTGACTGATGGGAATTGCAATTTCATAACAGAGCTTTCCATTGACGGTATAGTGCAGTTTTATTCATCGTCAAATCCATAATTTGAGGTGGTTTTGGATAAAAAAGTTAAAGTTGACTTGTTTTTGTCTTTATTTAAAAATAATCGTATTTGTTAGTTTTGTATTGTGAATTATTGATTCGTCTTGATGAGAAAAATCGAAAAAGAATAAAATTTCTATTGAAATTCATAATTTTAAAAATAAAGACAAAAAATTATATTTTTGTCTTATTTTTTGTTTTTTTTTTAGAAAAATATGAGTTTCGATATGAAAAAATATTTTTTTGATTCCTTTTGTCGAGAAGATTCAATAATGCATAAAAATTTAATAATAAACTATCAAATGCGGAAAAAATTGAATAAAGACAGACCAAAAAGTCAATTTTACTTTTTTAACTAATGACAATGTCATTTTTGTATGTTAAATTTGGCACAATAGGCTTCACATCAGCTTATAATTTATTATTGTCTTCTGATAGAATAATTCTGTCAAAATAGCATTAAACTTGGAGAAAAACCTTTCCAAAAGTTGACAAATGACACTACACCAAGTCAAATTTGAGAAGAACATTGCCCAACTGACAGAAATCAATGGAGATTATTTCTATAAATTAAAAAAAAAAATCAGTAGGCATCTAGGGGATACTCGAAGGGTGTTAAAGGACTTACTCTTAAAATTCGGCAAGTTCAACCCTTATTTTTTAGGGAGAAACCTAGGCAGTCGAAAGATTCGCCAATCGAATAACTTTAGAGTTTGAATTTATAGATATGCCCGTAAGAAATCTGAACGCCTGATTATTTAAAAAGGGTATGATTGAAGATTCGCAAGAGTCATCAATGGTAATCTCCAAATCATTGATTAAAGAACCACTATTAGTGGAGTGAGGGCCCTTATTCTCACTAATCCCATTCTCATCAAACCTTTTTCACCATAACCACACGCTATGTGCCTTTCACTTTGCTCATTTGACCCTTGACTACTCATTGGTTCAATATGCGATTTCTCACACACTGATCATTTTAAAGGCAAGGGTAGAGAGGGTACATGAAAGTCGTCCATGAAAGCGTCCACGAATAGTAAATAGACGATCCAGATTCACACAAAATGAAAAAGTAAATGGACGATACAGATTTACACATATGTGAATCTGGACCGTTCATAAACGCTTTCGTGAACAACTTTCATGTGCCCATAACATTTCTGTTTAAAGACCCATCTCATCACCCCTTTCTCTTTTTTTAATGCACCAAAAAAGCCACTATTGAGGAGGGTTTAGTGGGAGGCCTAATCATGGTTTGTTGATAAGAGCTAAAACATTGTGCCCCTCGTGAAAAAGCCATGAGGAAGAGAGAGAAAGAGAGGGGTCTCTATTCGCTGATAAGATGGAGATAAATCATGAATGAGATTGCTTTCATGATAAAAAAGAACCTTGTATGGCATCTTTTCAAGTGACTCAGGTGCCGTTACTCTGTCTTTTTAAACCTTCTTTTGTAAAAAGAATGTAATTTTAAGTTTAAATATAATGAAAACGAAAAATATTTTTAAATTTTTTTTGCACTGTTTAAAAGATCGCAATGAAATCTATCAAACAAGATCAATATTGATAGAAAAATTATTTACGTAAATACATGTTTTTTGAACTTGAAATTACCTCTATTTTTCTAAAAGTTCATTTTTTTAGAAACCAGAACAGAGCCTCAATAAATCTGTAAGGGGTGCAGATCCTTTCCGGTTCAATAGTTTGAATTGGACGAGACAGTCAAGATCTGCATCGTCCATTGGTGTAATCAATGTTTTTCAACAAATCTCATCATTCATTGCAGAAATTGAAGGACCATACATAAATATCTGTCTCGTCCAATCCAAATCTTCGGACCGGAAGGGATCCGTTCCCATCTATAGGAGTCACTTCTCGTTTCACAACCTTTATCATCCCAAGACCCTTTTTTTGTCATAACCTAAGTAACATAATTTGCGTCTGTATTCATATCTGTGAGTAGAAGAGAGAGCGCGAACATAAAAGCATTTTGAAAACACTCTCCAAATCACTAAAATTCATGAGAGTGAGGATTGAAAGCGTAAGCGTAGTGCAAGAATGGGAGCGAAAACGGATGTCATAACGGAATAGTTTGGGACTATGTTTTGGAAAGAACAAGAACATAAACGTGATAAAAATCTGACCCTTTGTGAACAGCGACGCTGATTGTATGGATAACGGATGGCTGGATGCAAAGGACAAGAACATAAACGTGATATGTCATATGTTCTAAATTGTCTAATCTCTAGTAGATTCTTGTAAGGGTGAGAAAAAAATCCGTTGCGAATTTAATCCAAATCAAATGATTTGGTTTGTTTTTTTATTAGTGTGATTTGGTTCCGGTTTAAAAAATTAGAAACTGCGTTAAATGGTTTGGTCTTTGGATTTATGTTAATGGTTTCGGTTCCAAACCAATTCGAACCGTATATTTATATGACACATTTAATTTAGATATACCAAGTATATATGAGAGTTATATATAGTCAACTAATTTCCTAAATTAATAATCTATTCAACCACCGTCCTATTCAGTATTCATTTACTACCAAAATTATTTAGTATGAACTTCTATATATCACAACTCATTCCTATAATTGTGGTACACCAAAAGCACATGGTATATAAATATATAATGCTTTATTCAGTGAATAATGATTTCACTGTTCAATTAATTCTTAAATTTTCCTACCCTCTCACATATATGTAGGTCCCTAGCGGGTTCTTTAAATAGTTTACGAAGATGATATCTCAGTTTCAAGCAAACCGTGGTTTGAAGCCAAATCTGAACCGTAGTCTAATGGTTTGGATTGGTGTGGTCCTATACTTTTTGTGAGTTTGTTTGGTTTTCCAAATTCATAATCCGTAGAGTCGACATTCAAATAGGGATACAATGTTTAAAAAGTGCAAGAGAGAGGAGGTTAGGAGAATTCTTTCTGGCATAGTTTTAAAAAAGAACTGATTTGACGACTACAACCTTAACATGAAAATATGATCAAATGACCAAGAAGTTACTTTGTTTGTATGCCTAGGTATTTTTTGATCTGTTTTGTAATATAGACGGTGTGAGAGGAATAACTGCAACTTTAACACAATTAAAATATACTCCCTTCAAGCGATAAATATTAACCATAAAATATATCATAATTACCAAATTTGAACATTTCCACTTGCCAGAATTCTCTATTATATTTAGATTTTTAATTTACCACATTAGACTTTTTCCCTTGGAAGAACTTGGGTTATTCTTAGATTTAGTGAATGAAAGTGTGTCATATTTTGAAAACTTGCATTCTAACACATAATTCACTAAGATATTAACTCTCCTTCCAAGTTAGATGATAAGGTTAGATGTTTAATAGTACACCATAAGCAGGACTACAATAAAAATGATATAGGCCTCAATCGGTTATTATGTCCGCATTTATTCGCCTCACGATAGATGTTTGTAATCATTCTTAACCGTAAACCAGTCTCACCTTTTAGTATTTCTTGCTCCATACGACAATAAGTAATAGCTGGATCAAACCAATGCCAAAGAGCTACTTACATCAGCATGATGATTTTAGTGATGAATAGATTTGTTTTTCCCCCCCACTCCAAGATAATCTTTAGGGGTCCATTCCAATGATGATTAGAAGGAATAAAGAGAACCCACCAAAGAAAAAAGAGCTTTCATCAGAGACGTTAATGGAATGGAAAAGATTTCATTTCATTTGTTTGGCCTTTCCCATATCTGCAAAAGCTTCTCCTGGTTTTATCTTCAAGTTTTTATCAGAATAAAGTCGTCAGTTGTAATCTTCTTATTTGTACCTTATCACTTGGATTATTTTTCTTTTCTGTCACTACCCACAAACTTTAGCATCTATTCTGATATTAGGACACCTTTTTCTCACCATTCGTCCTGAATTTTTTTTTGACTAATTGACATGCATTATAGTAAGTTTAGTAACCTGCAACATTCTGAATGAGTCTTTTAACTCAAATATACTAGCATAACGCTCGTGCTATGCAGGCGCGGAGTAGATTTAAAGACCCAAACAAATAAAAAACCACACTCTGTTCGTTCACAGATTTATTTAGCAATTCCAAAAACAAACAATCTAAAAACCTTGAGCGTAAAGGGGGGGAAAAATTATTAGCCAACACATAAAAGTAAATCAAGGCTTACACTTACACTGGAGTTGGAAAATTGATCGGTCTTCCTCTAAATGAACTTGTAGCATACTATGATTTACCTCCTTTGTGTGAAGCCAGAGAGAGAGAGAGAGAGACAGAGAGAGAGAGAGAGAGAGCATAATTGGATATATAATTGGGAATATATATATTAACACATGTTAACATTTTTCAAAGTTTTACCTTATATTTTTCCACCCATACCCGTATTTTGAATCGTGGAACCATTTAGACTACCACAATTGGAGTTAATTGATTTCCTGATTTGTGAAGAATAACGTATATTATCAATAGTGGGAGATTGGGATGACCATAAATGGGTAATTGATATTCTGATTAGTGACGGAGTATATTATACATGGTTCTGATATCATTACCATATTCATTTCTTCCCCTTAATTGGGGTTAATTGCCATAGATATAGGTTCATATCTCATCAGATTCTCTAAATCTTTCACTGCCATATCTACTACTAGGAATTTCAGTTCTTCAAATGATTCCAATATTGTGTTCATCCCATTTCCAAATGGGTCAACAATTCCTCTGTTTTGGCCACTTGCTTGTGAATTGTAATTGTGGGAGTCTTTTACATCATGTCAGATCACCATTTGCACCAAAAGCTCAAGTTCACCCCCACAACCAAAAAAAAAAACAGAGTCTAAGGCATGCACACATGCAGCATTTTTTCAAGTACCACATAGAGCAAAACAACAAGAATGGGGAACAGATAAATTTAGGGCTTGTTCGGTTGAAGGTTTTTGGATTTCGATTTGAATTTGTAATGATTAGGGTAGGGAGATAGGGTAATAATTATGGGAATGGTTGGAGAGAGAGATAAAAATGAAAATAGTGGTTGGAGATAGGGGTAATGAGTGGATGTTGGAATAGGGTAATAATTTTGAGTCCAAATCCTCAACCCTCAACCGAACAAGCCTATAAAAAACTTGAAGTCAAGATCTCATAGAACCACAGGTTTGTTACAGCGATAAATCATATACCACTCCACATGCATCAGCGGTTGGAAAATAGGTTCAACAATGTATATATCGAGCCCTCAAACAAACTACGTAAAGAAAAAACGATGGGCGGAATTAAACCGGTGTGAAGAAAGGATGGTAGCAAACCTAAGTTAGGAAACTTATCACATCCATTCAACTTGATTGACTATTGATGCCAACATTCCACGATTGAAGGTTATCTTGAAAAGACATAAAAGAAAGATAACCACGGTTATTATCCGACTCCAATACGCAACAAAAGCTTCTTTGCCTCATTTACCCGCATCAAAAGACACATCTTAGTCATACACTATTTTCTTTCCCTCAGTAGTAAAGAGGAAAGAGGGGCACCTTCGGGAACACGGACACAGGTGGTGCATGCCTGTCGTCAACGCGTGCCGTAAGGTGTTGGGTTAAGTCCAACAACGAGTGCAACCCTCGTGTTTAGTTGCCATCATTGAGCTTGGAACCCTGAACAGACTGTCAGTGATAAGCCGGAGGAAGGTGAGGATGACGTCAAGCATCACGCCCCTTATGCCCAAGGCGACACACGTGCTACAATGATAGGGACAAAGGGTCGCGATCCCACGAGGGTTACCTAACTCCAAAAATCCGTCCTCAATTCGGATTGCAAGCTGCAAATCACCTGCATAAAGCCGGAATCGCTAGTAATCGCCGGTCAAGCATCATATGGTGGTGAATTCGTTCCTGAGCCTTGTACACAACTTTGTTATAAATTAACCCCTTTCTTATCGGGATCGGGATTAACAAGAATCGTTGGGACAACAAACTAAACCTAAAAAGACCTGTTTCAACTCCACATAAAGCATAACACATGAGAGAAAATTTCAATTTCCAAAACACAAACAAACACAGCCTTGTTGTAGAACTAGAATCTTAGAGAGGTTACATCAAATCTGATAAGAGAATAAAGATAAAGAAGGCAATTAACATCAAATAATAAAAAAAAAAAGGGTCACAAGTCACAACCCATCAACCACTCACTCACATGCCCACTATAAAACAGTTCCAACTATTTCAGCAACTGGCCTGCAACTATAACTTGCAGTATTTGTCGTGTCTCTGAAGTGTCTGCTTATTGGGATCTAATGGTTGAAGTGTGAAGTTTGATAGTAGACCACACCAGATCATGTTGAACCAAACACAGTGGCAGAATCAGAAATCGTTTTTAAGGGTGCCAAATTTGAAAAGATCAAGCATGAGAAATATATTAATATGACGCAAGAATAAAATTTCACAAGACAAACATACACAGTTTGATGTATAATTCTTTTCCCCATTTGTTAATTGGATTCGGCCTTGGGATTAGACTAATAGTTCCTCCGGACTGTGAATTCCTTATTTGGTAACACAAATCCCTCTGGACTGTGAATCCCATGGGATGAGCAAGCCCCGTAAATGGGGGTAGTAGCAATACCCTCTTGGAGATGGTATTGGTAATCCATCCCAACGTCTCCCCATTATCAATCCCTTCTCATTACCAATCTCTTCTATCAATCCAATCCTATCATCTAATCGCTTCTCAAACAAACATGATATTAATAATCTCATCATCTAATCTCATCCCAAACAAACATACTCATTATCAAATCTTATCTCATTAACAATCCCTTCTCATTACCAATCTCAATCATAATCTCATTTCCTTACAAATCCCATTTATGTATCATTGTTATCAAACGGGGCATAAAGCCTATTTGTTGTATTGATAATGTAAAATCCAAACATGCTGGAAAAAACACCCAAGTCAAAACAAAACAGGGGTGCCAATATACTAAATCTTGCTAGAATATGCATCGGTGGTCATAGCAAAACAGGGGTGCCATGGCACCCACACCCCAAGCCGTAGGTCCGTACCTGATCGAACTCATGAGCTATCGGAAAAAAGAACTGATTTTTCATGCCTAGTGGGGAATTTCCTGGAATCAAATACCCATCAGTCTTTTCTACAAGGCACCTTCTAGTTCTAACAAACATGTCATGGATATAAGGACTTGAATTGGGGAGTATTGTCTGCCATTAGTGACCTTCGTTGTCTACCAACTTGGTCATTCTGTTGAAAGGGTCTGTGACGTTACTGAGTTTCTGCCTGAATAAGGCAAGTCTAATTCCCATTATAAAGACTGTGACTTTTCTGTCTAGCTGTTTAGATGTGAAGCTGTATGGCCAACTGGTAATGGGCCTACAAATTATGTTGAGCATTATTGTCTCAAAGGGACTCTTCTTTTTTTTGGTTCGACGGTCAAGGGTATCAGGTCCAACTTGCACGCACTTCAACTAATTCCCTCTCCGGTCTGGTCAAAGGCAGGTGATCAAAGGGACTCTTCATGTAGAAGGCATTTAATCACAGAAAAATGTGACCTATTTATAGATAGGGCCACCAATAGAAAATGAAAGTGTTGGGCATCTACAGGACATAATTAGTGGGGGTCACCTTAGTTAGGAAAGCTGTCCAAATTCAAAAACGATTCAACAAAATAACCACAATGGACCGGAACATGTATGATCAACTCACGAAATGGATTATCTTTTCAGAAACCTGTTTTATATTTCTGAGAAGGGGAAAACATGGGAACTAATTCAGAAACCGGTCGGCAAATGTTTCAGAAACCGGTCGGCAAATGTTTACAAACACTTTTAAGTTGTCTTCCGAATTTTTGAAAACTGCTCACGCAGAGATGGAATCAAATTGAAAATGAGGAATACATAAAACTCATCATTGTTTTTGTTCCTGGACCAAAAATACATGTATATAAAACACACAATGCTTATTATTATTTTTTTTTTATTTCTGAGAAACAAACAATGCTGGTACAGGTAAAGCATAACTAAAGTCTCACTTGCATTAAGTTAGGTCTTGGGCCTAACCTACAATAGTGCAGCTCAATTGTCTATTCTCATCGACTAGGGATAGAGTTTATGGCACATCGTCAGCCAAATAAAGTCGGTTGTATAGAACACATGGAGAATCCTAAGGTTTCAGCAAGCTTAATTACTTGGTAGGTGTAACTTTCATATCCAACCAAAAGCTTAAGTTATTAACGTGAACCCTCATTCCATATGCAAGCAATGTGAGATTGTATTCCTTAACATCCTCCATCACATGCAGCTGAGTTTGAAGTCTGTCACGTGTAGTCTCTTTTTGAGTCTAACATCGTGCAACTTTTTTTGTTGGGTCTGTTGTCGTAAGGGTGCGGATTTTGAATTTTTTAAATGTGGGATAAATGATTCCCGCTCTAATACAATGTGAAAACCTTATATCCAATCCAAAAGTTTAAGCTATTAGGTGGAGAGATCCTTACATTACACTAAGTGATCACTCATTTCATATCCAAGCAATGTGAGATTGTATTCCTTAATGTAGAGGTAGCAAATGGACGGGTTAAATTGGATTTGGGCGATTAATGCGGTTCATGGCAGATTGGATGTGGATCATGAATGAGTGGGTTGGATACAAGTCCTATCAAACCCATGAACCCGCTCTGGACCCCAATAAAACGCAAGCCTCGGCAACCTTTGCCTTTACGACCCCAGAATAAAAGGCGTCAGAGAGAAAGCTACTCCTATACAGCTGGAAACAGAGTTGGCCGAATTGTGTGAACTTGTCCTTGTTTGCAAAGAGGATGAACCTGTGCTCCAAATCATCCCTGTGCTCCAAATCATCCCTGTTTGCAAAGAGGATGAACCTGTGCTCCAAATCATCCCACCCGTTAACAACCCATTTACGACCCGTGTAAACCCATTTATAAACGGGTTGGTGTGGTGTAACCCGATTAGACCCATTATCATATACGGTCGCGTGTCGGCGGGTTGTAATTGGGCAAACATGGACGGATAAATGGGTTCAGGTTAAGATTGCCACCTATACTTTACGGCATCAACCCTCATTTGGTCCTCTTTTTTTACCCATAGTAGGTGTTTCATGTTCGCTGCATGTCGAACGAGGTGCTTAGCCTTTTCAAACACGGGAGTTTGTTGTGCTTGGCATAACTTTTGCTTATAGCTTACGACCCTAAAGTACCGTACATTAACATATAAAAACTGATTATCCAAAGAAGAGAGAAAACTATGGGTGGCCTATGAATAACATCTTAAAAGCTCGATAAGATTGCATAAAATAAACCTCCTTCCACGCACATAAATTGTAGCTTTCATCCACTTTACTTCACAAATGCTAATCCTACTTATGTAGAGCCAGCTACATGAATCCATTAACTCAATATCAAGATTTTAACAATATTTAATAAAGGAGGAAACTGAGGACGAAAGTTTCTTCCAGCAAAGGTCGAAGAACAATCAAACAAACTTCAATGATGTCAACGTGCGAGATGTCACGATTGACTATGGGTTTGGTCTTGTGTATATAAGCTCCTTGTAAGTTGGTTTTCAAGAGTGGATTCTACCCATGAGTTTGTATCGTTTAGTATCAGAGCTGCCACCACGTTGCAATTCAACCCGCAGAGGGGGCAACCTTTAGACTGAATTAAAATACTGAAAAAGTATTGACTACTGATAGGTGAATGGAACCGCCAAAAAAGAGGAAAGGCAACCACTGGGTCAAAGTCGATAGAGTGGGACGTCCACCAGTGGGCATCAATTACGGAACGTGGTGGTATGTTATGATCCTTATGACCCACATCGACTAAGTATGAGCTTGGTCTTGTGTATATAAGTTCTTGGGTACCCTCTCCTTGTAAGTTGGTTTTAAGGGTGAGTCCAACGGAAGAGTTTGTATCATGAAATTACGTGCATCAAAACACTGACTGAACAAGAGAACATAAAAAGCACATTTCGCGATGGTAACAGAACCCAGTTTCACGCACCGGAATGCTAACACATAATGAGTTGATATCTGGTCCAGTAAACAAGACTGATAGGGACTTCAGCAGAACTCCTCCCATCATCCCCAATTCCCCCGGCGCCCAGCAGCAATGACAGAAAAAGGCAAAAAAATAATAATTTGTCTCTTGTTTAGGTTCCATCAACGTATAATTTATGCAACCAGCATACAAGTACAATTCACAGGGCCAGCAAATGTGAAATCAGTGTCAAACTAAACAAGAAGTAGCAAATGAGGACACGTATGGAAACACCACTAAATTTCATATGTTTCCCAAATAGTAAAGATACAGTTGCATAACTCAGCCACATCATGAAGACAAGCAGTCAAAATTACCACCACAAGCTGATTGAATATCATCCATTAAAATAGCAAAACCCACGACACTGGCTCTAAACGTGTGTCCAAACGAAGGCGCTTCAAAAAGAATAAACAATATAATAAACAATGGTAAGCCAAAAGCATACGCACAAAATAAGGGCTACATACTCGGCAAGTCTCACAATGAGCAACCTATACTTGACAAATACACTTTATGACTTTCTAAGGTTAAAATGAAGCTGTGAGATTTTTGATGGTATGACTTTGAATAGAAGATGAATCATCTATACAAACATCCTCATCGGGTAAGGATCAAACCACAAAGAAGATGAATACCATCAAGAAAAAGATCAAAATGGCGAATATCTTAATCATGAGCCACCTGTTTGATGATATTTGGTTTAAATGCCTCAACAGAGAACTGCGAGCACCTTCAACATTTGCCAATGACTCTTCCATGTTATCATCAATCCTGATTACATAAATAGGCAGTCTCAATGCGGGAAACCTTCGAGTTTTACAAAAATTTGAATGAACTAATTAAAAGGAAAATGGGAGGGCAAAAAGAAAAAGAAGAGCGACACACAATTCACGATGCTTAGGACTGAAGTATGAAGTTTCAACCAGGAGTTCAATCCAACCAAATGCAATTCAATTGTTTATGTATTCAATAAGATAGCCAAGTTTGAGCAAAATGGGAGGAAAAAAGAAGGGAGACCTAATCCACTACACTTAAGAGTGAAGACAACGAAGTATAAAGCTCCAACCAGGAGTACCATCCAACCGAATCCAATTCAATTGGCTTCATGAAGAAGCACACTTTCGAAATTCCATCTACAAATCAACACTGTAAAAACAGATGTATTCAACAGCATCAGAAGTTCATGGGAAAAAAAAGCAAACCTGATAGCCAATTCCCCTTGATGCGCAACCATTGTAGCCAAATGCGTGAATATCCCACCAAGCTCGGAAATTGTTGATTCAACATTTTGGAGAGCAACTGCCCGGCTTTGTGAGTAACTCTCCTGCCTTGGAACCACCTGCTGTAACATTGACATTTCCATATGGTGTGTTGGAGTGTTGTCTGTAGCTAACCTCCGCCTGAATCAAGGTATAACACAAGCTGTTAGCAGACAAAAGATAGCCAGCCAAGGACATAACTAACCATGTCGTAAGACTACAAAATTCACCAACCCAATCCAAATGAATGTCTTTTCAGAAGTTAAAAAAATATTCACACTAGAACATATGCAGTTTTTTGCTAATTTACTGGTGCAAACCATCAAGAGAATCAAGGATTGCAACCACCGGAGAGAGAAAGAGATTACTTCCATATCTAGTGAAAAGCTTTGGGAATCGAGATCTAAGGGTTGCTAAATGCACATAGATGGCCCCACTCACCGCATTTTCATCTCCACGTTGTCAGTTGCTCCCACGTGTCAAAAGTGTGTGACATGTGGATCTCCAATATGATCTCACAATTGGTTCCAATACTTTCTACCTCTCTAGACCAAAGTCACCAAATTACTGATGCTTGACCTCAGAGTATATGGTACGCGCCAAATTGTAGCATACCCATTTTCCACATCTTACAGCTCTACAGAAGCCAAATAAACGTGTTCTCCAATGGCTGAGACACCCACTATGCGCCTTAACATGATTATGCCAAGGATGGAAACAGGGCCTAGGAAAGCTTTTCGAGCTCCTGTTGCCAGTTTGCATTTGCAACTGTCTACGATCATTAAAGATCCAAGGGGGGTTTAGTAGAAATATGGTCAACCAAGACAGAAAAATGTGAAGGTCCAACTCAAATTAGCACACATAATGAAAGCCAACGCACCTCAATTGGTTGCCAGCTTGAACTCCATCTGACGGTAATCTGGTGCATAGGGAGAACAGCAAGAATATTAAGCATCAGAAAACAAAACAGAAGATGCACTATAAGTTTGTAACTACGGCAGGTAATCATCCAGTAAACCATATTAAGTCAAATTTGCATGCAATTCAAGATTGGCACAGATAATTATTCTGTGATAGAGCATACAATGCAATCAATGTACAGACGAACTGAAGAGTTTAGGCATCTGAACAGTTATAGACTGGGGAAATATATGCAATATAAACAACAACAAAAACCATACAATCACGTGTAGGTCTACAAGCCTTAATGCAAAAGAAGACAGCAGAAATTGCAGAAAAAGGTATCGTACACAGTTGCCTAACTTGCAGCTCCCTCTTGACTTCATTACATGTGTATCTTTTCTATACATTAAAAAGATCCACCAACATCTGTGACAGAAATTTGCACATCTATTGAATAAACCTGAAGGTGCCGTTCAAAAAACAGAAGTAATCTGAAGGTACATGCTTTGGAAACTTACTTCCTAACATGATATCATGATGCTATCAATACATAGCCATTGGAGCTTTGAACAAACGTATGGCAAAACAAGAAAACCAGCCATCTGTCTACTCCAGAAGTATAATACTCCAAACAATTTAAGACAAGCATCCAGTCCATTAACAGGTTAACTGTTTTCCCTATTTCGCAATCTTCATCAAATTCATCGGAGGCATCAAAGAATGAAGTAAAAAAATCCTTCTTATGCAAGTGGAAATACATCCAAATCACTCCTCCCAAATCCATGGTAATAAAAGTAGACCAGATAACAAGGAAGCATTAGAACTATCACTATTGGGACCATAAAATGCTAACACAATCTATGATCTACATAAGGCAATCCAACCAATGGGATGCGTATAAACACCATGTTAAGCAATTCAACAAGGATTATCAGTTCTCCCTTTATGTTTAGCTCGTGTAAGAGGAAATCAGGGATAGAAAATCCTACACTGACTGTTGTGAACTCCCCGATGAACCAGCTGGAGTTGACCAAGGAGGTGGTTCGGTAACAATCTTCGCAGGCTGCCTCAAAGGGTTCTCTCTCGCTATATTTGTGGAGAACATCTGTTTCCTATTCTCATGAGCTTTGATATTCTGTGGAAAAGAAGTGAAAGTTGATGACATGACAACTGCATAAGATAACGGATGTAAATCAGAGGCACCACTGGCTGTTAGCTTGAGTGGCATCTCCTACCACCCCTAAAAATAAGAAAAACAATAAGAATCATTCAACACCAACCTCAGTTCTGGTAGTTAACACATCCTGAAACTGTTTTGTAGTCCCCATAAGTTTACTCTTCAAATCATCACAAACTGTGGTGGAGTGGACAACTCTATCATCTGAATAGTTCCCATCAGCTCTCTCCAAGTTCTGAAGGGTTTGCAAATCTGAGATTGCCACGTTAAGTGCAGTGATGTCATCTTTTACCAAGGCAGTTAGTTCTTGAATTTCCTTGAGTGGATCATCGAATATTGATGATCTTTTGGCCACTGCATATCAACCAAAATCCAGAAAACATAATCAACGTAGGTTAGCAGATCATTGACCTGAGCAACCAGCATTATAAGAAAGTTCTCAAAAACAAGAATAGCTTCACAATTTAGTCATCTCAGATGTGTTTTAAGTTGATTCTCCAAAAAAAAAAAGGACATGTTTTAAGATGTTCGACACAAAGGGTGAGAGAGAGAGGCATGATAAAATCAGCGTAAAGCTTCACGAAATCCATCATTGACGCTAATCCTTGGACATCCAACACCTCTCCAACCAAGGTTAACTCGCTCTTTCCAACATTCACCCTCGTCCCAGACATTGTCTCAAAACAAATAAGCACATGCAAGAAATGTATCAACTCCCCGCAACTCTTCAAATAAATGTCATATGTAATCCTACTGGACTAACAGGGAGCAGAGATATGCCCGTGTCAACCCATATGTATCTAGATCATTCAGAATTTTTTTTTTTTTGGGCAAATGATTGAAGTTGAAAAGAGAATATGGATTTCCATACATATGATTCCAATATGACAATGGGTTTCCCAGGATTCGAACCAAGAAGTAGTTGAATGGAGTAGATGACTTTCTGGTTAAACAAGCAAAAACCCCTCCCCAAGCTGTGCTTGCACTTTTCGTTGCACAATAACCTAGGTTACATAATTCCATTGGACCCGCTACTCCCACTCTCAATCCTCGTCCTACGTTCCCGCACTCAATCCTCACTCCAGAGGCAGGAATTTAAATGGTTTAAGCATTGGAAGAATTAAAATTCAAAGGAAAAATGTAAATAATTTGCTCCAAACTTTGGAGAAGTATATATAAAACTGATGACAAAGTAAAAATTTCTAATATACAGCCCAAACATCAATTAAAATGAAAATGGACGCTCTTTCAAGTTATAAAAGTCATCTATGACTGCATTTGTGCTGAACTTCAAGACAATTTTCATTTCAATGTACAAATTTAATAGAATAGAAAGTCCAAATTTATTTTGTTAAATTAAAATAAAAGCCCGACTCGTTGGTTTGAAAACCAAACTCAAAGCCAAATATGAATGCACTTCCATATTTAAATTGACTTTGGGCCTAGTGTGGGGGGTGCCAATGTAACCAAAACTTGTTACATTAGTAGGAGATAAAATATAAATATATGCTGACATTAGCAAATCGGGGGGAACCACCCCAAAGGTGTGTCCGCCCCTCCCTCACTCTCGCGAATTTTAGTAGTTTGAGATGTTTTCAAATACGCTTTTACGGTCACAATCCCGCACAGGAACGAGCATTGTGAACAAACCAAGCTACTCATGTTCGCTCATTAAAAGTTTGTTCAAGATCGATTTGCTACATAAGCAAACCAAGTTTAAACATTTTTTGAAGCTTGTTAAGGTTTTAAACCAAGCTAACAAGGTACTACTTGGCTCCTTCAACTTACGTATAAAAAAAATTCAAGCTACTCGAAATTGGCTAGTGCTCGGCCTTATTACAACTTGCTTGAGATTGGCTCATCTCAATAAACAAGCAAAGCTCGAACATTTTGTTAAAACTTAAGCATTCAAACAGGCTTGACCAACCACCTACGGCTCCTCCTCTCGTTTATCACCCCTAAATTTGTAAATCTTGTGTATCGTGAGGTTGTGTAGCTAATTGTATGGATTCCTTCCCTCATGTATGATCATACCAATCCAATAGTCCCACATACTACAATAGACATACAACAGAAACAGGAGATTACGTTTCGCAAGCCTGGCGATCTTGAGAGACGTTTCGTGGATGCCCAACCCGATCCGCGAGGCCTTCTTGTTGAACTCCGATCTGTACGACGACGCCGGGAGTTTCGGCGGCGACGGGCCGTTGTGCGACTCGCCCGATTCGTTGGCTCCGCCTATCTTCTTCAAGGTCTCCGATAGGGATCGGAACTCCGACGTCCTGTCCCGGTAGGTGGAGACGCCGGCGGACGCCATGGCCATTGACGCCCTCGGAACCGGTGGCTACGGCGGTGGTTTAGGTGGATCCGTGGTCTACGGTGGGAGGATCGAAGCTGGTACCGTAGGTCCGTAACTCCTTCGGTGGAGGGGCTCTGTCGAGTAAGGTTTTGTGTGTAATTTGCGTTAATGTGTCACTCGACCAATGGGACCGTCGTACTAGAATGGTGTTTTGCAACCAACGTCCGTTTTTAATGCAACTGCATTATTTGTAATAACATGTGAGTCACTCTAAATGCAATGTGCACATAACTTGAATTTGTTGTATTTTTTATACCTCTCCAAATTAAGTGAGCAGCGCTACAGCCACCGCATGTCATGTGGAGCCCACTCCAGACTCCATGCGGATAATATGATTCGATGGACAATGTGAAAAATCAGTTCGATCGAATATGTGTAGGTGCTTGGATGATTCGAGCTGCATTCAATAATTTTAATAGGAATACACTTGAGCGCAAGGACGTGAGAGATCCAACTCCCATTTCGTGGTTCTAGGTCTCAGTGTCTGTAACTGTAACAGTGGTATCAGAGTCATGTCTCCCATTCTAGCTTAAACCCCCATCTGGGAACTCGTCAGCCAGTGGAGGAGGTGGGTTTTGAAATTGGGGAGATAGGGAAGAGCGGATCTGGAGGTAACTCCACCCCCAAAATGCGCAAATCATATCTTCTAAAGTGGAGGAGAGTCTCTCATCAAGTACACTACTACCGCGGATGGGCCCCCTCTCCGTCCTCGCTGGCCCTCCTTCTAGCTCGCGAGTCTCTTCGACGCTCCACCGTCCAACCTCCATTGGTAACACTAATGGAGGGTCTGATCCACCTCCCTTTGCTCCAATCCAAGTCTAAGGAGGGTTAGATCTGCTGAGATCACGTAGTTTGAGGGGATGTGACCATATCTGAGGCGACAGCCCGAGCGACATTTTTTGGTGACCGAAGTTTTATATTTTTTTATATTATTACAGTTTGTTCTTGTTTATCTTCGTTTTATGGGGTTTTTCTATTTCTTGTGCTCACAGCCGACCCTGTGCTCACAGCCGACCCAACACACAGCGGACCCAACACCAAGGTCCAAGAGGCCTAGGCCTTGGGCATCTCAAAAATTCTACTAGTAATTTTCAAGGGCTCTCTAATATTTTCACTATTTGGACAGAGATTTACCGGCCGGTCTTAAGAAGTTGTGTAAAATTCCCATTAAGGATTAATCATGTTTTAATTTACGTCTAAGTCTATTTACCTCTGCGAAGTTACACTAATACCCTTACGCATCAAAAACAGAAACGAACGACAACAACTTGGCTCAAACCTCGCTCATCTCATTCAAACTTCGCTCATGTCATTCCACTTTGCGCAAACTTCGCTCTCTCTGCTTGCTGGCGATTTTCTAGGGTGTGTTCGCGATTTCTTGCAGGTCGATTTTCTAGGGTTTTGTTTGTTGTTGTTGCGATGTAATTTCTGATCTGTATTCCAAGAGAGTTAATTGAGCCCCTGTGTTGATGATCTAGTAGTCTGGCTAATCTCTGATATCGATTTAGGTAAACACACACACACACACACACACACTCTCTCTCTCTCTCTCTCTCTCTCTCTCTCTCTCTCTCTCTCTCTCGCTTATTGCATGACATTGATTTTTTTTGAAATCGATTTTTGAAAGCTAATACAAAAAAGCTTATTCTGATTCGCTTTCATTGTTCTGTTTTGTTATCCACTTGTTGTTGTTGCTGCAATGTAATCTCTGATCTGTATTCCAAGAGAGTTTTTTATGATCTACTAGTTTGGCTAATTTACACCATTTAACTAGTGCCTCTGAAAGTAATAAAGTGACTGGTTTGCCTAATGGCCGCTACAAAATTGATACTTAGATGAGATAAGGGATCATCCAAGCTAATCTTTTTGAATGAATAGTTTTCGGTCCCACATAAATAAGATAAGGGATTATCCCCTATTGATTATGTATGGTTTGTTTGCTTTTCTAATTGAATTAATTTACCAAAATAACTACCAAACCTAAGTTGAGACCTATGCACGATGTTCTTAGGGCATCTCCAAGAAGTAGCAAAATGATATTCATGCCAACTTTAAAGATTCATGTCATGAAAAAGCACTTCAACAGTACGTAGCAGTAGTAGTGAAAATTCTACGAATATCCAACTCATAAAAGAGATTGGGCAAAGATTCAATTCTTTTGACCAAATGGCCCTTAAAAATCAAAGAAAGAGCAAACAAAGCTAAGTTTAAGAGCCCTTTTGAGTGCAGTTTGTCCTAGTGACAATTCAACTTGCCACATAAGTCATCAACCTGAATACTCCATTTGCTTCCTCTCTTGGAGTTGCTTGTAATGCTCAACTTACCACTTGGCTAACTACTCGGGGGCTTTGTTTTTTTAGTCCTTTTGGTGCAGGTTTAGGCTCCATATGTTTGTATACCTAATACCTTAAATTTGTCTTCGTGAAATTGTATAGGTGTTATTCATATTCTGAAATGTAAGTGAATTCTCTTTGCTCAGTTGAGAATTGGGTTGTCTTGGGCTTTAAATTCTTTCGGCAATGAGATAGGATGATTTTGATAGAATTCCGTAGGAAAAGATGAAAAAAATAGATCCGTGTATTTTTTTCCAGTTAAGTGGGTTGTGGTGATCTTATCCATAGCAAGCGTCTTGTTGATTATGAGCAAGAATGCAGCCAAGAGACAAGTGGTCGCACCCCTATTTTTTTCCCAAATAAAAATATTACTATACTAGTAATATTTTATTTAATGTGTACTATATAGGCCCGCCACCTTAGGTTAAAATCTGACTTCGTGTCTGACTCTGAGAGATGGAGGTGTTGGTATCAAAGAATTTTGGCTTTATTTTGTTGAACTGTGTATTGGGTATGGTAAAGCTATTATCAACGCTCATCATATATTCTCTATTCTAGTCTCGTGACTCTAGTGAAATACTGAGGCAAATCATACTTTCCCTTTATTCAACATGTATATCAGTACTATGTACTAATACTAAGTGCAGATGAAGTGAGTCGTGAGTGTAAACTATTTAGTCTATATTGTTGGAGAACTGAATGAGCTTGCTTTGAAAATAAACAATTACATGTGTTATGAGTTGATGATTTTTTTCCCTTTCATTGGTTTGTTACCTTGGTTGGATTGTTTTTAGTGTGGTACTGGAGGTGATGAACATGCGCAAAGTCCAGCGGTATATGGAGCCAGTTCTGGGGCCCTTGATTCGTCAAGTGGTAAGCACATACCCACAAAATGTTTTGTTATATATCACAGTTATAGTCCTCTGTTGTCTTATCGAGGAGTGCAGCTCAGCTCACGTCATGTTTTCACGGTTTATCATTTTTCTTTTTCTTTTTCTGTTTCAATGACAATGCATGGAAAATCTGACTCTGGAATTCTGTATGAGACACAAGGGTACTCTCGGATGCTCCTTTGTGATTTGACTGATTTCTAACCTTGAATGAAACAAACTACATACAATTTTTTGGTACTATTTCTTCACCTAAGTTGTCAATGGATTTTTCTTTATCTTCAGCTATAGGGACCTAAGTTAATTCGACTTCACTTTTATGTATGAATGACAGTAGCACATTGTTCTTGTAGTGAGTGTCATTTGGAATTTCCATACTTTGAAGCAAAATGAGACCACTAGAAGCCTATACCTTGGGACCTTAGAATTGAATAGCTGAAGATGTAAATTGGAAACAGTGAACGCTGATAACAGAGGAGTGTGGAAGCTATGTGAGGAAAATAATGTGGTTGTCAATCAGAGTATTCTGCTTAGCCCAAATATTAGGTTTTGTTCTTTAGAAGCTTCGCTTGAATATTATGTTATTTCTCTTTAGTCTTACAGAGCAAGAAGGTTTTTAACAATAAAAAGGTACCATAGTTTCTGTATGCATGCTTGGTTGACGAACACTAAGGAATTGGAGTTCTCAAAAGCATGTGATCCTGACTCAGGATGGCTACCAAATGATTATCTAACTCTACTGTGACTGTTTGATAAAAAAAAAAAAAAACCCTTGACTGTGGGTTTACCAACATGTATTTCAAGGGTTACTCGATATCATCCCTAGACTTGCAATTCATATTTTGGTCTGGTGTCTAAAGATGGAATAGATGAGGAAAAGGAAATGTTAAGTCTATCATGCTATAAGATGTCTAGGTGCATAAATCCTTTGGAATCCACTGGATCAAGAAAACTGCATGTTTTAAAGTAAATGGTCGACTGCACATCTGAACCGTCAATTACATCAAATGTAATCTGAATGCTTGTTGGCAGTTGATTCATATTGTGAGGAACTCATGAGTTCATCATGCTCTTCAAATTCCACTCAGCTATTCTAATATGATCTAGCATTCTACTTCTTTCCATCACGGTTACTAATGCAACTTAAATTGATTGTACTTTTCTTTACAAGGAGGTGTAAATTATGTTTATGTGGGTTGACAGGTAAAAGAAGAAGTTGAATTGGCTATACAAAAGTATTTGATCCATATGAAGCGGTAAGTTGTTAGACCTTAATTATATAATGCTTTGTAAGGTAGTAAAGTTGATTAGCTTTTCCGGTGTCTAGCTACTTGACTTTTGTTGCTTTTCATGTTTAGGCATTCTGGGAAAGAGCTTCACTTTATAGAATCAAGAAGCCTATAGTTACATTTCATGCCCAAAATCTCTCTTCCTGTCACTGGAACTCGTATTGAAGGAGAAGACTGTAGCACCATAAAAGTGGCTTCAGTCGATGCTCTTACTGGAGAAGTTGTTTACTCTGGGCCCGAGTCCTCAGCAAAGGTGGAAATAGTAGTTCTTGAGGGAGATTTCGATGGAGATGAATAGGCAATTGGCCCCTTGAAGATTTTAATAATAACATTGTTAGAGAAAGGGAAGGGAAGAAACCCCTTCTTACTGGGGATGCCTGCGTAATTCTTAAAGAGGGCATTGGCTAAGTGAGGGAGATCTCCTTTACTGATAATTCAAGCTAGACAAGAAGTCGCAAATTTAGTCTGGGGGCAAGAGTTTTGGATAATTTTGATAGAGTCAGAGTAAGAGAAGCAAAGACTGAATCCTTTATTGTCAGGGATCACCACAGTGAATGTAAGGAAAATTTTTATTTGTATTTCTCTTTTCCTATATTGGTGCCCAGATTACCATATAAAGTATAGCCTAGAGCATTGATCTTGTACATTGCCTATATGCTATGGATGGAAAACTAATGCAAGGATTTATGGATGCTACCCACAGAAGGAAGTTTAGGCAACATTAGACTCATCGTTTTTTAGTTTCTTATATATTATTTTCAAACACTGTCAATTTTGTCAACTGCTTTAAAATAGCTAACAATGTTATGCCAACACTGTTAATTTTGTCAACTTTTAAACACAAATAATATTTGCATAGCGTAAAATTAACAGTGTTGACATAAATTGAAAATGTAAAATCGACAGTGTTTAGAGTTAGTTTTATTAATTTTATTTCCAAACACTGTCAATTTTGTAGACTTTTAAACATTGTCAATTTTTTAAAATTCACAATGTTGGCATAACAACAAAATGATAGTGTTAGAAATATAAAATTAACATTGTTTGGAGTTGATTTTATTAATTTCATTTCCAAACACTGTCAATTTTGTCAACTTTAAAATAGCTAACAATGTTATGTGTCAAAATGACAGTGTTGACATTAAAAAAATGACAGTATTTGAAATGTAAAATTAACATTGTTTCGAGTAGATTTTATTTAAAATTTACAGTGTTGGCATAACAAAAAAATGACAGTGTTGAAAATATAAAATTGACATTATTTGGAGTTGATTTTATTAATTTCACTTCCAGACACTATCAATTTTATAATTCCAAGCACTGTCAATTTTGTCAAACTTTAAAATAGCTAACAATGTTATGCGTAAAAATGACAGTGTTGGTATTAAAAAAATGACAGTGTTTGAAATGTAAAAATAACATTGTTTCGATTAGATTCTATTTCAAATTCACAGTCTTGGCATAATAAAAAAATGACTAACAATGTTTAAAAAAAAAAAAAAACCTAACAATGTTGTGCCAACACTGTCAATTTTGTCAAATTTCAAACACAAATAATATTTGCATAGTGTAAAATTGACAGTGTTGACATAACAAAAAATAACAGTAGTTGAAAATGTAAAATCGACAGTGTTTAGAGTTAGTTTTATTAATTTCATTTCCAAACACTATCATTTTTGTAGACTTTTAAACACTGTCAATTTTCTAAAATTTACAATGTTGGCATAACAACAAAATGGCAATCTTTGAAATATAAAATTAACATTGTTTGGAGTTGATTTTATTAATTTCATTTCCAAACAATGTCAATTTTATAATTACAAGCACTATCAATTTGTCAAACTTTAAAATAGTTAACAATGTTATGCATAAAAATGACAGTGTTAGCATAACAAAAAATGACAGTGTTTCAAATGTAAAATTGACATAATTTTATTTCCAAACACTGTCAATTTTGTAGACTTTTAAACATTGTCAATTTTTTTAAAATTCACAATGTTGGCATAACAACAAAATGACAGTGTTTGAAATATAAAATTAACATTGTTTGGAGTTGATTTTATTAATTTCATTTCCAAACAATGTCAATTTTGTCAACTTTAAAATAGCTAACAATGTTATGTGTCAAAATGACAATGTTGACATTAAAAAAATGACAGTGTTTGAAATGTAAAATTAAGATTGTTTCGAGTATATTTTATTTAAAATTTACAGTGTTGGCATAACAAAAAAATGACAGTGTTGAAAATGTAAAATTGACATTGTTTGGACTTGATTTTATTAATTTCACTTCCAAACACTATCAATTTTATAATTCCAAGCACTGTCAATTTTGTCAAACTTTAAAATAGCTAACAATGTTATGCGTAAAAATTACAGTGTTTGAAATGTAAAAATAACATTGTTTCGATTAGATTCTATTTCAAATTCACAATGTTGGCATTGTTTCGATTAGATTCTATTTCAAATTCACAATGTTGGCATAACAAAAAAATGACTAACCATGTTTAAAAAAAAAAAAAGCTAACAATGTTATGCCAACACTGTCAATTTTGTCAACTTTTAAACACAAACAATATTTGCATAGTGTAAAATTGACAGCGTTGACATAACAAAAAATGACAGTAATTGAAAATGTAAAATTGACAGTATTTAGAGTTAGTTTTATTAATTTCATTTCCAAACACTATCATTTTTGTAGACTTTTAAACACTGTCAATTTTCTAAAATTCACAATGTTGGCATAACAACAAAATGACAGTCTTTGAAATATAAAATTAACATTGTTTGGAGTTGATTTTATTAATTTCATTTTCAAACACCGTCAATTTTATAATTCCAAGCATTATCAATTTTGTCAAACTTTAAAATAGTTAACAATATTATGCGTAAAAATGACAGTGTTGGCATAACAAAAAATGACAGTGTTTCAAATGTAAAATTGACAGAGTTTGGAGTTGATTTTATTAATTTCATTTCCAAACACTGTCAATTTTATAATTTCAAGCACTGTCAATTTTGTCAAACTTTAAAATAGCTAACAATGTTGTGCGTAAAAATGACAGTGTTGGCATAACAAAAAATGACAGTGTTTCAAATGTAAAATTGACATCGTTTGGAGTTGATTTTATTTTAAATTCACAGTGTTGGCATAACAACAAAATGACAGTGTTTTAAATGTAAAATTGACATTGTTTGGAGTTGATTTTACTAATATCATTTCCAAACACTGTCAATTTTATAATTCCAGGCACTGTCAATTTTGTCAAACTTTAGCTAACAATGTTATGCGTAAAAATGACAGTGTTGGCATAGAAATCTAGTTTCCTGTTGCTCACTTCAATTTGTCCTCCTATTAACGTCTAGGTCACCAATTGGAAACACAATGCCTTGAGATAAGATAAGATCAATATTACACATTCATGTCTGGTTCAACGACGGTCTATCTATTCCATTCCTTTCAATTGAAGTAGTAGACTACGTTCATCATCGTATACCCATTTGAAAACAATTAGCGTGTTTATTCGGAGGAGGAAAAGTTCCGAAACTATGCATTAGTCACCCTCTATGCCTTCAGACTTGTGGATTTCAAAGCACTCCACAAGTCCAAATTAACAGTCAACAACATATTAGGACTTCCAATCAATAAGATTGCAAGATCCTAAAGGAAGTATGGCATCCTGTACGTTCTTTAATTGACTGCAATTCTTTCTCTGGGAATAAGTAGATTTCTCTCACTTCATTGTTCTCCAGACCATTAACCATGCCTGTTGAGCAGATTTGTTTCATATCAAGGATTGAAAAAAATTATTTTTTTACATTGGTTATCGAACTCCTCTCTGTAGAATTTAAACTTGCAATCTCACCACACTCGGTGAGTGCTGCTACACAACCACTACGCCAACTGCCTTGGTACGTACGTTCATTAATACTATTGGATTAGCCGAAAACACATACATACAGACGCCCAAAATTGATCTAAAGCAACCTTGCATTCGGTTTAATTTACGAGTAAATTCCAAGGAAGGAGCCTCAAACCAGTCGTTTGATCTCCAAAAAGGACAAAGCTTGAACAAACAAAATACAACCAAAAGGCAAAAAAAGCAGCAAGTTATCCCCAAGCTCCTGCCACAAAATTTGCTTCCTGCCACAAAATTTGCTTCTCCATACAAGAAATGTATCTCAAGAGCCTTCCAAAACTTTAAGAGCGTTATTTCCAGGCAGTGCGATTCTGCATTTTCTTCACCATTTTACTGCGAAAACACAGCCAATTGATAATTAATTAAGTTTTTTCCTCTACACAATCAATCTGCTGAATCGTTTTACAAAGGTTGACCCATTCCCTTTGTAGCTGCCCTGCCCTAAGGAATGGTCTTGGTCCAACCTTTTCTACAATAAAATGCAATGAATGCTTATTCCATATTGTAAAATGTCTTGAAACAATCCAAACTTTGAGAATTCATAGGACAAATAAGAAATGTATTATGCCTTTGTAAAGGCGTTTGTATTGGCCAATCAATAGTTCTCAAATGTAATCATATATCGGTCCCAAATAGATACCTTAATGGCTGTATGAAACAAGTAACCACTACAGAAATCAAATTACGTACTCCAGACTTCTTCGACTTCGTCCCAACAAGGAATGTTGCGCAACTATTCACATGAGAAACTAGATTTATCTTAATCATGCTAGACCTTTCCACTTATACACCAAAGTCCCCGTAGTATGAACTTAAATTTAGGAGCCTAAGGTCTATCCGCTACAACAAACCTCAAACTTTATATGTTAGAGAACATATTTTGCTAAATATCCTTGGCAAACAACAAGTGGGAGGAACTATAAAACCTAATTTATGCTTTTAAACATGAAATGTGATTCAAAGGGTTACAATGCACAAAATACTGCCACACAACTTTAAAACAATTGAAAGAGAATATTTTAGTCCCTAGAAACTGATGGTTTTAAGTTTGAATTGTATTGTGGAAAGTTTGCCACACTCATGAGTTGGTTACATCTTGCATCAATTATGGATTCCCATACATACATGTTCACAATAGGCAGTTGTGGAAACCAAGATATTGGTGCAAGTGTGGAGGTAAAGCTAGGGCATTGCTAGGTCATTCTAAAAAGTCTCTAGCAAAAACCTAATAAATCTGAAAACAATCAATTTCATTCTAAGAACCTAATAAATTTCTAGCAAAATCAGTGCTAAACCACAACTCGTACAGTAATACACACAAAATCCTTGACAATTGCCTCAATTTAAACATGCAATGGAGCAAGAATTAAGAAAATATAGTTCATCATTTCATTTTGATGTTTTCTTGAGTTTTGTTAAGTCTCCCTGTTTTGTTTTTGACCTAGTGTAGTTATCTTGTATTTTTACTTTTCTAATTTAGGGCTTGTATGTTGTCTTATTCGAAGTTTTTCTTACCAACTCACTGCTATATTTCCGGGGTTTAAATCTCTTTAGTGGTTCTATTACGACACCATTTTAAAGTGTTTCTGTTTGTTTATCACAATGGTTTGTTTTTCTATGCTTTTAATTTTATGTTGAAATCTATTCAAATGACAATGAAATCTCATATAAACAAACTAATTTTCAAACTAGTTTTTTTTTCCAAGATCAATGGAAGGCAAGCTCTACAAAATTGAAAACACATACCTTTTCTCCCCATTACAAGACGATGAAGATGTATTTGGAGTCGGACGAGGAGTCGAAGGGAGGAGTCTGAGGAGCAGTCGGAGGGAGCGAAGACGGTGACAAAGGGAGGAGTCGGACGGAGGGAGGAGTTGGATGGTGACACGTGAAAGAGCCGCCGCCTCGACGACGTCGGAATCGCAGAAGACGCACCAGAGGCGGTTAAGGGAGGCGAAGAGGGGAGAGCTTATTTCTTTTCTTTTTTTGATCAGCGAGGAGAGCTTATTTCAAAAGGGGTATTTTAGGTGGGGAATTAAGGGCCATCCTTATTGGTTCTTTTAGGAATTGGGCTGGACTGCGAGGGAAGTTGGACAAAAAAAGTAGACCGGCCCGTAATTTGTAGATTTAAGTATGACTCTTTTTAAGCCCAAAATAATGAAAAAAATGACCAATTAGATATAGTAATAAGTTAGCTCAACCTACCATCTCATAATCTCAAGTGAACCCACCAAATCCTCAAAATCATTTCCACCAAACTACCGAATAACACCTCCTAAAATCTTTACGATCTTATATTTTGTATTCGTATGTAATAATTAGTAGAATTTTATATTAGTTTGGTTTTTTCGTATTGTGATTGTTGCTGATAACCTGTCAAGTATTAACTTTTTAAATACACTTTTTTTAATTGAACTTGAACACTAAAAACCATTGAGTCGACCTTTCCTGTGCAGAACTTCTCGGTGCTTTGTGGATAAGTGATAACACTTGATTGTATTTGAATTTTAATGAGATTCTGCCCAATTCACATCAATAAAACCGGATCATCGTTCCCAATAGGGGACTCCGGAAACTTCGGATTTTGGATTTCGAGCGTTTATAGCGGACAGAGGGAGTGTGCTGCGCAGCCCCATGCTGCGCAGCGTGCTGCGCGGCCTCTTGCGCCGCCTTGCCGGCATCGGTTCGACGATCGGAGACGTCCACTGCGTAGAACTCGTCGAATACTACAAGTGTACCAAAAATCAATCTGATCAAATAACGTTAAGTACTTCATCGGAATACATATAACTTGAAAAAAAATGAATCTTAATGGATACGAAACACTGGATCAAAACCACTGAATCCATTCTTTTTGAATTATATGTCTTCCGATGAGACACTTAACGATACTTGATCGGGTTGATTTTGGGTACACTTGTAGTATTCGACGAGCTCTACGCAGTGGACATCTCCGATCGTCGAACCGATGCCGGCAAGGCGACGCCGAAGGCCGTGCAGCACGCTGCGCAGCACGGGGCTGCGCAGCACACTCCCTGGGTCCGTTTATAGCCCTTTTCTGGCAGTTTCTCAGGGCTCAACGATTGGGTGGGGCGCAATGGAGAACCAACCAAATGTGGCACCCACTTTAGGTCCCACTCAATAATCCAAACCGCTGATATGGGTCTCTTCTAGACTCATAACGGCCCAAATTTGGACCGAGCTGAATTGTAATTTTTATATGGAAAAATAATAATGATTCAGAACGTGTTTTAATAATTGATATCCGTCAATAAAAAGTTAAGAACATTTATTAATGTTAAAAACATTTTTGACGAGTATTAATTATCAAAATACGTCCCGTCATTTTCCCTTTTGTAAAAAAAATGACGGCCAATAATGTGTTTTGATAATTAATAATCTCCAAAAACATGCTAAGAACATTCGCTAAGAGCATCTCCAACCCTTACTCCATTTCTTCATTTTGGAGGAAAAACTTTCTCCAACCCATTCTCTAAAACTCTCCTCCATTTGAGAGGATAACTTTGATCCTCTAAATATAGAGGATAAAGGAAAAATATAGGATTTCCTCCAAATGTGTTAGAGTTGAGAAATAGAGTGTTGGGTTGAATTTCCTCCAAATATGTGTTAGAGTTGAGAAATAGAGTGTTGGGTTGGAGTTGAGATAAATGATACAATCCTCTAAATCTACTTTTGAAATAAAATAGATTAATTTGATCCTCTCAAATAGAGATTTGGAGGGTATTAAATTGGAGATGCTCTAATGCTGAAAATGTCTTTGACAGATATTAATTATCAAAACACATACCGCTCCGTTTTTTTTCCAGGCCCACAAGGGCTCAAAATTGGACCGTATATACAGCATATCGTTTTTTGGTACTTATATATACAGTAGTATATCGTTGCTGTATCATCATCATAAACTGCACATCGTCAAAATGGCATCAAAGGCGGTGAAGAAGATCGCGTACGACAAGAAGCTGTGCCAGCTCCTCGACGAGTACACGCAGATCCTCATCGCGGCGGTGGGCAACGTGGGGTCCAACCAGTTGCAGAACATACGCCAGCGGTTGAGGGGTGATTTCGTGTTCCTCATGGGGAAGAACACCATCATGAAGCGGTCCATCAGGATCCACGCCGAGAAGACCGGTAACACCGCCTTTCTCATTCAGATCCCCGTCCTCGTGGTACGTATATTCTCTGATAGACATCCATGTAATTTTGTGAATCAAATTTTTTCTTTGGATAAGGAAAAAATTACGCAATGCCCTAGGCGTGGCTTCAACCTAATGGCTTCAGGCGCGACTTGCATTCAAAGACAAACAAGGTCTGGGCTTTGGGCTCCCAAAATCTACTGAAAGTTTTAGGATCTGTTTGGAAGTGAGGGAAGAGAAGATAATTATGGACAGTGGGAGAAAAATTAGAGGGAAATTTTACTGTGCTTGGTACTCTAATTTGCCATTTTATCTTCTCTTTTCAATCAAACCTAAGGGAATGAAATACTTTTTGGGAATGAAATACTTTTTAACGCTATGTTCAAAACAAAGCTTTAGGGTTCTTAATATGTAGTATGAAATACTAGAAGTCTATTATGAGAGTGTATGAAAATATGGCCTATAGTTACTGTTTTTCTGCTAAAAACTGAAGGATAGTGACGTTGAATTGGAACGTTCAATACTTTGGGACATTTTATCCAGTTGAGCATGTTTTATTTGGATTTTCTAGATTATTTTGCCGTATTTTTTTGCTCGTTAAAGTACAAAGGGGCTCTTTGATTGGACTTCAGTTTACTGTTTTTTCTATAACCCGGTCGTGTAACTCGTGTTATATTTCTACGTAACTTTGATTGAAGTTGGTGTTTTGTAAATTAGGGTAATGTGGGTTTGATTTCCACCAAGGGTAATCTGAAGGAGGTGAGCGAAGAGGTGGCTAAGTACAAGGTGAAATACTCGTACCATCTGTCGTTCATTATTGCTACAATTGTATGGGATACACATCATACACTACAACAAAAGGCACAATTCCGGATTAAAATGCCCGACTAAAAATAATTAGTCGGCAAATAGTCGCCTTGCACAACTGAATACTAGTTAATCGGCTAAACTAAAGCCAATCTCCGACTGAACATATGTATTACCGACTAAATATGTCTTGGTCGACTCTAGTGTGGCGCCAACGCCATGATGTTCGTGCATGATGGTGGGAATTATCAACATTTATGGCATTTGGCTTTGAGCGTCATGGTCTACGGATTGAATTTAACGGCTAAAATAATAATAATCATCCGCGAGAGTTCTGAAATAAGGAAAACAAGTATCAAACATCAAATAGCATAGTAAATGGACATAACAAGTCTAAGTTAGGGGGCATAAATAGGTGTATTTACACACCTATCAGACATAGAAGCTTAATTTACAAAAAGATTTGGTGGTTACTTGTAAAAGTCCTACTTGTACCTAAGATTAACTGCTGAAATTAGTTTTAGCGATTCTATTTCTCTTTCTAGAGTTATCTGCAACTATGTTTGCGTATGGATAACAAAAGTTAAGTGAAATAGACTTCTTCTTGAGCAATACGGTTATTGATCGTCACATGCGACATGTCTCGTAATTTGCACTTTGTTTCTCCTACATATCTCTCATTATAATTCAATTCTTTTATATGCTTGTATGTAATGGAGTGTTCCACAATTTGACAGATTGCCCTGGATCAAAAAAGAGTAGTGCATCCTCCAACTCGACTGGCACAAGAAGTAAAACTGCAGCAGTACCAGTTGATAGAGCAGCTACAACACCCGCTTCGCAGATTGTGGCATCTACTCCTTTGAGTGTTGCAGGTAAAATGCATCTATTTCTGCGTATTGGCCCCTGTATATTCTGTATTCTTGCCCCAACGAGCTAACAAAAATTACTACTCTTGCCCTTTACAATTCATAGTATGCTGTTGCCTAATAGCTTTCCAAGTGGGAGAAATGTCATACGCAAAAGAGGGAGAAACATAACATATACTCCTATGGCTTGTTTGATTTCTTTCTTGTTAGCAGTCAAATGCTCTTGTATACTGTCTCACTCACTCACACACACCTTTAGTATACTTGTTTTTGGTGCAAGTTGTTTCGAAATTAACTTTCTTCCCTGTTTTAGAAATGGCAGGAAAACAAGACTATTACGTTGTGTTTGTGGGTAGGACCCCCGGTATTTATGAATCTTGGCCAGCTTGTCGCGAACAAGTGACTAGATTTCCTAGTGCCGTGAATAAAACATATAGCCCTTTCGATGAAGCACACAGAACTTGGGTGCGGCATACAACACCAGCCGAGCACATACAATTTCCGCCATTGTTGGAATTTGCTGATTCCGTTCAAGTGAAACAAATAATGAAGTTGGAAGTTCAAGTGAAACAAAAAATGGAGTTGGAAGTTCAAGTGAACCAAAAAGAATGTGGTGGTGTTGTATTGCCATTACTTTTCTCCTTGGTGCTGTATTTGCTTAATACTCTCAGTCATGAGTTGCTAATGTAATGTTATGACAATATGTAGTTGTTAAGGTTGAAACTTGTTACTTTTTTTGGAATATCCAGTTGAAGTGTGGTGGTGAAACCATGATTTTGGGTAACTTGGACGCTAACCCTGCATATAGCACACACTGGATTCTCGGCCATACACCTGATCCATCTAAGTTGATTAGTCAGGAGACGTAGCCACAAGCCACATAAGAGCATATATGACATGGTGTTGCGATTGTTGTAGATTTCTTTCTTCTAATTACTCTAATATTGTGCTTGTAATTGCAATGGGTGGACTCATATTGTGGGTATGAGTCCTGACCTTATTTTGTTGTTTCTGGGGTTTTGGTTTGTGAGTCTTGGCTTTGCTTGAGTATTAGGTTTTAGTTTGTGCTGCTATCTCAGTCTTTGGAGATTGATAGGGTATTTTTGCCGTAAAAGTGCTGCTCATCTATTCTTCTTTAAGAACGTGACATACTTTATAGTGCTTTACTAGCCTCAAGTGGATCGAGCATGAGGAAATAGTTCAAGAGAAGACTACAAAGTTGTAATTTGAAGCAACATTTTGATGCTTCAGAAAAAAGGCTGGCTTACTGGCAATAGGGAAATCCAATCGTTATGGAGCAACATAATTGATGCCAACATTTGAATGGTAGTTATAAAAGGAAGCTAGATACCCTTGTGTGTTGAACGGTTTAGTCTCATGTATTTTGGATTAACATTCCCAAAAGCCTTAAAACACCCTCTCAGATTGGACTGATAAAGCTAATTCCATCCTCTCGTAATCCGATGAACTAGTATCAAGTTGTAAGAGGTACATGTTTGGCCCTTTGGGGAGGGTTCTCATAGAAATCAAATAAGCAGTATCTTCCAACTCTCTCCATGAGATCTAGAAATCGAATAAGCTATGACTGGAGGGTCATTTGGCCTTTGGAGGGGATTCTCATAGAAATTGGAAAGCTCTTCAAAACTTGGGCATCAACTGAAAATTCCCTTTTTGCTATTTAAATATTCAATCAAGCAAAATAATAGGAATCGAAAATTAATAAACGATGAACACAAGATATACGTGGAAAACCCCTTAAATGGGTAAAAACCACGGGAAGGAAATCATGCACTATAACTCATTGTACGGTTACAAACAAACCTATACTTACAACCTAGAATCGCTCTCGGTTGACCAAGGTTGATTGCCGAATCACTCGTTCACCGCACCCAGTGCTTGACCGCCGCTGCCTTGAATCGCTCAAGCCTTCCGAGATACTTCCAGAATCCACCGGAAAAACAAATCACTCAATAGAACAAAGTTTGAAAAGAGCTCATGGAGTTATTCTGGAAGTCTGATGATCAACGAATCATATGTTTACTCCAAGAGACAAACTAAAATCTCCCTTAGGTATTTCTCAGTTTTGGAGCACGAGAGGAGATGCATTCATATATTCGGTAGCCTCAAAATCCTAAGTGAGCCGCATATATATAGATGGATGAAATCTGTCAAGTTGCTCGAGCACTGGTTAAAGCTTTTCTGAAGTTGCTCGAGCACTGTTTCTGATAATGATTCTGCACCCTTGATTTCGTGATCCCCTTTCCTTATTGAACTGATATATGCACGAAATTCTCTTGATACAATTCCCTTGATTCCTTCCATTTCCATCTTGCCATACACATGTGATTTCACCATCCCATATTGCCTTGACAATCTTTCCTTTTCCTGATATTGATTTTATTTGATGCCAGTTTCCTAAACAGTCTCTACCACACTCAAGTACATAATATTTTTGGTTTCCTTCGACTTCCTAAACAGACACTCTAATAAATAAATTACAACGCAATAAAAGGGGATACAAATCAATGTGTTTTTGTCATGGGATTTGCCTAATAAAAAAGTGACCTTACAATCTCCCCCTTTGGCACTTCCATGACAAAACATACATAACAACCTATCCCTTAACAGATTGATCACAACCTGTGAATATGCATTTATAAACATTGAAAAGTCAGTCAATCTGTTAAATTACTCCCCCTTTTTGTCACGGAATGACAAAAGTAGAGTACACAAGAATATCCCAAATCAATAAAGCCTCCAATAAATAGAGCACCCAAATTAAGCCATAGTAGGAATAAAAACAATTTAAACCAGACTGATATGCCATGTGAAGGAAGTCTCGAAAACAGTGCGATAGTAACATATGCCAAAAATCAAATTAAAGTACATAGAAACTTGCTATGCTCCATCGAGCCCGAAAACATATGCACCCACCAACACATGGTAAAAATGCAAATATATATTTATATGAAGGACATGCACGGGTTGACTAGTAAAAATGAGACTTATGAAAAATAACTTATAAGTGAGGTGAGTCCAAAATGAGGATGATCCAGTCGTTGGTCTATATATCCAAAAAGAAGTCGATTGTAGTATAGGAAAACTCTAATAATTGTTGAGTATGAAAGAGATATACCACTTAGAGCCCAAAACAAAACGGAAAATTTTTATAGGACTAAAAATAATCTGTTTGTTTATAAAAAAAAAATAATCCAGGGAAGACAAACACATGGATGCAGAGATGAATACTCAACCATGAGATTCAATAAATGTCACTACAAGTTTTTGAAATGCATGAGTAAACTTGTATGTATCCCAAACATGATGAAATCTGAAATTAAGTACAACATGCAATATGAGACTATGACAATAGTGGGTGTGTGACACGTCAGAAATATTAAGACCACCATCTTCGGATACAAGATTTCTCGTGTTCCATGAGAATGGCAACCACCCTTCCTCCCACGAAGTCAAACCATGCATGTTGACACGAATGATATCCCAAGGCTTAGAAATAACTCCCCCTCAACAATTAAATACTCCCCCTCAACCAATGAGTATTTTGCCATATCAATTTTTATTGAATCTTCCAAACAAAAACACGTGTTTTATTATTTTTACTCCACTGCCTTTTGACACGAATATTGGAAATAAGAGTACCTCATACCCAATCCCCGGTTACTAAGCGAGTGGTCCAACACAGAAGCCTTCACAAAGTCTATCCATTTTGTGACACAAACGCTCAGAGGGAGAGTACCTCACCCCAATTGTCTGGTACTCGATGAATGCCCGGATAAGCATTAAGAACGCACAAATAGACTTTTGTCTTTCTTATATATATGGGTTTTTTTTTAATAGAACCAAGAGAACATCGTATCCAACCAAGATGCCAAAAGGTCAATCGCCGAGGAAACAAAATGAGACATACACATGGACAAGAGAACCAACTATCCAATCTGAATAATCTCTCTAAGCCTGACGTGGAAACGTGGCGATCATAGAGTCATACGGCATGATGCAACTAATGTCCAAATGTATCACATGAGAGGAAAGGTGCATGCATTTAAGAACAATGTGCATTTATGTGAAGCTCATGGTTGATTACTCACAATTGAAGAAACATGCTACGTCCAAACAATGGATTTTTTTTAATTTTTTATTTTTGAAAAACGATTTTTTTTTTTGATGAAGAACAAACGCAAAATAGACTGCTTGACCAAAAAAAAAACAAATAGCAATTACAGTAACTAAAAAAAAATAAACTCAATCAATGAGACCCCCAACCGATCTTATTGCTAGGCATATGACGTGAACAATCACTATTACGATTCCACATGTGAGAGTTCCTAGCCTTAAATGTCGCATGAGTAACAAAACAATCCAAATCACACTTCTTAACCCAAATCTGTCTAGTTTGAATTTTACTAAAATTCTTTTGATTTTCAGACAAAGGTTTTAACCATAAGCTCTTGACTTTTTTGTTTTTAACAAGACTGGACATAACATTTCCTATACTGCCAACCTTGGTAGTATTTTTATAGTATCGAAAACCTTGGGGGTAGCCATGAAGTTGGAAACAATTAGGTCTAATGTGACCTCTAACTTGGCAATAATGGCATGTAGGAATGAATTTAGCAAAATTACTCTTCTTAATATCACAAGCCTTTACAAGCACGTTAGTGGCAAAATTTATAGTGCGGAATTTTGATGTTACCTTTTCTGATTGCAACTCATTCGCTTTACCTCCTAGTGTTTTTGAGGGTGAAACTTCACAAAATCCAAGCCCTGTTTTGTCACTTGCTGGTCTTTGAATGCTCAAAATATCATCCAATGTCTTTGACCCTGTATTTAAACGCTCAAATAGAATATTAGCATTATCAATCTCAGCGTTCAACATATTTATTTTATCGTTCGAGGTGGTGTTTAACTCAATCAAGACCCTATTCTTTTCTTGCAAACTCTCAACCTCCTTACTCAACTTTTCTTTCTCACTAGTGACATTGCTCAAAAAACCTTGCAACTCTTCCACTTGTTTTTTAGCTGTCACTAACTCCTTGTTAGAATTATTAAAATTCTCAGCCATTTTCAAATTTAACTCATTAATCTTAATACTCTCCTTAAACAGCATATTGTAGGATTGTTTTAGCTCATCGAAACTAAACTCCTCATCACTTCCCTCATTCTCACTATCGTCTGAGGATTCATGATCACTAAGGTTTGACTGTAAAGAAGCCCCAAACGCCATAAAGTTCGTGTGATCAACTTGTTCTTCTTCGGAGTTATTAGATTCACTTTCGTCATCCCAAGTTATATTGGCCTTAAAATTAGTCTTCTTCTTCAATTTGTTAATACATTCATGAGCTAAGTGACCATATCCTTGACACTCATAACACTTTGGCCCTACCGGTGGTCCTTTAATCCCCTTCTTTTCTTTAGGACTAGAAGACTCATTTTTACTTTTGTTTTCAAATTTCTTATTCCCATCACCTTTAGTCTTCTTCTTTTTAAAAAATTGTTTGAAGTTTTTGGTAAATATATCCATAGCTTCAAGGTCATACTCATCATCACAATCTGACTCCCTAGACTCTCTTTGAGAGCTTGCAAAAGCAATTGACTTAGCCAATGATTTAACTTTAGATTTTAGAGACTCAGGTTGTAACATATCAGCTTCATAAGTTTGGAGAATACCTACCACTTCTTCAACAGATTTTTCATTGAGTTTACGTTTACCCTCAAGCATAGTGACTTTTGTCTTAAACCGTTCAGGCAACGATCTCAATATTTTCTTAATCACCCTAAAAGGAGGAATAGGCTCACCGAGGGTTTCGCAACTATTAACGATAGCGATCAATTTAGAGTAGAATTCATTAAAAGTTTCATCCTCTTGCATTCTGATTATTTCAAATTCAGTAGTGAGTCTCTGTAACTTAGATTGTTTAACAACATCCGTTCCCTCATGACAAGTTACTAAAATATCCCACGCTTCTTTCGCAATCTCGCAATTAGCAATCTTACGATGCTCATTAACATCAACAGCACTAAATAAAATGTCCAAGGCACGATTATTAGCCTGTAAAGAAGCCTTTTCCTCGCGAGACAATTCAACAGTAAGTTTAGGTACCTGTTTTTCTTCTACTTTTTTCGTGGGATGACTATACCCTCCGATGCAAGAATTCCAAATTTCCTCATCCACAGACCTCATGATAGCCTTTATTCTAGATTTCCAATAGTCAAAATTTTCACTATCCAAAATAGGTGTGCGACTCGACGGATGATTCATGCTATTGTTCATGTTCATTATTGCTATAGATCCGCTCTCGGAAGAAATCCAAAAATTAATGAGCGACCCGCTCTGATACCAATTGAAAATTCCCTTTTTGCTATTTAAATATTCAATCAAGCAAAATAATAGGAATCGAAAATTAATAAACGATGAACACAAGATATACGTGGAAAACCCCTTAAATGGGTAAAAACCACGGGAAGGAAATCATGCACTATAACTCATTGTACGGTTACAAACAAACCTATACTTACAACCTAGAATCGCTCTCGGTTGACCAAGGTTGATTGCCGAATCACTCGTTCACCGCACCCAGTGCTTGACCGCCGCTGCCTTGAATCGCTCAAGCCTTCCGAGATACTTCCAGAATCCACCGGAAAAACAAATCACTCAATAGAACAAAGTTTGAAAAGAGCTCATGGAGTTATTCTGGAAGTCTGATGATCAACGAATCATATGTTTACTCCAAGAGACAAACTAAAATCTCCCTTAGGTATTTCTCAGTTTTGGAGCACGAGAGGAGATGCATTCATATATTCGGTAGCCTCAAAATCCTAAGTGAGCCGCATATATATAGATGGATGAAATCTGTCAAGTTGCTCGAGCACTGGTTAAAGCTTTTCTGAAGTTGCTCGAGCACTGTTTCTGATAATGATTCTGCACCCTTGATTTCGTGATCCCCTTTCCTTATTGAACTGATATATGCACGAAATTCTCTTGATACAATTCCCTTGATTCCTTCCATTTCCATCTTGCCATACACATGTGATTTCACCATCCCATATTGCCTTGACAATCTTTCCTTTTCCTGATATTGATTTTATTTGATGCCAGTTTCCTAAACAGTCTCTACCACACTCAAGTACATAATATTTTTGGTTTCCTTCGACTTCCTAAACAGACACTCTAATAAATAAATTACAACGCAATAAAAGGGGATACAAATCAATGTGTTTTTGTCATGGGATTTGCCTAATAAAAAAGTGACCTTACATCAACAAAATTATATCCAAAGTAAGGTCTTGAAATGAATAACCAACGCTACCAAAATTGTGGAAATGCATAGAGTCCAAAGGCAGTAACCAGAAAGCAATGCATAAAGTTTGGACATCTTCACCCAAATAGCTTATGGATGGAAACCCGGGGATGCTACCAAGCACCCCGGTGCCAAGTGGCTTCTGACTGTTTATTTCGACACGAACGGTTCGGATTGAATTTAAGTGCATACAATTCTGAACTGTATATTACTCAGTCAAGATCTGAATTGTAGATTTCGGACGCTCAATACCGCTACCAAATGAGTGCATTAATTTCAAGTTATGAAATTCACAAATGAGTGCGTACTGAGGGCTCCAGATTTTGGGTATTTGTAACCCCTTTGGAAAATGACGACCCAGAACGTGTTTTGATAATTAATATCCGCCAAGAATATGCTGAGAACATTTGGTAATGCTGAAAATGTCTTTAGCGGGTATTAATTATCAAAACACGTCATTGGCCATCATTTTCCCTGACCCTAGAGGTGACAATCTTAACCCATATTTTTTAACCCATCCAAATCCACTCATTTATAACCCAACTCGCCCATATTTACATGAGTTTAGATGGGCTGAAAATGAGTTTAATATGGGGTTGGAAGTAAAAGACTCAAACTTTGGGTTTGGAAAATAAATTTCCCGAAAGCTGGACTCTCTTCTTTCGTCTTATTCGTCTTCAATATTAGCCCCCGAGAGCAGATGTCTAGCTCCTCGATCCACTGGACTATCTTCTTTTGGGAAATCACTGCATTTCCGGAATTTTTTAGTTAATTCAATCTCTAATTCCATTTGCGCAATCAATTTGCTAAGATTCGTTTTCAATTATGACCGCTCACAATTAATTGTTACCAATCATAATTAATTTTCAATATGAACTGTCCAAAAATACTTTGGACGTGTGCGATTAGTCTCCGTAAAACCTTCTTTACGGAATGTTCTGCAAATAAGATTTTCTATTAAAGGATAGAGAAGAAGACTTCGTGTGGGTTTGGCTTGTTAAGTCAAAATGATTTTTCTTCTGTCTTTATTCAATTTTTTTTGTATTTTTTAATTTTGCTTCAAATTGTTGTAACTTATTAATTCGTCTCGTCGAGAGGAATCGGAAAAGTAAAATTTTTGATTGAAACTCAATTTTTTTAAGAAAAAGATTATTATTTTTACTTATTTTGTCTTTATTCAAAATATCATGAGTTTTTCGATCATAATATTTTTACTTTTTCGATTCCTCTTGTTGAGACGAATTAATAAACTACAAAAGTTTAATGCAAAATAAACGAATGCAAAAAAAAAATTAAATAAAGTAAAAAAGTTACTCAATTTTTAATCCAAACGCACCTGAAGCCGGCGTTGGTATATACCTATTTTTCAAAAGGGGGTAAAACGGGTCGGGTGGGTTTGGACCATTTTTTAAAATTTTTTGATTCCTCTCTTTGAATAGAACCGATAATCCACAAAAAATTAACGCAAAACGTACAAATAAAAAAAATTAAAAATTGGTTTGTATAGCCGAAAGACTCCACGGAGTTTTGCCCATTTGTGAACGTGTTTCAACCCATATCGGAGGAAGACAGTAGAGAAGGAAAAGAAGGAAGGGCGAAACGGGGATGGGGGAGGGGAGAAAAGGAAGAGGAGGGGGGGAAGGAGAAAACGGGTCGGGTTGGGCGGGTTTGGGTTTGGCTGGATCCATATTTGACCCGACCTGTTTTAACCCGTTTACTATTTTACCCATATTTGACCCACAACCCGTTTCAACCCGCCCATTTGCCACCTCTACTTTCTATATCCCTTTGTTTTGATAAGCAGATACAATTGAAGACCATGGAGTTGATTGATGAGTTTAAGTACCAAGTCACAAGACATACGGTGGTGAATTTGGAGGTATCTTGTTTTCTGGTCACATGGACACTGCAGTAGCTCTAGGACAATTATATTCCCAGACAAATAACTCGATTGGACACCATATTTACTCGTACAAGGATGATGAAAGGAGGAACGAGAATGGTCACTTCTCTTCAATCTGGTGCAGGAACTGTGCCGATAGTGTAGAGACCCGAAAATTTCTTTAAATATTGAAATGTTTGTTAAGGGCAAATTTGGAAAATATGATTTAATTGGTGATTATTTGATTGGAGGACCATAGTGAAAGAAGTGAGACTTGAGGGAGTGGTTATGTGATTTGAAAATGTAGGAGTATAAATAGTAGAGGTGTGTGTGTAGGGGATCATTTTTCATCCCCAAATATCTCTCTCTCTCTCTCTCTCTCTCTCACACACACACACACACACACAAAACTCCACTCCATCTCTCAAGATCTTCAAGAAACAACCTCCCTCCAACCTTCCATTCGCGTTCTCAAGCTTGAAATTCCTTGGGTCGGGCTTGAATCGAAGCTTTGAGGTTCGAAGTAGTTAGGGCTTGCTCAAATCTTGTAGATCTTGGTTATCGTCGCAAGGTAGGGACTTCTTTACCTCTTTTATATGTTTATATGTTGATTTGATGCAAGAATCGAGCTTGGTTTGTCTCCCTTTGTTCATCTCGAACGCTGTCGAAATCTGCAGAAAATCGCCCAAATCGCATAGGGCTCGATTCCTAAACTTGAGGTATCGATCCCCCTTTTTGTTTCTGGTCCAGTAAACCCAGGGATCAATCCCTGGTGATGGGGGGATCTATCCCCCTTCCCAAGGACGGAACCAGGATTTTACCTTAGCAGTGGCGAAATGTATACTAAAAAAATCTAGTAGTGGCGAGACTATATAAGTTGGGTATAATATTTTTTTTTTACATATAATAATTGCATTTTCTAAAATTCTTGTCGTGGCGGTCGCCGCCACTAGACCCCCCCTGATCCCATCCTTGCCCCTTCCCCCCCCCCCCCCCCCCCCCCCCCCCCCCCCGGCTCCTCTGGAAATTCTGCCCGTCTTTTGAGTTTTAGCCCAATTTCAAACGGCCATAACTTCTTCGTCCGATGTCCGTTTCATGCAAATTTTATATCGATTCGAAGGTCTTGAAGTCAGCTTTCCAATGCCACCAAAACACCTAAAAAATCTAAGTACACAAAAAGTTATGACTGCTAGAGTGGGGGTGTGTCGACCTCCCAACCTCCTTTGGCTACTCCAATGATTCTTGTTTTGTCATTACGACTTCCTATGATTAGTGGATGATATTCTTGATCCATTGGCCTTCCGTTAGTGAGGAACACATAAGGAATTGCTTAGTTGAAATTTCGTTTAAATACTTTCTATCGTTTGGTGGCTCTTGTGAATGTTTATGCAATTTGTGATTGAATAATTAATACTTGCGAACTTTTGTGGCATATTTATGATATTGTTGGCATGTCGTGGCATATTTCTTGAATGTATGAGGTTCTAAGAAAGCTTTAATGTAGAGACACGTAAATTCGTATAATTGATTTAAATGTTTTATAAGGAATAAAAAGGAGGAAATTGATTTAGAACTTCGAGAATTGGGGTTAAAGTGTTAAAGTGCTATGCTTGAGGGGTGAGTGTGTGATTTAGGTATAGTGTGTATAATATATATGTATCAGTGCAGGGAATAAAAATTCCCCAACTCTCTCACTCTCCCGTTCTTCTCTCTCTCGGCTCTCACTCTCTCACTCTCACTCTCACCAAATTTCACCCAAACAACACAAAACCCATGCAACTCACCCATCAATCCATCATCCTTATGTGTACTGCAGTCCGAACTTCGTTGGTTTGAGCTCGGTGGAGACAAATTTCATTTGGTTTCAAAGATTGGAGCTAGGGCTTGGAAAGTGTATTGATTTTGTTCTTTGATTTTGAGGTAGGGAGTTCTAACTTTCAATATATCTTTATGGCTTGATTCTTGTACCTTGATTCTCGTTCGTGATCGTTGTTTTTGTTGTTTTTGTTGTTGCTGCTGTAAAACCCATGTGAATCTGTCAAAAATATGCTCGTAGGCCATTGTTATCGATAACATTTTCCCTTGTTATCGATAACATTACCTCGTCCAAAGCCCAGAAAAATCATTTGTTATCGATACCTTAACCCTTTGTTATCGATACCTTTGTGTTCCAAAGCCCAGAAAATCGTTCGTTATCGATACCTTTGGTCATTGTTATCGATACCCTTGCGTCTGGAATCATTTCTGACCAAATGGTATCGATACTATTTTATTGGTATCGATACCTGTTGCTTATCTCCAGCTTTTGCTGTTTTGCTTCGAACTTCATCGTTTTGGTTCCCAATCACTTCCAACCTGTTCTACTACCTCCCGAATGATCCCGTAACTTGATTACTTGTATCAAATGATTTGTTGAACGTATTTATGATCTTAGCTCTCATTCGAACATGATTTTATGAAAATCGTTTTCTAAACCAAGTTGGATTTGAACGGTACAGATTGATTGGAAAAGGATTTTGAAACTTCACGGACACGACGAAAATATATCAGGACATCCCGAAAGGGTAAAGAGCCTGGCGGAGGACATCGGGGTCCTATAAATGGCCCGGCATGAGCTATATGCTCCTATCAGGACATCCCGAATGGGTAAAGAGCCTGGCAGAGGACATTGGGGTCCTTTAATTGGCCCAGTACGAGCTTCGGCTCATGACACACGTACGAGATACATTTTGATCCACGATGCTTTCAAGGTTTATACGTTGAAAAATATGATTGATTTTGGAAATGAAAGATTGAAGTTTGATTACTGTTGTTGCTCCATTCCATTGGTCTCAGTTGCTGTTGTTCCTCTTGTTATCGTTCCTACATTTCATATGCATACATTGTGGGATTAGAGCTTTCTACTGGGCTAGTGTAGCTCAAACCTTACTTTCTTTTCAGGTGCTAACTCTGGACAGTAACTTCATGTTGGGAGTGCATGGATTGTGGACACGATTTTGAAAGCTAACACTGAAGAGTTATTAAGGCATCTTTGTAATTTATTTTTGAAAGATGTATTTGTAACTCTAATTGTAAATCTTTTGAGTAAAAAATATTGTAAGCTTTTAATTTCTTTGATATTCAATACTTTTGACGATTTGGGGCCATTGAGCCAAAGATGTACTTTTGTGAAAATTTGGGCGTTAGAGCGAAATTGATGGAAATGGAAATGTCAACTCTCTTTTGGGGAATTGTGCGTATTAAGTGAGATTCTATTTATGAAAATTCCTTTATAATTATGTTGAAAATCGAGGGTGTGACATTTAACTTATAGGTTGAGTGAAGAAGTAGTTGTTTGGGTCGGTGGTCGATTTAGGAAATCTCATAACGCAAGGGGTGGTAATACGAAGACTTATATGGTCTCGTAACGCATGAGGTGGTAATACAATGACCTTAGATGTTGGTGTTCACCGTAACGCTAGGGGTGGTAATACGGTGACTCTCGTGGTATTATACGACAACGCAAGCGGTGGAAATGTCGGTGGTGGAGATATGGGATAGTGAGTCGTGTCAAAGTTGTTATTCGCTTGAGTATTATGAACCTTATGGCATAATGTGATTATAGCATATCTTAGAATGATCGCCTTGAATGTTTGACACATCGTTGAGTTGATTGTATTTCGTCGTTTGAGCTATACCTTCCTGTTTTTCCGTCATTGCACTTATCATCATGTTTTCATATAAAGTTGGTAAAGATTTTCCTACTGGACTAGTGTAGCTCAACCTAATCCTTCTTTTTAGGTTCAAACGTTGGGCAATAGCTCGCATGCATTGTGTGCTTGGAAGTGAAAGACCTTTTGGAAGCTATTTGTGATCGTTACTTAGTCATCTTTGTAATTGACTTCTTTGATGAAGATGGGTTTGTAACTATTCTTTCAAGAATTTCCTTTTGACTAAATTGTTTGTAACTTAACAATTGGTACGTTCTTGTTTTAAGCTTATTTGGGCCTGAGTGCCAATGTTGTATTTTCCTTAAGTTTGGGTTGTGAAATTAAATAGGTGGAGACTATTTTGGGATATTATTCATGTTATGCGAGGACCTTTTATTAGAATGAAATACTTATTTATGTTGAAAATCGAGGGCGTGACAGATAGCGTGTTGCAGACGAGCAAATTAAGAGAATGTGAGCAAAAAACTGTGGGCCTTACCCTTGCCATTGGCTTAGCTTAGTTGGCATTCGTGACTAATGACATGGCCTTGGGACACAAAATTTCAATTTTAAGGAGATGAATACAGATGTAGCAAAAATTGTGTAAAAAACATGTTAAATTCGAGGGGCGAGTCTGTATCATGTTATACAAACTCTGTTATGCTAATAGAATTTTCTCTAAATCAGTAATGTGGTAGCCACCCTTCGGTTCATTTCAAGAGGCTTGTAATGTCTATTATTGTGCACGTTTTTGTTACTAAGAAATGCCAATCATCTTAAGTGGCTTGTAATAAAGAGTTGATTTTTGGATAGGCATTAATCTACTTCCTCGAAACATTTTTGCTAAAATATGTATGGGAAAATTTTCTCTTGCAATAAGCTTTTGCTTTTTAAGTTTTGGAATCCACCATAAGAATTACTCTTGACTGCAAAGAATTACTCCTAGCCGCGAAGAATTACACTTGGCTGCAAAAAAGTACTTCTGGCCGCGAAAAATTGCTCATGACTGCAAAGAAATTTTTGCTCACTTTTTCACTCTTCCTTTGGGTGTTTGGAATCACTACTCATGACATTTGAGGTTAAATTGAACTATTCTAGCATGAAATATATGCCCAGATGGGCCTGTCTTTTGAAAATTAGTCACTTGTGGGATGAGTCTTGGTGGATGTGACTTGAAAGGGAAAAAAGACAAGAATTTGTATAGTTTTCTATGGCGACAAAGTCATAGGTTGTATCACGGTGGAAAGCTATGTTATCTCGGATTTCTTTTATAGAGCGCACTTTGTATTTTATTGAGACAAGAAAATTACAAGAGTGTTGCATTTTTACCGGGCGATGAGTACTTGAACTACAATCATAACTGAATACTGGCTCTACTGAATTTTCTTGTAGTTCAAGTACTCAGTAGAGCCAGTAACAAGAGAACCTATAATATACCAGAGGGAGGCTCTACTGAAAGTCTTTCTACCTATACGAAAACTAGAGAACCTATTCACAGATCAAATGATTTTGGCAGGTCAATTAGATTTTTGCTGAGACCTAACTTAAGCATCGTCATCGTCCTCTAAATTTTCAGTTACTGAAAAAATCAAGTGGACTGATGGCGTCCCTAATTTGGAGATTGTACACATGAAAATTTCAAAGGTGATTGGCATTCTCAGATCAAGATTAAAGACTATTCAATACCCTTTCTCAGCTTGATGTTAAACCTCCATGATTTGATATGGAACCTAATAGCTTATTTGTATTCGCATAAGCCCAAATGATGCAATCTCATTCCCATAGCCAGCATTTGAAGTACAAATATACAATCAGTCGAAGCCCTAAGGATTTAGCAAGATAAATGTTTCTTCTGAAAAGCAGAGATCAAAACCGTTTCCATCGAGAAAATGCATCCATTCCCAAGTGAGAGAGTTTCGAAAATGTTACTATTTGTTACCAAACCAATATAAGATGCTACTGGCACACACATTCTTAATGCCTTACATTTTGTGGGAACTTCTGTGCACACGGAATTAAATATGCACAACTATGACTACTTGAAAACTCAAAACTATACATGTGTAGAAACTTTATATCCATCTCAAAACCAATTGGCAATGAGTGGAGAGGTCCCAGATGTTATTAAGTGATCACACATTCCACGCCCAAGCAATGTGGGACTTTACTTTCTTAACATCCCCCCTCACGTGCAGCCGCGTTTGAGGTCTGTCACGTGTGGCCACTTTTTGGGTCCTATCATCGTGCAGCCTTTTTGCTGGTCTGTCATCGTGGGGTGTGGATTGTAAATTTTTAAAATGTGGGGTGGAATGAGCCCCGCTCTGATACCATGTAGAAACTTTATATCCATCTCAAAACCAATTGGCAATGAGTGGAGAGGTCCCAAATGTTATTAAGTGATCACCCATTCCACTCCCTAGCAATGTGAGACTTTATATCTTAACAACATGGGAGAGAACTTTCACCATCTCTTTTATTCTTCTTAATTTACATGATTAACAAACCGCCTGCATTTTTAGGTTTTGGCCTTTCTAACTAAGTGATCGTGCTTCAAACCTTCCAAGCATCCTCCGCAGAGTCAACCTGCACCAATTTGTCCCTCGTAACCAGCACAAAGGAGGCTTAATAACAATGTGGTTCAATGATGCAGGTTCGGAATAAGAAGTCTCACAGCAAGGGAAAAACCCAAACAATAGAAATCTAGAGAAACCTCTCTGAGACTCTTTATTTCTGTCAATAATCAACAACAATTGTCTGCTAATGTCACCCAAGGACTTCTTTTATACTAGAAAGCTAAGATAGGAAAGGAATCAGCAAAACAAGAAGCTGAATCCTGGTGAATCCCTAATTGACTGAATAATTATCAAACTTATAAGATCTGAGATATTCTCAGATTTCACTGAATCCCTAATTGACTGAATAATTACCAAACTTATAAGATCTGAGATATTCTCAGATTTGACTACTAGAAAATAAAGAAACATGCCAAAACAGATGGCACCTAAATCATATTCTGCTAGAGATATCCTTATTTGATAGAGCCTTCCATTAGGCGGACCATGTTCTGCCTACCCCTTGCGACAGTCCAACAACTCAAGATAGGCCATAGCAACCTGATCTGGATCACTCAAAAGCTAAGCTATAAATGCAGGTTACTTCAGTAGCTCATGTGGGTTGGATACATATTGGATGCTTCTTTAGTTTCTATCTGATTTGCGATTCAAGTGCACGCTCACCTACTTACTTGGTTTGGTTGTCAGATATACTATCCGACGATCCCAAAATCAAATGTGGGCAATTCTATGGCGTTGCAAGGTGCCCAGCTCTCAAACTACACTTAAAACCCCTACTCCAATAGAATTCCATCCCCAAAAATCTACATGCATAAAATAATCCATAAACTGAATTATGCCCAAACACGAGTAACTCATACATAAATCATGAAGTTAGACATTAAGTATGATTCTTATAATTCTCATGGTAATTATGCAACTTAAACCTCAATTATGAGAAAGCGTTGCACATAGGTCAAGGAGTATTAACGTGGTCTAGACATGGCCACAAAGATTACATAGGTCACAAAGATTTTACCCCTTTGAACATGACCATGAGGTTCGACCGGTGCGCTGCGGAGTTTCTGAACAGCTTGCAAATGTAAGTAGTAAGATTTCTTTGATCCATCGAAGGTAGTACTACTCCTGCAAAACTACTTCCTGCAGCCAACTTCCCAGAACTTTGAGTATCACAAGCCGTCTTGTCACGCAAAAAGGTCCCTCTAGCCTCCTATTTCCCAAGTTTTCATCCCCGGCATCCACCTTAAAACGTCTCCATAAACGGTAGGCATCCGCACTCATGTTTTCCAGTTCTTTCTTCGAACTTGGGCCTTCATTCAACTTTGTTTGAGGTTCTGGATTTTTCTTCCAACTAGTGGAGTCATCCTCCCTCCTCAGATTTGTTGACGTATAATAGCTAGAGCCAGCATGCTTCTTTGATCCAATGATTTGATCAGCATAAACAAGCCACTGTAAGTGGTAATTATCCTTCACTTGACTATTAAAATTCTTAAAAGCAGCGCAACTGGGCACCGGAACCCCATGTTGGCAGGTTTTGCTCTCAAGCATACTACCCAATTCCTCCATGAAGCTCGCTTTTTCAGTCGGGGTCCGCAAGGTTGGATCACCAAGGAGAAGGGAAAGCCTGTAACAAGACTGCACTCGTCCGATGAAGGGATTCATTACCCCATAATCTCCTCCAACCCTCTTGTGAATGTAGTTCAGTAAGGTGATTAACTTTCCTCCATCATCTACATATTCACTTGGCTCACAAACACGAAAACCAACGAAAAGCACAAGCCCATCATTCGATGTCTCTGGCTTGCGGCATACTTGAGGAAGATGAGCTCTCCATCCAAATCCAAACTAAATCGACTATCCTTCAAAGCAATTGAAATCTCTAATATAGATTTTATGATTCTAATATAAGTGAGGGAGGGTCGGATTTTGACTGAGGAAGTTTGGACAGTATTTATCGACTTCCTCTCGAATCGGTCAAAGAACATGTTTGGGTCTGCTACTATAGCCTGATTTAGGGTCATGTATCCACCCTTTTTCAACCCAACATAATTCCCATCAGTACACACAAAAATTGGGGAGGTTGGTGGAACACAAGGCATTGTATTCATTTGTTTTACAGCTTCCTGGGCTATTGCAAGATTAGAAAAGTGAAGTAGGTGATAAGAACGAGGGGAAAGCTTGAGATGAGAGACAGGAGCGCATCAAAGGAAAGAAGGGGCAAACCATTCTCGAGAGAGTGAAACGTTGCTTGCGACATTGTCGGTGATGATGGATTTGCTTCCTCAAAACGACGTCGTACACATCTTCTTCCTCAGAACGACGCCGTACTGGTCTTTTCCATCGGCATTACCGAAGGGAGCGTTTATCGTCGTCTGTTGACTCTATTCCTTGTAAAACCCCAGATAAACCCTACTTCTACTGTTTGTTGGGTAAAACCTACTTCTACTGTTCTATACGCGAAATTTAGGGTTTTTTTTTTAATCCTGCGAAATTTAGGTTTTAGTCCCTCAACTATTCAATTCATGTATAACAGGATCCCTCAAACTCAAAGGAAACAAACAAAGGGGGAAAAAAGCATTACTGCTTCTACGCATAAAGAATCGATCAAGATTTACTGTCTTTTTTTCAAGGGGTTCTGTACTGTAACAAAAACTAGTATATTTTTTATTTTTTCCGATTGTCGGAATTAATTTTCTACCTAAATTTATTGGATCATTTCATAGACAGTTAAACTATAAAGATAATAACGTACAAACAATGATGTGGTAGTGAATATAAGATTTGTCCTGTGCCAAATTAAAATTTGAGAAATGACAAACCATTGGAGGTCATTTTTTGTGGCCACGTAACAAATAGTAGTGCTAGTATTATTTTTGGCTTGAGAATGTCTTATCATCGAAGATGCTCATATCTCATTAGTTGTCCCCTTTAAAAACCGATTGGCTATCAAAATTTGAAAGTTATTTATTTTGACCCAATATGAGAATTGTATTTGATTTTATGCCCAAGACGATCACATTTTCAGTTTACAAATTGAATTAAATATTCATCAGATATATAATCTCCCAAAGTGTTATATATATATATATATATATATATGAATGTATGTATGTATGTATCACTCCGGTTCCCCTAAGGGATCCCGGATTTTCTAATTTGTGCTGGACTCACATTTGAGCCGTTGGATCTAATCCAACGGTTGGGAAAGAAAAGAGAATCTCGCGGCTCTTAAAGGGGAGATGGGTTGGGTATTTTTTGGGCGGTCACGGGTTACAACAAAACCCTATTATCCCCGGAGTGTATATATATACTTTATACCTCTTCTTCTTTTCTAGTAGCACAAGAGAAATCATGTGTATAGTAGGACTATGTGAGGGGCTGAGGGCAACCCGAGGCTGTTGTTTTAGATTCTGAGCACACTGTGGTGCTGGTCATGCCGGAAACCTGCAAGTAATGGAAATGTTTGATAAACTGATTATTGACTGTCGCTAATTGAATTTTATATAGATTATTATTGTCTGAGACTTTTTGACACGATCTTTTTTTATTTCTCTCTCTATCTTTATCATATTCAGGTCACATTTTTACATCGTGTTTTTCATCACGATGAGAGAAATTAGATAAATATAAAAACATGGACAAAAATTGAAAAAAGTTTTGCATAAGACGATCTGAAAAGTTGAAAAGGACATATTTTTTAGTCTTCTTCGTCATCTTAGATGAATTTTTTTTAACTTTCATCTATATTTTCATATTTTTCCAATTCTTCTTGTCAAGACGAAAATATGATGTAAAAATTCCATCCGAACCTTGTAAACACTAAGTGAAAACAACCAAATAGACCGTGCTGAAAAGTCCATGGAAAGTTAGGCAAAAACTCACTTACGAGACTATGATGCCTTCTTGTTAATTTGTTCCTGTCATGAAAGCTTTTTTTTCTTTTTTCTTTTTGGAGAGTATAATTGAAATTATGCTGTTCTCTGCTAAGTCCGCCGTGAGAACTAAGTAATCGTGAATTCCTTGTTCATATTATCTTTGGTGTTTTGTTGTGATGGTTGGTATGGAGGAGGCTGTCATGGAAAGGAACATAAGAAAAAATGAAGAACATATTCTCGATTGCATATGTTATTTCTAGAAGTTAGAGAGATTGGTTGTGTGGTGGCTCCTGCTGCTTATAAAGTTGAAGTGTATACTCAAATTGGTTCAATGAACTTGAACTTACTAGTTTATGTAGGGTGTCTTTCTCAATAGACCGCGATACCAACATACATCCATATACGTACTCGCACTAATTTTCTTAAGTCCGAGCAAATGATCACATTATACTTTCAGGCAAACATTTGGACACAACTTAGGATATTACCCAATTTTTTTGGTAAGTCAAACTGAAGACATAATTAATTCCATATTGGATGGTTTCAACTTTCATTCGATCGCTAGCTGCACCACCTTAAGGCATTTATTCTATGCCTTGTTCCATATGACTGACGTACGTAGAAAGAAAACTAGAAATTCACACAGAAAGATAGATCCAACAAATGATGTCCCATATGAAGTCCCATATGAAACCAATCACTTCCATTCTAAGATCTTTAAATCTCTAGCCAAACAAGTGTAACCCAGGAAAAAAAGGGGATAAAAGAAGAAGAAGAAGAAGTTAGAAGTATATATGGTAAACCGACCGAGTTAAACAAAGGAGTCAACTCGGAGAGGGGATCGGCAGAGCGGGCAACTCTCCCGCGAAGTCAACCACTTATATCAGCACACTCGGAGTGAAACCCATTAATGTCTGCAAAAAGCACTCCGATTCATGATGGACAACTCTTATCGCCGATGACATACGTGCGCAATTCACGATTGAAAGACTCTTGATTGTGGATGTATCGAGCCCTTGGGGTTGAGACGGCGGCCTGTGGTTAACGCGAGAGGACGAAGTGCAGGCGGCGTGGAGGTGAGGGTAGCGGCAACAGGAGGAGGAAGGAGGATGGCGAAGAGGGAAACTGCTTCGTCGAAGTCTACGTACGTAGCGGGTTCGCGAGTGAGATTCCATGATAACATTGGGTTTGATCCAGTACGGCCAAGTCTATTTTCTACAAAAAAAAAAAAAAAAATCCAAATCATATCCGATCATGAACTAATCAGCATTCGATCAACGTAATCTTCGAGGTGGTACAAGCATTTGACAAGATCTACAACTTGAACAGCTTAGATCATAAAAATAAACCAAGACAAGTTCACAATTTACCAGTTACGCGTTGTAGTTCGGCGGTGTAATCGACTCGACGTCGTTTCAATGGACCTTGCATGTTAAACTTGCGAAGTCTGAATGATCCGGCCCGACCAAAACTATTTACTTGAAAACAAATGCACACAAATCATCTCCGATTATAGACTAATTAAAATTCGATTAATGTGATATTCAAAATGATTTATCTTCTCGACAAAATCTGCAACTTGAACAGTTTCAATGTACTTCTCCAGTTCAACCTGAGAAGTCTTAATTAACCTGAGCGACGTCGTTTTTCTACCTCGTGTCTGTTGAACGTGAGTTCGTGTTGGATTATTTGTCCCCCTAAAAAAGCAGGCCTCTATAGGGGTGTGAAACATGCGGTCTGGTTCGATTTATAAAGAAAATCAAAAAACGAAAGGGGCGATCAACGCGACGTAAGGCTAGGACCCGGGGACACTGCCTAGCGGCACCTCTGCTGAGCGGGTGCCAAGCAGTCAATTCGGCCATTCATCTCAAAATCGGCGGCCCAGATCGAAACATTTTTTCCTATTCCTTTTTTTTTTTAAATCAATTTGGTACCTTTACACCTCTGCTTGGCAGGATCTCCCAGTCCGTAAGGCTAGGGCTTCTTTATAAAATCAACTTCATCGATTTTAGAGGGCGTTCCGTTTTTATAAAAATTGGGTTTTTGAAAAAGAAGGTGAATTTCAAGGTTAAAAATTATATATTTACGCAAATAATTTTTTTACCAATATGGATCTTATTTGATAGATCTCATTGAGATCTTTAATAAGATACAAAAAAAAATCATAAATTATTTTTTATTTTTATTATATTTGAGTTTGAAATTTGAAGAAAGTAACTTTGGAAAAAAGAAGGGGGAGTGGAACGGGCTCTTATCGGCTTCTATGGGCGATCAACTCGGAGAGATTTGGACAAAGGAGGAGCTGCAGCAACCCAAGAAGCGGAAGCCGAAGCCGAAGCGTTTAAATGGGGTTTGTCAGGACGACGAGGGTATGTCAGGGGTGGTTGGGACGGAGAAGAAGTTGCAGGAGCCACAGCCTGGGGTTTCTCCTATGGAGGTGCGGCTGCTGGTTCCCGAAGACGGTAATTTTCCATGTTTGGTTGTTCCTTTTTCTCGTTAGATAGATTCTGTATGTTCTTGTTGTTAGGTGGATTGGATGAACTCCCAGGGAAAATGATATCTTTTATTGATTGTGTTTTTCGAAAGATAATTCTGCGATCTTCTGCCCCATGTATCGAGTTAGAGAATTTTTGGGAGATAATAATGAATAGAAATTGGTGGCAAATTGTCCCGAAACCATAGGCAAGGTTGTTGGAATCCTTTTTTTTTTTTTTTACCTGCTTAAGGTTCCTCTCCTCCACATTTTCCTTGTGGTTTTTCTTTTTTTCTCCCCTTATTTGTTTTTATTGTATGGAGAACTTTGCGCGTGTACAGTGTCTTTCTCACTCTCCCTCTTTGTATTTTCTTGCAGTGGTGGGTTGGAAGAAGTTCCAACAGAAACAATGTGTCACAGGTGAAATCGGGGAAACCTGCTCACAAGGGTACCGTCCTTACTTCCAGTATCACAAGTCCTCTGACTCCCTTCATGTTTTTGTTGGCCGTGATGCCAGCGATGCCATGCTTGTGGGCTTTGTTTCGAACTTTTTTAGTTACCCTTTTATTCGTCCTTGTCTTCATAAATGTTGGCTGCTTTCCTAGTTTCTACTCAGCTTTCTTTTTCTTTTTGCGGAACAGGGATATCCCTGTGACTGAAGCTGGAGAAGAAGAAGATCTTGAATGGATGGCCTGCCGTGACAAGGTCCGTTTGGAAGAATTTAATGGTTCTTGTTTCATTGATTACATAATCCTTCCTGACGTTGCGTGTGACACTTGTGCTTTGTTCTATTTGAGCGAGCTAGCATCTTTAGAATCCATGATATAGGAGTGAATTGAATAGAGGAAGGGGGATAGAGCAGTGCTAGGGTAAAGACCATGAAAACCATTTGAACCATTCAAATGGTTTCATGGAACCATTTTATGGACCCTAAAGTTTTCCTGGGGGATATGAAGGTTGAGGGTTGGCACTGGCATGGACAACATTTCCAGCCTAGATTTCCTTTTTCTTAGGCCTTATTATTATATCATAAAAGAAAGAAAGAATTCTGATATCTTGTTCTAATATATGGTTCGATTGATTTCGGCTATGCAAGGTACGCCCCCGGGGGCTGGTAGGGGAAACTAACTTGTGGGCCGAGTGGCATACCCGCAGTTGAAGACTCCAGTTTGCATCTTCTTTGAGAGTTGATGCTGGACTTTTCTACGCCTGAGTTCTTTTTTGGGTTTCTTGTTTCATATTCCATCTAAACCGAGCCTTATGTCCTAATCATTTGGGGTCGGCTACATGAATCCTTTTTTTCCATTGAGATCTGCTCACTTATACTTAGTAGACTGATATTTTGGTTTCAAATTCCATCTCCTTATATGTAATGTGTTGCTATTTAGTTCCATGAATGAATCTAATATGATATTCCTCTATCTCGATTCCGTGTGGCCGAGTGGAATGTGGGCGTGCCGGGACTTGCGTAGTCCAACTTATGTGAGTGTTGAGTAGGCATTGAGCGCTTCAAAACAAACGGAAGCGTGTGATCCCAAAGCGAAGATCATGTGGTTCGTTTTTGTCACGACAAAGTGGGCTTAAAAATTTACCAATGTTGTCATGACATGAGCACGGTGCTCAAAATGTGGAAAACTAGGAGTTAAGATGAAAAGAGTTGCATTACCGTTGTTCAGGAATGATGAGTTACAACTTGTCTTTGGTATTGAAATGACTTGAAATTGTGAGGGACTTCAACTAAGTGCTGGAAACATAAAAGTTAGCTAGTACTGGACTTGAAATGTAACGATATTGTTGAACGCTGGGTTCAAATGAAGGTAGAAGACATGTTGAATGTGTAATGGGTTGTGAGGCGTGGAGCCCTTACCATGGCTGCATTTCTGGTATTTATGGTCTCCCCTTTGCTGAAGAAATGCTTACCGCGTGCTCTACTGTAGGTCATTAGCATAGATCATGGACCATTTCAACTTGTCTGGCCCACTAACTTAACAACTCTGTTCCTGAACCGTTATGCGAAATGATCCAATGCCTCGTGGAGCACCATAATGATGCAATTGCCCATGTGGTTGACTCTTGATTTGATGAAAGTTGACTCCTAAATCGGACTATGAGTAAATGCCAGGTGTCCTGTGTGTGATGAATTGCCCAGTGCAATAGGTTTTAGCTAATTATCAGCAATATCAAAGAGAAAAACATGGGATCATGCAGTAACTGCCTCCTAAATACTAGGAGGCTGGTCTTACATGTTTGACTTGGTCCATGCCATCATCAAATTCAATTGTATTGAGTGACCAGATATGTCTCTGACCTGTATTCGTAACTCGTGAAAATGAAATACCCTGTTGGTCCCAAAACCTGCATAACTCCTGCCACGTGACATACCTCGGTTGGGAGGGAAAAATAGGGTACAAACAGGATTATACAGCGGAATCCTACTCCAAGATTTTTTCATTATGTGTTTATTTCAGCTTGTAACATGCTGAGGGTTTTGCTGTGGGCCTTTTAGTTTGGTCTAACTTTTTGAAGTTATATTTCCTAGGATTTGCCCAAGTGTTCCATGTACTCGAGCCTCAAAGATGGAAAAGACAAGACAAGGGTTATTGCTGCCGCCAAGGGGGCAGCATTCCTAGCACATGCGAGTTTTTCATGTATTTATTGGTCTTATCTTGAAGATGTGTTCTCAGAAATACCTGATATATTCGAGAAAGTGAAGCAGGATGTGTTGCTGGCCATCATAAAGTTTGCCTTGACTATTCACGATCTGGTAATTGCTTCTCGAAGAATTTTTCCAATCAAGCTCAATATCCACCTTCTTAATCACGTTCCTCTACTTGTGGGTTTTGTAGTTTATTCCATGTTGCACCTGTAAATTTGTTTTTAGCTATCCTGTTTTTATACAATTATTGAACTGTTCCATTCAATACAGAAATTGGGTCTGATCTCTAGGTTTCTTATTCCATGTGGCTTTTCCTTCCTCTCATGTTCCTCCTCCTCCTCCTCCTTCACTTGTACTTGACCTGTTTCTTGCATCTTTTTAGCACTGTTAATTGTGTGTCTTTCCAGTTTGTGTTTTTCATTTTACAGACATTCACTTGGATCTTCTTCGTTTTTCCTTTTTTCTTTTTTCCCCTTGTTTGTGTGTGGGGGGTACGGTTGCTTATTTAGCGTTTCAAACTAGAGGTTATAAACACATGGTAGATAATTATTTCTTTTTCAGTACTTCATGGAGAATGACTACCCCGGGATTTATTGATTTCCCCCTTTTTTGCAGGAATTTTTTGCCCGTATTGCGTTCAATGAAAACATCAAAGCTGAGCGTATGAAGTTTCTGCAGGATTTAAAAGTCGCCCCTCCTAAGGTTTGTGCACCTCTGAGTTAAATGAGAGATTTTGGATTGTGGTTATGGATCCGACAAGTATATAGAAATTGAGATTAATCCTCTGAGCTTAATTTTATTCGTTTGATTCGTCACAGGTGGTTTTGAATAGAAAAGTGAAAGGAATAAGATGGGTATTTACTTGTGTTTGTTTTTTTGTCCCTTTTTAGACTACTGCTAAAGCTATACACGACATTGCCACCGGGGAAATGAATTTTGGTAACTTTTGCCTTCTTCTGGAGCGTGATGTTGGCTATATCCTAGCGGTAACATTGACAAATTGGGAACTTTATTACACCGTATCAGAGTGTTTAATGTCTTATGTAGCTGTCATAGTATCACTTATATGGATGTCTGTACGTGTTTTTAAATGCAGGTACGAGGAGGTCATTTAGAATCTTGGGAGCGGAACCTTGAGGTAATATGTTGACATATTGGTCCTTCAAAGTCTTTTGTGACTCATAGATTTGCCAAGTTATTTCTTTCTTGTTTTCAATGTATGCGATCACCTTGAAAGCGTAATCGCTAGCCTTCTTGCCATTAGTTTTCTTTTGGCCAACCCACATCTCAACAAAAAAAAAAGTTTATTGCCCTTGCCATTGTGTCTATTTTTTTTTTGTTCGACTTGGTGTAGGAATATGTGGCTGATGCTTATACGTGGGAGTTTGAGGTATTAAACGATGATCTTCTTCGTTTGAACATTGAACCCTTAGGGGCCGATTGGATCCGGTATATCTTGGGTGTATTCGCATATACCCCCGGATTAGGGGTGATGGGACTGGTTTAGGTTGCTTTGGCATCGTTGTTTGCAGCTGTATTCGCTTCTCCCCCTTCTTCGCGTATACACCCCAATACAGTGGGAGAGGTACTAAACTATGGCTACCTCTGGACCGAGCAATAGATAATCCGGCCGTATACAGGTGATTTTCTGACCTTTCTGCCCTCCCTAATCCCCCTCTTCATCCTCGATCGCTTTATCTCCTTTCACACTGTACAAAAACGCAAAAAAGCTGTCTTCTGTGGTGCGATTCTGTGTGCGATTTTGGTGGTGATTTTGAGCGATTTCTTGCACGATTCTGGTACGATATACACCTGCTCTTGATTTCAACTTACACAAGCAGGAACGATCTGTTGTTATTTGTGATTTCTGGTTAGGGTTTTTTATTTTGACTTCGATTTATAGTTAGGGTTTCGATTTTTGTTAGATTTCTTGTCTATGGACTTGATTATGGTTTCGTTTTTGTTGATTTCAGCCTGATTTGTTGGTATTTTCCTGTTAATCCCAGAGAACAACTATAAACTCCCAAAAAAATCAACTGTTGCTTGAATACAGAACATGCAAACCAGAAAACAGTAGATTATGCCATTTTTTGGTTAGGGTTTCCTGATATTGAGCATCAACTGGTTTTGCAATATATACGTATGACTCTGTATATACTAACAAAAACAAATGTGCTCATTACAAAAAAAATAAAAAAATAAAAAACAAGAGAGAAAGAGATGCGTTCCTTGAAATTTGGTAATTAAATTTGTATCTCAATAATCTTGTGCCAGATACTCCTTATTTCTTAGGTTTACTCTCGCCATTGCATTGCATGTATATCGCTAATAACTTGGTTCCCATTGAAGTTTTCCTGTCATTTTGAAAAAATTTGTTAGTATTTATTAATGGCAACATTCTGCATTGGAAAACATATTAAAGAAAAATTTGGATATGGTTAGTAGTGTCCTTTTGTGATTAGGTTGCCTGGTTCGGGCAAGATGTGTTTGTTTTTTGGGTCCATTTTAAGCTCCATTGTATAGGCAGAGGTTTTGGTGCCGATCAGTTGATCATAGTTGATGAAACAAGTTGAGCATTAGGCACATTGAGCATCAACTGCATTTTTTCACTCATCTTGCGCTGCAATTTCTTTTCCTTTTTTCCTTTGCTTTTTATTGTTTTTTTTCTTCGTTTCATGTTTTAGTAACTCTTTGAGTCTATTTTCCATGTGTAAGCATGTTTGTAGATTCTGAACTAGTATACGTATATTGGGATTTACTAATTATGTATATTGAGGCATACGTGCCTAGCGACATACAAACGCGAGAGAGAGAGAGAGAGAGTGCGCGCGCGCGCTGAGGTTGACGTTGCCCATTAATCCCCCCCTTGGGTGGATTAATAGTCCCAGGCATAACTCATCCGGGTATCAAAATGGGCTGCCAAACGGCGGCAAACCTTGGTTTATGTGCTTATTCGGGCAGATAAGCTTATTCCCCTTGCTAAGGCTGCATCGAATCGGGACCCTTATTTGTTGTTTCATATATAAGTTAAAATAATGTCGTGATGTATCTTGTTGAAATCTTTACGTGATGTTAATCCTACTTCATTGTAAATAGGAACTACCTAAAAGGAGAGAATACTTATATTCTTAAATACAGACCTGCCAATAGCAGCTTCATATCACCCTGGACACTCTTGTTGCTCCAACTGTTGTCAATAAATTTACAGCCTTTTACTAAGGGGACTTAACCAGATGTCTATCAGTCAAGTACTTGTTTGGTAGATTCTTTTGTTTCATAAGTAACGATAGGAATGTTAATATATACTAGACCGGGTATCTTTGAATAATAGTCGTGCGTTATTACTGTAATGGGACAACTATTGCACAGTTCATATTTGTTTTAGTGACAGATAGGAGAGAAGAAGCAAAGCTATGTGTTGATGCAAATAGTTGGTTAACTAGTTTGGGTAGTTTGAGAGTTGAATATAGAAACAAGCTTATGCTAATAATTCATTGAACTAAAATGTCCACATCTCATTCCAAAATTCAGATGGTTTGTGATTTAGATATATTTGACCGTCCTATATTTTAGGACAGAACTTTATGCAAGTTCTTTCTCACTTATTGAACGTCTCTGCTCTATGGCTATTGTTCTTTAGGGTTGATAGGATGGCAAGATTAAACAGGACCCAAATAAGGAGAAGAAGAAACGAAAAGGCAGTCATGGCGTTATCTGCCTTTGCTACTTGTACATTGGCTGTGTTTCGCCTCTACTTCTTCATCACTTCCACAAAACGACGTCCATGTCCACACTTGTCTCCTAATCCAAACTTTTACCAGACCCAAATAAATAACCTCAATAGGCTTGTGAGGGGTAATGAAAGTGATTGCTACGATCAGTTGAGGGTGAATAGACATACGTTTATGAGGTTGTGCTTTTTAGTTCGAGGTGTTGGATTAGGGGATTCACGCTACGTATGTCTTGAGGAGAGGGTTGCCATTTTCTTGTGGATCATTTCACACCATACAAAGCAGAGGCGTACGAAATATGAGTTTTGGAGATCGGGTGAAACAGTAAGCAGGCATTTCAATGCCGTGCTTCAAGCCATCTTGCGGCTTTACAACATGCTCCTAGAAAAGCCCGAGCCTATTCCTCCTAACTACCACGACAGTAGATGGAGTTGGTTTCAGGTACACTGAAGTTCAATGAATGCTATTTCTTCCATTTTCAATCGTAAACTCACCCATAAGTACTCTTCCCCATAAGTTCTCACGTCACTTGTTTCATAATTTCTTCTAGAATTGTCTTGGGGCTTTGGATGGGACATACGTGCCAGTTAATCCCCCGGCAGTTGACAAGCCACGGTATAGGTCAAGGAAGGGTGAGATTTCTACTAATGTCTTAGGTGTTTGTACTCGAGATCAAAAATTCTCCTATGTCTTGTCTGGTTGGGAAGGCTCGGCCACAGACTCTAGAATTCTTCACAATGCCATTACAAGACCTACTGGCCTCAAAGTCCCACATGGTACATTTCAAATCCTAAATTCATATTTCCTTTGAGTCCATTACATTTTCCGCAGTCAATGTCGTAACTTCCATTGGTTACAGGACATTACTACCTTGTGGATGGTGGCTACACAAATGGGGATGGTTTTCTAGCACCGTACCGCAACCAACGGTATCACATTAACATTTGGAGGCAAGGTGGCGTCCCGGCTACGAAAGAGGAGTACTTCAACATGAAGCACTCCCAAGCTAGGAATGTCATTGAGAGAAGCTTTGGTGTTCTTAAAATGCGGTTCGCATTATTGAAATGTGCCTCCTATTACCCCATAAGGACTCAATGTCGTATTGTGACAGCTTGTTGCCTTGTCCATAACCTTATTAAGAGAGAGATGCCCAACGATCCTATTGAGGCCGAGTATACGCAATGGGAACAAGACAACCTACATAATGTGGAGGTTGATGACAACATTGGTACCGTCGAGGCTTCCAATGAATGGACTGCGGGGAGGGATGCATTGGCTACCGCCATGTTTAACAATTGGTTAGGCAATGGTGGGGGACTAGTGGAAAATATTTGAGACATTTGTATTAATAAGTGATTGAAGTACTTGTAATAGAACTTAGTAATTCTTCTGTGGTATGATGTTGTAACTTTCAATGCTTTCCTAGTTAATGCTTGTGTAACTTTCATTATTCAATGTGTGATCTTGTTCATGATAATATTAGACGTACTCCTTTTATATACTTTGTACTACTTGAATGCACTTTACAGCAATGACAACCGAAGAACCCGAACTTGTTGAAATCGAAGGTCCTTCCAAAAAGCCTCGTAAGACTTGGAGGCAAGTGGAAGAGGATACCTTACTTAGGGTTATGATCAATGAGGTTTGTGAAAAGTGGAAGTGGCCTGCCGAAAATGGGTTTAGACCTGGGTTCTTCACACACTGTGAGGTGGAGTTGGCGAAGGTGTTGCCAGATGCTAACATTAAGGCCAACCCACACATCGACTCAAAAGTAAGGTATTGGAAACAAACATATCATAAGATACTTGACATAACAGGTCTGAGTGGGATGAGTTGGGACCATACCAACAAACGCATTGTGGTCGATGACCCAACGGTGTGGGCGGAGTACGAAAAGGTAACTATCAATGCTTTATTTGATAGTTAATGCATGATATTTCGTACTAATAACTTCCAATGTTTGTGTAGGCCTACCCAAGAAAGGCCAAAGGCATGAACATGAAGCCATTCCCAATGTTTGATGATTGGGTTGTCCTATTTGGAAAGGATAGGGCAACGGGAGAGGGTGCGGAGGATCCGAGCCAAATGGCTATGCCGGATGTATTTGGTACACCGGATGATATTTACATGCCCCACTTCGGTCCGGAATTTGATGGTTCTTTCTTCAATGAAACCCCCTCCACCCCCATCCTTACTCCCACACGTCCGAACTCCACACCTCCGACCTCCACTCCTCCAACTTCCACACCGCATAGGTCACTCCCGACCTCCACTCCCCGGCCGACCTTGGCCCCGGCTAATGTTGCACCTAAGAAGGGGAGGAAGAGGACAAGAATGGGAGAAGAGGAAGATTCCATTCATGCATGCATGAACACTTTTCTGAAAGATACCTCGAGCCATATGGGGGAAATGGTGAGCTCTGTAGGGTATGAAAAAGAGCTATCAAAACGTCGGCAGAACGTTCAAACCGAGTTAGGGAAGCTTAATATCACAATTACACAAAAATTCAAGTTAAGTGCTGTTATTTGTGAAGAGGAACAGAGGGTGGACAACTTCTATGGGTGTAAAGAGGAGGAGAGGCAAGAGTACGTTGAGGCCATCCTCAATGGTGAGATCTATGGACCTATGTGAAGTGGGCAAGAGTGGGAATATTGGTACCTATTTTTTGAAATGGCCAATATTGGACATGATGTAAATTTGGTGGAAATTTTTTGTGTAACTAAGTACTTTTCTGACAAGTGGTACCAATTTTTTGTGTAACTAAGAAGTTAGTGATGTTTGAGCACTAAGAAAACTAAGAACTATGGGGTAATGTTTGTGTAATTAAGTATGGGGCAATATGCTTAAGTAGTTGACAACTATGGAGTAAGAACTTTGTAATGGTTGATGATGACATTGCCATGTATTCGTACTTTACTTTTGTTCACCCAATTTATGGCAAATATGGTTAAGTAATTGCATTTTTTTTGAATGACAGGTTATGGGTGACTAAGTACCCCTAAGAGGGCGATGATGAAATAATAACAATGTTAAATGAAGATAGTGCCTTGGCGGGGTAGCATTTTTTGTTGCAGCCAAGAGTACCCTCGTGCTTTTCATAGTACATTTCTGAGCCCACTATGATGCTTGTTGGCAATGATGATAAAATTTCATTTATCTGAGCCAAAAGAACTGATAATACTTAGTTGCTGTGTGTGTACAATGTGTGCTGCAGTTATTGGACTTTCTGATTTGAGCATGCTATTTTCTGAGTTGAGCTGCTGGTTTAGACTGGTTCTATGAGGTTGTTATGCATTATAAGGCTGTGATGATACATTATCTGAGCCAAGTGTGTGTGTGTGTGTACGTGTAGTCCAGCCAAAGCCCAAGTTTCACAAGGGTTAGCTGCCACTGGACAGAAAGTATTTGCATGACAGGTTCTGGGCAATGATGAATGAATTCACTAGTTAATTAAGGTAGATACCTTGGCGGGGTATAATTAAATGCAGCCATGAGTACCCTTTTGATTCCCAACTTATATTTTCTGAGCCCAAACAAGTTTTCAGCAGTGAATACCCATTTAGCAGGCTATTTTCATGGATTTTCTTGCTGTTTTGTGTTGTTTCTGGGTTTACCATGCAATTTTTTGCATGTTTATGGGTATGTTGTTGCTGTGTGTGTGTGTGTGTGTGTGTGTGTGTGAGAGAGAGAGAGAGAGAGAGAGAGAGAGAGAGAGAGAGAGAGACATAGTGTTCAAGTGTGGGTGGGTGTAGCAGGTGTGTGTGTGTGTCCAAATTATGCTTGAAAACTGCATTTTTTGGCTTGAAAATTGCAATTTTCAAAGCTGCAAGTTCAAAAATATTGCTGGTGCTGTTGTGAGTGGGTGCATCAGCAGGGCTGTGTGTGGTTACAGCATGCAATCAGGTTGTATGAGTGAGTGTGTTGAGCTATGAAGGGTTGTGTTGGCTGTAGGTTTGATGTGCGTGCCAAATGGTATGTGTGTGATCCAACAGGTGTCCTTCTGTTGCAGTGAGTTAACAGGGGTGTGTGCGGCTGTTTTTCTATCCAAATTGCGGCTGTTTTTCTGTCCAAATTGCTGCTGTTTTTCTGCTGTTTCTGGACACACCACTAAGTCTTGGTTGATGGTTGAAAACTCAGTGGTTTGTTGGTTAAAAAACCCCATGAAAAACAGGTTAGTTGGTTAAAAAACTCCAGGTTTTTCTGTTCAAAACTGGCAGCTCTGTGTGTGTGTGTTATTGGACTGCTGTGTAGCTATGAGTACCCTTATGCCATGCCTCTGTTTGGTTTACAAGTGGCAGCTTTGTGGGTTTGGTTGTGATGATATTTGATCTGAGCCGTGCAGTAGGTATTTGGTTCAAAACTGTGTTGGTGCTCTGCTGTTATTGGACTTTGTGAGTTGAGCATGCTATTTTATGCAGTCATTTGTACCCCTAATAGGGCGATGATGAAGCAATTACAATGCAAATGAAGGTAGTGCCTTGGCGGGGTAACTTTTGTTGCAGCCATGAGTACCCTTGTGCTTTTCTTAAAACTTTTCTGAGCCCACTGGACTACATTTTTAAGGGTCAACTGCAGTTTTACTTTTGTCTATGGATTGGGGTCTTTGGTTGCTTGGTTAATTGGTTTACAAGTCTGTTTTTTGCAGTTAGCATTGGGAGGCATATATTGCAATTAGCAGGTGTGTGCAAAGCTTGACACAGTTTGGACACAGTTTAGCACTTTCAAATATTAATTTGGGAGGTTATATGTGGCTATGCTCTGTCCAAATGATTGTGTTTTTAGTTGTGTGCTCTGTCCAGGTGTGTTTGTGGTTTTAGCATCCAAAGAGGTGTTCGTGTTGCTGCTGTGTCCAAACAGGATACACCTTTTACAAAATCTGCTGCTACTTTTATGGCCGGTATTTTGTTCAAACTGACTGTCAGTGTGTGAATTAGGTTTTTTGTTCAAAAAATTCAAGGTTTGAATGCATTTTAGGTTCCAAACTGTGTCCAAAATTGTGCTGCTTGTACCAATCGGGCCCTTTTCCTGATTTTTTTGGCTATGATGATAAATTTTTAAAACACGCGCTAAGGACTTAGGCGGGGCAACATTAGAAGGTCAAATTGGGCCCTAATGTTGCAGCCTACTAGTCCTTCAAAAAGTAGGCTTGAACTTACAAATTATCTGAGCCAAATGTTAACAACTGTTCGACACGTATCCAAGCACGCCACCGAGTCCCACAGGAAAAAGAAGCAATGGAAGACCAAGAAGAGGATTAAGCATTGTAATTTTTTCTTAGGTTTCGTATGTTGTATTTTGTTGGCACATTTTATTCGATTCGGAATGAAGGTGTAAGTATAAGTTTGAGAATTTCGAATTGAAGATTGTCTTGTGTAGACCAAAATTTTGTGAATGGACACGAGTTGTTAATTTCTTGAATGGAATCGAGTTGTTAATTTTGAATTTCTTCATTGGATCATTACTATAACTTTTTTTTAGACAAATGATTTTTATTGGGAAATTGCGTGTCCCTCATGTGTCTAACTCGTGGCTTCACCTTAAAAAAAAAATACATGAACAATATGAAAAATCTTTGCCAAAGAAGAGTGTATATATAATCGCAACGTTTCCTCCTCCTACTCGCTCCAAGCCCGGTGTGCCATTCAAATGATGCAAAAAACAAAAATATAAAGCTAGATATTTAAATGGAGATATGTGGGATGAGATAAGAATAATGAGTGCTATTTATAATGAAATTAACCAACATTAATGAAATAAAACAAAATATAATAACCCATTTTAAAAATGAAATTTTCATATTCTTATAAAAAAGGAAACATGTGGTTGGTATTTAACTAATTTAAAAAACGAATTATATGTTTAAAAATAATTTTTTAAATATTATTATATTAGTTAACTAATTTATTATTGATTATTTGTGAAAGAATTAAATTAAAAGTTGGATTTCATAATTATATGTTTAAGGTAATAAATAATCAAATTAAACACTGCATAAGGGCAAATGAGTCATTTGACAGCTTTTTACACTATACACCCTTCTTTATACACCCATTTTATCCTTCATCCAAACCAAGTATTATTTTATCCCTATTCTCTAATACATCATCCAAACCACATACTTTTTAATACACCCTCTATAAATGTCACATCAATGTGGGCCCTCCCTTCTTAACTAATACCCCTTACTATCTTATCCCCCCTTCATAAATAATACACCCAAAACTCATACCGCATCCAATCGGGCCCTTATTGGTGTCAATTCGTATATGCAATTCTAGGCTCACATTGTTGTTGTTGTTCCTTCATTGTGCAGTTTAGTGGGCTCATCCGCCAAAATTGATACCTTATGTAGCGTTTTGACTATGTTTTTTTAATTGGTGTAGAATGTGAATATGCCTGAAACACTGGTAGATACAACAATTTCTGTTATGAAGAAGATTTCACCGTTGAAGGTATAATGTTTATGATTTGTGATTTGACGATGTTATCAACTCCTTTGCAAGTAGATAAACAAAATTGTCAGTGAATGAAATGGCTTGAAATGTTATCAACTCCTTTGCAAGTAGATTAGCAAAGTTGTCAGTGAACAAAATGGAAGGAAAGAATTACCAAAACAGTGTGTTTCTGGTGACCATTGTTATATTTGCTGATTTGTTGCCTTGTCAGATTCGTCTCCGTTTTACCGTCATTTATCCATTCATGGCTGTCAAGTTGACATAAGATGGTCATTGGTCACCTTAAAAGAGAAAAAACTGATCTATTTGCTAATTTTTTAGTATGACCTGCAGTCTATGTTTTTCTTGAATTTAACTAAATTTGGTGTAAGCTTTGCAATTAGCTAAGTGCTGCAGATGTTTTTGTAGCATGAGTGCTTTTTTTATCGATTACTGATGCCTAAGTCGTTCGTTGTTAGCACTTCATTGAGGGTTTTTATGTTCCTATATTGTAGAGGGCGTTATCGCTTGTTCATGTGATTTATCATAGTGCTCAAGTAAAACTGAATCTTCTGAAAATTTCATAGGCAGAGAATCAATATTTGTGGTATCTTTTTGGTGTTAAAGTGGAGTCTAGAAGTTGAAACAATTAGAAGTTTCCTTTTTTTGAAATCATGGTCCAAAGTTGGTTTGCAAGTCTCCGAGTTTATAACTATGTAATGCCTCTAGTTCACTCGTGTTGATGTGCTAGAGAAATTGGAGAGCTTTTAAGCTTTATTTGGGATTGTGTGATGCAGTCAAACCTAGGCTTGATGCCTGAGGATTCTAGGAGTGATTCCTAGAACTATCTTCTTCTTTGTTATTCTCTTCTTTCTTTTTGTAACTTTCTGCATAGGAACAGTTCTAGTTCGGATTACTGTTTACGGCACATAAACAGCCCCAATATTCTGAACTTTCTGGCCTAAAACCCTGCCCTTGTGACGCAAACCCTAAATTCCCAACTTGTCCTGCATCACCACCGTTGAGAGGAACGTGCTCTAGGCCTATATTTGTTTTTCTTCAACTGATTTTTTTTCTTCACCTTGAAGAAATTTGAGCCCTTTTTAGCCGTTTTGGTAAGAATCTTGCTTTTTGCTACGCAATTTGCATGATTTGATACAGATCGTTTGTGGATTTATCCTGTCCTTCAAATAACAAAAGTCTATATTTCTCTGTTTATACACATTTTGGAGTGATTGGTTAAATTCTTCCGCGTCCTCCACCTTCTTGGTATATTTTATGAGGGATTTAATGGGGTCTGGGAGGCAAGCAGTTTGATGGGGGCTGGGAAGGCGATTGCCATACCTCTCTCCCCTTGATTATCTGTCCGTCCTTCCGAGAGCTTAGCTAACAGGGATATATGAAGGAACCTCGACGCTGCTGATTTCTGAAGGATGCTACTCCTTGTGTCCCAATTTAATAGTCTCTCGTTCTATTATAACCGGATAAAAAAACTAGTTATATCTTTAAATCGATAATGAATTTTATATCCAGTATGGATCTTGTTTGATAGATCTCGATTAGTTCTATAATACAATATTTTCAAATTACATAAAATATTATAAATTACAAGATATAATCAATTGAAAAGTGGCACGAACTCCCAAAAAGGACAATTAAATTGGGATGGAGGGAGTAGAATTTTTTTATGGATTTCTAATATCTGCCAATGTGCCGCTTGTTTTTGGTGTAATGAGGCAGATTAGGCATGTCGGTGTTCCCATTCAGTGCCTGGTGATCGGTTTCTATGGGATTAAGATGCATCTTAAATACGCCATTCCTGGCATTCAATTGCGATTCAATAGCCTACTGGACAAAATAGTCTGCAGTGCTACGACTCTCTATTAGACAACCATATGAAGAACTAGTACAATAATTTTGGTAGATTTACGGGTTCGGAGTTGGTTCATAGACATATTGTTTACACTACAATTCTTGGATGGTCCATGTAATTATGTATTGTTGAAATCGATCCACATAAGCTCTTCTTTTTTTTCGGGTAGACGCATCTATTTTACCTTTTCATGCTAAGAGATCAATGTTTATTTCTGTTGTGGTAGATTTATTTGTTTGTGTATGCATGTACGTTCTTCTTTAATAAGTGAAACTGGTTACTTTCTTGCGGTTCTTAACTCCTTATTATTCTTCTTTTCCTTCCATCTTTGCGTCAGAGAGATTGTGCGATGCACCTAATTATAGAATTGAAAAACGAGAACTGTTGTTGCGTGTTGAATGCTCTGGTTCATGAGTTCTGGAGGGACATCGATGTCTCGCACCTGCAGGATTCCACTCATGTCTCATCTACTGATTTTAATGGTCTTCTTTCTTGTATCCTTGAATCTGTGACTCGTCTGGTAGAATGGAGATTACTCGAGGTAATTCCTTTTTATTGTGGCACATATCATTGCATAGTCCTTGTAAATCTGAATTTCTTACTCAATTTTCTGCTAAACCTTCTGAAGTTGTGGGCATCTTTTTGGCTGGGTGCAAATACTGATTTTATTTCCATGAATTTGCCTGAATGGTCTCCTTTGTGGCTTATCTTGGGTAGCGTATGGCTTAAAATATTTTAGTTACCCTCTCTCCCATCCCCCAATATCCACAAATGAGAAAAAGTAAAAAATTATTTCAGAAATAGTAAAGCTAATGTGAAGGTCAACTTGATTGATGCCACATTGGTGTATATATTTAGTTCAACATTTTGAGCAAGTTCGTGATCAGTCAAGATGATCTTAGATTCTAAAAAGTCTACGCCGTGCGGAGCAAAAATTGTATTTTGGAAGAACGCATGAAAGCATTTTTGCAATTCTGCTGACAGGAAGTGTGGTTTTCTCATCTAATGGAACTTGTGTTATTTGAAGGGAAAATTTCAAAAAAAGACACCAACCTTTGGGCAAAATGTCTCATAGACCTATCCTTTCAATTTCATCAACTGCACACCCAACGTTTTTCAAATTCATCAAATAGGCATCTGCCGTCAACCCCCGTCTGAATTGAACCGTTAAACGCTGACATGGCATAATACGTGAGGGAAAACTTCCAAAAAACCCTATCCTTTGGCCAAAATGTCTCATAGACTCCTTTCCTTCCGTTTTTTGTACAATTGAAGCACCGATTGATTGGCTTGGTCCCAAATCGTAGGCAGAACTGAAACCGTAATGGTTGGTTTTTTTTTTTTTTTTGTTGAAAATTTCCCTAATTGGAAGTAAAATGAGATACTGCACGTCTGAATCATTGGGGGCGAAATCCCTGCCCTATACAACAGTGAATAGCTTCTTGATTATTTTGTAACTTGTGTTAACTTTTTTCTATGCGGTGAACTTTGTGATGAGAGAAAGTAGTGCGATTCGATGACATCAAGAGTGTACTTTCAAAATGAAATATTAAGAAGGGAAGGGGTTGCTGATCAAAAAACGAAGAAGGAAGAGATGGGGTTGGTCATAATGCACTTGTCGTAGGGGTTCCTAATCTTAGTGGGTTAGTGGTGACAATATTTGTATGCTTTGATGGGTTTTGGGATGTTCGCTTCCTGGAACCGAGACACATTTTTCCTAATAGTTATAGACGGAGTAGTGAGTACTATGAATTCCTTGCACCGTTGTACTTTTGTTCAACCATTTTTTTGTGCAGCTACGTGAGTCCATGTGTTCGGTGGCGTTCCCGTTGCTCTTCGGTGCTTTTGGGGATTGCACGGGAGATGTAATTGATGTTGTCATGCATGCTGACTGTGAAAGAAGATGGGAGGGGAAAAAATTTATTGGAACGCATCATCTTTTGTTGGGCCTCCTTCGCTCGAGGATTGCAGAAAGTGTGCGGAAGTTTGGACGCTTCAGAGTTGATAGTAAGGAATCTTCAACGCATCCATATGAGGTATACAGTGCGGCGGAATATGTGACAGTAATTTTTGGTAAGACCTCGTTTGCTTTTTGTCTGTCCCCTTGAATAGTCTTCCTGTATTAACTACTTGGATTGTGCTGTGTTGTCTTTGGGAATGCGGTTTGCAAGGCTTGGTCAATGGATTTAATTTTTTTCCCCGCTCTGTTGTGTGGCTTTGTTATTGGATGCGATCTCGTGTTCAACAATTGGAATGGCTGGTTCAATTTTTCTGATTGTGTGCTTTTCACGGGTGTGCTTTAGGTGATGACGATATGAAACTCGAGCACCTGTTTTTGGCAATTATGGTGGTCAACCATGAGATTAATGACCTACAGAACACAATAAAAGGACTTTCCGTGGAAGAGTACATTCTCGTCGTTCAGGAGCGCATGCTTGGAGGACTTGATATTAATCTTGGAAGTCTTGATGCAATGGTAAAACGTGGATTATTTGCACTGGGCCTATTCTTTGTTATTACACATAATTGTGCCTTATTTTAAGAAGGGACATAGGTTTACTGGCAAAATTTTGGCTTGGAATCATGTCGTAGGTGTTTTAAGGGGTCACCATGTTTTGTGATAAGTGTAGACGCAATAACATCGGAGCGATTATTTGCGGGTGGGAGGGAGTAGAGGATGGTAAGGTAGCCTTCGGCTGCTTTAACCACTTGGGCTGAGGCTTACCTTGGGAATGGAGATCTTTATTTGTTAAAAAGATGGAAGCTGAACCACTGAAAATTGTACTTGATTAGACCATTCTTTGAACTCACTTGTTTTTGGTAGTTTATCCAAAGTTCAATACAGCGTGCCGAGTCTGTGCACTTCCTAGTGCAGTAAGTTCTGTGGATGACTTGACTTGTGCTTTCCCTATTGAATTGTCTTATAATACTGGTACGCTCTTCTTCTATTGAAGGCCTTCGTAGGGAACGGCATAGCCACCGAAGGGGAAGGGGAAACATGGAATGCGAGCTTGACTAGCAAACTGGTTGGGGAGTTTTTTGAAGGTGAGAAACTAACATGAAAAAAAAAAAGACATCTTTGACAGCCTCTGTTTTTGCTAATTCATGTGTTTGTTTGACTAGATACGAAAAAGTTCATGGACCCATGGTCTGTTGGAGGCCCCTTGTCGATCGAGTGCAAGTCCTATGAGCTCCCCATTATACGGGGGAATGGTGGGGAAGAAGAGATGGAGGGGGGGAAATTAAGCATTGGAGGATGCGCAGGCGAGGAGGCGTGGTATGACCACTTATCATCACGCAAAGAGAGCGAGTCCTTTGCTATTTAAATATGAAGACAAGAAATTGATTCGCTGTTGGTTAACAATATGATGCGGAACATAACAGACTATGTTAGTTGTATGTCTTTTAATTTCTTGATCTCCAATTGTATGGGTACTAAAATTCACAGAAAAATTATGTTTTATTGAGAACTGCACTAATGGTGTAAAGTGAGGACCTCTTCTTTCTATATTTGTCGAGACGAGGATGAGCATCATCATGATTATCATGTACACTTGAAACGAGTTTGCAAGTTGCAACGACTCAAGTAAGGCCGTAGGGCTGTAAACGAACCGGTCAGCTCGTGAGCTTGGCTCAACTCGAGTTCGAGTTTCGGCTTGTTTACTAAACGAAACGAGCCGAGTGGAGCTCGGCTCGTTCAACAAAAGCTCGGCTCGACTCGACTCAATTAAAGAGGCTCATTTAGTAAATGACTAAGCTCGGCTTGTTAAGGCTCGAGCTTGAGTTTTTGGCTTGTTTAGTAAACGAGCTCGAGCTCGCCGGAGCTCGGTTCGGCTCAGCTCGTTTACACCCTTAAGTAATGATTGTTTCCCCTAAAACGTTCCTTGGGGCTTTTTGTTTTGTGTTTATTCAATTTTTTTTGTTTTTTTGTTTTGTCAATTTTTTGGTGGTTATTGATTTGTCTCGATGAGAGGAATCAAAAAAAGTCAGAATCTTGATGAAACTCCAAAAAAATTGTGTAAATTTAGAAAAAGGCCCCAAAAGCCCCGCGGGTGGGGCTTTTTCTAAATTGATTAAAAAACTTTTGGAGTTTCGATCATAACGTTTTTTTTCGTTGAGATGAATCAATAACCACCAAAAAAATTGACGTAAAACTAACGAATACAAAATAAAATTAAAAAATACTTCTGAAGCTCAGGCTTTTCAAAGATGATACAGGCAGCAGCAAGTGTCATGGACGGATAAGCGTTTTGTCGTTCACAACCATCACAGAAGGAATGTTTCTTGGGATGAATTCCTCCTTTGTCTCCTTTGGTAGCCTTGGCTGCTGGAAAAACCACAGAAGTTTCTCTTGCAACCTCCACATCCCCCTGCATGGAAGATGGTTTTACTTCTTTCGTCATAAATACTTTAGGCAACACGAACACCATATTGCAAGGCATTGTGGCGGAAGAATAAGAGCCTTTGATTTCAATCGGCTTTCCTTTCTCAGCTTTGCCCCCTTATGCTCTTCTTTCGTCTTCTTGACTTCTCTGCCCCCTGTTCTGACTCCCTGATCACCAATGCCCAGGGTTTGCTCAAAATATCCTTCCAAGGGGTCTTGATAGTGGTTGCTGCTTGGTTTTCTTCTGGACAGGCCGATACTCAAGCCTGGCTTCTTTTGAGCAAGAGCAACTGACAATGAAGCTCCAACTCTCTCCTTGTTCTCAGACTCCTGTCTCAACCTTTTTGCTTGTCTCATCCTCTGTAGTCTTCTTTTCTGGGATTTTGAAAGGACTTGTGTTTGACCTGGTGCCACTAATCAGGAGAAGTTGGTAATGGAGGCTTAACTGCCCTTGGTCTTCCCTCTCCTGGAGCAGTAATTTTGAGATTCTCCAAACCTCTCTTTGTACTTCCTGCGGCAGATCACCCCCTGATCCCACCACGCATTCTCTTCCTCTTCTTTTGTAGGAGGTACATATTCCCTCTTGTGTTGCTAATTTCTACTGGGCTCCCTAGAAGGCTCTCCCAAGACTATTTTTTTGCCCGGGGACGGTTCTAGGAGCATCCCTCGTATCAACATGAACCATATTTGCAACAAACTCATTTGGGAAAGGATCACAATCAACCTTCATGACCCTCTTTGACTCAGGAAACTTGAATTCCTCTGACAATGTGGTCCTGTACATCGTTTCTAAAGGTAAAACAATTGTTAGCTGAGTGGTTCCAAGAGTTGTAATACTTATAATAGTTTTTGCCTTTGATATCTTCTGTTGGAGGGATTTTGTGACCGACAGAGAAACGGAATATCTTATCTGCTATCAGGTGATCAAAAACCTCCTCTACCTTGGAGATGTCAAAAGTATATGCCCGGGACGGCTTAGGAGAAGCCAGAGTCCTCTGAGCCTTAGTCGGTTCCACTTTAATGAACGCCTTACAGACGTAAGGCTTTCGGTTGACAATCTCCGCCATTGCCCGCTCTTGTAGCTTCTTTGGATCTGCAGTTACAACATGATAATTCGGCTCCCTGTAGTAGGTCCCCTTTGACGCATTTCTCCTGTCCTGCTCCTCCACTAGCAATTTCTCATACGGAATAGCCCTCCCCACTAACTCAAATAGATCCCTAAACATATCATCAACAAACTTCTTTTGGAGATCCATATTAAGTCCATTCTTGGCTAGACGAACGTACTCTGTTTTAGGTAGAACCACTTTACATTTGAATCTCGCTTTCTTGAAACATGAGATGTAAGTCTCCACAGGTTTCCCAGGCATCTGGTAGAGCCAAGAGAGATCCTCCAAGTTTATCTCTGGCTCCATACGGTAGAATTGCTTTTGGAAGAGTTCCTCCAGTTAAGTCTAGTTTTGAACGGAGTTGGCAGGCAGATTGATATACCACGTAAAGGCTGTGCTAGTTAGAGAATTGGCAAAAAGCCTCATCTTCTAGAAATCATTTCCAGCCACTTCAAGCATTGCACAAAATTGCGAGCAATGTGTTCCACAGAAGACTGGGTATCTTCTCCTGAAAACTTGGCAAGTCTGGAACTTTATAACCTTTAGCCCCTTTGGATGGAGTGATTTCAAGAGAAAAGAAAAGAAAGGGTTTTGATTTATAGCCAAATCACTCATTTGGATTGACTGTTTTGGTGAGAAATGGAGAGAAAAGTACAAAATAAAATGTTTTGATTGGCTCCTCTCCTTTCTTATCTCACCATCCAAAGGGGCTGTTAGGAAACACCATCATATCAATCGCCTCATTATAAGGCTTCCTGTAATGGGGCCTCTCATACATCTACAACCCAAGGCCCAAACTGATCCTGAACTAGTTCATCATTTGATTCCTGTTGGGCAAAACAGGACCTTGTTGACCTCCTGGATGAAAGGGAAAAAATTTTAGTGCCGAGCGGGTACCACGTGGTGTTCGCTCGCGCATCTGAGCCATCCATTACGTATTTGAACGGCTCAGATTTGGAGAGAGAAAAAAGAGAGAGAAAGTGTTGGGATGAGAGGAGAGAGAGGGTTTCAATCCAACCCGTCCAAAAGTGTATCGAACGGCTCGGATGCGCCGAGTGGATACCACGTAGGATAAACCCGCTCAGCTCTGAAAAATCACTCGGATGAAAGACACCATAGCCCCCCGAATAGGATCCCTCCATCCTCCTGCAGTTTGGCTATAAAAACCTGGTGGCCTCTGGGCCTGGCCTACCACCTGCTTCATCTTTGCAGCCGGTTCATTTCCTCCTGCTGGCGAGTTTGATGTAGAGGCTTGAAAACCCTCAAGAACGAAACCTTTTGGGCCAAGCATTTTCAATGGTTCACTGGTTGAACCACCACCTCCATGGGCAGCAACAACAGTAGGTGTTAGTGCTATCGTCCAAACTTTGTATTCGAAATGATGGAATGCTCGTAGCGTAGAGCTTGATCGATGTAGCTTTTCAACTTGGTAGTCCAAGATTGATCCACAGAGAGCTCGCTAAAGATTGTGTTGCAAGTAGTATTATGACGTTAAGACGGCCAACTTTTTGAGGGTATTTTTGCGTTGGATTATCGTATCTCCTACTCTCGGTTACTAAAAAACCACGATTTTTAACTAATTCGATTTAAAACAAAGGCCTGGGGGCTAAACACACCCACAACCTGAGTCAACCCACTTTCTCTAGATTACTCGGGTGAGGCTCACAATTAAGGATCTCATCCAGAAGATTTATCCATTAAAATCAGATTTAATACAAGCGAAACGCTCCAAACATGTTTTAAACTTGATATTCAATTTAGCAAACACAAAGAGTGACATAGCTACAAGCATTATATGTGGCAAGTACACTAGTCTTGCCTACACAGAATCAAATAGTAATGAAAATGCTAAATAGGTTGATTTTTGGGCAAATTTCACTCAGACCCCCTGAGGTATCTGATAATGACAGAAAGTACCCCCAGTTTTCAAAAATGACAGAAACCTCCCTTATTTTATAGTTTGGGTTTCATTCCGTTAGTTCCGTTAGTTAAATGGACGGAAAATGTACGGAAATGTACGGAAAATGAAATCTTCAATTTTATTTAGTTCTACACATATCTTAGGGCTCTCATTAAAAGTCCTAGAGTTAAAAATTAATTATGATCATTTAGGAAAAAATAATTAAAAAAATAAAATCTTCGCACCAATCAAACGGGATTAAAATTTGGAGCATTTAAAAATTTTGCTTTTCACTTGATTTTATAGCTTTCAATGAAGAGCAACTACTTAAGTGCTCCAATTTTCAATCTATTTGAATCGGCGCAAAGATCTTATTTTTTTATTATTTTATCTTAAAGTGCAATAATTAATTTTTGGTTTTCAGATTTTCAATGAGAACCCTAAGATAGCTGTTAAACTAAACGAAGAGGAGATACTTAAGTGCTCAAATTTTCAATCCGTTTGAATTTGTGCGAAAATCATATTTTTCTGATTATTTTATCCTAAAGGGTCATAATTAATTTTTCGCTCTAGGATTTTGAATGAGAGCTTTAAGAAAACCATAGAACCAAATGAAGAGCAGGTACTTAAGTGCTCCAATTTTTAATCCGTTTGAATCGGTGCGAAGATTTTATTTTTTTAATTATTTTATCCTAAATGATCATAATTAATTTTTAACTCTAGGACTTTTAATGAGAGCCCTTAGATAGGTGTAGAACTAAATAAAATTGAAGATTCATTTTCCATACATTTTCCGTCCATTTAACTAACGGAACTAACGGAAACTAACGGAATGAAACCCAAACTATATAATAAGGGAGGTTTCTGTCATTTTTGAAAACTGAGGGGTACTTTCTGTCATTGTCAGATACCTCAGGGGGTCTGAGTGAAATTTGCCCTTGATTTTTCTAACTTGCCACAAGCTCAGTTGCAACCCTAATCTCTGTTTTGAGTTTGATTTAGTCTTGAAGGATGGAAAAAGCTTCAGTAGCGGGGGGCTATGGAGTCCCGTCATCGGAGTTAGACGTGGTTCAGGCATAGCTGAATCAACGGCCTTGATTATTAAAATAAATGATTTACTGAGGTCCGTTACATTTTACTATTGAACATAATCGCAAAACACGTTTACATTTTAAAATTTTCCCCAATTTTTTCCACTTAACCACGGTTAAACAGTTTCAAATAAATGCGAAAAAAGTTTGGCGCAAAACTGACAAACGAAAAATTCAAATAAGGATAAAATTCTAAAATTTAATTTAAGTTTAAGTTAAGGTCACAAGAACACAATAGCTAAGGTAAAGCCTTATTTCGTGGGGTAGATCAAAAGAAGGAGAAAAAAAAAATTCCACTTAACCACAGTTAAACATTTTCAAATAAATGCGAAAAAAGTTTGGAGCGAAACTGACAAATGCGAAAAAAATTCAAATAAGGATAAAATTCAAAAATTTAATTTAAGTTTAAGTCACAAGAACACAGTAGCTAAGGTGAAGCCTTATTTCGTATGGTAAATTAAAAGAGGGAGGGGAAAAAAAAAAAAGGGGGAGCACAGAAGGGACAGGAATCGAACCTGGTCCATCATCTGTTTTGGTATGAGAAGCTTTTAATATACTAGTGTAATCCACGTGCTTCGCACATTTTTGTGTGCTCATTGTGTAAATGGTAGTCGGAAAGCTAATATACGTACATTGTTTGTTCATGTAGTGATGAGTAGTAGAAAAGGAATAACACGAAAATGGACGTATCTACTATTGCTGTGTCTCATGGATGATTTTCTTATAGCATTCATCCGCTTCCTTCACATTGCCACCCTTTCTCGGTCTTTACTCATTCATCTCAAGACTAAATAACTACTAATAACTTGAAGTAGCCATCCTGCCAACCCATTTAAATGCCAAGACAAACATGCTACTTGCTACTAAGAGCTCACATGGACAAGCTATTTCGAAAACGATATCTCCTTCCCATCAATTTGTCTGCTCAAATACAATTTAATTTCTTTCCAAGAGGAGAAAGAGTGCGTCTCATCTCTTCTTCAGTCAAAATGGAACCATGACTTCCTACCTGCAAAATATATCGAAAAAAAAAGTAATGTCACATTATTTTGCATCAGATTATATGAACAACTAACCAAATCAAAAAAAAAAAAAAAAACAATAACTGTAAAAATATTTCGCATCAGATTATATGAATAACTGACCAAATCAAAAAAAAAAAAAAAAACAATAACTGAAAAAAATATATATCTACAGTAATAAACCTCCAAACTTAACATGATCAGATAAACCTACTTGAAACGAACACATTTGTACCAATGATACCCACACAAACATAATAAGAAGAATATGGAGGTGCTTGGGTTTTGAGGTTTGGAGGTGTTTTGGTAGCTAGGTTCGGGCATTTCTTTCTGCTGGTTCTTTTTTGTTTTGGTGGGTACCTTGCCTTCCTTTTGTGGGTCTCGGGTGACGGTTGTGTGGTGTTCTTAATCCGTTTAATCTTTGTATATCTTTTTCAAAGATTAATGAATTTCTTTTGCCAAGGAAAAAATTAAGAATAATAATATCATCCACACATACCTCCCTTACTATCAAGCTAAAATCCAAAGCACTAATAATGAATTTTTGATTGTGAATGCCTTGTTAAGTGTTACAATGAGTTTTCATGGTTTCCCTTGCAGAAGTCCCAAAGAGCTCGAAGGAATTCCATGGAAATAGTTAGCCTTTGTAAGGTGCACATATGAGCTTGCTATCAAGAAAAATCAGCAAATTAAATAAGAGATGCTTATAAAACGTGCTCTGAGAAAGTAAAAATGAACTAAAATAGGAAACCAACAAAAATGATTACACCAAAAACAGAAAAACTCAACTCGAGACTACAATTTATGGCTACTTTGAAATGAGACATTTGATCATATTTCACTTACCAAAAATGCTTAGATCACGAACACCATTCCCTTATCAAACATGGAAGAAGAGGGGCGAGGAAATTTACCAGTTAGTTTCCTGGTTTTTTTTTTTTTAGAACACAAAATTTTACTTTAGAACAATTAGTGAAGAATTTTACCAATTCTTTTCCGTAGATGATACTCCTATGTTTCACCGAACACTTATACTGCAAACTTGAGAATAACAATGTTTTTGCATTTGCGGACAGAGGGAGAAGGGGTAGAAAATAACCTGAAAACCACACAGAGACTAACCCGCCTTCTTTCATAAAAGGAAGGAGCTTTCGCAAATTGGAAAAAATAAAATGGTTCACTTCAACGAACCATGGATTTTATGGAAATTGAATTGAACAAACGGAATGAATTTGGTACCTCTATCTTATTCAAGGCGCAAAAGGAACCCTTATTTTGCTATTGAAATGTTTTAATCCTCCAATGACAGGCCCATAAAGAACTTTTGCAAACATCTAACTTTAACAAAATTTCACAAAAGCTGCACAAAATCAACAAAATTCCTAAAAAACAGGACATTAAAATTGATCTTTTCAGAGATAGTAATCTTGCAATTCCTTTATCCTCAAATCACTGAAATTTCAACTTGAAGCCATCTATCCTACTGGATCACCTGGCCTTCAATCACCAATAGCAAACACAAAATGATGGGAAAAAATTGGAACAGAGTTAACTCACCAAATCCAATTACAGAAATCAAATTCGGAGAGAGAGAGAGAGAGAGAGATGTGCACCTGATAGATCGAAAAACATTATTTACGGTGTCTCCAAAAGGAGGAGAGACACCGAAGTAACTGCCCTAATAGATATATATGCTGGTAGGAGTAAATAAAAGGGTTAAAGAAAAAGAAGAGAAACAACTAGAAGAGAAGGGGAAATGGTGAAGGAAAAGAGAGGAGCAATTCGTGCACCCCTTCAATTGAAATTGACTTCCGACTTCCGTCGATTGCCGCCGGAAAACTTCAGTAGGTAACTTCTCTCTCTCCCTCCTACGCGGACCGCCACGGCGGTCATTGCCAGACCTCTTCTCACTTTTACCCTATTTCTCTTCTCGGCCAAAACAAAAACAAAAATAGCCGCAGAGGTGCTGTTGCGTGCAATGCTAGGTGTGTAAAAAACACATACAAATATATGATAAAATCTAAGAAGAGTTGATTAAGTTGTAGAAACGGAAAAGAAAAGTTAACCTACGATGAGTACTGCTATGTGTGGATGTGCAGGGGGGGTTGTGTTTGAAACAAAAGAGAGAGGGCATGAGAGAAATATATGTAATTAGGAATATACATGTGATGTTTAAGGGTAGTCCTATGGTACACACTCCTTATTAGGAGGTGTACCATACGCATCATGATTTTAAACCCTTGGATTTAAACATGAATAATCTGGACCACTTATTTATTAAATCAATTAATAGAATGAAAAAATGGCTTAGCAGGTCATAGGTTATTCTCTCTTCCTTGACTCTCTCTCCCTCTCCCTCATTTGTAAAATATTGCAAATTATATAACATAACCATAATTGTTATGACAACATAAAAAATTGGTATTTTCTTACCACAATGTGTCATACCAAAAGAACATTTAGAATTGTGCATTCAATATATTGGATATAAAACCAATTTCTCTATTGTAACTGAATATACGGTTGATTTGCAACTGCGACACAATAATCATGATCAAAACTATTGATTTCCTTATATTTGTTGATTAAATAATCCACATAATTTTTTGGCTTGATAGGGTTTAGAAAGCACTTTTATCGGCACCCGAATTCAATAGTAAAAGGATTTTTTTTTGTCTAATTAAGGGTCTAATGATAAGCGTTCAACTTCATTCTTGGTACATATGATCTATTCATACTATATAAAAGATAGACGGTTCCAATTAATCAGAAAAAAAATACCTTACATGGGGCTCGGATGGTGCATTGCTAGACTTTAATATATCTAGATATATTAAATATTTTTCGATTATGCAGTTGTCAATATCTAATTTTGGTGACAATACTGAATATCGTATGACTTGATATTCTGACAGTTATGATCGATTATTCTAAAAATATACTCGCTAATGACGTTTAGTTATGGTATGGTATTTTGCCGATTATAACTATCGTTAACTGAACATTCCGATTGAATTTTTTTTATACGATATGTTGTGGATATGAAAACGTCAATTTATGGTATTGTTATAACAAATTTGGTTATATTACTGAATTTGTGTTATCATATTTTGCTAATTATAACTATCATTAATTGAACATTTCGATTGCATTTTTTTATATGACACGTTGTGGGTATGAAAACATCAATTTATGGTGTTGTTATAACAAATTTGGTTATATTACTGAATTTATGGTTTGGTATTTTGCTGATTATAACTATCGTTAACTGAACATTCCGATTGAATTTTTTTTATATGACACGTTGTGGGTATGAAAACGTCAATTTATGGTATTGACATAACAAATTTGGTTATATTACTAAATTTGTAGTATTTTGGTCTTGTTACGAAATATTTTAATCAATTTCCTTTGCTATACTATGACAGTTGTGGGTATGAAAATGCCAAATTATGGTATTGTCATAACAATTATGGTTTGTTCTATAATTTGTAATATTTAAATATGTTTTCTTTTGATACGACACGTTGTGCTAAGAACATGACAATTTTAGATAATGTCATAACAAATTTGCTTATTTTACTGAATTTGTTGTATTTTACACATGTATTTTGTTTGGGTACAACAATTGTTGATTTTGGTATGACATATTTTGATTTTGTTACGGAATATCATACGTGTCAAAGAATTTTTGGTATGACTCATTGTGGCAAGATAATGCCAATTTATGGTGTTGTCATAACATTTGTGGGTAGCATTATTTAATTTGTGATATTGTACACAAATATTTGGTTAGGGTACAAGTATTATGATTTCTGGTACGAATAATTATGGTTACATAATAACAATATTTTTTAACTATGAGTAACCTACTAATAACCTGTTCAATAGGTAAATTTTAAAATAGAAGTCGTAACTACCATCAAAATTATGCATTAGAAAACCAAAAATCGTCATAAGGAAAACCACAAATTGTCATAACTTAGACATACGGTATACCTTGTGTACCATAGCTTCCTCCGATGTTTAAATGTGTGTATGTGAATGTTAGGCTGATCCCTCATTCAGTATTAGTTTGGTTGGACCAAAAATAATTTACTCGTTGATGGGCCTTAGTCAATTAGAATTTCATTAGGTACTGCTTATGGTTATAAGCTTAGGTGTATACACATGTAAGAGATGCTATAATGGAATGGAGTTCTTTGTCTAATTTAAGCCCGAATGTTAGTCTCATATTAATTCCGAGCCACCTCCAAGCCTGATAGGCCGACTCACAGTCGAGAAGGTCTAGAAATATTTCGATTACATTTTTGAACATGTTATGACACCAATAATTGACAAATAGGTTGGTCCGAGGCATAAGTGCGGGAATGATCAAGTCCTTAGCTTAGCTCTCGAGAAGTCAAAAGGTGAGCTACTTTACCTTGGTTATATTGCTTTTCAAGCAAATTATGCTATGTGTTTCATATGCCCAAAGTTATGATTTGTATACAAAGAAAGCATGATTTGATGACATGATTTATGCCTCTCATTTTATGCCATGGAAATATGCTATGAACTCTTTATTCAAAGACGACGATTTTATGAGAATGGCTATGTTTAAGAAGGGATGATTCCATGAACACCGGCCTTGCCATCCAAAGGTGACAATATAATGTTATTATGACTCTATGAACACCGGCCTTACCATCCAAAGGTGATGGTGAACACCGGCCTTGCCATCTAAACGTGACGGTGTAATGTAATTATGATTCTATGATCTCAAAGTTTGATGCATCTAGACAGCGGTATCCCAGGTCGGGGGGATAGATTTTAAAGATACCATGACCAACGAAGGGGTTATAAGGGAGGAACGTTATGTGGCACCAGCTGCCAGTGATTTGATCATTTCACACCACATGGGGTCGCTCCCCTATGTATGTTAAGCTGTTGGATTCGATGTTCATCACAAGACTACATGGGGTCGCTCCCCTATGTATGTTAAGTTGTTGGATTCGATGTTCATCACAAGACTATGCAAGGTTTATATGATGCAAGTTTTTCTGATGAGCTTTATGCTATATCTAAGAAGTTTACGAAGGTTATTTCCACGGTAAAACGTATAACTCTCGTATAGTATCTCACACAAGCTGTCGGCTTATGAAAATTAATTATTTTCCTACAGGTATTGCCAAGTAGGAATGAGAAACTCTACTGCTGGGGGCATGTAAAGCAAGTATTTAGTCAACGTTTTATGAACTTCAAAGTTGGGAATTGACTACTCCCTATTTAATGTAAGGTCAAATTATCTTGTAAAGGTTTTGAATCTTTAAGGCTCTGATGGTGTTTTTATGTCAATAATGTTTCCGCACTTTTAAATTTTACAGTATTTGCATCCTTTAGACTGAGTAATGAGGCCTTGGGTGGAAGTAGGATCCACTGGCTGGTCACGATAATCCTATCATTTTTACTTTTGGGATAGGTGTATGTGGCATTTGAAATTTGAAGGTGGGAGTCAAATTTGGCATCAATGTCGACTAATATGGGAGTATCAAAGAACAAAATGTTCAAAAAAAAATGATTGCTTCATTGAATATTAAATTATCACATAGAATCATTCTACAACCACACCTAAAGGGCAATCAAATACACATCCACATTCATATGGATGTATGGGGTCCACATGCACTGCACCACTAGTGTTTGTGGGACCCACGGCTTATAAAAAATGGATACTAATTTGGTAGCCTTATTGTCTAAATTGGTCAATGATGAATGTTTTAAAACTGAAATTAACGGTGTTTACGTATTTATAATTAATAAATTATATTCCAGAACTGCAACTCGATATGACCCCGTTTACTCGCACAAGAATGCCAAGGAACAATGTGACTGGTCTCTTATCTTCAAGCTGGTGCAGTTACTGTGGCAAAAGCTAGCGTTCCATTCGACGAGCGAATTGTGAGCACAAAGCTGCAGGCCTTGCTCGCGCCGTTGACTTAGCTTAGTCGGCATTCGCGCATGACTAATGGCGTGGCTTTGGGATGCAAAATTTCAATCTTAGGAAGACGAATGTAGGTGTCACAAAAAGTGTGTAACAAACATGTTAATTTTCAGAGGGAAAGGTATGTAAATTTATAATGTCAAAACTGGGTGGTCGGCAATGCGGAGCCCCCCGTCAGTTTATCCCATGTGGCTTTTCAAATCTGTTGATGTTAATGATTTTATGGAGACGAATATAGATGTGACAAGAAGCTTGTAGCAAACATATATGTTAAATTCCGGAGGGTGAATATATGTAACTAAAAAGTACTATTGTACGTACACTCTTTCCATCATAATATTATGATTTTCCCTCGAAAATAGATGGTCGCCAATGCCTAGCCGCCTCTCGGTTAGACTAAATCAAGTCGTCCAATGAAGAGCCTGTGAATAGTGTGAAAAGGCCAAAAGGGGCCCAAGTTCAAGAAAACATGTGGACGCATTGATGCTAACAGCATTGATGCTAAGATACTGATATATTGTTAAACCTTGTTATTGGCCGATAGGGGTTTCATGGAAAATGTGGACGCTACGACTACACATACGTGATTAGCAGGGACAAAACCAGAATTTTATCATAACAGTGGCAAAATGTATACTAAAAGAATGAAAAGATGTATTACAATATTAATAGTCATCAACTCTAAAAAAATTAAAATAACATAACAAAAATTATAGTAAATGATGTTTGTCATTTGCACATGGAGTACGAAAAAAGACTAATTTTAATTTAATCAATCTGCTAAAGTGAGACATCTTAAATTATGTCCGATGCTCTATCATATTATTTTAAAGCATCGATGATGGAATTGGGGTCAAAACTTCTAGCTATGTCCTTCTCAATGAATGTGATCAAGAAACTTCAATTGAATATTAAAAAATTAAAGAAAATTAACCTTTCCCCAATGAAGTTTTAGAAATTCACACAAAACGCCAGACGATAAATGGTTTTTTAATGTTTTAGAAGTCCACTATTGCACTAAACAAGAATTAAAACAGTGCCGCCATCGGAAATTTGGAACTGAGAATCGAAAATAAAAAAGAAATCTACTACAGTACTACTGCCGAATATTTAGGTTAACTTGTTTAATTTTTTTAGGTTAAATTATTTTAGGGTTAAAATGTGGAGTTTTTTTCTTCCTTAATTACATCTCATCCTTTATATTATTTAACGTTGACCCATTGAATTTAGTTTTGGATTACTTTTTGGGTCTCCTTTCTAACAAAAAATGAGAAAAAAAATCTAGCAATGGCGAGACTATATAAGTTGGGAATAATTTTGTTTTTTTATATATAACAATTGCATTTTCTAAAATTCTTGTCGTGGCAGCCACTAGATCCCCCTTGGTGTTCCATCCTACTGATTAGGATCAGACCGTTCAGCAATGCAAGGAACCGGCTCCTGACTCTAGTACTACAGCTCTAGCTCACACCGGAAGGCAAGCACCTTATTATCGTTTCTGGGGATATTTCCTCCGTCAAGGTACCAGCCAAAGGATTAGTCCATGTAATACTGGGTATAGTACAATAATGCAGTGTCCAAAATTGACTTGAAGAAAACCTCTGTTTTTCCTGTCCACACATGCGAAATATACAAAATTTAATAGCCAATTAAGAATTTGTATGCTGTTTGGGGTATCTCAAAAGATCATTTATTTGGTCCATAATGTGGTTTCTTGTTGCTTGTTTTTTTTCGCTATACTTGTTCTTTGTATTGGAATTGTGTCTTATGTACTGTTGAGCATGGGCTGGGCAAGGCTAGCCTTAGTTACTACCCAATTGTTATGAACTAAACATTATTATTTTGATGATTGGATTCCACCATCTTTTAGTAAGTTGAAAGTTCTTTTTATCGATATATTATAGGTTTTTATCCGATTTCAAATGAGAGAGATGCGAGCGTTTTACCGAAATGATTTAGTTTTTGATTCAGTGAGGGTAAATTGGTCATATCATTATATATATATATATATATATACAAAAAATATTATAGACTCCAACTACTTGGGTTGGAATGTAGATTCAAAAAGCTTTTCAACGGTTCTAACCTTGCAAAAAATGGAGTTCGGGAGTGTCCGGAACAAACTTGCAAAGTTTAAGAAATTTGTGGAGTTTTGTGCGCCCCAGGCGCACTTCATTGCTTCCCGGGCGCATCATCAAAATTTTAAAACCAACCAAACTTTGCGGTCTTGCCACTGACACTCCTGAACTCCCATTCGCCCAAGGTTATACTTGTTAAACATCTAGTCTAGCCTACTTTCTAACCAAATTATTTTGACTAAAAAAATATCTATACATCAAAAGATATGACGATTTTATCCTCAACATAGCAAAAAACAAAAATATTTTGGAAAAAACCTTGAATCACACTAACTTTAAACCGGATCGAAACCTATCTTATATCAATACATAGGATGTTGAAAGTACTAAAAGATGATGAAATTGAACCATAAAAAATATTAGATTTGAGGTTATGAATAGTTGGTCGAAATTAGACCAATTCAAATATCATCGGAGCCATTAAGGCTAAAACATGTTTCTGCGCCCTTCCACTCATTCTATGTTCCATTCGGTACTCGCATTCCTACTTTTAAGGTATTATTTCATTTCTTAGGAGTTCTCATAAGGCTTTTTGCACTTCATCAAACTAAAGCATACAAAATTGCTTAATCATCAGGATTCGCCCAAGATGTAGACTTGTAGTGGTCTTCTTATTACACAATTTTCAAGAACTAAATATTATTATTTTGATGGTTGAATTTCACCATCTTTTAGTAAATTGTACGTTCTCTTTATCAATATATAATAGGTCTTTATTCGATTTAAAATGAGGGAGATGCAAGCGTTTTACCAAAAAGATTTATTTTTGACTCACTGAGGGTGCATTGGTCATACCTTTTTATCTACAAAAAATTATAGACTCCAACTACTTTGGTTAGAAAGTAGACTCAACAAGTTAAGCTTTATAATAGTTCTAACTTTGCAAAAAATGGAGTTCGGGAGTGTCCGGGACAAACCAGCAAAGTTTGAGGAATTTTTGGAGCTTCGTGCGCCCCAAGAGCAATTCTATGCGCCCCCAGACGAAATTCATTGCGCCTCGGGCGCATCATTGAAATTTCGAAACCGACCAAACTTTCCGGTCTTGCCACAAACGCTCCCAAACTCCAATTCGCATGTGGTTTGAACTGTTAAAAAGCTCATCTAACCTAATTTCGAACCAAAGTAGTTAGACTCTAAAACATTATGACGAACCTCATTCCATCATCTTTTAGTACTTTGAAACCCTCTGTATCGATATAATATAGGTTTCGATCCAATTTAAAGTTACTGTGATTCAACGATTTTTCAAACAAAGCGAAGCTGAATTTCATGTATAAATGTTCGGATCTTATGGTTAGCCGAATACAAAACAGGTAACCCGTGGAGTCGTCAATTATTTAGTGGTACAGTACATGAATGCACAAAAATATGGGAAAGAAAAATATTTCATCTCTATAGGAGATAGTTGTTTCCTAAATGCCTTTTTTGGTAAACAGAAAGTCTACACACACAGATTGTGCACAGATTTCATTGTGGGGTCCACCACGGGTCCCACACAAATCATCCGAGCTATTCATTAAATGTAAAACATTTTTTCAAGGGTCCCCGTGGAAAATAATGTCAATCCGATACCTATAGGTGCTCGATCCAATCATATAACTTTTCATTATCCGGAAATCTAAATGAAAAGTTAGATGGTTGGATGAAGAACTTATAGGTATTGGATTGAGCTTATTTTTTACGGAGACCCTTGAAAAAATGTTTTACATTTAATGAACGACTCGGATGATTTGTGTGGGACCCGTGGTGGGCCCCACAACAAAATCTGTGCACAATCTGTGCACAGATTGCTGTGTGTGTAGCAGGACTGTTTGGTAAATGAGTTTTCTGAATATTTCAATTTATGTTTCATGTTGCAACTGTCGTTTAACTATTCCGTTGTTGTTTTACTTCCTCATCATTTGACCATCAAAAGGCTGAAAAATAATGACCCAGGACATGTTTTGATAATTAATATCTTTTAAGGACATGCTATGAACATTTGTTAATGAACAAAATATTTTTTACAGATATTAATTATTAGAACACGTTCTTGGCGGTCATTTCCCCTCAAAAGGCTGACCCCTTTGGTCACTTTCTCATGGGCCTTTGTCTTCGCCGGCCCACATTTTTTCATGGACCGGAAACCACAACCCAAGAATTTACTAAGACTGTCAAGAGGCCCATCTGAGATCAATCCACGGCTTACGGCTCCACCTACAAATTCACCCCCACCCCCATTTCCCCCATCACTGCAACCAGGGTTCTCTCTCTCCTCCACTCTCTCTCCTCACCGAACCCCGTCTCCGTCCCCGGAGGTTAAAGCGACAGCCCGCCCCAGCTGTCCACCTTGACCGAAGCCCTCCAGCTTCGTCTTGGTCCTCAACTCCTCTCCACCAGCTCCTCAGTACATACACGCCCGTACATAATCGTTGTCGTATCTTATATACATCAGTAACATCGTCATAAATGGCGGTGAAGACATCAAAGGCGGACAAGAAGATCGCGTACGACAAGAAGCTGTGCCAGCTGCTCGACGAGTACACGCAGATCCTCATCGTGGCGGCGGACAACGTGGGGTCCAACCAGCTGCAGAACATACGCAAGGGGCTGAGGGGTGATTCCATGATTCTCATGGGGAAGAACACCATGATGAAGAGGTCTGTTAGGATCCATGCCGAGAAGACCGGTAACCCGGCCGTCCTCAATCTGATCCCCCTCCTCGTGGTACGTGTATACTCTGATTGATATCTGTGCAATTTTGTTCAAATTTTCAGAGAAGTTTGTTTAGGCCCGTTCTGAGGCAAGGCAAACAAGGCCTGGGCTTTGGGCCCGCAAAACAATTTTGCTACAACCACAAACAATTATGTGTGGGCCCCACTTTAATGTGAGAGAGTCAGAGAGTGTGTGTGTGCCCACTTTATGTGAGAGGGTCTGTGCTGTGGTTGTTGCCCCAACCCAAATCCATCGGGCTCTGTATGGAAGAGAACATAATTAAGGACAATGAGAGAGAAATTAGAATGAAAATTATATTATTAGTCATTTAATTAAGGTACTTCTATTCTTCTATTAATGTTGCTATATTTAATTAATGCCATTTTCTCTCTTCGATTCCCTCAAACCAAGAGAATGAAATTCTTTTAACCCTATGTTCCAAACAAAGCTTTAGGATCCTATAATATGTAGTATGAAATAATAAGTTTATTATGAGTAAGAGTATGAAAATATGGCCCATAATTACTGTTTTGCAGCTAAAAACTGAAAGGATAGTGACGTTGAAATGATACAATGTTAGAACGTTCAATACTTTGGGATTTAATCCAGTTGACCATATTTTATTTGGATTTTCTAGATTGTTTTGCCGTATTTTTTCGCTCGTCAAAGTACGAAGGGACTCTTAACTTTTAAGTTCGCTTTGGCCCTAACTTTGATTGGACTTTTGTTTACTCTTTGTTCTCTAACCCGGTCGTGATAGATATTTTTACATAACTTTGATTGAAGTTGGTGTTTTGTTAATTAGGGTAATGTGGGTTTGATTTTCACCAAGGGTGATCTGAAGGAGGTGAGCGAAGAGGTGGCTAAGTACAAGGTGAAATACTCGTACCATCTTCTGATGTTGTTTTTCATTATTGCTACAATTGTATGGGATAGTTTATCCATTTCTTCCCCCTTTATTGCTTTCTGTATTTGAAAATAAGTTTCTGTGATGGTATGTGTACGAATTGGTAATTTGAGATAGTTTGGTTTGAGGAAATACAGAATTTGTACACCACTTTACTGCAACTAAATGATGATCATGTCCCTCTACTGTCGGACCAAACTCATTGCCTCATTGGGCTTCACCTAATCCATCTCATCCTATGAAGTTTGATGGTACCAAACCAAACCAAACATGAATCCTTTTTCTCTATTGAGCTCAAGAGCCATTTGTTCACTCAAATCCATTAGAATCAAATCTTTGCGCACAACAGTAGCTAATGTCAATTTAGGTCTTTCCCTCCCCGTAACGTTGCTACCCAAAGCTATCCTATCCACTCTCTTTACTATTGCATCTCCAGGTCTACGGTAGACATGATCAAACCACCTTAGCCTATTTTCCCTCAACTTCTCCTCTATAGGTGCTAGCTATACCTATCATGTTCTGAACCGTTTCATTTCTAATCCTATTTCGTCTAGTCTTATCACACATTATCTATAGGACATTGCGGTTTCATTTCATCTGTCTTTTATATATATGTACACTTGCTTGGGAGTGTTGCTTTTAGTTTATTAACAACTGTTTTCTCCAATGGTATGCTGTATGTATTATTCACAAATTTCCCATTTCTGCCAAAACTTGAGGTTCTCATGATAGGACTGACATATGGCATTACCATTTGGAATTTTGTGAGAGAAATATAAAGCATCCCATTTGTATCATTGGAGCAACATTAATTAAATATTGCATTCTATCACTATTCCTGGCTGAAACATCGAAGTACCTTGTCATTTACCTACTGAACTGAAGTGAAAACCGGTCAAACAATCATTGTATATTTTGTCGTTAATGAAACATGTTGCAATGAGTAAATCATTCGGTTTTGCTTTCACCATTTGTGAGGAGACACTAGATTTCACTTGGTATCAAAGTTAAACCATATCAAAGTAGAAACATGTTATCCCCAAATCATCTTTCGATAAAGTTCTAGGTTAGAAACTTATTTCTTTTTTTGTTATAAACTATAGGCTCCAAGAAGAGGTATAAACCGCAATTTTTCGAATACGTTGGTCAATTCAGGCTTAACCAAGCTTAAATTTTTTTTTTTGGTCATCTCAGGCTTATCCAACTGACTCTGCCTTTTGTACAGTGTAATTTCTCGTTAATATTGCTGATTTTCTGTCATTGAACAGGTTGGAGCACCTGCTCGTGTTGGTTTGGTTGCTCCGTGTGATGTCGTTGTTCCCCCTGGCAACACTGGCCTCGACCCTTCTCAGACCTCTTTCTTCCAGGTCCTTATCCCTCCTTCAATTTTTTATGTTTTGCTTCTATTGTGTTGTTTGTCATGCCATAAGGTATTCCATTAGTCGCTAAATGTTGCCTCTCATTTCCCAGGTGCTCAACATTCCCACCAAAATTAACAAGGGTACAGTTGAAATTATCACCCCTGTCGAGCTTATCAAGAAGGGTGACAAAGTGGGATCTTCTGAAGCTGCCCTGCTTGCAAAACTTGGCATCCGACCCTTCTCTTATGGTCTTATAGTCCAGACTGTTTATGACAATGGATCAGTCTTCAGCCCTGAGGTTCTTGATCTAACTGAGGACGATCTCATTGGGAAGTTTGCGAGTGGAGTTTCCTTGGTCACCTCTCTGTCACTGGCGATTTCTTACCCAACCCTTGCTGCTGCACCCCACATGTTTATTAATGGGTACAAGAATGTGCTGGCTGTTTCGCTTGAAACTTCTTATTCTTTCCCTCAGGCAGAGAAAGTGAAGGAATACCTTGCGGTATGTAATGACTGTTGCTTTATATTTTTGGGTAGTATAATCAGTATTCTAGAAATCTGTAAAATGTTTGGCATCTTGATTGTTTTCGATCGCTTTTGTGTGTATTTGAAAATCATCGTTTTCTAGCATCATATTTGTTAAAAATGGTTTATGAAAGTTTTGCTGACAAAAGGTTACAGTAACTTTCTCGAACAAGTATTTTTCATAATAGTGAAGCAGAAAACATAAGATGGAAGCCATACTAGACATCAGTTTGTAATTTGTGTTTTTTGCGTTTGACTAACTTGTTGCATGGGAATGCAGGATCCCAGCAAGTTCGCTGTTGCCGTAGCCCCGGTTGAAGCTATTGCTTCTGGTGGTGCCCCTGCTGCTGCCTCTGCCAAGGAGGAAGAGAAGAAGGACGAACCTGCTGAGGAGTCCGATGATGATATGGGTTTCAGCCTTTTTGACTAAGTTAGTTAAGTTAGATTGTTATGATGTGTTTTGAGACCTCTCCGTCTGTTTCTTGATTTTGCCTGTGTTGTTGTGTTTCGTCGGATTAAAAGTAATCGGGATTTCCTAGTTTAAGATGACTCTGTTTGTTACTTTAATATCCTATCTATTTGATTTTGCCTGTGTTGATGTCTCCCTTATTCGTGGATTGTGTTGGTTAGTTGCTGGATTTCATTCTGGGCATCTATACCAAAGGACCAACATTGTGGGACATGAACATTGTTTTTTTTGTACTAAACAGATACGAGTACAATGAGATGGTTAAGCTTGTGAGAAATCACGACGATGATCAACTACGTTCATGTCTCAACTTCTTTGGACTTCTACGAAAACGCTGAAATGGTTTAAGCTTGGGAGAATTCCCGAGGAGGACGATATTCTACCAAATATCAGGAAGTACTTGTCATGACAGTAAATATTGGTAGCTAGAAAACTGCGATGGTAATAATGAGTTAGGGAGGCTATGACTTGTGAATGCCTGCGGCTTGCGTTGGATTTACCTTGAATCTCTGTTATTAGAGTCATTGGATGCTGGGGAGGATTGCAAAAATTAATGGACTGCTTCCCAGTTTTATCTTGTTCTTCGGCATACGATAGTTAGCAGTTTACAACAGTAGAATAGTCGATGCCAGTTGGCCAAGTGGTCTTGGCACGAGACTTTACAATTTTTTCTTCTTGTTGTGAGCAACTATTGCACAAACTATAAACATGGTTATGTGGATGTACAGCTGTCAAGCGATAAGACAATTCTATACAACAAAAAATTCTGATTCTCAAAACACATTTGTAGGCCATAATGATTATTCTTTAAACAATTTCACTTGTCCAAACTCCACTTTGCCTAGAGTTATAGTTTACTATCCGGAAAGATTTGTGGGCCGCTAGAGATCATTAAATTCACCCGCTTGAAGCGACTCTACTGTGTTTTGGCGTGCATTTCAGTACATATTTTCCTCCCTGGTAATACAGTCCAGATGAATAACAACCAGCAGTAGATTTACTACCTGATGAGCACGCCAAACAAGATCAACATCATGCTTCGCCAAGCGTATTGGACCGTTGGTCCTTTTCCATTCTGTTATTGGAACCACTTCTTCAAGTATTGCCTTAGTAATAATATATATAAAATTTGAAAATTATTTTCATTATAACACGAATTAACTGTTCGATCAAAGTGTTATAATATCGCCGCAGCTCAACTACCCACCCCCACACCCCACGTAATCAAATGGAAGTGTGCCCAACTTCTGGTAGCGGTGAATGCCAAATGAAATAGAAACAAATATTCTGAATAAATCTCACCGAAATCAAATGGTTATAACGGATGAAAAATCACCTCAATGTTATCGATTGTGTCGGTGCCGGCCATTGGAATGGTCCCCATACTCTCCCCATTCTTCCGCCACAAAGAGATCTTCTTATCGTCTCCGGCCCTTGCCACAATCAAATCTGCAACAGTAACTAGCACCACAATTTACCACTCGGAAATAGGGGCGGTTCCGTGATTTTAGTTCAGCGGTGACAAAAATGTTCAATTTTTTTTTTCTGTATACGGTAGTGATATTTTATTTTGGTTGACAATTAGTGGGCTTGAGTTATTTTCTTTTGTTGAGTTATATTATCTATTTACTCGCAAATGTAAATGAATTTTTATTTACTTTTAACTTCAGATGATCCCGTGCAGACAATATTATAGGCAAAAGTTATATGAAAAAAAGTATAATTTTTGTGTATTTTTTGAACAGGGGTTCCCTGAACATCCTCAACCCATGCTAGAGCCGCCCTTGCTCGGAAAGAATTAATGGTGCAAACTAAGTCACATAATGCACACGTGTGTTTTTTAAAACTATTCCAGACTACTAAAAATTTGCTAGAGCGAGATTGAGAGCAGGCGGGCACGCACCGCAGAGGTCCCTACTCAAGGATTACGTGACTGAGGGTGCTAACACTCGAAACAATTCGAATTACCCCCCAGAAGGAAAAAAAATCGAAACAATTGAATACAAAATCAGTTCAAATACGAGGAAGGAATATTGAGTCCTCACTGGTGTGGTTTCATTTGACCGAATTGACTTGAGAACCGGGCGAAGGAGTGTAGCTCAAGGTGCAAGGTTCGCCGGACTCGACGGAGGCTTCGAACAGCTTGACGGTGTGGCCGCCGGCAGCTGCCAAGAACGCCGTAGATGGATCCGCGAAGTTCATGATCGCACTGGCGTAGAGAGAGAGAGAGAGAGAGAGAGTGTGGAGTGGACTCAAATCGGGACCATTTTCAGTTCCAGTTGAAGGACAAATAATCCAACACGAACTCGCGTTCGACAGACACGAGGTAGACTTCTCAGGTTGAACCTGAGAAGTATATTGGAACTCGTAATTGGTAAATTGTGAACTCAATCCGGTTTACTTATATAATCGAAACTGTTCAAGGTTTAGATCTTGTTAATGAGATATACCGTGTTAAAGACTCTGTTAATCGAAGTTCGATTAGTTCATAATCGGAGATCATTTGTGTGAGTTTCATTTTGATTAAATAGGTTTGATCTCACTCTATAAAACCAAATATTATGGAGTCTCCAGAGCAACGTGTAATTTATAAATTGTGAACTCGCTTCGGTTTAATTTTACGATCAAAACTGTTCAAGTGATAGATCGTGTCAAGATTGCATGAATTTATTTTTAAGAGAGAAAATAGTCTTGACCATACTGGATCAAACCCAATGTTATTATGGAATCTCACTCACTCACCGGCTACGTACGTCATACGTAGACTTGGACGAAGCACTTTCCCTCTTCGCCGTCCGTCCTCCTCCTCCTGCCGCTACCGTCACCTCCACGCCGCCCGCACTTCGTCCCCTCGCGTTACCCACAGGCCGGCGTTCTCAACCCCCTAGGGCTCGATCCATCCACAATCAAGAGTTTTTCAATCGTGAATTGCGCACTTGCAGACATTAATGGGCCGGGTTTTCACTCCAGTGTGCTGATAAGTGGCTGAGTTCGCAGGAGAGTTGCCCGCGATCCCCTCTCCGAGTTGACTCCTCTGAGTTCACAGTGGTTGTTTTCTCATGGTGTTTACAACATTTGGGTCACCATATTTTTCGTCCCTGCGAGAAGAATTGAAAAAATATAAAAATACAAATGAAAGTTGGAAAATTTTCATCTAAGATGACGAAAAAGACTAAAAAAATCCGACATTTTGAACTTTTGGATCTTTTTTGTCGTCTCGTATAAACTTTTTTTAATTTTGGTCTATGTTTTTATATTTACCTGAATCCTCTCATCGTGATGAAAAAACACGGTATACAAATGTGATCCGAATATGATAAAGATAAAGAGATCTAAAATTCAGACAGTGACAGGCAATAATCAGTTTATCAAACATTTCCATTACTTGCAAGTGTCCGACAGGACCGGCACCACACTGTGTGCTCTCAATTCTCATAATCTAAAACAACAGCCTCGGGTTGCCCTCAGCCCCTCACATAGTTCTACTATACGCATGATTTCTCTTGTGCTACTAGAAAAGATGAAGAGGTATAAAGTATTTATGGAGAGAGAGAGAGAGAGAGAGAGAGAGAGAGAGAGAGAGAGAGGATTCTTCAAGACTTCTGGCACATTCCAAACCAGATGGTGTTCTCCTCCCACAGCCTGGAGTTCCATAGTTTCAGACTCCTCTCCAACTAAATTTAACCAGACTATCTGCACTCGAGCATGAAGCAAAGCACTCATCCTTCTGTGAGGGAAGCAAATGCTTTGACAACTCATTTTAGATCCTTCTCCCTGCAAAAAGGGAATAGAATGGTGAGCATAAAAACATTAGTGGTTTACAAATTGAGCTTCAAGTTACTAATAAAATCCGACACACTAGGAAAGGAGCGAAAAAACAAATAGATCAAAAGCATAAAGAAGTAGTCCATCAATCCCTAAAACAGTTAGAAAATCCAGCCGTGGAAGTTTCGCAGAAGAATAAAACAGCGACCAAAGCCTAACGTTTTTCTACCGAATTTTCCTTTTCTTCATCTTTCTCTTATTAAGCAAACAAACAGCAACATCATTGCTACTGATGCAGGGAACTAAAGTAATGATATTGCCACCCAAACACGAATGTTCAGATGCGAAGACTTAAGAGATTTGATCAAGTACACCCTTGTCCGAACAATAGGGAGGAGCAATTGCACAAATCACATTTTGGTAGACATTATAAACTTAGACGTCGATCTCTGCAGGCTTAAGAATTTGGAAGGAGCACATCAAGTTCTCAACAACACTCACCAGAGCGCCGGCATTGTCGAATTTACCACAATAGTTAGGGCTGAGAATACAGTTACAAGCTTCATAACCGTCCTCCACAACCTGGAAACAGAATTCATATGACAGCAACCAGGATAAGTCATATGCTATGTTAATTGGGATTCATACAAGTAACCAGAAACATGGTACTCGACGAGAAAATTTTCAATGCAACCGATATTTGTAACGCCGCTCTCACATGGGGTGGGACCCACACATACATGGGGCCCACATCATGTGAGAAGACGTTACAAATAATCGTTGCATTGAAACTTTTTCCGTACTCGACATACCCTGAACAACAGTACTATAGGGGTATGGTTATGTGGATGTACAGCTGTCAAGCAATCAGACAATTTCTACAACAAAAATCCTGATTTTGAAAGCACATTTGAAGGCCATAATGATTATTCTTTAAACAGTTTCACTTGTCCAAACTCCACTTTGCCCAGAGTTATAGTTAACTATCCAGAAAGATTTGTGGGCTGCTTTGGATTGTTAAATTCACCATCTTGAAGCGACTCTACCATGTTTTGGCGTGCATTCCAGTACATATTTTCCTCGGATATTAGCATCCCTAGTAATACAGTCCAGATTTTTTTTTTTTTTTTGGAAAGCAGTCCAGATGAATAACAAACAGCAGTAGAGTTACTACATGATGAAGCGCGCCAAACAAGATCAACATCATGCTTCGCCAAAAATTCTAACACCTTGTCTGGGCCAAGTGTGTATGAAACTCCTCTATCATTCATTCCCCATCCCTTGGCATCTCCACTGGGATCCGACCAGAGTAAATCACATAGTAAACCAGTATCCGGAACAGCAAATGGACGGGCTAAGTTTCTAATTCAATCCAAGTTCGCAAGATCAGGGGAAAGCCCACCACGCATGCACAACATTCTGTCATCAAAAAGAGCTGCAACGGGAGGACAGTTAAAACAATCAGCGAAGGTCTTCCATATTCTGACATTAAATCGCATTCATGATTCATCAGAAAATCCATATATCCGGTTGACAGAAGCAAATTCATGGTTTCCTCTGAGAAGAAAAAAGTTCTCAGGATATTTTATAGGCCAGCAAGAGGCATATTGTCTCCAAACTCTGCTTCCCACAATCTACATAGTCCCCTACGAATAGATAATCGGCTTGAGGAGGAAAGCCCCCGCACTCAAATAGACGTAATAGATCACTGAAACAAACCACAAAGACGACAAGTCCCGGGTCAAGAAATCCCTATGATGCAGGGTATTTTAAAGACTAAGCATTGCATACCCGTCTACCCAATACGAAGCAAAGAACTTGCCAATCACTCATTCAGGACCTGGGCTTGTTATGTTGGGCCCTCTCCATCTACTGTCAAAGCAAATATGGATGTTTCAAAAGATAACAATTCTTTAATCAGTTGAATCGACGGAAGAGAGAATGACCTGCTTTGTAATGGCATGCTTCGGCAATAGCTGCTTCCTCCTATTTTATTTGGAGAGACATGGAGTGTAGGAATCAAGCTCGAACGGGGCACTAATCCCCATCTCTCATACTCATATCTCTTCATCCTCACTAGTACTACACTGTTACACATAATAAAAGTAGTCATTGCCTCATTGACATAAAACTCAATGAGGAAACAAGTGACGGCAAAGTAAGAGGCCAATTTTGAATTCACGTAACAAGAGTGATTTCCAATATCGCCCTAGTAATAATAAAAATTTACAAGTATTTCATTGTAACATGAATTAACTGTTAGATCAAAGTGTTACAAAATCGCCGCAGCTCAACTACCCACTCCCCACACTCCACGTAATCACATGGAAGTGTGCCCAATTTCTGGTAGCGGTGAATGCCAAATGAAACAGAAACAAATTCTGGATAAATCTCACCGAATTCAAATGGTTATAACAGATGAAAAATCACCTCAATGTTATCGATAGTGTCGGTGCCGGCCGATGGAATGGTCCCCATACTCTCCCCATTCCTTCGCCACAAAGAGATCTTCTTATTGTCTCCAGCACTCGCCACAACCAAATCAACAATAGCAGCACCGCCATTTACCACTCGGAAATAGGGGTGGCTCCATGATTTTAGTTCAGTGGTGACCAAAATATTCAAATTTTTTTTATACAAAACTTTGTATACAGTAGTGATTTTTATTTTGGTTGAAAATTAGTGGGCTTCAGTTATTTTCTTTTATTGAGTTATATTATCTACTTTTGTAAATGAATTTTTATTTACTTTTAACTTACGATGATCTAGTGCAGACAATATTATAGGAAAAAATTTATACGAAAAAATGTATAATTTTCGTGTATTTTTTGAACAGGGGGTTTCCCTGAACATCCTCAACCCATGGTAGAGCCGCACCTGCTCAGAAAGAATTAATGGTGCAAACTAAGTCATAATGCACGTGCGTTTTTTAAAACTATTCCAGACTACTAAAATTTGCTAGAGCGAGATTGAGAGCGGGCGGGCAGGCACCGCGGAGGTCCCTACTCAAGGTTTACGTGACTGAGGATGCTAACACTCGAAACAATTCAAATTACCGCCCAGAAGAAAAAAAATCGAAACAATTGAATACAAAATCAGTTCAAATACGAAGAAGGAACATTGAGTCTTCACTGGTGTGTTTCCATTTGATCGAATTGACTTGAAAACCGGGCAAAGGAGTGTAGCTCAAGGTGCAAGGATCGCCAGACTCGACGGAGGCGTCGAAGAGCTTGACGGTGTGGCCGCCGGCAGCCGCCAAGAACGCCGTAGATGGATCCGCGAAGTTCATGATTGCACTGGTATACAGGCCTGCTTTTTTGAAGGACAAGTAATCCAACACGAACTCGCGTTCAAAAAACGCGAGGTATCAAAAACGATGTCGTTCGGATTAATTAAGACTTCTCAGGTTGAACATGAGAAGTCTATTGAAACTCGTAATTGATAAATTGTGAACTCAATATGGTTTATTTTTACGATCGAAACTGTTCAAGTTGCAGATATTGTCAAGAACATATAACTTGTTGAAGACTCTGTTAATCGAAGCCCGTTTAGTTCATAATCGGAAATCATTTGTGTGAGTTTCATTTTGATTAAATAGGTTTGACCTCACTCTATCAAACCAAATATTATGGAGTCTCCAGGGCAACATGTAATTTGTAAATTGTGAACTCATTTCGGTTTATTTTTACGATCGAAACTGTTCAAGTTATAGATCGTGTCAAGAAGATATACCCTGTTGAATATCATATTAATCGAATGCTGATTAGTTTATAATCAGAGATGATTTGCTTGAATTTAATTTTAAGAAAACAGTCTTGGCCATACTGGATCAAACCTAATGTTGCGGAATCTCACTCACGAACCCGCTAGTACTAAGTACGTTATACGTAGACTTGGACGAAGCACTTTCCCTCTTCGCCGTCCGTCCTCCTCCACCTGCTGCCGCCAGCGTCACCTTCACGCCGCCCGCACTTCGTCCCCTCGCGTTACCCACACACCGGCGTTCTCAACCCCAAGGGCTCGATCCATTCGTGAATTGCGCACGTGGTCGGCGATGAGAGCTGTCGATCATGAATCGGAGTGCTTTTTTGCAGACATTAATGGGCCGGGTTTTCACTCCAGTGTGCTGATAAGTGGCTGAGTTCGCAGGAGAGTTGCCTGCGATTCCCTCTCCGAGTTGACTCCTCTGTGTAACTCGGTCGGTTTACATATTTAGTTCTTCTTCTTTTATTCCTTTTTTTTCCTGGGTTACACTTGTTTGGCTAAGAGATTTCAAGAACCAGGCATCATGATTGGTTAACTTTCATGTCAGGCAACAAATTAAGAACCAGGCATCATAGTCTCGTGAATGAATTTTGCCCAGAGTGTTTACAACATTTGGGTCACCATATTTTTCGTCTTTGTCAGAAGAATCGGAAAAATATAAAAATACAAACGAAAGTTGGAAAAAAAATCATCTAAGATGACGGAAAAGACTAAAAGAAATTCGACATTTTTAACTTTTGGATCTTTTTTGTCATCTTGTATAAACTTTTTTTAATTTTGGCCTATATTTTTATATTTACCAGAATCCTCTCATCGTGACGAGGGAGATAAAGTTATATTTACCAGAATTTTGCCCAGAGTATTTTTATATTTTTGTATAAACTTTCGGTTCGGACTTGATCCCTTGAAGTTACCCCCTTCTTTGTGTGAATTTCCAGTTTTCCTTTTACATACATAGTGAATGTGGACATAAAGTTACAGAGGAAAAGAGGGAGATAAAGCCTCCAATTTTTTTGAAGCTCGTTGAAGTTTCAAAGCAAGCTCGAATAGGTTACTACTCTGCTCGTCTTGCTTGTGATATATGAAAATTTAAACTGCTCATGTTTGGCTCGATTAAAACTCATTTTAGATGGAAGACTTGGATTCAGCCGTAGATCGACATCAGTTACTGGGTAAATGTGCTTTTCTAGAAGTATAATTGACAACTTGTACTTTTTTGCAGACTGTAATTCAAAGCTGCGACAAACAATAGGTGGAAATGTTTCCAACTTAGGTCCACAGATGAAGCTTACAACAAGATCAGTACTGGAATGCTTTCCAGACATGGAGATCCCTACACTCTGATTATCAGTCGAAAGGTCTTTTATTTATTCCCCATTGTTCTTCCAGATAAAAATGTTCACTTTGAGGACGACCGAATAGTAGGATTGAGCCCTGCTTTCTCATGCTAACTTATCATTAGCATGGGAAAACATCATTACTTGCTTTATAATAGTTGCATCAGTCCTGTTGGTGTATCTCAAAATGTTATTTTCTCCCTTTAGACCATATTCAGAAAATACCCCCACTACAATCTTACATAGGTTTTTTGCTTCCAGGAATATCAGATTGGTAGCAATGGGAATTTGCAAGGAGTCGGCCTCATCATAAACATGGAGCCTAAAACTAGGCATTTGGTAAGTGAACCCCATGATCACTATCTTCTGGTTCTCACGCTCGATTAAAGTGCAGCATTGCGAAGGAGACTTTGTACATTTATGTAACGCTCAAATAGGAGGCAATAACATGGATCATAATGTTCAGTTTTATGAATGGGGACGAAGAATATGCATTTTACTTCTCCCTGACAGGGTTTGCAAGTATGAAGCTTTTTTTTTTTTTGGTTGTTGGACGAGTAGTCCATCTCGAAACACATGCCGTTCTATAAATTGTTCACTGAGGAAAACAAAGAAGGAAGTTTTTAGTATGTTATGTTGCACATTCGACGGAAGAGTCTTAGAAAGCATGACACCTACGACAATACCTTTAAGTTTTTGGAGAATGTGAGCTACTCTCTCTCCTATGTCTGTTTGGACAATTTTCCGTGGTTTCCATAATCTTAAGCTGCCAAATTGACTCGGTATACTTTCTTAAATTTTCAGGTTGTTGTCTTGTGTAGACTGTAGGGGCCCTAGAGGGTGGTCAGTGGTCTAGCTGCTCGTGCTGGTATACATGAAGGGGTTGAGTTAGTTGAGATAAATGGTGTGTACTAATCACATTGTCTCCTCGCCAACTCATGAATCTGAATAAAGTTCTCTGGTTTTAAAGGTGTTTTGACTGGAGCAAACCAAAATAAGCCTTGTTTCCATTCAATCGGGGTGGGCTTTTCTATCTGCTGTGAATGAGCGATTCAATCGGGGTTGGCTTTTCCATCCTTCAACACCATCGGATACCCAGTAAGCTAATTTCGATTCTTTTTAGATTCATTGTTCTTGGCGATAATTTCGATTTTGACAAGGATTGTGTTTTATTATGAGAGATTTCATGGTCACTTGAATTTTACGTTAATCTCTTGATGACCTAGTAATCTGCGACAACAAACAAGAAATTTCTTGCTCCTTTGATGTTCAAATTGGGGAAATTGTCAACTGCTTTGTGTGTATTACTGTGCGAGCTGTTGCGGAGCACTGGTTTTTGCTAGAGATTTATTAGGTTCTTAGAATGGAAATGATTGCTTGCAATTTGGACTTCAACCCTTGAAGATACCCTTTTTGTGTGAACTTCCAGTTTTCCTTCTAACTACAAAATTAATATGAACAGGGGGAGAAAAATACAGAAGATAAGAGGGAGAGTAAAGACTTCACTTTTTGAAGCTCGTTAAAGTTTCAAAACCAAGCTCAAATAAGCTACTACTTGGATCGTCTTGCTTATGATTTATGAAAAGTACAAACTAATCAGAGATCGGCTCGCGTTCGGGTCGATTAAGACATGTCGGGGATAATGATTGAATTTTCTTCTCAGTTATCGCAGTCTCAGTTTACCTTTGTACTTGAAGCTTGATTTCCATGAGTTAGATGGGTTAAAGCTTACTCAGGAACTTAAAATGCCTTCCTATCATTTCAAGGAAACTATCTTGGTGCAAGAGAAAACTCTGAAAAGAGACTTTCACGTGGCTTCAGATGTTGCACGTAAAGATATCCATGTGGACCTATTTGAGCCCACCGGTGCAATTTTTTTTTATTTTCTTTGGTAGTGTATTGAATGTTACACATATATCTACTACATAATCATGGCAATCTTGAAAAACTTATTTAGCTGCCGCAATGCTTCTTAACAACCTCATGTTAGGTGTACCCTTTCTTTGTATTATAAAACCTTGACTTACAGTAATGATTCGAGATAGTTGGCATGTGACATAGAAAGAAAACTATGTGCTTCTATCTACTTTCCTCCAATTCCATTCCACATCTTATTTGGGAATAGTTTGTTGAATGCTAGGCATTTATCTTTTAGATTGCCAACTTGAGAATGCGCACCTCCTCAAGTTCCTTATAGCTCCCAAGGTCAAACAATACCTTTCTACCTTTCTTAGAGAAGTGTTCGGCAGTTCTTTTCTAAGGTCATATTCGCATAGCTATATGCTGCCGCGGGTAGCCTCTGTTTCCAAATTTGTTAGGATGAGTCAGTAATATCTCTTGTTCAATAGCACGTCCATCTTATCTTTCTCATCTTCACATGCCAACTTGGTCCTTTTCAAGCTTGAATATGAGCACAAAGCAATTCTTTTTTCTTGTTGCAAGTAAAAATGCAGGCAACTCCATTCATGCTTTCCAAAGACAAGATAGAGCTACAGTTTGCAACAAACTGCTAAGGTAAGATAACTACTTGTAGATACAAATTCTAGAACATAGTGGTACATTTATTTTAATTCCTTGAATGCTACATCTTTTGAGTTTGGTCACTTCTGGCATTGCCATTTTCAGAATCTTGTTTCTTCTGCATAAGTTAGAATACGATGCTTGATGGAAGTTTTTTTTTTTTTTAATTCAAATGCCTTGAATGCTACATCTTTTGACTTTGGTCACTTTTGGCATGCCGTTTTCAAAATCTTGTTTCTTCTGCATTAGTTAGAAATACGATGCTTTGTGGAAGTTTTTCAGCTAGTTTTTGCATTTGAAACTTTTTTGGTTTTTTGCTGTCACTGTTGATGGTTAAGTCTTGGTTAAGCGATTTAAGAAGGGTAAGTGGTTAAGAACTTCACTAATTGGTTTGATAGGGTCAGTAATTTAAGAAGTTCTGTCGTCTTCTTCCATCACATTTTCTTTTGACTGATCTATTCTTATGCTTTGCTAATCATATTTTGCTTGGTCCAGTTGTTGAAGTTTGGGCTACTGCCAAGTTTGAGAATGTAGATCTAAGTTAGGAGGCAACCATGGTGTAAGTTGTGCTGAAGATGAGGTTCACACCTAGTCGTACACTATGGGACTAGTCCGACTAGTAATTCTGAAGGATTTTCTTTTTTGTTTATTTTACCCTTTCTTTTCTGTTTTAGCTAATGCTTGAGGAGTTTATCATAATACATCCGTAGCATGAAATGGAAAATTCATGAACTAACGGTGTTGCTTTTGTTTCATGCATGCGATGACATTCTGTAGGTTTTATGCACTGATGAGAGTCCAACTGGAAAATTCAATCTTTCGAACGCCAACCTACCAAATGGAAGTATGAGAGTCCAGACTACAAGCAGTTGTTAGGAATGTTAAAGCCTTAGCTATCTTTTGTTTGGTAAAGCATTTGCTATCTTTAAATTTGAAACAAATTTGTATGTAGCTTTTTCGTTGGCATTGTGGTGTTGGTCATGAAATGGAAAGAATTCAGATGACATAATAATATGCTTTGATCAGAGAGTGTCGTTGAATCTGCACGTATTGCTTTTTTTCCTTTCTCCGTCCATTTGTTTAATTAGGCTCTGTAGTTTATTCCTTGTCTCTGGTCAGGTTTGGTGTGTAGACATGTTGGGTACGGTGATGTAAGTTGAGGGCCACGAGTCCTTTTTGAGAAGTCGAATCGGTTCTGAGTCGAAACGCTATCTACAGTCGTTGAATTTTACTCTATCTGTTATAACTTCATTGAAGAGGCTCTATTTCTTTGACAAAAAAAGAAAAGAAAAGAAGAGGCTCAATTTAATCAAAAAATTCCCTATCTTTTTTATTTTCTTTTTGCTAAAATTTCGATATTTCCAAATATCCGGGTAAAAGTCATAAATTTTTTATTTCCCCGATTCCTTTCGTCGAGATGAACCAACAATTTTGACAACCGCAAAGATTTACTCCTAGCCACATGGTTTTGCCCCTGGCCGCAAAGAATTAATTCTGGTCGTGAAGAATTGCTCTGGGCCGCTAAAAATTACTCCTGGCTGTGAAGAATTACTTTTGGACATAAAGAATTACTCCTGACCGCGAAGAATTTTTTCAGGCTGCAAGCATTTACTCCTGGCTACAAAGACTTGCTCATGGCCACAATGAATTAATCATGACTGCGAAGAATTGCTCCTATTTGCAAAGAATTACTCCGGCCGCAATTTTTTGCTCCTGGCCACAAAGTTTTGAAAGCGTGACATGTTTTGATCTCAGGAAGCTGAACTCAAAAAAATACTTATTTGGTTGGGAAGAGAGGACTTGGTAAACAAATTTAATTTTTTGAGGAGAAATCTTTAATAAAAGAAAAAGAGAACTAAATTATTACTCTTAGCATACTCTTTTATGAAAACTATTTAAAAGGTGGCATAATGGATGAGCAAAAGGCATAACAATGAATGTTACTAAACCATCATTTCTTTCTCTTTTATGTACACAATTTTTTGATATATCCTTCTCAGATTACATTAAAACTTATTACACATACTACATTAAAGCTAGAATGTGAAGGAAATATCAAATATATCAACATAAGACTCTAGCTGATCAACTAGCTATTACCAAAAAAAAACATAAAATTGGAACAATAGTAGCAAAGGAAAAGATTCATCTTTCCTTTTCTGACATAAGACTCTAGCTGTAGGTTTTCTTTGTACCTAGTATTCATGGTTGGTGGTATCTTCTGCTTGCTTGCATCCACATTCTTGGGCTTTCTTCTTTCTCTTCCAAAGGCACAAGATTCAGCAGGTGAGCAAAACTAATAGTAACAAAAATTAAATAGTATAGCAATTCAACAGTCACTCCATTCCATTCTCAGAAAAAGAAAAGAAGGGTCATCCCACACAATTGATTAGTTACTCCACATGAACCATATTTCCACATAAGAGTTTTCTTGATTGCAACCACAAAGATCAAAGTACACACTTTGAAACTAAAAAGCTAAGAAGAGGTGCCTGTGGTTAGCACAAACTCATGTGACATCATAAACGAATGCTGGAATCAAATTGGAAAATCATTCGATAAATAGACTCGTATACAGTGTTTAACCTTCTGGTAGTGTATGCCAACAATTACCCAACCAGAAAGCTTAACCAAAAATGAGGGATTTGGCTCAACTGAATAATGTATAATCCCAAATATATCCAAACTACGTCGTTTAGACAAAGCAAAACTTACACCGGGCAGGTAATGAAGACCTAAACCATGTGCCAACTCCACATTCTGCATATTTGTCAACAGTTGACTTGTTATGAGATCTTCCGCATCTCTTCAAACTCACCCGCCGATTGGAAGAGTGATATTATGGAACTCTTCCATAGGCTATAATTTAGGCTCCCTTTTGTTTCCTTGCCACTTTTCTGTTCTTGGCCAATTTGGAGGCAACACTGGGTCTATGACTAGCCTCTTGAAAATTTTCTTCCTTTCGTGTGCTACATTTGCGTATTTCGGCTAGCTGTGGGGTGCCCATTAAAATTCCTCTTGTTTCTTGCATTTCCACGTGGTTGACCCTCGGTTCGTCGATCAGCAATACAAATGCCAGCCTTTTTCACAAGCTTCATCCCCCGCTCCCTAAATCTAGATTCCACTGTACCATCTTCCTCAGATGGAAAACTAGGTTTCTCGCATTTCCTCTTCCGTTGCATCCTAAATGAAATGAAAGTTAACAAATAGTGAGAAATTTGACCAAACAGAGAATTTGAATATGTAAAAGTTTCTTTGTCGTTCTTATAACAAACACGCATCCTGGGAGATGACTCCAAAACCTCCGGATCCATATCAGTAGCGCTACTTTCCTTCGAACTTGCTTAGCCATGTGGATTTTGAAACAATAGTACAGTGCACATTTTTCAATGTCTATTGTCTCGAATTATTGATAAAATAATTAATTCATTCAATGTCACCTATAACGAATTCAGGAGAAACCGGAACAAAAAGGACAGTTTACCTCCAAAACACTTTTGACAAAATTCCGATGTTTTTCTGGTGTAACTTAACTGGGTCTGAACCACACCTGCGCATGAGGATCTACAGAATGACAGTGACCTATACTAGTGATGAAATACACATTTATATCACTCACACAAAAGCAGAAGCAAGAAACATCTACACAAATACTTCAAAATTGAACATGTCTAAAACCAAAATTAGACATGCCTTGGCTCTAAAGTGATGCCGGGAGATAGATAACCATGAGACAACTTCATTGACAATACCAAGTAAAGCACACATTAAAGGAAATTTTTAAACGGGAAATTGCATGAATGTTGTCCAAATAGAGGTGCTTATATGAATGGTAAGGATGTATTCAGGATATGTCTTGGTGCGTGGAACAAACATTCAATCAAGCAGCTCCGTTATTTTCTAACCACTACGGAAATTGCATGAATGTTAGTCAAGTAGAGGTGCTTATATGAATGGTAAGGATGTATTCAGGATATGTCTTGGTGCGTGGTACAAACATTCAATCAAGCAGCTCCGTTATTTTCTGACCACTATGCAAAGTCAACAATAAGACATCTTCCCACAACCATCGTTTTCTCTTTTTAATTTGAATTGAAAGAACATGCATAACTCGTTAATTGATTCAATATCAAAGTGCATCTCTAGCTGAGGGACAGAATGGTGGTTCAGAAACCAAGTGATGCTGCCCAGCACCATTTTGAGAATTTCCTAAAGAGGAAGAGTTACCACATATCCCCGACGCAGTTCTGGCAAAGAAGATGGGATTTCTGCAACAATAAAGCCAAGTACATAAAATGTACCTCATCTACGACGGCATAAGGGGGTATTTCTAGCTTGACGACCTTGTAGAAACCAATTCAAAGAATCTACAAGGACGTAAGCAAAAAAACCAAAAACACAAAAAGAGAGTAATGTTCATGTCCAAATGCCTGAAGCACATGACATATTTCCATAGAATATAAACAAGTCAAAATGGATAAAGAAACAACCCACAAAATCAAGCTCATAATTGGCATAATGGAGAAGAACAATGAGTTTTTAAGAAATGGATACCAGCAATTTGACTCAATTGAACGCTGATGCTGTGCTGCGGCAAATCTGCTTTCCGTATGCCACTCAATTGAACGCGGACGCTGTGGCTACCTCCGTCGTAGTCTACGAATACCTTCTTCTGCTTCCATGCCTCTTCTTCCTTCCTTTTCGCGTTCTTCGATTTTACTGGGAGTGTTGTTAGGTTTAGCGGTGTTTGGGGGTTTGAGCCGAAGAAATGTGGATGGTGGAAGGTGTCCATGGAGAGAGAGACAGACAGACAGACAGACAGACAGACAGACAGAGGGAGGATAAACCCCTGTTCTAGTTTTTGACTTTAGATTTCCAGTGGGTTTATATTCCACCCAATAACCGGCGGAAAGAGAAACCAAAACTCGCATATAACGGACGCGATCTTAACCAAAAACGACGTCGTCCGTAAGCGTCAGGACTTCTCATTTTGACGCTGCGAAGTCCCTTGAAACAAGAATTTGTCAAATTGTGAGCTTAATAGGGTTTACGTTTACGATCCAAAATGTTCATATTGAAGATATTTTGATGAAGACAAACCTGGAAACAGATTTCTTGAATCGAATGCTTTTTGATATATAATCGGAGACAATAATTGAGAATTTTTTTTTGTGAAAATAAACTTGGATGCACGGTATCAAACCCATTTCAACAGGAGAAAGGTTAGTTTTGAATTTGTCAAATTGTGATCTCATTTTGATTTTTCTCAGTGATCAAAATCGCTCAACTTGTAGAGCTTGTCCAGAAGATCCATGGTGTCAAAGATGTTATAAATCTAATGCTGATTGATTCATAATCGAAGACGATCAAAGTGAATTTCTTTTTATGAAAATAGATTTTGCTACACTGTATCATTTAAGCTAATATATTCACCCGACGAAGGGATGTCGCGACGGCGAGGTTGTCCCGCGGAGAAGGATTCTCACTCCATTGTAAAACATCACTTCTAATCTTCTAATCCGTCAACACAATCTGATACCCAGTAAGCTAATTTCGATTCTCTTTAGCTTTCATTGTTCTTGGCAATAATTTCTTGCTCCATTGCTTGTTTAAATTGAGGCAATTGTCATCTACTTTCATGTGTATAACTGTAGGAGCTTTTGCGAGCATTGGTTTTGCTAGAGATTTTTAGGTTCTTAATTAGAACGAAAAGGATTGCTTTCGGTTCGGACTTGATCCCTTGAAGTTACCCCCTTCTTTGTGTGAATTTCCAGTTTTCCTTCTACATACATAGTGAATGTGGGCATAAAGTTACAGAGGAAAAGAGGGAGATAAAGCCTCCAATTTTTTTGAAGCTCGTTGAAGTTTCAAAGCAAGCTCGAATAGGTTACTACTCTGCTCGTCTTGCTTGTGATATATGAAAATTTAAACTGCTCGTGTTCGGCTCGATTAAAACTCATTTTAGATGGAAGACTTGGATTCAGCAGTAGATCGACATCAGTTACTGGGTAAATGTGCTTTTCTAGAAGTATAATTGACAACTTGTACTTTTTTGCAGACTGGAATTCAAAGCTGCGACAAACAATAGGTGGAAATGTTTCCAACTTAGGTCCACAGATGAAGCTTGCAACAAGATCAGTACTGGAATGCTTTCCAGACATGGAGATCCCTACACTCTGATTATCAGTCGAAAGGTCTTTTATTTATTCCCCATTGTTCTTCCAGATAAAAATGTTCACTTTGAGGACGACCGAATAGTAGGATTGAGCCCTGCTTTCTCATGCTAACTTATCATTAGCATGAGAAAACATCATTACTTGCTTTATAATAGTTGCATCAGTCCTGTTGGTGTATCTCAAAATGTTATTTTCTCCCTTTAGACCATATTCAAAAAATACCCACTACAATCTTACATAGGTTTTTTGCTTCCAGGAATATCAGATTGGTAGCAATGGGAATTTGCAAGGAGTCGGGCTCATCATAAACATGGAACCTAAAACTAGGCATTTGGTAAGTGAACCCCATGATCACTGTCTTCTGGTTCTCACGCTCGATTAAAGTGCAGCATTGCAAAGGAGACTTTGTACATGTATGTAATGCTCAAATAGGAGGCAATAACATTGATCATAATGTTCAGTTTTATGAATGGGGATGAAGAATATGCATTTTACTTCTCCCTGACAGGGTTTGCAAGTATGAAGCTTTTTTTTTTTGGTTGTTGGACGAGTAGTCCATCTCGAAACACATGCCGTTCTATAAATTGTTCACTGAGGAAAACAAAGAAGGAAGTTTTTAGTATGTTATGTTGCACATTCTACGGAAGAGTCTTAGAAAGCATGACGCCTACGACAATTCCTTTAAGTTTTTGGAGAATGTCGGCTACTCTCTCTCCTATGTCTGTCTGGACAATTTTCCGTGGTTTCCATGATCTTAAGCTGCCAAATTTTCAGGTTGTTGTCTTGTGTAGAGGCCCTAGAGGGTGGTCAGTGGTCTAGCTGCTCGTGCTGGTATACATGAAGGGGTTGAGTTAGTTGTGATAAATGGTGTGTTTTAATCACATTGTCTCCTCGCCAACTCATGAATCTGAATAAAGTTCTTTGGTTTTAAAGGTGTTTTGACTAGAGCAAACAAAAATAGCTGCCAAATTGACTCGGTATACTTTTTTAAATTTTCAGGTTGTTTTCTTGTGTAGTGGCCCTAGAGGTTGGTCAGTGGTCTAGCTGCTCGTGCTAGTATACATGAAGGGGTTGAGTTAGTTGAGATAAATGGTGTGTACTAATCACATTGTCTCCTTGCCAACTCATGAATCTGAATAAAGTTCTCTGGTTTTAAAGGTGTTTTGACTAGAGCAAACCAAAATAAGCCTTGTTTCCATTCAATCGGAGTTGGCTTTTCTATCTGCTATGAATGAGCAATTTTATTATCTTGTACTCTTAAATCTTGTTGACTTGGTTCGAATTAACTGAGAGGCATTTGTGAAACTCTAAGTTATACGGCTTTTGAGAAAGTACCATTAAAAATTTGGTGACTGCAATGGATTTACATTATTAAGTGGCTGTCATTAACATCTGAAATTTGCTATATTAACTATCCCAGATTTTCTTGAAGGTCAATCTACCTCAGGAGATTATTAAGCATTCCCCTATATCCAGCACGATCATCCATCATAGAACTCAAGAGGGCCATCTATTAAAGACTGGATATGTGAAGATATTAGTTCTATCTCTGGTAGTTTTACATCATTTGTCTCTTGCCCTTACCATCTTTTTACATTTTGTCATTCAATATATATTTTTTCAGGTGTTGTATAAAACCACTTTATTCTTATTAGACAGAATGCTGCTGTTGATATGGAGAACACAGTTCTTGAGATGGAGGATCAGGGGGTAGAATCATACATACTGGACTTGCGGAAAATCCGGTAACTTCGTGATTCTTAACCAACATGGAGAAATTTCTCATGCTTCGTTTGGGTCATGAATTTGTAGATTTTGTATGGAGGGAAAGGGAAATGGTGGTGCAAGTTAGAAGAATATTTGGTCCGCTCACTTCGTACCTTCTAGAGTAATATTTTCCTTTACCTTTTCTCGTCCCTCCGCCATTCTCATACACGGGCTTAAATTTAATAGTGTCTTCCTCTATTATTCAGAATGTTGCAAGTTGTTTAACAGGGAGGCTTGCGTCATTCCCTTTGTTATCAATTCGTAAAGTGGGTTGTGTACAAATTTAGGAGCATTGTCTTTGCCAACTTATAAATTCCTTGAGATCAACTGTTTTTTCAAATTAGGTTAGAAGCAATGAAATCAGTTTTACCCACTAATTACCTGATATATGTAGGTTGGAAAGAAGATATATATCCAGTGATTAGTCGGACCAAGCTCCTTGTTACTGTTCTCATTAAAGAACCGTTACTTTCCAATTATGTTAGACCCTGTGCAGAGCAATTCTTTTTCTTTGCAACTCGGTACCGGTCCAAAAAACTGGCTAATTGGTGGACTAATTTTTAGTGCACTAGAGCGGCCGAACTATAATCAGGGCAAAATCCCGGTTGAATTGCCCCAAACAGAAATTAATAGTAGCATACATGAAAAAACCTATCTTTGCAAAATGCAATTATCTTAGACCCCGTAAAATGTCTCCAACTCCTGAGAGTTGCGTTTGTGTTTTGGTCAGGGTTGCGTTTGGTGGTTTGTTTCTCTAGTTTTCTTGGTGTCTTGTCCAGGGGTGGGTTTGGGTAGTTGGTGCAGTGTCTTTTTGTCCTATTGAAGCTGTTTGCTCTGTTATGCTGTGGTGGTTCTCAACTGGTGCTGGCAAGCTTCGGTGTAGTTCAACAAGCTATATTGGTTGCTTTCTTGTTGGTGCTTTGGCGGATCTTTGCCATCTATTCTGAGGCCAAATATTTCGTATCTCCTGGTGTCTTTATACGTCATGTGATGTTGCTGCTGCTGCTCTATTTTACATGTCCTGTTGCTGTGGTTTTCGATTGTTGTGATACACTACTAGTCATGCTCTTTGCGGCCACTCTATGTTGATGTTTGGCCAATGACACTGCTCAATCTGCTATACGTTCATGCTTCTGCTACGTTCATGTTGTGGCCTCAATCCTGAGCTATTCCATTTGGCTCAGTTGATGCCTCTATTATCGGGGCATCACTCTCGCTCTTGGAGCTCAGACACTGCTGTTATTCCTAATCCCCAGGTGTTTCTCCCCTGCTTTTGGAAGTGCTACTCGAAGGGCTCAGTTTTGGTCTCATCTACACATTCTACCTTTACTTTTTGGTGTTGGAACATATTGCACATGGAGTTGATTTATGAGGCAACTATGTTATTATTTTTCTATGGTTGGTCGAGGATTATGGAGTTGTATTGAATTGATTCTTTGCATGTACCCGAGGCAATAAAACCATTTTGATTTATTTGTTAATTCTCACTTTTCTAGTTGAACATTTACAGGAGTCTGAATTCAAAGTTGATGGTAGCCAACATGTGAGAGAAATTAACACTGATTTTAGTCTTGTGTTACAAGAAGAACATGGACGAAGCTGGGATTATGCCCGGGAAAATTATAGAAACTGTATTCCAACTCAAAAGTTTATGCTGCTAGGTGTCAAGATTTCAAGTGATCGTTCACCTCACTTCTGACCAATATTGAACTTGTATTATCCAACATCTCCCTTAGTCCCGTAGCCAAGAGCTAGGCTATTACTGGAGCAACTTCATGGGCAATCGAGGATGAGTCCACAACATACCACTTTAGATTGAAATCCAGATCTCCATTCCATATTATGAACCAGAGGATCCAATTTCCACTCTCTGTTGTGGTCAGCAGATGAGGAGATCAAATCTTGGAAAGATGCAGTCGACAAATCAAACTTTAATAGAACAGCATTTTATCGGCTTTTACATCTATGTCACATGCCATTGAGTGGCTAAAAATTTGATTTTGGAGCTCAAAATCAGCTGCACTAACATGTGGAAAAATAGAAAAAAAGAAAAAGAAAAAAGAGAGCTCTTGCCAGATGATCAGACAAAAAGGGAACAATCCAATTTGAGTAGTTGATCAATTAGTTAAAATGTTAGCTAATTAGATCTAAACTCCAAAGCGCAAAAAAGGCTAGCCACAAAAAATAATTGGACGAGATAGAATTGCAACGGTATTTTTTTTAATTGGACGAACAACATCATATCATTATGTAGTAAAGCCGCTCTAGAAACATCATGAGCAAACTTAACATCTAGTCTAGGTACCTTAATAGCAATTCTTACAAATTTAAAAAAAAGAAAAGAGAAAATGGAAATCAAAAACTGCATTTGAAGGTTAGAACTAGCTTTATTTGGTTTGTTTAGACCTTGTACAAAAACCAGGCAATCTGTGTGAATGCTCACTACTTCAATCCCATTGTTGATGGCCCGTTCCAGCACTTGCAACCCTGGCGCGATTTGTGCCAAAGCCGCTGAAGATGCTGGAATAAAGTCAACTTGTTGCATCAGATTAGTTCCCCTTTTCCCTTTCTTACCCAAGCAGCGCCACTCATCAAATCAGAATTCCAAGCTCCATTCGTCACAAAAATACAAGGACTCAGCCGTTCCTCTTCTACATTTTGCTTGAAAAACGTAAGGCACCTACTTTTAGCAGTCATAGTAATAGCTCCTCGAATCTGCAAACAAACTCTGACCTTTCCACATTCAACATCTTTGGCTTGCGGTCCAGACTAGTTCCCAAACCTGCAAAAAACGAGCTAAAGCATCATCAACTTTACAGCAGTCCCCTCTAAAAAGCACACTTCACGCATACACCAAATTATTCACATTAAACACAATAAGTCCCAGATTACTTCTTTGTTCAGCGCCTCCTTGATCCAACCTGCAAGCCACATCAAAATTAAAGCACAGAAGGCGAAGCTCTCCATTATCTTTTGGAGAAAGAACATTGGGAGAACAAATGTTTTATGGTCCCCAACGCACTCCCACACATCGGACATTCTGGCGTGACTTCCATTTTCCTTCTCAACAAAGCATCCTTAACAGCGAGAATATGATGGATGACCTTCCGAATGAATAATTGAAGCTTGGGTGGAAGCCCAAAACGCCAAACCTTTCCACAAAAAGTCAAACTTGAGCTGCTCCTCTCTTAGAACAAGTGCATGCTTCTCAAAAAAACTGCAACAAGTAAGCTGATTTAACAGTGAAAACACCATCCTTGGTATGCTCCCATGCAAGTTCAACCTCAACATCTCTTCGCGGTATATACAGGTACAAAATCTAATGCGCCACCTCCTCTGGAAACAGAACTGAAATCAGTGGGCTCTCCTCCACTGACGAGTCTGAGCGTTAAACATATCTGCCAACTTGAAAAAAGAAACCCCCTACATAAGTGAGAATTAGCCTCACTCAGCATCCTGATCAAGTCGGTTTGTGCAAAGTAATATCCACGAGAGCAACAAAGACGGAGCTGAACGACTGAATAATCTCCCCTATCATAAGCCAACCTCGAATTGAATCGAGAGATATATAACTGGGTCAATTTTTCATTTTTTTCAAATCTTTGTGCCAAGACTAGGCACGTCGGCTAAAGATTACCTAATAGGGGAAGCATGCTTTCTTCCTTTCATAAGCAAAATACAAAACCTTCATATGGCCTCGGCCCTCATAGATACTGTGGCCAATCTTTCCTTCAAGATTCAGAGCCTTAGTTTGTCTCATTCGCCAACTTCAACTGGCTGAAGAACTCGATCATGCAGCACGTATCCTGGCTGCAGCACAAAAAGCACATTATACCATTTTGCTTGTTAATGACCATTTTGCGTGCGTGAGAGAGAGAGAGAGAGAGAGAGAGAGAGAGAGAGAGAGAGGTTTGCAAAAGAAGTCACTCTTCTGATTTGTTGGAATAGAGGGATCAGATGTTTCAAAATCTAATACTTACTAAAACGTAAAACAAAAGACCCAAAAACCCACCCCGTTTCCCCCCAGTTTTGGGGGCCTCTTGTTTGATAAGTTCTCTGGTGGAATTCTTCCAAATATGGTCCATTTTTTTTTCACGGTTCATTTAGTCGAGATGAACCAAAGAATGTATAAGATATGACCCAAAGAAGAGTTAAAGTTCACTAAAAAGAAAAAGATTCAAAAAAGTTGGCTTTTAAACATCCCAAACGGATCCGTAATGCATCAGGCAGAAGGTTACTCAGGTTTCAGGGCGAAGGGATCTACTTTACTATTTCAAAAGAAGGTTCAAAGTATAATTCAAGATTCTTGCATACACAGTAGATTCAAGAATAGCTCAAAGAACAGAAATGCAAGACCATGGAGGAGGGGGAGAGAGAGAGAGAGAGAGAGAGAGAGAGAGAGAGAGAGAGAGAGAGAGAGAGAGAGAGTAATGTGAAGATTAAAGCAGCTTAAACCTTTCGGCAAATTATTGAAGCCAAACGGAAATTACATGCTACACGCTGAAAGCTTGCAGCATAGCCGAAAAAGCAATGGCATCTGGTTGGACATTATTCATTCCCATTTCTTCGAGTAGTGCAGCCGCTTTTTCCCAATCCCCTGAAGTTAGAAACTTTCAATTCAGCTTATAGAGAGTATCCTTCTTGTTATTGTCTTAACTTTCAGCAGTTAACCAAACCATCTTACCTACAGAAGTGCATGCATGTATCGTTGTGGTATACGTCACGACATCAGGAGAACAACCTGCCACCTTCATCGTGGTGAAGGTAGATTCTGCTTCTGTGAATCAACTCTGAAAAGTTGTAGAAAAGAGGATGCATATATCACATTACTTGAACTCAAAAGTTACGGTAGTGATTACACAGAGATAAGGTTTCCAAAATACTTGCTAGTTTACTGTAGGCATATATCACAGCTGAGTACACCTCCTTGGACCAAGGGATTTTCAAACCCATCATCTTGTCAAGAAATACAAGTTACAACAACCTCTTATTAGCACAGTGTAAGTAACCGAATCAGGTTTAACTTTATTTTTCTTCATAGATCTATATAATTCTGTAGCTTTCTCATGGTCCCCGAAATTCATATAACTTCCAATAGCAGCATTATAAGCAATTGCGTTCAACAAAATGCCTCACAACTCAGCCGCTGAGAGTATAGAATCAATCTTGACCCTTTGACCAACTCGCCCACAGGCAGCCAAGAGGGTACAAATAGAGACAATGTTTGGGTGGACCCAATTTTGCTCCATATCATGGAGCACATCGAAAGCTTTGGCTAGAAAACCATTGGATCCATAAGCATTAATTAGTGCATTGTAACTAACCACGTTTGGCTTGCAATTACTTCGTTTCATCAAGTGAAATACTTCCCTTGCCTTTTTAGGTTGCTCGGATCTTCTGTAAGCATTGAGCAAAGACGTGTAAGAGACAACATTAGGGCGAAAACCATTTTTCTTCATCTCACTAAAAATTGATAGGGCCTCTTCATTCACACCATGTGAAGCATAGGCACCTATTAAAGAATTATAAGTAACAATATTGGGTTTTAGGCCTTCTCGAAGCATGGAGTTGAAAACAACCTTGCAATGAATTGAGGCTAGTGAATGTCACAATATCAGGTTTACATTCTGATCTTTTTTCCCTCATTGAATTGAACATTTCAACACCTTGCGCATAATGTCCAAGCTTTATAAGGCAATGTATCATGATATTATGGGTAGTTGTGTCAGGACGGATATTGGTCCCTTTCATAAGGTGGAAATCGGAGACGGCTTTCAAATACCAGGCTCCTCTTTTGAAAGCCAATAGAGAACAATAATGTGAGTTACCAGATCAAGCCCAGCATCGTATTCTAACTTATGCAGAAGAAACAAGATTCTGAAAACGGCAATGCCAGAAGTGACCAAACTCAAAAGATGTAGCAATCAAGGCATTTAAATAAATGTACCACTACGTGCGAGAATTTGTACCTACAAGTAGTTATCTTACCTTAGCGGTTTGTTGCAAACTATAGCTCTATCTTGTCTTTGGAAAGCATGAATGGAGTTGCCTGCATTATTGCTTGCAACAAGAAAAAAGAATTGTTATGTGCTCATATTCAAGCTTGAAAAGGACCAAGTAGGCATGTGAAGATGAGAAAGATAAGATGGACGTGCTATTGAACAAGAGATATTACTGACTCATCCTAACAAATTTGGAAACAGAGGCTACCCGCGGCAGGATATAGCTATCCGAATATGACCTAAGAAAAGAACCGCCGAACACTTCCCTAAGAAAGGTAGAAAGGTATTGTTTGACCTTGGGAGCTATAAGGAACTTGAGGAGGTGCACATTCTCAAGTTGTTAGTCTGAAAGATAAATGCCTAGCATTCAACAAACTATTGCCAAATAAGATGTGGAATGGAAGTGGAGGAAAGTAGATAGAAGCACATAGTTTTCTTTCTATGTCACATGCCAACTATCTCAAATCATTACTGTAAGTCAAGGTTTTATAATACGATGACAACAAGGGTTATCCAACCAGTACATAAGAAAGGGTACACCAAACATGAGGTTAGTAAGAAACATTGCGGCAGCTGAATAAGTTTTTCAAGATTGCCATGATTATGTAGTAGATATATGTGTAACATTCAATACACTACCAAAGAAGATTAAAAAAAAAAAATTGCACTGGTGGACTCAAATAGGTCCGCATGGATATCTTTACGTGCAACATCTGAAGCCACATGAAGGTCTGTTTTCAGAGTTTTCTCTTGCACCAAAATAGTTTCCTTGAAATGATAGGAAGGCATTTTAAACTCATGAGCAAGCTTTAACCCATCTAACTCACAAAAATCAAGCTTCAAGTACAAAGGCAAACTGAGACTGCGATAGAGAGAGCAATAGAGATAGGGAGAAGAAAATTTAATCATTATCCCCGACATGTTTAATCGACCCGAACGCAAGCCGATCTCTGAGTAGTTTGTACTTTTCATAAATCATAAGCAAGACGATCCGAGTAGTAGCTTATTCGAGCTTTGTTTTAAGACTTTAACGAGCTTCAAAAAGTGAAGTCTTTACTCTCCCTCTTATCTTTTGTATTGTTTCCCCCTGTTCATATTAATTATGTAGGTAGAAGGAAAACTGGAAGTTGACGCAATCATTTGCATTCTAAGAACCTAGTAAATCTCTAGCAAAAATCGGTGCTCCGCAACAGCTCGCACAGCAATACACACAAAGCAGTTGACAATTTTCCCAATTTAAACATGCAAAGGAGCAAGAAATTTCTTGTTCATTGTCGCAGATTACTAGGTCATCAACAGATTAAGGTAAAATTCAAGTGACCATGAAATCTCTCATAATAAAACACAATTCTTGTCAAGAATAGAAATTATTTCCAAGAACAATGAAAGCTAAAAAGAATCGAAATTAGCTTACTGGGTATCGGATTGTGTTGACGGATGGAAGATTAGAAATGGAGTGAGAATTTTTTTCTACTGAGCAACCTCTCCGTCGTCGACGACGTCCCTTCGTCGGAGTTTTCTAAGTAGCTGATAGGATGGGTATGATACAACGTGGCCAAATCTATTTTAATAAATACAAATTCACTTTCATCGTCTTCGATTATGAGTCCTTCAGAACTATATTCAGTGATCTTTCACATTGTGTATCTTCTTGACAAGCTCTGCTCGTTGGACGATTTCGATCGTGGAAATAAATCGAAACGAGATTACAATTTGACGAATTCAAAACAACCTTCCTCTGTGTGGAAATGAGTTTGATACAGTACAGCCAAGCTTATTTTCAAAAAAAAAAATTTACGCTTATCTTCTCCGATTTTATATCAAAAAGCATTCAATTCGAGCAATCTGATTCAAGGTTTATCCTCATAAAATGATCTTCAATATGAATAATATGGATCATAAAAATGAACCTTAATAAGCTCACAATTCCACAAATTCTTGTTTCAAGAGACTTCGCAGGGGCAAGATGAGAAGTCTCAACGAGTACGGGCGACGTCGTTTTAACAGAACGCGCGTCTGCCTTATGCGAGTCTCTAATGATTGCCCCTCATCGTTGTTTTTTTCCTTTTGAGTGATAGCAGCAGTCATCGTTCCAATTTCCCCCCAAGATCGATCTCTCTCTCTCTCTCTCTCTCTCTCTCTCTCTCTCTCTCTCTGTGTACATGATCATTGTATTTCACTAAATCTTCCTTCACAAATGGGCGTCAATCCTCTGCGAGCTGATTCTGGCCTCTCATTTACAGGTATGCAAAAGCTCATTTTTTATCCGAATTGTATTCAATTCAACTGAGGCTATTGATTTCATCATTTCGCATTACCTAATTTAATTAAGGTCGATCTTCGTTTTCAGTTCTTGGATTTTATTTTGCTTTTTGTTGCAATTCTGGTTATTATCACCCAAACTTTAACTTTTCCTTTCTCTAGATGTACGGTCATGTACCTATGTGGAATGGAATATCTCGAGTTTAGGATAGTTTCCGTATAGGAAAACTTAGAATTGTTATTGCCCTATTTGATTAGCGGCCAGATCTTTAGCTGTCTGGTTAAAAACTGAATAGTTTGTTCAAAAATGCCGGGCACACCGCGCACACATCAAGTTTATCTCAAGTTTTCGAAGCATTCAATGACGTACATATCTTTTTGTATTGGTATTCGTCGTGGGACTGCATTACTTTTCCATTGGTGCACACCGTCTTAGTTATTGCTAGGATCCACGTACACGCACAATGACTTTTTTATGTGATATGTACTTCTCTGCATAGACTTGAGTGACTGACTACTGTTCAATTCGGAGTTAATGATTAATGACTTCTACTTCGCGTTGTCAGATAGTTTTGCTACATTACCCATAGCGCGAAGTGAGGATATCTTTGTATGTTTTTCTTTTAATGCTCAGACTCATCAGTGGAGGAGCCCACTGATTTCAGTTCTGTTTCCAGAGGAGGTGGCGCAATAGATTTTGTCCCTCTATATTCCTCGAAGAGATGTTGAGGTTGAACTTGCATGGGACTCATGGGAGCATACCAAGGATGGTGTTTTCACTGTTTTTTATTTTTTATTTTTTTTGAGCTGCATGGTGTTTTCACTGTTAAATCAACTTACTTGCTGCAGTTTTTTGAGAAGCATGCCCTTGTTCTAAGAGAGGCTATGAATATCATGGACGACATGCTTCATGCAGCTGCGGGTATTTGTACTCTTCTCCCTTAGTGTTTGTAAGATGTTGGACCTGTATCAGTTTGGATTTTAGGTGTTGTTTAATAAATTGAGAATTCTGAAAGTAAATACTGAAAATTAATTTGCTAAATTATTACACAACTTATTTGATACAAGAAGCTAAAATCTCAACTGTATTGTTTAAGAAAGTTTTAAATATGGAGGTTATGCGCTGGTGGTGCTGTTGGTGGCGATAGGCATAGAGGTAGTTGTGAGTGGTGTGATGGTGGTGGTATTGGTGATGTGTTGAGGTGACGGTAATAGTCATATACGGTGGAGTGGCGGACGAGGGTGGTGTTTGTGGCTCTAGCAGGGACATGAAGGCAATTATGAATGGTTTTATGGTGGTGGTTGTGATGTGGTGTGGCAATGCAAATTGTGGTATAGTTGGAGAGGCAGTGGCGGTATGGCGTGACAGAGAGATGGTGGTGGTGGGGATGGGGGGTGGGTGCGATATGGTGCATGAAGGTAGTATAGTGAGTGGTGTGGTGATGCTAATTGCGTTATAGCTGTGGTGGAAAGACGGTGATGGTTTAGTCATTAGTGGTGGGGCATTGGTAGAGATACGGTCGTAGAGCGAGCTGTGGTGGGGTTGTTATATGTGGACCAACTAGGAGGAATCTGCACGATAAATTCATTAAGGTTACAGAGATAATCATCATTCTGCTGGCATCAGAGACTTGAGCAATCAGCATCAATTCATTAAACAAATCAAGGTCCTTGGTCTATCCAGTAGAACGATGGCAATAAAGATGTATCAGTAATAGTGTAATACCAGAGGGTTTGTCTGATAACAGACTTCAACACTTAACAGTTGAATGTATTGAGTGAAAGTCAATTAAATACTGCTTCATAATAGCCTTCCATATCACTTAAAGTTTTTAGTGCTTCTTTATATGTGAGTAAACAATTATTAAAATCATAAGTAGCAGAGCTCGCTCTTGATGCTGGGTGAATTTATCAGCCCTTATGTGCCATCACTACCACTTCTCCTCCTCCTCCTCCTCTACCACCACAATCCCTCCTCCATCACACCCACACGTCTCCACCACCACCACCACAAGCACGCCACCAATGCCACCTCCCCTTAACTGGCACCCCAACCAGCTCTCCACCAAGATACCAAGTTACCAGCCCACCTCCTCTCTAGAACACCACCTGCGATATTACCAGACCACAACCACTCCACCACGACTACAATCGTATCTCCACCATTGCATGGAAGTTTTTTATTTAAATGCCTTGAATGCTACATCTTTTGACTTTGGTCACTTCTGGCATTGCCATTTTCAGAATTTTGTTTCTTCTGCATTTGTTAGAAATACGATGCTTGATGGAAGTTTTTCAGCTAGTTTTGCATTTGAAACATTTTTCGTTTTTTGCTGTCACTTTGGATGGTTAAGTCTTGGTTAAGCAAATTAAGAAGGGTAAGTTTTTCAGCCAGTTTTTCCCTCTTTCTTTTCTGTTTAGCTAATGCTTTAGCAGAGTTATCATAATACATCCATAGCATGAAATGGAAAATTCAAGAACTGACGGTGTTGCTTCGGTTTCATGCATGCGATGGCATTCTGTAGGTTTTATGCGTTGATAATAGTCCAGATGGAAAATTCAAGGTTTCGAACGCCAACCTACCAAATGGAAGTATGGGAGTCCAGACTACAAGCGGTTGGTAGCTGTAGTAATCTTGTGTCTTGTGATCCAGACTACAAGCAGTTGGTAGAAAAGTACTACCAAACGGTTGTAAATCAGAAGTTCGAATTCCACCACCAAGAAGTTAATCACCAAAAGTCAAAGTTTACGATTCGTAATCCCCACGCTGTTAGGAATGTTGCCTTAGCTATCTTTTGTTTGTTAAAGCCTTAGCTATCTTTATATTTGAAACAAATATGTATCTAGCTTTTTCATTTGCATTGTGGTATAGGTCATGAAATGGAAGTTTCGATCTATGAAATGGAGAGAATTCAGATGACATAATAATGTGCTTTGATGAGAGAGTGTCGTTAAATCTGCGCGTATAGCATATTTTCCTTTCTCCATGCATTTATTTAATTAGGCTCTACAGCCTGTTTCTTATCTCTAGAAGAGAGGACATGGTGAACAAGTTTAATTTTTCGAGGTGAAATCTTTCATAAACGAAAAAGAACGAACTAAATTACTTCTCTTAGCATACTCTTTTATGAAACTATTTACAAGGCGGCGTAATGGATGAGCAAAAGGTAATAACAATGAATGTTACTAAAACATCCTTTCTTTCTCTTTTATGTACACAATTTCTTGATATATCATTCTCTGATCGTTCTACATTAAAGCTTATTCCACATGTTACATTCAAGCTAGAACTTGAAGGAAATATCCAATATATCAACATAAGACTCTATCTGGTCAACTAGCTATTACAAAAAAAAAAAAAAGAAACAATATTAGTAGCAAACGAAAGGATTCATCTTTCATTTTTCTGACATCTTGATGGAAATAAGCCAGCCAAATTAATTGAGCTACTTGTTTTGAGAAGGATTTGAACCAGTTGTTGGTATCTTCTGCTTGCTTGCATCCACAGCTTTCTTGGGGCTCTCTTCTCTCTCTTCCAGAGGCACAAGATTCAGCAGGTGAGAGAAACTAATAGTAACAAAATTAAATAGTAGTAGCTACTACTCCCACCGTCCCTACATAAATGTCCGGACCGCAAACCTAGACCTCTAAAAAGATGCATTTTTTCCGTAAAAAAATTCAAAAAAAAAAATTCACAAATCAATAGATAGTAATAAGTTCTCTTAAGTTGTAAAAAAAGTTTGAATTTTTTAACAAAAATTCAATTTTTTTAAACGCATAGGTTTGTAGGCCGGACATTTATTTAGGGACGGAGGGAGTAGTAAACAGTCGCTCCATACCATTCTGAAAACAAGAAAATAAGGGTCACCCCATACAACTGATTAGGTCCTTCACATGGACCACCTTTCCACATAAGAGTTTTCTTGATTGAAACTAAAAGGCTAAGAAGAGGTGCCCGTGGTTAGCACACAACTCATGCGACATCATAAACAAAATGCTGGAATCAAATTGGAAATTAGTATACAGTGTTTAGCCTTCTGGTAGTGTATGCCACCAATCACCCAACCAGGAAACTTAACCAAAACTGAGGGATTTTGCTCTGCTGAACAATGAATAATCCCAACTATATCCAAATTACGTCGTTTCGACTAAGCAAAACTTTACACCGGGCAAGTAATGAAGACCTAAACCGTGTGCCAACTCCACATTCTGCATATTTATCAACAGCTGACTTGTTGTGAGATCTTCCGCATCTCTTCAAACTCACACGCCGATTGGAAGAGTGATTTTAATGGAACTCTTCCATAGGCTATAATTTAGGCTCCCATCTGTTTCCTTGCCAGTTTTCTGTTATTTGGAGGCAGCACCAGGTCTATGACTAGCCTTTTGAAAAAATTTCTTCCTTTCGTGTGCTACATTTGCGTATTTCGGCTAGCTGTGGGGTGCCCATTAAAATTCCTGTTGTTTCTTGCATTTCCACTTGGTTGACCCTCAATTCGTCGATCACCAGTACGAATGCCAGCCTTTTTCACAAGCTTCATCCCCCGCTCCCTAAATCTAGACTCCACTGTACCATCTTCCTCAGATGGAATACTAGGTTCCTCGCATTTCCTCTTCTGTTGCATCCTAAATGAAATGAAAGTTAAAAAATAATGAGAAATTTGACCAAACAAAGAATTTGAATATGTAAAAGTTTCTTTGTTGTTCTTATAACAAACTCACATCCTGGGAGATGACTCCAAAACCTCCGGATCCATATCAGTAGCGCAGCTTTCCTACGAACTTGCTTTGCCGCGTGGATTTTGAAACGAAAGTACAGTGCACATTTTTCAATGTCTATTGTCTCGAATTATTGATAAAATTATTAATTAATTGAATGTCACCTATAACGAATTCGGGAGAAACTGAAACAAAAAGGAGAGTTTACCTCCAAAATGCCTTTGACAAAATTCCGATGTTCCCCGACACAGTTCTGGCAAAGAAGATGGGATTTCTGCAACAATAAAGCCAGGTACATAAAATGTAACTCATCTACGACAGCATAAGGGGGTATTTCTAGCTTGACGATCTCATAGAAACCAATTCAAAGAATCTACAAGGACGTAAGCAAAAAACAATAAACACAAAAAGATAGTAATGTTCATGTCCAAGTGCCTGAAGCACATGTGCCGGCTCGGCCACGGTCACTACGCTCGGCGCGAGGTCGGGTTAGGTCCCTCTATTCTATCTGGTTTGATCAGGAAGGCGGCCAGACTTTTAGGTTCGGCCAAACTTGGTTTGGCACCACGCTCGGGTAAGCAGAACCCATGAGTTAATCCATGTTGGGGATGACAAAGATATTGCCAAAGTTTAGTGATTGAAGGCTCACAATGACACAGGCAAGTAATGCATGTATGAAACATGGAAAATGGCAACCGTACCTCCACTCTTGCATCTAAAAAAACAAACCACGTGCTTGGTCTGTAAAGAGATCTAAAATTCAGACAATGACAATCAATAATCAGTTTATCAAACATTTCCATTACTGTGTGCTCTCAGAATCTAAAACAACAGCCTCGGGTTGCCCTCAGCCCCTGACATAGTTCTACTATACACATGATTTCTCTTGTGCTACTAGAAAAGATGAAGAGGTATAAAGTATTTATATATATATATATATATATATATAGAGAGAGAGAGAGAGAGAGAGAGAGAGAGAGAGAGAGGATTCATCAAGACTTCTGGCACTTGCCAAACCAGATGGAGTTCTCCTCCCACATCCTGGAGTTCCACAGTTTCAGACTCCTCCACAACTAAATTTAACCAGACCATCTGCCCTCGAGCATGAAGCAAAGCACTCATCCTTCTGTGAGGGACGCAAATGCTTTGACAACTCATTTTAGATCCTTCTCCCTGCAAAAAGGGAATAGAATGGCGAGCATAAAAACATTAGTGGTTTACAATTGAGCTTCAAGTTACCAATAAAATCTGACACACTAGGAAAGGAGCGAAAAAACAAACAGAGCAAAAGCATAAAGAAGCAGTCCATCAATCCCTAAAACAGTCAGAAAATCCAGCCGTAGAAGTTTTGCAGAAGAATAAAACAGCGACCAGAGCCTAAAAATTCAGCCGTAGAAGTTTTGCAGAAGAATAAAACAGCGACCAGAGCCTAACGTTTATCTACCGAATTTCCTTTTCTTCATCTTTCTCTTATTAAGCAAACAAATGAAATGAACTCTTCACTGGCTTATTTTGTTTCGCCTCTTAGTTTCACATGATGAAAAGATGCAACAAAAAGGATAGTATAAGCACATCACCTCCATTTCCTTTCTCTTGTCTTCCGGGGTCCTTATTTAATTAACCCACCCCTCTCAGAGCAAACAAAGACATGAGGAAACGAAAAGCACAATTCATGTCATCTCGCTCAAATTTCCAAGAATGTGATGCAGATTAGTCAGTTTGGCAAAATCTGGTGATGTAGTGGGCAAGTAAGGGTAAGAAAAAATTAAGCACCAAGAAAGCCGAGTCAAGAGTCAGCGGGCAAGTGTGTTTTTATACATATAGTCCTTTGAAAACTAAACTCCAATACGACACTTATCACTGACTAAAGGAGGAAGTGTCAAGAGGCTCTCAGTAAAATTTCCTTAATCCCTGAGCATAGACAGTGCAAATGCAGAAACCAAACAAAACGGAATGGAGTTGGGCACGTCAAGAGTAGAAAGTTAAACGTCACCTTCCCACCTCAACAAACCAGCAGCAACATCATTGCTACTGATGCAGGGAACTAAAGTAATGATATTGCCACACAAACACGAATGTTCAGATGAGAAGACTTAAGAGATTTGATAAAGTACCCTTGTCCGAACAATAAGGAGGAGCAATTGCACAAATCGCACTTTGGTAGACATTATAAACTTAGACGTCAATCTCTGCAGGCTTAAGAATTTGGAAGGCGCACATCAAGTTCTCATCAACACTCATCAGAGCGCCGGCATTGTCGAATTCACCACAATGGTTAGGGGCTGAGAATACGGTTACAAGCTTCATAACCGTCCTCCACAACCTGGAAACAGAAATCATATGACAGCAAACAGGATAAGTCATATGCTATGTCAATAGGGATTCATACAAGCAACCAGAAACATGGTACTCGACGAGAAAATTTTCAATGCAACGGTTATTTGTAATGCCTCTCTCACATGGGGTGGGACCCACACATACATGGGGCCGACATCATGTGAGAGGGCGTTACAAATAACCGTTGCACTGAAACTTTTTCTGTACACGACATACCCTGATAGCAGTACTATAGGGGTATGGTTATGTGGATGTAAAGCTGTCAAGCGATAAGACAATTTCTTCAACAAAAATCCTGATTTTGAAAGCACATTTGAAGGCCATAATGATTATTCTTTAAAAAATTTCACTTGTCCAAACTTCACTTTGCCTAGAGTTATAGTTAATGATCCGGAAAGATTTGTGGGCTGCTTTGGATCGTAAAATTCAGCATCTTGAAGCGACTCTACCATGTCTTGGCATGCATTCCAGTGCATCTTTTCCTCGGATATTAGCATCCCTGGTAATACAGTCCAGATGAATAACAAACAGCAGTAGAGTTGCTACCTGATGAGCGCGCCAAACAAGATCAACATCATGCTTCGCCAACAATTCTAACACCTTGTCTCGGCCAAGTGTGTATGAAACTCCTCCATCATTCATTCCCCATCCCTTGACATCTCCACTGGGATCCGACCAGAGTAAATCACATAGTAAACCAGTATCCGGAACAGCAAATGGACAGGGTAAGTTTCTAATTCAATGCAAGTTCGCAAGATCGGGGGAAAGCCCACCATGCATGCACAATATTCTGTCATCAAAAAGAGCAGCAACGGGAAGACAGTTAAAACAATCAGCGAAGGTCTTCCATATTCTGACATTAAATCGGCGCTTGCATTCATGATTCATCAGAAAATCCATATATCCGTGTGACATAAGCAAATTCATGGTTTCCACTGAGAAGAAAAAAGTTCTCAGGATATTTTATAGGCCAGCAAGAGGCAATATTGTCTCCAAACTCTGCTTCCCACAATCTACATAGTCCCCTACGAATAGATAATCGGCTTGAGGAGGAAAGCCCCCACACTCAAATAGCCGTAATAGATCACTGAAACAAACCACAAAGACGACAAGGCCTGGGTCAAGAAATCCCTATGATGCTGGGCATTTTAAAGACTAAGCATTGCATACCCGTCTACCCAATACGAAGCGAAGAACAAGCCAATCAAGGACCTGGGCTTGTTATGTTTGGCCCTCTCCATCTACTGTCAAAGCAAATATGGATGTTTTTCCAAAGACAACAATTCTTTAATCAGCTGAATCTACTGAAGAGAGCATGACCTGCTTTGTAATCGCATGCTTCGGCAACAGCTGCTACGTCCTATTTTATTTCGAGAGACATGGAGTCACATGAATCAAAAGCTCGAACGGGGCACATTTTGAATTCGCGTCACAAGAGTGATTTCCAATATCGCCCTAGTAATAAGGAGGGAGCTATAGTACACAGGGTATACCGTATGTCTAAATTACGACAATTTGTGATTTCCATTATGCCGATTTTTGGTTTTGTAATGCATATTTATGATTCTAATTACGACTTGTACTTTAAAATTTACCTGTTGAACAGGTCATTAGCAGGTTACCCATAATTAAAAAATATTGTTGTTATGTAACCATAATTATTCGTACCGGAATCCATAACACTTGTACCCTAACCAAATATATGCGTACAATATCAAAAATTAAATAATGCTACCCACAAATGTTATAACAACACCATAAATTGGCATTATCTTACCACAATGAGTCGTACCAAAACAAAATTGACTCGTATGATATTCCGTAACAAAATCAAAATATGTCGTACCAGAATCAAATATTGTTATACTCAAGCCAAAAATATTTGTAAAATGCCACAAATTTTATAAAATAACCACAATTGTTATGACAACACCTAAAATTGTCGTTTTCTTAACACAACGTGTCGTATCAAAAGAAAATATATTTAAATACCACAAATTATAAAACAAACCATAATTGTTATGACAATACCATAAATTGACGTTTTCTTATCACAGTGTGTCGTATCAAAGGAAATTAATTAAAATATTCCATAATAGCACATGTCTAAAATACCACAAATTGAGTAATATAACCAAATTTGTTATGACAACACTATAAATTGACGTTTTCATACCCACAACATGTCGTATAATAAAATTCAATCGGAATGTTCGGTTAACGATAATTATAATCAGCAAAATACCATTCCACAAATTGAGTAATATAACCAAATTTGTTATGACAACACCATAAATTGACGTTTTCATACCCACAACGTGTCGTATAAAAAAATTCAATTGAAATGTTCAGTTAACGATAGTTATATTCAACAAAATATCATACCATAAATTGAGTAATATAACCAAATTTGTTATGACAACACCATAAATTGACGTTTTCATACCCACAAAGTGTCGTATTAAAAAATTCAATTGAAATGTTCAGTTAACGATAGTTATATTCAACAAAATATCATACCATAAATTGAGTAATATAACCAAATTTGTTATGACAACACCATAAATTGACGATTTCATACCCACAACGTGTCGTTTAAAAAAAATTCAATCGGAATGTTCGGTTAACGATAGTTATAATCAGCAAAATACCATTCCACAAATTGAGTAATATAACCAAATTTGTTATAACAACACCATAAATTGACGTTTTCATACCCATAACGTGTCGTTTAAAAAAAATTCAATTGAAATGTTCAGTTAACGATAGTTATATTCAACAAAATATCATACCATAAATTCAGTAATATAACCAAATTTGTTATAACAACACCATAAATTGGCATTTTCATACTCTCAACATGGTTTATAAAAAAAAATTCAATCGGAATGTTCAGTATACGATTATAATTAGCAAAATACCATACCGCTAATTATTTTCAAATCCCGCCACATTATTTTTTCAAAAATTTAAAATTTTCACCATATTATCTTAATTTTTGATTCCCTCCACACTATTTTTTCAAATTCTTATTTGTCCCTATACAATACCTCAATAATTTAAACTAAAAATAAAGTTCTCGCTCAAAATTTTCATCCAAGAATTTCACAAAAAAGTAAGTACTATACCCAAATTTTTTAATACAATTACAATTTCCTCTCAAAATCTTAGTGTAAATTAAGTTATTTCTCTAAAAAATTTAATTCAAAAAATCGAAATTGCTTCAAATTTTCTTGAAAAAATGAGAGATCACTAAAAAAAATAATTATTCAACTGTTTCAAGATACAGATATTCAGGGCGATGCACTTAACAATTGGCACTATATATTTGATAGGCAGATCAGTGCCAAACCGTCACCCTATGCGTACAATTCCAAATTTAATGGAGGTCCTTGGAACAAGGTTATGGAAGTACAATCTATATAATTTTGTAAATTTATTGTCATTATACTTTCTTTTTTAAAAATTATTATTGTCAACATACTGATTTACACCAATGACATAGGTCATAATATGATCTACAAGTGCAGGCCCAGCACTAAGACAACACTACTACAAAATGATATAAAGATCACGGTCCAAAAACTAAGAAGATCCCACTTTTTGTAAAAGCGTAATAAAATGTTATGAACTATAGTTTTAATCTCAGTTATACGAAAAAAACTAAGATTGAAAGATTTTTTAATCTCAGTAATCTAAAAAGTGAGATTATAACTTAAAGAATGTATCTCATTTTCAAAAAACTGAAATTGTATGTAAAAGAATATATCTCGTTTCAGAAAATTGAAATTGGTACTTAAATATTTTAGATCTCGCTTAGTAAAACTGTGATTGTTTACTTAAAGATCTCATTTCAAAAAAGTGTGATTGTAACTGTAAAATAACCTTGCAGATCAAATAAAAAACTGTAAAATAACCATTAAAAAGAAAATGCCATGCCCAAGTCTTGAACACACCATCACACACATGTACCAACAACTTACAGGCTACAGCTTGCATGCACAAGAGAATCTAGAATATCTTAGGATATTAAATGTATATATACTGTTTCTTTTTCCTTTTTTTTTTGTCAAACGGAAATTATATATACTTTTTTTAACTGTTGCTTATTGAATCAAAGCAACCATGTACTTCCGTTATTTTCTGCACAATAATTAAGTGTCCTCATATCACACAGTACGAATAAGTTATAAACTTAATTAATCGGTTATATTTTAATAATGGTCGATCTGAACCATTAGAATTTCATGTCTCACTAATTCCAGCATCGTCACCAAAATCGAAGATCATCGGATATCAGCAATTGTCTGATTGAACTATATTTGATGCATCTCGATGCATTAAAGTATTATATTTCAATACCCGACACCCACTTGATCAGTCTCTTTCTTCCATCCGAACCGTCCATCTTTTACATATTATGAAGTAAATCATTCCTGCGAAAATGAAATTAATCGGGTATCGCTACACATTTGATCGGATGGAAAAAATCCCTTTTGTTATGACATTGTGTCTTGATAAAGAAGCTTTGTAAACCTGATTGAGGCCAAATTTTTTCGAGAATGATATAATTAACAAAGAAGACAAAAGCAATGGTTTGGATCATCGTAATGGTGTGACGGTCGAATGACTACAGTATGTTCTCGTAGAGTACAAAACTTAGCTTGTTGACAACTTCATTGTATATATAGAATTTAAAGGTCATTACCAACTCAAATTTTACAGTGGTCGATCCAAACCGTTAGGATTTCATGTCTCACTGATTCCATCATTGTCACCAAAATTAGAGATCATCGGATATGTGCAATCGCCTAATAGGACCACATTGAATGTGCAATGTAAATGTCGTTAGTGAGTGTATTTTTAGAATGATTGATCAGGATTGTTAGGATGTTAAGTTATACAATTTTCAGCATTGTCGCCAGAATTAGAGATTATCAAATATCAACTGCTACGTAATCGAAAGACTTTTAATGTATCTAGATGCATATTAATGTCTAATAAACAACAATTGAGCCCCGTGTAAGCCATATTTTTCCGATCGGACCAGTCTATCTTTTACAGAATATGAATTAGATTAAATCTACCAAGAATGAAGTTCATCGCTTATCGTTAGACCATTAATCAAATGGAAATATTCTTTTTTTATTGAATTAGTGAGCCGATGAAGAGGCTTTCTAAATCCGATCATAGCAAAAAAAATTTGTGGATGATTTAATCAACAAAGATAACGCAATCAACAGTTTCGATCATCATAATTGCGTCTCATTTAATGCATCCCTACGTTATTGAGAACATCAGGTGTGCTCTCTCTCGCAGTCTCCCAATATGTATCTTGTTTTTTTCCCGCTCTTTGTATGTATCTGGCAACTAGGTTTAATTAAATACGGTGGTATCTCTAGGAGAATATGCCGATCTAAGGGCTCCTATTGCCAACTTATACTTGAGCCGTTGGATTAGACGAATTTTTTCTTCTCATAATTGGAGTAAACCTAGCCCCATCTCTCCACGTTCATACTATAATTTTGGAAAACACCCACAGTCCGACGTTCGACTTCCTCTCTTCCGACGTTCGACTTCCTCTCTCTCTCTCTCTCTCTCTCTCTCTCTCTCTCTCTCTCTGTGTTGATAATCTGATAATTGGGTGAAACCTAATATTGCAGAGGTCCGCAACGGCACCATTGGCATCATCGTAAACCACCGCAAACAACTATCGTTGCCACAATCGGTAAGAAGCCGTGTATCAATTTATCTTGGAAATTTTTTTAGTGTCTATCTGTTGGGATTTTCTATTGTCATTGTGCAAATATTCTTGTTAGGGTTCTTAACGGTGCATGGCGTAATCATAACAAAATTTAGTATCATTCTGGCCATGAAAAACTACCGTAATCGATATCCATTCTCTGATAAAAAAACTATAGAAACGACTATAAGTAAAAAACTGTACCTAATATTAAAACTACTACTTATTAAAGTAAGCAAAATGTAAGCCATTGTTATGTCTACTACCTTTTGCCATTGTCGATCAAAAGAAGCAAGGAACTCTTAATATATTAGAATATAATTTTTTTATCGACACCTTGAGAATATAGTGTAATAACTCATGAAGTAGATAACCAACTAAGAAATATGGAACTCTACTACTTTTTTATGCATTTTTAAAATTGTGACAAGTTCCAACTTTAATTCTGAGCCGTCATTTGTGAGCATTACAGTTTTTTTTTTGCAGACCTCAATGGTTGCTACAAATCAGCACCTTCAACCGAAACGACACCATACCAACGCCTTTTTATTTTATAGGTACCTCTTACGAACTTCCTTCCTTCAATTTTTTTGCAGACCTCAATGTTCTAATTATTGAATTGATAACATTTGTAGTCATGAACAGTTGAAGCACAATAAAGAAGGAAACCATCGACAAAACAAGGGGGTAAGCGTTTAAACAAGAATTCTTAACTTGTGCCCTATAAGTGATGCTTGTCTCTTAGTTTTGTTATTTTAATCTAATATTTTTAGGTCATGAAGAATATTGGGGACAGGTGGAAGTTGCTTTCACAGAATGAGAAACAGAAGTTCTTGGATATGGAAAAGATGAGCTCAGCGCAATATTTTTTAGACAAGGCTGGACTACCAACAAAAGCTCGACAGGTAACCGACTTGATACGTAGTTATGATGGTTCATAACTAACACCATCTTCTCTCATGCACCAAGAGAGGTTAATTGGGCTAATTCTTTCAAGAATTTTTTATTTTTCTTTTCTACTTAATTGGCCTACCAAAAAAAGCTCAATAATTTTTTCTGTTTCTTTTCTAGAGGAGAATCCAAACAAGAATTTCTATGGGATCAATTGTGCTAATAGTCAATAAATTGAACGAACAACAACGACAGGCGGTGACCGAAATTGGATTGGGAGGTTTGTTGGGGATAAGATGCACACGACTAAATCTTGAGTTGTGCGAATTCCTTGTTCATAACTTCAATCCCAAATCTTGTTAAGCCGTTTACCTGTTAAGCCAGTTTTTTATTTTGTTAATTGACCTAATAAATGAGTGATCCGGATTATTCTCTTTGAAATCCAATGGTTTAAAATCATGATGCGTACGGTACACCTCCTAATAAGGGGTATTGTGTAAAGGGGGAAGGAGGAGGAGTTGGATAGCCGTCCTCCGAAGGATAGTGTGTCGCCGATGGTTGGTAGTCATTCTTATCGATAGAGATACTATCCAATTGACCTAATCCAATTGGTCTCAAATTGAAGTTCCCTTACAAGTTGAGTTAGAGGGATCGGTTCCTGCAGATTACCATCATTGGCATCATCAGAGACAGAGTTCTATGGTGTAAAGGAGTAATACAGCTAGCATAAACAGAAATGCAAGGGCAGGATTGAATTGTGATATCATTAATGACTTGGCAAGAAACAGGAAATGTGGCAAATACAGGAAACAAACAACGAATATATACTGCAGAGGGATAGCTCCAAACACATCCACTACAAGTGTAAAAAGTGATAGCCAAATGTACTGGAAGCATACCTCTCTCTTTCCTCTCTTGACTAATTGACCTAATCCAATTGGTCTCAAATTGAAGTTCCGAGAGATCGAGTTGGAGAAATTGAATTCAATGAAACTAAAACCTAACAAAAGGAAAACATAAAAAACAATGACATGATTACCCAATCAAATTTTGGTCCCCTCAGATTAAATTTTGGTCCTCAATGCGCATGGAAGTTTGACGCCTCCAATAAAAAAAGTAGCTCTACTCAATAACTATAATGCACAGTTCTATTGTCTCCAAATATCATTAACCCCTACTGTCTCCAACCCCCACTCTCAAATTACCCATAAACTACTTACCCCTACCATCTGCACATAACATTGGAGATATTTGGCCAAGGTAATGGGAACCAACTTATAATGCATTGCAGAAGCAAAACACCTATTCTTTTGTGCCGAAAATTGTAAAAAGATAATACAAGAAATGTAGCAATGAAAAAACTATAAAGTCGATAACTTGGATGCTTAGACTACCCTTTATTAAGGTTATTAATTGACGACTAAGAATAATGAGCCAAATTTGATTGTACACTAAGGCTTTTACCAAACATGTAGTGATCAGGTAAACGATACCAATACACAAACGGTCAAAGACGTAATATTGGTCACATATGAAGTAACCAAATTATGAAATAAGGGCTTGAGAATTGTACACTATGTCAAGTTCAATTTAGGTACGCAATTTAAGCAATGAAAGTAGGCTAATTTTATTTTCCATTTAGTTAGTCCCCTCTGTCTTTCTATCTTAAAGATGCACTACCAATCATGCAGATGGATAGCTCCAAACACCCATTCACATAAGCTATAGAGTTATCTAAACACCCATTCAAAGAATATATACTACAGAGGAATAGCTCCAAACACCTATTCGCTAGCAATAAAAGAAAATGGGTGGACAAACCAATTTCTGTTTAATGGTTCTAAGGACAAAGATGAGTTCTAGAATTGTTTCAAAAGGGGGAAAAAGCCATTAAACTATTGTTTCAAAACAGAGAACAAAGATGGGCTTAATTAGGTTACCAGGTGAAGTTCCTAGCATTGAAATCCCAAAGTTTAATAATCATATTTTTGATACTCAACATGAAAAAGCCAGCATTAGTTCGTAATGCACTCCGCGTCTCCGTCATAGGTGCTAATTGTTTGCTTCAATATTTAACTTGAAAAGCATTTAAAAAATATTTAGCTTCAGTATTTATTTATGTGTGTTGATTGTTCGAGCCCGTGCCATGCGATAGTACATCAATATGCATGATGCAAGCACAGTTTTTTTCCCTTAAGTTTTCTTCGTTTGTCAATTTGATGGGGAAATCTCGAAAGTAAAGGATAGTTTAACCCATTGAGGGCAAATATACTAAGGGGTATCCAAACCTAATCTTGCAAGATCATTTCTCGGGTATTCTAATTTTAGCATCTAGAAACAATCAATTAGTTCAATTTTCTGACAAAGTAAGATGATATGTAGTACGTAGAGCTAATGTCCATCATACATTGGAGTCATAGTTGAGAGAAGCATTTTATCGAACACGTGATTCGCAGTGAAACTACGAAATCAAAATTTTCATTCAACTATGAATAAAGGCATACAAAAACTACACAATCAAAAGGTTGAACCAATTCCTTATCTATGGAAAAAGCCCTAGTTTTTCCCTAAAGAAAAACCTAATTTCTTAACCCATGAAAGGATTCAGTTAAAACGAACAAGATGGAATGAGCCGGGTCCGTGGTTGCTCCCCTATCGTTACCAGGCCTGAAGAGAAAGGGAGAGAGACTTACTGTTGTCACGCTAGCGAGGACGTCGGAGTGAGTGGTCGCCCAAGTGTGGTCGCCAAACCAGAACAAGCAGTGGGAGGGACGGAGAGACAGAGAGAATAGTCCTGCGAAATCACGACCGATTGAGATGTGGGAGGATGGCGGAGGAAATCGTCGGAGTGAGGTCTTCGAAGGGTAGTCAGTGGGAGGGAGAGAGTGCCGAGAGGAGATATGGAGAGCGGAGAGAGTCAGGAGGGAGAGACGGGAGAGAGAGCCAGAGAGGAGATATGGAGAGCGAGAGAGAGTCACGAGGGAGTCACCGTTAACCTGCCAAGGCATTTTTTTATTTTGTTAATTGATTTAATAAATGTGTGGTCCGGATTATTTACTCCCAAATCTAAGGGTTTAAAATCATAGTGCGTACGGTACACCCCCTAATAAGGGGTGTGTACCATAGGACTACCCTAGTAATAATAAAAATTTACGAGTATTTCATTGTAACATGTATTAACTGTTAGATCAAAGTGTTAAAAAAATCACCCCAACTCAACTTCCCGCTCCCACACCCCATGTAATCACACAGTCGCACACTCATGTGTGCCCAACTTCTAGTAGCGTTGAATGCCAAATGAAACTGAAACAAATTTTGAATAGATCTCGCCAAAATCAAATGCACCTCAATATTATTGATAGCGTCAACAAGATCTTTTTATCCTCTTCAGCATTCGCCAAAACCAAATCTGCAACAGTAGTGCCGCAATTTAACACTCTGAAAGAATTATTGGTGCGAACTAAGTCACATAATGCGTGCATGTGCGTGAGTTTGAAAGCTGTCCTTTACACTACTAAAGTCGCGAGTGAGGATTGAGAACGGGAGCGTAAAGCGAGAATATGTAACAAAGGGCGCGAATGCAAGCATTGGTAAATAAATTATGACAATCAGTTCAAATACCAAGAAGGAACTTACTGCTTACTGCTGGGGTTCTACCATAAAGTTCATGATCGCATAGTGTAGAGAGAGAAAAGTGATTTTCTGTGTAGAAACGAGGGGTTGAGTTCAGGGACGGAACCAGGATTTTGTAAACGCGGGGATCGAACTATGGACAAGATTTTGAAATTTCAAGGTTCAAAAATCTAATAGTTTATTTGGTTTAGATTTTGAGGGAGGTTTTTTTGAGTGGCAAGGGCAGAGAGACAGAAAGGTAAATGAGATAAATAATTGAAGGAAAAGTTTATGGGAGACCGTGGCACAGAAAAAAAAATTGAGTTTTGGATCCAAAACGAACACTTTTTTAAAGAATTAAAATGTCTAAATAGCACTTTATACAAAATACAATATTTATGTGTTATTAACAAAAAAAAATTGCTAATATTAATAGTAAATTTTTTTTTGAAAAAAACCTCACCTGAAACAATGCGGGAGCCGTGGCCCCCATATGACCACACATAGATCCGTCATTGGTTGAGATAGGCTGAGTTCTTTTAAATTTAACTTATTTTTTCGTTTTGTATATTTTGTTCGTTTTTCCTGAATTTTTGTTAGATTCATATGATTTTTTTATTAATTATCTCACAACACAAGAAGAGTTTAAAAAGTAAAAAATTATGACCAAAAGCCAAAAAAATACTAAAAACAAAAAAAGTATGTCAAACAGCTGTCTTTCAGAGTTTAAGTGCTGTCTTATTTAAATTTTTACAAAATCGGTCTATAATTTTATACTCTTTTTTTTTATTCGACAAGACGATTAACCCTAAAATTACATTAAAAAAGTAAATGATTAACCCTAAAATTACATAAAAAAAAGTAAATAAAAAGATATGAAAAAGTAAAAAATACGAAAACTTACAGTAAACCGAGAGAGAGATAGAGAGAGTGTGCGCGTTACTGTCCGTTAACGGAGTGAGGTGAGTCGACTCGGAAGCTTTGAGTCTTGACAGACGCAAGGTATTAGCAAGTTTACAGGCAAAGTGTGGTGAAACGACGTCGCTTGGGTTCGTTTATACTTCTCAGGTTCAACCTGAGAAGTATATTGAACTCGTAATTGGTAAATTGTGAACTCAATCTGGTTTATTAGTACAATCAAAACTGTTGAAGTTGTAAATCGTGTTAATAAGATACACCTTGTTAAAGACTCTGTTAATCCAAGCTCGATTAGTTTACAATCGGACATGATTTGTGTGAATTTATTTTTAGTAAAATGGACTTGGCCTCCCTAGATCAAACCCAATATCATTATGGAATGGTGCAACATTTAATTTGGAAATTGTGAACTCATTCCAGTTTAAACGATCAGAACTATTCAAGTTGTAGATCATATCGAGAAGATAAACCATGTTGAATATCGTATTAATCGAATGTTGATCAGTTTATAATCGGAGATGATTTGTGGGAAATTATTTTCGCGAAAATAGATTTGGTCACAGAGAATCAAACCCAATATTGTTATGGAAGCATTCTCCAGTTTCCATAGACTCCGACGACGAAGCACTTTCATCTTCGCCATCCTACTCCTGCTGGCAACTTCCACGCCGCCCGTGCTTCGTCTCCCCGCTTTATCCACGCGCCGCCGTCTCAACCCCGAGGGCTTTCCAATCCTGTTGCACAAGTCATCGGCGACGAGTCGGAGGTGCTTTTTTGCAGACATTGACTTTTTCTTTCCTTGGTGTAAACTATAGGCTCACGTGTGTGTTTGTATACGGGCAATTCATAAAGGGAGACATTTACATTTTTACTATCGTGTCATCATGGAAAACAAAAAAAAAAAAACCATTAGATTGGCATTGGTTGGTCTACGTGGAAAACATCGACAATTGTAGAAATACTGGGACAACTAGATGTCGACACATTGCATGCGCGACTCTGATTTCTACCAATCTGATCAATTTATCCTAGACTTGATTCTTTCATTTGATTTGACCGTGTATTTTGTTAACTTGTGTGCAGTATAAGTTTTTCGCAATTGTATTATAGGCACACAGCAAATTGTAATCCTTATTGTTATTAATGAATTTCTAACGTGTTCCAAAAAAAATAATAATAATAATTCGCAAGTCTCGGAATATTGAATATATACAACTACTTTATACTCCACTTATTTTTTAGAGAAATAAATTTTGGAAAACAAGAAATGTTAAATGCATATATAATTGCATATTAACTTGAATTCATTGTGTGCATAAGATGAATTATTTGCTAGTATATTTTCCGAGTGAAAGTGGAAACCCAATAATGATCTGACAAGAGTCATAATTTGATTCCCAAGCACGCAACCGTCTCTTAATATATAATCTGGTGAGTAAGATATCATGCCCAGCTACTGTTTAATTTTCTCGAAAGATATTCTCCCCCGCCTTCCTTCGTTCGTTGGTCCATTTTAGGAATTCCATCTTAATAATAAGGAAACACAATTATTGCATTTCTTATCCCTTTATTCTTCTATTTTAGTCTCGCATCATTACTTGTTTTTACTTTGTTATTAGTGCTACTAATTTAAAAGGAAAAGTTCAAAGAGAAAGCCCATAAAATATTGCCATTTAATTTTGGAACAAGACAAATTCTTTTAGAATAACAAAAGTATTAGGGCAAATTATAGTTACCCCCCTCTAACTATGCCTCGCGTACACTTACCCCCCTCTAACTTTTTTTTTGGCACTTAACCCCCTCAAACTAACGAAAATTCACATGGTCATAACTTCAAACGGTCATAACTTCTTCGTCCAAAATCGAAAATATGCAAATTATATATCGATTTCGAGATCTTGAAGTCAGCTTTCTAATGACACCAAAATCACATCACGATTCAAAGTATACAGAAAGTTATGATCAAAAGAGTAAGGGCTAGTAGACAGAAAGACCTTTTTGATCATAACTTTCTGTGTATTTTGAATCGTGATGTGATTTTGGTGTCAATAGAAAGCTAACTTCTAAACCTCGAAATCGATATATAATTTGCATATTTTCGATCTTGGACGAAGAAGTTATGACCGTTTGAAGTTATGTCCGTGTGAATTTTCATTAGTTTGAGGGGGTTAAGTGCCAAAAAAAAAGTTAGAGAGGGGTAAGTGTACGCGAGGCATAGTTAGAGGGGGGTAACTATAATTTCCCCAAAGTATTAAATGGGACCATCAAATGAAAACGAAGTGAGTAATTTTAAGTGCTCTTAAAGCACTAGTGTAGGGACTAGGAGTTGGACCCTACCACACCCATACATGGAACCCATAAATTTGATTTTGAATCTTGTATAAATACATGACGGTGTACCAGGAGTACTTAATAATTTTTTCCCACTTAATAATTTTTTCCCCAAGATTCGATAAATGGAAAATACAAATCAAGATGCAGTCTAATTGAATTAGCAGCAATTACAATAGATTAGGATTAACGAATGATAAAAAAAAAAAAAAAACCCAGTTAATAGAAAAAGGAACAGAGTCATCCTTTGTTATAGGGTAAATAAATAAAAGTAGGGGATGCCAGTGTAGTTATCAGATACCTAAGGGGGAGGTGGATGTAGTTTACCCTATAGATTTTTTAACAATAAATAACCAAACCGTTGCCGTCAATATCGCCAGCGCCTGTCCTTTCCCTCCACTCTCAACCTCCGTCATCGTCCCATATTTTCTCTCCGACCGGACTCTCTCTCTCTCTCTCTGTCTCTCTCTCTCTCCCCTCCAGTTTCATTCTCCACTATCATCAGATCCAATTCCCTCGAATTCTTGGAAGAGGACTTGTTCATCTCCCCCCACCCCCATCCCTGCGGCAGCCCGATGTCGTTTGCCTCGCTCCCTATTTCGGCTTGCCTAACGAAAAGTACGATAAATTCCCTGTAATTTCCCGATTTCTATACATGACTTGCATCAATATGCACACGCATATGTTCAACTTTTACCTGTCCAGACTATGATTGATTAAAAGCTAGTTTGTTATTATGTTACTCCTTGTTCAATTTCTCATTTAATCTGATTATCAATTTATCATACAATTCCCTTTTCTTTTCTTTAATATATGCTTCGACCTCCATGTAAAGAGCGGATTCATGGATCAGACGGGACTTAACACTGTTTGGTTTGGTTCGTTTCTCTTATTTTCCCCTGGAAGTTTTGTTATTAGGTGGTAGTGGTGATAATATTTCTATATCTGTTCGGGCTGCTTCCACTCGCGAAAAAGAATTGAATAGTGATCACCTTGTTATTTAAAATAGCACTGTTTTGGTTTGTTAGCTAATTTTCCCTTTTTGTTTGGACACTAGAGTTCCATACACCATACTTTGTTCTGATTTCAGGAGTACTATTGGCAACCACACCAGCTTGGCATATTGGTTGTTATGTCGTGCCTAACATGTTTATGGTTTCCCATAATTCTGTCTTTGGGAGAAAGCTATGTTGCACGTGTTGTGCACCACAGCAAGTAGGAAAGTTATGCACTTTTTGTTTCATGTTACGTATTCTTTTGGCATAGTTATGAACAGTGTGTACTGCAAAAGAAAAAAAAAGAACTTATGCATATTTATTGATTCATGTGTTGTGCGTCATATTACAGTTTGATATTCTGCTTGTTATGGTTTTTTATGGATCTTGTACGAAATATTTGGTGTTAATTACAAATCATTTTGGTTAGGTTACACAAATATTGGTCAAAGGATGACCATAGGCTTCTCCATGTCTTTGATCATGGACTCTTATTTGATTATTTGTGTATGTAATTTGTTTTTGACTAGTAGTAATTGTACGCCTGCATATCCATCCACTCAGTTTGTTGTGGACTAGCCAGACATTTGATTTTTGGGTGTTATTCCATAAATTGGCTAATGGCCACTATTATCATGCCTACTCAACGATAGTGAATTAGTTATTTATGTGTTTTGGTTAATGTTTAGGTCTAGCCTGTTGTGGAGCAAGGAAGAATTGAGTATGCGGATGCATTGTTAAGTTATAGTGAATTGTTCAGCGTTGTTCCTTCTGGGGAGGTAATGAAGATAAGTTCATATTTATGGCCAGACTGGGATTTCTTTAGGTTACCACTATGATTGGTGAGTATTGAATTTTATAGTAAAAGCGAGTACTCATATTGAAGAATGAGATGAATAGAATACTGCGGCAGATCATTATCATCCTGTTGTTCAGGGTCAGTTGGAGAAAGCTGCTTTTTGTTGGTTCTATAATTACTTTTGCCGGTGTGGTAGTTCAAATTTACACTCTTCCTTATCCACTGACGATATGGATCCTCGCTCCACCAGAAACACGTCTTTTATACCAATCTTTGAATAGTAACATGCGTTTGAGTGAAAAGAATTCCTTAGCGAGGTTTGAACAGTATGAAACCCATCTGGTTGATCCTGTTATTTCCAAGAATACTTCTCATGAGTTAAACCAGTCAGTGCCAATTATGGAAGAGGGAACTAAAGTGTCAAGACAGAGAGATCGCTTAGCTAGAAGGCGAAGGAGAAATATGAAACCAAAGATTATAGCTAGTCCTCCGCCTGCTCCCCGTAGACCTGTGCCCCATCGCTTGCTGGTGAGATTGTTAAGGCTCTAACTGTAGTATGGAAAACATTTAACTTAATGTACTTTCCTTTCTTTCTTTCTTTCTTCTTCTTCTCCCTGTTTTCCCCTCTTGAATATTATCTCCAACTTTGTAGAGATATCTACGGTCGTTGACCACCGACGAGGCTCTTGTGTATGCTAAGAAAGAGATAGAGAACATCTCATCGGTCATAGATGATCCAGACCCAGATTTGTATGCCCCTTTGTTCCGAAATGTTTCTATTTTCCAAAGGTACGTGTCATTAGCTCTTATATGGGTTAATGGTTGGTATGGCCCTGTACATCGACTTTTGAAACACAATGCATTGTGGGTTTTTTTTATGAATAACGAATTGGCTACAAATATACACATGTATTTGTCCATTTCTTTCAAACTTGAACAGTTAATTGCAGTAAGTATGCCTGATATGTAAACTGTAAAATATATATTATGTTGGACTCGAGATTTGGATGTCTGATTGGGAGTTTATATTAATTATGTATCTCCATGCCACGGTTAAGGGACACACTTCAGCAACAGTAGAAGGATCTCTATGGCCGTACTGTCGCCTTTCAATTATGATCTCAACTTGTGGCATTCAGGATTAAGAAAATTATCCATAGTAGAATAATTAATTTTCAAGATTCTATGTTTTCAAGATAATTAATTCTTCTACTATAGCTAATTGTCTTACAAATGTTGGAAACCTCATATTCTAGCTTATTACATGTAAATTTGGTGGGTCTGAACTGTAAACATGTGATTAGATCAATTGCCGGAAAGTCTAATGTACACTTGTGAAGGTGAACAACCCTTCACTTCAAACAGAACCATATCTGTAGGGTAACCTGGTTTTTTTGAGAGCTGACCTTGCTTGTTTCTTCTACTTTGGGCATTCTCTATGCAGTTTCAGATAGAAATATGAATGGAGACTATTCCAAGGACTAGAAAAAAGCCTACTTCAGTGGATATGGAGGAAAAGTTTAATCAATCAGTATTTGTTCATTATTGTACATTTGATTTAAATGATAAACGATTGAACTGAGATTATTTTAGAGGTAGCTCATTTTAGCGGAAAGCTATAACATCCTACTGGCCACTTCTATTAGCTGATGAACTAGTTACATGCAAACATTTTTGGGGGCATACATGCTATTATAGGCACCACTGTTAGCACAATCATTTTGTTTTTGAACTATAAAGTACTCCTGAATTCCAGGAGCTATGAGCTGATGGAACTCATACTTAAAGTTTACATTTACCAAGATGGGGAGAGACCAATTTTCCACGAACCCAATCTCCAGGGAATTTATTCATCTGAAGGATGGTTTATGAAGTTAATGGAGGAAAACAGGCAATTTGTCACCAGGGACCCGGAAAAGGCTCACTTATTCTATCTCCCATACAGTGCACGCCAACTGCAGATGGCTCTTTATGTAAAAAACTCAAATAATATAGGACGCCTATCAATATTCCTAAGGGATCATGTGAACATGCTTGCTGCGAAGTACCCTTTTTGGAATCGAACTCATGGATCAGATCATTTTCTCGTTGCTTGCCATGATTGGGTAGGTGGTTTGAATTTCCTAATGCTTTATTTGTTCATTTCCAGCCCTTTCAAGTTTTTTTATGTCAGAGTTTTGTTTTCATAGTGCTCTGTTGTGCATCTCCTTTTTAAAGGCATAGGTATGTGAGTTCTACAACCAATTTGATTTTACGAACTTGGATAACTGTTTCTTACTTTTATAACTTCAATGTGACCAATTTGATTTTACAAACTTGGAATTTTCTTTACGTTGTGGTTGTGCTATCATCAGAGCCACAGGGTATAGCATTCTTTTTAAATTGGAAACTGATATATTCAATACCCTTGGCAAAAGAAATTTGCTTTATTGCTTTTTATACAAACTTTAAAAATCAAACCTGAGTAGGAAGTAGTCAGGAAACTTCTTAACTACCCAACCCAGACCCTAGTATGCTTGAATACGTCTATTGCATGTGGAATGGAAGAAGTAATGCTCACTTGAGCTAATATATACACTCTTCTTATGAATATGAAGGAAATTATGCACTACATCAACGAAAGCTTTTGCGTTGTGTGGTAGAGAATAGAGACTAATGGGTGGTCTGTCTGTTTGATGAGATAAGCCAACCGGAGCAAATTTTTATGGATTTTAGTACCAGATTTAGAGCAATCCCATTTTGATCTTTATTTTGGCTGTTTTGTAGGGCCCTTATACACTGACGAAACATGAGGAGTTAACCAAAAACACTATAAAAGCTCTCTGCAATGCCGATGTGTCTGAAGGTATCTTTGCTGCTGAGAAAGATGTTTCCTTGCCAGAAACCACAATAAGGAATCCCAAAAGGCCTCTTAGAGGTCTTGGAGGAAAAAGAGTGTCACAGCGCCCAATTCTTGCCTTCTTTGCTGGCAACATGCATGGTAGGGTCCGGCCAACGCTTCTTAAGGTCTGGGGCAACAAAGATGAGGATATGAGAATTTATGGGCCTCTACCTAATAGAGTCTCCCGGAATATGTCTTATGTTGAGCACATGAAATCAAGCAAGTATTGCATTTGTCCAATGGGCTATGAAGTGAACAGTCCGAGGATTGTGGAGGCAATATATTATGAGTGCGTTCCGGTGATTATTGCCGATAACTTTGTCCCTCCATTACATGAAGTTTTAGATTGGAGTGCTTTTTCTGTGATTGTGGATGAGAAGGACATTCCAAAACTCAAGGAGATTTTATTGGCTATTCCTTTGAGACGGTATCAAAAAATGCAAATTAATGTCAAGATGCTGCAGAAGCATTTCCATTGGAACTCAAGGCCAATAAGATACGATATGTTCCACATGATTTTGCATTCGATTTGGCATGCTAGGCTTAACCAGATTCACATAACACAGTCGTCATAAATTTTGGGATTCCTTCCTTTGATATAGCTGACTAGCATTGTTAGCACATATCTCATGCATTGGGAGAACTCCATCGTTGTGGTTATGGATTATATGACAGAATCTGGAGGCGGCTTGTTTGTTACTTAGGGATCAAAATTTACTGAATGTCAAATGGAAGTTTCAGACAGCAACAATGATTTCTGCAATGCAGGTATTATTAGATTTCTTGTTTCCATTTCCAGTCATCTACTCACTCCGTCCCAAATTGCCGGTCAGTCTTTTCATTTCTGGGTGTACCACATTGTTAGGCCTCTTTGAAAAACCAAGGTATAGGATCTTGTGTTTTCGATGCTATCATTGCATCTATATGTATCCCAGCAAGTTCGCTGTTGCTGTGGCTCAGTGGCTCTGGGTGCAGCTGTTGCTTCTGCTTCTGCCCCTGCTGCCAAGGAGGAAGAGAAGAAGGACAAACCTGCTGAGGAGTCTGATTGTGCCTTCTGTCTCCCTTGTTCGTTGAATGTGTTGGTTAGTTGCTGGCTTTACATTTTCAAGAAAATTCATTCCGGGCATCGATACTAAGGGGCCAACATTGTGGGACATGAACATTGTTCTGTACGCTACTGACGTTTGGCCCCTTGATATAGATCTGTACTATAATTTGATCAGCTAGGTTCAGGTCTTCGACATCTACAAAAACAAGGAGATGATTAAGCTTGTGAGAATTCACGAGGATGATCAACTGTGTTCATGTCCCAACTTCTTCGAACTTCCACGGAAAGACTGAAATGGTTAAGCTCGTGATAATTGGCGTCGAGAATGATGATATTCCAGCAAATGCCATCGGTTACTTGTGATGATGGTAAATATTTGTATTTAGAAAACTGTGATGGTAATAATTTAGCTAGGCTATGGCTTGTGAATCCCTGTAGTTTGAATTGGATTGATTTCCGATTAACCATACTCTCGGTTATTGCTGTCTTGGGTGTGTCATATTGTCATTGTCAAGAGGATTGAGAAATGAATGGACTGCTTCCCAGTTCCCAGAAAACTGAATGTATTGCTGCTTCTTTTCTTTCTTTCTTTTCTGTATTTTTGTCCTAGTTAATTGGCAGTTTAAGACAGTGAAAAGTTTGTTTCGTAATTTTAAGGTTATCATCAAACCAAAACTTCCAGCAAGGAACATTGTTTCTTATCTGAAGCAATCATTGGCAAAAACTTACGATAATGATGATAATAACAATAACAATAATAGTAACGATTATTATTATTATTATTGTCATTGTTGTTTTGCGTCATTGGAAGGTTTGTTCCATCATTCACTTTAGGGTCCAGAATCTGGTTGGACAAGGCCCATGTTCGAGTCCTTATAGTTATTTATCGGGGCAATAAGTACTCCTAACACCAAGTGGTTGGATTTTAGCTTCAGTTCTGACATAGGTGCAGTGGAGTCTCTTACATATTGTGATTTGTGGGACGGGACAATATTGACATGATACCATACTTGCAACTCCATTTTATGTACCAATAAAAAAACAAGGGAAATGATTTTGTCACTCATTTTTTTGTTAACGCCACTCCCTTACAAGTATATTTTTGTACCAAAAATAAACTTGGAGGAGTGTGACATTAACATAAAAGAGAGTGGCAAAATCAGCAGCAAAAAACAAGTGAGTCTAATAATAACCGTCTGTTTATCTAAGAGTTGGGCCAAAGAGTACGCACACACACGGCCAAGCCCAGAAACGAAATTTCTTCTGGTGTCCGTTATTATCTTAGATTCTTATAGTATCCATAATTGCATAACCAAAAGTGATAGATTTTTAAAGTTAAAAATGTTGGTGCAAAATATGGCTCACAATGCTATAATCAAATTTAGCAACCTTCTTAGAATAATCAAATTTTGAACTTTGGATAACCAAAACTAACAACATTTTGCCAACAACCAAATTTAATAAATCTCATATTCTCAATCAAATACACACATCATTACAAAATAAATATTTTCTCTCTTCCATTTTCCCCCCTCTCTGTCTTTTTCAACAATGTCTGTTTTTAAAAAAAAAATTATACAAAATAAATTTTTCTTTTTTTGAAAATTTGTTTTGTATAAGAAAATGTTTTTTCTCAAAATCTTTTCTTATATAAAAACTATTTTTTCAAAAACCGTAGTTACACAAAAGCTGTTTTTCATAACATTATTTTTTTTTTGAAGTTTTGAAAAAAATTTAAAATTTATTTTCTATTTTAAATAGTTTTTCTATGTTCACAGTTTTTAGTTTTTCTGTAATTCAAAAAAATGATGTGGCAACTTTTGGTTATTTAATTTTGATTATGTCATTGTGGACTTTTACACTGTTAACCTTAGCAATCTCTTAAATAGATAATCAAAAGCTAATGTAACAACTTTTGATTATCCATTTTTTATTATAGCATTGTGGATACTCTTACATAATCCTTCCGAACGGCATTTGCTCTTATTCTCATTCTTCACTCTACACTCGTACTATCAATCTTCGCACTCATAAACTTTAATTGTTTAAAAGATTTTTTAAAAGACGCTTTTACGTTCGGGCTCTTACACTCACACTCGGCCCAATTATGTGACTTAGGTATTACAGTATTACGTTCGGATTATGAAAACCTACGGGAAAAAATATGTTTGCGATTTATTTTCCTTACCTTTCACCAGAAATCTATATTCCTTTCACGGGAAAGCAATATCACTGGCACTACATTTTTTTGCTAGGAAACTAATTTAGCTTTCCAATTTTAACATGAAGTTATTAGTAATTTTATAAACAAAATGGAGAATCATCAATTAAAAGTTAAGCACGAATATCAATTTCCATTTTACTAGTATTATCTAAACACGAGTTTGGTGGGTCCACACACCAAACTTGAAATGAAACTTGTGTCTATAAAAATAAAATAAAAAAGGGAAAAAAAACTAAAATGGTCCCTATAGTTAAGTGTTTGTGTCAACTTGGTCCCTGCAGTTGTAATTGGCTCAATTTACGCTCTGTACTTTTCATTTTGTTTCAACTTTATCCAATTACTAACCGCCGTTAGTTTGCCGTTAGTCCTTTAACAACAAAATCAAATGTCCCCTTCTTTGGGGGTTAAAACCATAATTTTCTCATTTCCCTTTTGCCCTAATATTAGGGGTGTGCATGGGTCGGGCGATCGAATTTGACCACCCGAACCCGACATGGTGGGTAAATAAATGTTTTAGGCCTGCAAACCAAACTGAAAATGGGTAAGAACCGTCCGCGATTCCGATTCTTTACGTCGGGCTGGGTCGGGTTCGATTAAAAACCCAATTAATCTTCATGAATTGGTCGAGTTGAGTAAGAAATGCACTAATCCGAACCCCGAACCAAAATCTGATTTTTAACAGAAAATGAACCCATACTCGTCCGAAGCACATATTCGACCCCTCCCGGGACCCTTCGGGTAGGGTCCGCGGGTGGACGGGTTTTTTGCACAGGCCGACCTAATGTACTTCTAAACTGCAACACAGCTCATTATTCCATTCTCCATTGTTAAAAAGGCACCTGTGAAGAAATTTGGCTATGGTTTTCTGCAAAAAGTCGCCCTCTAATTCAGCATTTTCATGATCAGTCATAGGCAACATAACCACTGGTATTGTCTACCTGTTTAACTTGTGGACAACTACTGAGATACCTTATTTTTCTGCATAGTATTGAAAATGCATATAGAATCATGTCCAAAAGTCACAACATGATAAAAACCATGCCCAGAAGTCAGAATATTACATAAATTCAAGGGTTGTTAGGCTAAATAAGCCAAGTGGCTTATTTTTTTTGTCCTTGTTCAATTTTTTTCACATTTGTTAGTTTTTTTGTCAATTTTTTCGGGATTATTGCTTCGTCATGATAAGAGGAACTTAAAAAGTAAAAATTTACCATTAAAATCCAATTTTTTTTGAATAAAAATGAAAAAATTGGCTTATTGGTTTATTTTTTTCTTTATTAGCTTATTTTTGTTTTTATTTAAAAAAACTAACGGCGGACTAACGGCAGTTAGCAATTGGACCAAATTGAAACAAAATGGAAAGTACAGAGTATAAATTGAGCCAATTATAATTATAGAGACCAAATTGACACAAACACTTAACTACATTGATCATTTCGGTTTTTTTCCCAATAAAAAATTGCGGGGGTCAATTGCCCTTTCCAGAAACAATTTAAATATTTTTTTTCCTTGGATTGGAAAACATAAAGGAAAACCGGTTTCGGATTCCCTAAACCCTAGAACCCCCAACGCGTCGCCGCGCGTTCTCGCTCTCTCTCACCTCTCTGATCTCGCCGTATTCTCTCTCCTCTTGAAATCTAAGACCAGAAAACATGGCGTCGAGCAATCAAACGGTCTTGCAGTTCACCCCGTCGCCGACGAGCTTGACAGCGAAGGTCCACCCCCTGGTGATGTTCAACATCTGTGATTGCTTCGTCCGGCGACCCGACCAGGCGGAGCGGGTCATCGGGACCCTCCTCGGGTCCGTCTTACCCGACGGCGCCGTCGATATTCGCAACTGTTACGCCGTTCCTCACAACGAGTCCTCAGATCAGGTTTTCGCTTTATGCTTTCTTTCAGACTTCTCGTTTACATTTCGATTACCAAACCAAGCCTTGTGTCCCAATCAATTGGGGTCGGCTACGGGAATTCCATCAAGCTCTGTCCTAGGCTACAAGTTCACTTAGATTTAGTAAGCCCAAATCCTTGCGTAGCAATTGTCTTGTTACGCGTATCAACTGTTCCTCTTCGTAATGTTCGTGGATTTGCAGCCCATGCTAAAATCTTTACTCAAAGTTGAATCTCTGAGTTTAAAAAACATGTGTACCTCTCGTCACTCGTTCACTCAAACTCACATTGCATTGTGTTTTACTCACTTCAAGTAAAAAGTTATGCTACTACTTCGTGCTGTTTATATTTTATTAGGTAGTTTCTAATCCAGTTAAGTAAAAGTTGGCGTAAAGGGTCTTTTAGGGTAATAAGAAAAAGTTATGTTAATGATTCATGAATTCACGGGGATATAATGGTTCCGAATGAATGATGGAGTGTAATTGTATATAGAATTGTTCTTCATCAAAGTGGATATTAGTTTATAAGTTCGTATGTCTCGACTTAAGTCAAAGTGCGCTGCTTGTTCACCAAAAGGTAGACTGATTTCTGAATACGAGTAATATTGAATAGTTTGTCTGGAAATTCATTGTTAGATCTTGGCACGCTGAGGGTGCAGTGTGTGTGGGAGTGTTTTTGTGGGCATACTACGTTGCTGTTGTGTGAGTTTGTTTAATTAGTGCTGAATAAGAATTTGATGAGTGAGGTTTGTCCTCCTGTTCTTTTTTCCCCTTCTCTGACTCGTATGTTGCCAATTTTTATGGTTGTAGGTTGCGCTGGATATAGATTACCATCATAATATGCTATCCTCCCACTTGAAGGTGAACCCGAAGGAAGTGATTGTTGGATGGTAACTTCTTTTGTTATTACTCTTTTACTTGTCTCTTAACAAAATGCACAAGGCCGTAACGTGTAGTTTTTTGTTTAGCATGTTGCTTGCAATAAAGTAACTTTGTACTGACCTGTAGTAGCAGTGCTTTCTGATTGGCAGTTGGATAAGTCTGGAATAAACACGTGTTCAGTTACAAATTCATATTTTTGTTTGTTTCTTTGGCGTGTTTAAGGAGTTTATTCCTTCTATTTGCATGTTGGTCATTTTAATGAGCTTATTTGGTTAGCTTCAAAGTCTGTAATGTTGGAATTAGAAACCTTGAGAATGTGGCTGTCTTGCAATCGGTGGTGGTGGGTAACAGGGTAAGAAAGATTTGGGAATAGAGTTGAGTAAGTAGGGAAATAGAGAAATGACAGCAGGACAACCAGAGAATCTTACTTAGGTGTTTCCTCGTATTGTCACCGCTAATTCAAGGCCAAAATGACAAAAGTATAGCTGAATTCAAATTATTGAACCTCAATCCTGGAAGAAATTACCTACTAAGGGTACTAGAAACATCATTGCAATATAATTCTTCATACTTCTTTTGGCATCTCATGTGAAACCGGACCAATGGATCCCTACATTCTCCTTTATTCGGCCTCTTGTGATTGGCATCATTTGACTATTTCCTTGTTTATATGTTCCGGGATGACTTCTGGATTTGTTGTGTTAGCTGTATACATCAGTTAAATTTGTATGTTTTCGGATTTTTGTTTATCAGACTCAGATGCTGTGTATTGTTGGCTATATACGTTTAAGTTTCTTGTATTATCATATGGAAGAAGAATCAATATTTAGTTGACTATGCTTTGCTATTTCCGCCTTGCAAATGACACAGGTTTTCGACTGGCTTTGGAGTCACAGGAGGCAGTGCATTGATCCATGAGTTTTATGCCAGAGAAGTTCCTAACCCTGTTCATCTGACTGTTGACACGGGATTCAGCAGTGGCGAGGCTAGCATAAAAGCTTTTGTCTCTGTTAGTTTGTCTCTTGGGGATCAGCAACTTGCTGCACAATTTCAAGAAATTCCTTTGGATCTTCGCCTGATTGAAGCTGAGAGCGTTGGCTGTATGTTCTCTTTACTCAACCTCCTTGTTCTTCGGAAATCTTTGTAATCACGAACACTTGCACAAGCATCCTCATACGCGTACTCACTTAAAACAAATTGCATAGATGTGTGAAAAAATCTATGCTGACTTGTATTAGGAACATTCATACTCACTTAAAACAATAGCAGTAGGTCTTGTTGAATGTGGGTACATCACATGCAAGAGCTCATAATTCTACTTTATGAGCTTCTCAGTTGTGGGATTTTCACTGTTTATGTCCGTATGGAATGTCAGTTCAAAACTTCATGACGATTTCCCTTGAAAGCTTAGTAATAGTTGTTTCTTTCTCTGTTTGTTTCTTTTCTTTTTATTTTGGTTTGTTGGCGAGTATGGTTGTTTTGGTCATTGAATACGGTAAGTTGTGGTGGTAATTCATTTCCTGTGGGACCACATGTTTTCTGGTAGCTGTTCAATGTTTTCATTGAGGAGTGGGGATACTTTAAGCTATTTGATCAAGCGCTGTAGCTCCTGGTTTTTATGCTGCTTTATTCAAAATCAATTTGGGAGGTAAATCTTTTGATAAAATTGCAGTGTCCTAAAATTCTTGGAATGTGCAACTTCCTTCGTTTTAATGCAGAAAATAAAATGTTCTGCTGGAATGATATAAGCTATATTAGTATGATTAGGTTTGCATGAAAAGGTGGTATATATTACCACAGTTAGATTGTTATAGAAATGGTACAGCCACCTCGTTGGTCAATATTAAGGGTCAAAGTTGAAACAAGCATCTCCTTTTGCTCTTTATGCTTGTTAATACCTGTCTGAAGGTTGAATTTACTGAAAACAAGTTTTGCAGTTTGTATTTCTCTTTCACGAAACTGAAGGTGTTCGTTGAAGATCAAAATGCTGTTTAATATGTTGCCTAAAATAATAATCTGTGTATTTTGTTTAATGATGATGGTATCATTTTAGAACCTCTTCAAAAAATTTCTCAGCTGTTTGTAAATCCAGTTCTGAATTTTGAAGATTGCCACTGTTTTCTTACAATGCTATCTGTTGCAGTGATCTTGGATGATATTTTAAGTTATCTGATGGTAAAACTATGAAAGGTGGTTTGTTCTGATGTTTTTATGTCCATTTATTACTTAGTGAATTTGCATGTGCTAATTTAGTGAATCCTTGCATGAATTTGTATGAAGCTAATTTACTCTTTCTCCGTTTTAATTTACTTTTCCTTTTATTTTTCCAGTTGAAAATTGTCTGTTGTTTTCATTGTTGAATTATTTCTGTGAAAACCAGTTGTGTGCTATTGTTCAAAAAGGACTGTATGAACATCATGTTTGAAGCCTTACTAGCTTGATGTGACTTATAATCGTAATGCCAATTTTGAGTGGAATATTTTTTTGTTGCAGTTGATGTTCTTAAGACGACAATGGTTGACAAATTGCCAAATGATTTGGAAGGAATGGAAACATCGATGGAACGCTTACTTGCTCTGATTGATGACGTCTACAAATATGTTGATGATGTTGTGGTGAGAAGAAATGGGTTCTACCATCACTACCTAATCTCCAAAGCTTTTCACCTTATTCATGATGTATTTTTCTTATCAGGAAGGACGTGTTGCACCCGATAATAACATTGGTAGATTCATATCTGATACGGTAGCTTCCATTCCCAAAATATCACTGGCAGCTTTCGATAGGCTTGTGAATGATAGTTTACAGGTAAGACTTTCGTGCTTATTAGTCCTGGTTTTGACTTTTGGACCTATAATACAAGGAACGGGTAAAACTTCTGTTTTTTGCAGAAACTTTTCAGTTACTGTTTTTGAAAACAAAAACATGTTTTCGTTTTCGTGTTTTATTTCACTTTTAATCAGAGTTGGTTTCCGAGAATTTAAATAAGCATTTTTAATCTTTTCTTTGATGGGGACCTTGAAGAAAAAGCAAAAAACGAGTTCCGAAAACTAGTAACATACAAGTTTGTGAAAACTAAGAACTTTATTGGAAGTGTTCTGCAAACTGATTCTCAAAACTCAACCTAAAACTTCCCAGTGCGTGGCTCCCTGAAATGAGTTCAGGGAAATAATGATAAAGCCCAAGATATGAGTGTGTTACAATGGCTGATTTGAATCCTACGATATTTGCAACTGTACTTTTTAAGGCATGTGATTTGCGAGTCTTGGCCTTCATTTGACTGACTGACTAACAATTTGTTTCCGACAGGACCAATTGCTGTTGCTTTATTTGTCAAGCATCACAAGAACTCAGTTGAGCTTAGCAGAAAAGTTGAACACTGCTGCTCAAATCCTGTAATTGTCCTACTCTGGCTCGTCCATTTTGAACCGAGACTCGTGTGGTCCTTTGTCAGTTATGTTTGGCCGTCCTTGGGATTTTTCTCTCTGATTTTTGATAGAAGTTTGTAACATCTTTAATGATTTTGAACATGGAGGTGGTCATCAAGGTTATGTTTCGATGGTTAACTGCTTCGTAGGAACAGGGTACTTTCTGGAGATGATGATTTTTGTTTCTCTTGTTTCTACAAGGCCTTTAATTGGCCATTATTGGGTTTTTCTGGAAATTTGATAGGGATCCTACGAAATGAATTGTCGATTAGATTATGTGCTCGGGATAGAGAATAATGGTGTAATGAAAACTCTAAAGTAACTTAAATCTTTTATGTGCTCGGGGCAAGTCGATGTTAAATGAGATTTAAATGAGTCGATCTTAAAGTAACTTAAATCTTTTAAACATCATTAGTTTATATTTTTAGCACAATCAAAATACAAATTATATTGACGTAAACACCAATACAACTTACATGGCTCCATACAAAGAGATCAAAACTAATAAAAAAATCTAGCAATAAAAAGCGTGACATACAAAGAGATCAAAACTAATAAAAAAATTCTAGCGATAGAAAGGGTATTGCTGAAGTTGCCAGATCGCTTGAACTTTGCCTAAAACTTGTTAGAGAACCAATGGTTGGCTTTATGAGGAATCACCCACAACAGTGTTTTTTTTTTATAAGCAACCCACAACAGTGTTGTGAAGGAAAGGAAACTATTGTGGAGGTAGAGAGCTCAAATCTATGAAGGTTACAAGAGGGAAAGCATATTCTCATTCAAGGTGAGATAAAAGCTCTCAAAACCCCATTCTTATGTGTAAAACAGCCTGATTTACACCCTAGGAGTGTTCATTCAAGGTGAGATAAAAGCTCTCAAAACCCCATTCTTATGTGTAAAACAGCCTGATTTACACCCTAGGAGTGTTTTTGGAGCTCGCCCGATAAAGTCATCTAGAGAGAGAAGCTCTGGAGCTCCTCGGGGCTTTCTGTGTTTTTTTTTTGATAACTTAAAAATCCTATTTTCTTGCTCCTACTGGGTTTCGAACCCAAGTCTCATGAGTTTTACGCACAAGCTTCAACCAATTGCACCACACACATTTTTCCTTTTTGTGTGTTGTTAGTTGCTGAACATCATAAGTTGAATGGGCCGGGTAGTAGTTTATTAGAATTTGGTCTGAAAACTTAACCAATTTTAACAATTATGCAAAGCTTGATTCGTATACATAACAAGTCGATCTCAAATGAACTTTTAACGAGCAAACACGATCAGGTTTGTCCATTTATCCGCTCTAGTTGTACAAGCTTGGAATTCAGTGGGCCTAGCCAATTTGCACTGTGGGCCCTAATTTTGAGGCCCAATAAAACGGCCCGAAATCTCGTCTATATAGCAGAGCCCAACTACATTAACAAATCCCTGGTTTGTTTACCTCTCCGAGAAAGCAAAAGACTCTCTCTGGCTTGTGCGGAGGGACAACTCCATAGATAGTTTCAGCTGGGAATCGACTTGTGAAATTGGATTTGGACAATGGACGTGATCAAGACGCAGCAAATCTCGGCTCGCTCGATCGAGAAGGTGATAGTCCACCCTCTGGTGCTGCTGAGCATCGTCGACCACTACAACAGAGTCGCTCGCGACACCAAGAAACGCGTCGTCGGCGTCTTGCTCGGGAGCACCTTCAAAGGAACCGTCGACGTCTCCAACAGCTACGCAGGTTGATAATTTTCTACCACTTTTTTCAACACCAATTCGTAGTTTCGCTGCTTCTTTCGGTTTTTTTTTTTTTGTGGTGGGGATGGTTAGGGTTTAGTGTTTCAGCACGTTTATACGATAGCATTTGATATGAGTTGTTGGCTTGTGTTTGTGTTATGTGTGTTGCGATGAACGAAAGCTGCGGAAGTTCTCTTCGGATCTGACTTCGACTTCTATTTTGAACCAGGAACGACGATTTCTTTCGTTTTTTCTTTTTGGAAAGAGCTAGGGTTTGGTGTTTTGGCATTGTTAACCGTAGAGTTGGATATGTTTCTGTTTGTGCGTATTCTTATAGTGATGGTTATTGCCCTACTTTGCCGTTGATGTTACCAAGAGCTATACAGGTTCTCAATAGATCTGATATTTGCTTTGGTTCACAAACTTCGAAACTATTCTGAACCGGAAACTATAAATCTGTATTTTGTGTAAAAGTTAAGGGTATGGTGTTTCGGCTTTGTTGAACAATAGAAGTTGACTTCTGTCTTTGCATATTGTCTTCTTTCATCACACTCCCATTGTAATACAATATTTGTCGAACTCTTCAATGAAGGAAATAGTAAGATCCAATGAGTTTGGTAACAGTTGCATTTTGGGGATTAAGCTTCTGGACTTGGAAAATCCAGATTGTTCTTAGTGTATAATACAGTTTACCAGCTGAAAACATATTCGCATGACCATTTCCAATTCAAATTTTACACACACACACACACACTGTGTGTGTGTGTTTTCAAAGTTGGGAATTTCCACTCAGACCATAACTCTAGTGAAGTAGATATTTTTGTACTTCCAGTTAGTTTAACTTATCGAAATGTACTTCCAGTTATTTTAGTTGAATTCAGAAATTCAAGCTAGTTAAAACTCAGGAATTTTTGGCTGAAAGTTCTGGATTTAGCCAACACCTTTACTGGCCAAATTTATGCAGAATCAATTATTGAGTTATCTATATAGATCATGTGGGATGTCAAAATTTCTTATTATACAGTCTTTGCACAATCTGGCCCTACAGTTCCAATCTTTTGTCTTTGTGAAATTCAGAATGTCTTACAACCTAATCGTCTCCTATCTACATTTGAAACTGAGCAATTTGGAATCGATATTAAAACTATAAAACCACACATACCTTTCAAGGTGCAGTTGTGCAGACAATGCAGACAAATAATAACCTTGAAATTCGTTCCCCCTTAGGTCGGATTTAAGTTCATGTGAATTGTTACCCTTTCTGGAGAAACAGATCCACATTGAGAGGTTTAGGAATTGCACACTTTGTTTGAAGTCAAGGAACACATTTTTCTTGTTGGAATCACATTCTTCAAGAAACCCCTTCAAGTCTCACTTATCAGAGCCAAAAAAAAATTGCCTCAAATGGACTTGTGCATCCCCATTTATTTTGCATTCATTTCATATGTAGCTCAAACCCCCAAAAAATTGTATCAGATGAAAATTCTCTGCATGCGAACATGTTTTCAGCCTGTAATGGTGTTAATAATTTGGAAAGGTTTACGTTATTTAGCAAATATATGCTCAAAGAGGTGTCCTGGCATGTAGTATGTACGGACACACTCAAAGCATGGTTTTAGTTCTATTGTTGTTTGTGGAAAGTTTGTATTCATATTGCTTAGATAGCACCAAGCATAATTTCTTCGTGTTGGTAGCAAACCTCTGAACTGATCTAAATTATCTTGTTTCAAGGTCAGGTTGCCACTTTTCTCCTTTAATTCAAGTGTCTTCTGGATTGACGTGCTGTCATCTGGTGGTCTAATCTAATATCTTGACATATGCAGTACCTTTTGAGGAAGATGATAAGGATCCAAGCATCTGGTTTCTTGACCACAATTACCATGAAGCGATGTTTTCCATGTTCAGGAGGATAAATGGTATAATTTGAACCGTTATAATCTTTCATCTTATATGTTTGTGTTATTCTTTGTTTCTTTTGCAGAAATTGGTATCTGTTCCGATGTGCTTGACTGACTGTGACTTTTTTCAGCGAAGGAGCATGTTGTAGGGTGGTATAGCACTGGACCAAAGCTACGGGAAAATGACCTCAATGTTCATGGTCTATTCAATGAGTAAGATTACCCACTGGTGGACCTTCTATAACTTTTTTGCATTGGTGCTTTGGAACTTCAGTTGCTTAGGGTACAATGTTGCGTTGTGCTAATGCTTCTCTTTTAAGATCTTACTTCTTTCTTTTTTGTTTTCTTTTGGTTTCTGGTGGAGGGCATCTTCTGCTTAAACTTCTTCCTATCTGTTTTCCTCTGCAGCCTATGTTTTAATGACCTTAAACTAACCAGCTATAGAGTTTGAAATATTCGTAGAATTGTACTTGTAGCAAGTTAGCAACTGTGGCTTCTCACAACGGTATGGCGAATAAAAGTCGCAAATGACATGTAGAAGAAGTATAAGGAAACAAGAGATAAAATGCTGTAAAGGGAATTACCATCAACTTTTTGCTGGGACCAGTAATCGCTTGTTCAGATTCTTCAGAATCACTATTGATTGCTTTGTCTCATGTAATAGATACTGTTCCTTTGATTTTTATGTTCACATGCATTTAGTGAATGGAAAGAATATCATGCTGAACCATGGACTTTCTGCATGAATTCCGGGAAAGGTCTTGAATAAGTCTTTCTAAAGGACATCTTGGAGTCTTACTAATCTACTTTTGCCCATGATGATTTGTGATCAGTTATATCCAGTCACCAACGTTCCCCAAGAATTGGTTACTCACTTTGTTTGGTTTAAGTCTTAGAAAGTTATTTTTGAGAGTTGAGTGGTAATGAGAGAGAGAGAGAGAGAGAGAGAGAGAGAGAGAGAGATATTTATTGAAAATTGTGCCAAGAGTTAAAGTTACTCTCAAAGTTGGGAACGCAGCGGAGTGATTGTCTTCGAGATTGCCCTATTCTGTGTGCTTTGTGAGACAATAACTCTTTCCCAAGCTGCCTTTTTATTTATTAGTGTTTCGTGGCAGCATATTTCTAGGTTTTATTCTTGCATTATCAAGGAAAAAAGGATTATGTGTGGCATGTCGCATCCGTTATGATTCCTCACGATTTCAAAGTCGTGCCTTCTGAATGCTTTCCCAATGCGGAGGTCTTTATTGGAATATACTGTACTCAGAGGTTGGCTTAGCCAGTGGCTAAAGTACGTCCATTGGTATGCAAAAGTAGCAATGTCTTCGGATCTTAGCTTAGAATCTTTCTTCGACGATCCCGTTGTTGAATCTAACTGGAGGTTAACTGGAACTGATGCTCGCGCATATCGGTCGTCTAATTTGACCTTTTGCATTCACTCTGTTGCCTATGGTAGTCTACTAGTTGCACTTCTGACCAAAATTTTCTGGTGGGATATTGCAGTTATGTTCCTAATCCTGTTTTGGTCATAATTGATGTTCAACCTAAAGAGATGGGAATTCCAACTAAAGCTTACTATGCTGTTGAAGAGGTTAAAGAGGTAAGTCTGTAAGAGTATAATCACTTTTCAATTCCAACCCCAATTGCTCATTGTTCTGTCTCAGTGTAATTTTCAAACACCACTGGCTTAACCAAGATTTCTTAATGGTTGAATTTAGTCATTGTTGGTAGAAGGCCTCCATGCCTGTTAGAATGGTGTTCTAATTGTTGGTTTGGTTACAGAATGCCACACAGAAAAGCCAGAAGGTCTTTGTGCATGTGCCTTCAGAGATTGCGGCCCATGAAGTTGAGGAAATTGGTATGCAACATGGGATAAGAAAACTGAAATAATTGCTAAATTGGTGCTTCAGTTTTTGTTCTTTCTCTCTCACCCGCATCTTCTAGTTCTTTTCCTTTTCCTTGTTTCTTCTCTTTATTTCTTTCTTTCTTTACTCTGAAAGAGATGCTACTCGTTAGTGACTCTGGAAAGTCACATACATGGATTTTATGCCATAACAGTGTTACCTTCGTTTTCACACTCACCTCCCTGGTTGGTCAACAGGTGTTGAGCACTTGCTCAGGGACGTGAAGGATACAACCATTAGCACCCTTGCAACAGAGGTTTTTTTTTTATTTGCTGTTATGATTTCATTTAATGCAAAAAGAGTTGATAGATATACAAATTGCACACGGTGGAATGTATCCTTCAAATGGAAATAAAAAGGGAAGCAATAAGAGGAATAAACATGAAGAAACTTTCTTGTCTGTCTCTGGTACAGGTGACTGGGAAACTTGCAGCCCTGAAGGGGTTGGATGCCCGACTTCAAGAGATACGCAGTTATCTTGACCTTGTTATTGATGGAAAGCTTCCTTTAAACCATGAGATTCTGTGCCATTTACAGGTACCTTTAATACCTGTCCTTTCTGGTCAAACCCAATAGAGATACTTAGCATCTTGGCTAACTTCCACTGGCCCTGTAGCCAATACTTCATAGTTCATACATCTATTTTTAGGTAATTGGCTTTTTTGTGCTGAAGATCCCATTGGTAATGGCGGTGATGCTGCAGCCCCTATCTTAGAGATTATTCATCTCATTTCTGAATCTTCACTCTTTTCTTGTTGCAGGATGTATTTAACCTACTTCCGAACCTCAACGTGGCTGAACTAATTAAAGCTTTTGCCGGTAAACAAACGATACATCTCCTACCCTTTTGCTCTACATACCTTTTGACATCTAAATCTGGATGATTGAAAACTATTGCTATCTTTCTTTACTGAACTGTCGATCTACTACCTGTTTGCAGTGAAAACAAATGATATGATGTTGGTTATTTATCTTTCTTCCCTCATCCGAAGTGTAGTCGCCCTCCATAACTTGATCAACAACAAGGTTAGCTGCCCGAATCTTGGATCCTAACTAGTTGCTCCTCTTTTCTGTTTATCTATTTGTTTATTTGCTAGTGGGCTCATGAGATCAACTTTTTGTGCGTGCAGATATTTAGATTTTTGGGTTGTGGTAACCTATATTAGACTCGAATCAGATAACAAAGCGCTTGTCGTTCAGCCATTGGGAGACCAATATCGACGCTTTTTAGCCCTGAAGTTCCTATTATTTAAGTTTTTAAACAAGTGAGCTTGCTAGAGAATAAAAAAAGAACATAATTGTGGAAGGGCCTTTATTTTTCAAAACAATAACGAAGGTAAAATTAATTCAGGAAATGAGACAAATGTTTGCTGTGTGATCTATTGGATATTAAAGCACTTGGCCTTTCGGTTATCACCATCCATCCCACTCTGACAAGTTTAGCATGTTGGGATGTCTGTCAGTTTACATGCCTTGGTCAATTAACTACAGGTTTAAGTTACCTATAATTTCATACATACACACACTAGACCAGCTAGTTCCAGGCAATTTTTGTTTTGTTTTTTGGCTGAAGAGGGAAAATCCATCTCAACTCCACCTTGGCATCTGTAGTTGTCCCGTGCATTATTAATTTGGAATCCTATAGGTAGTTTCCTGCATCTGCTTTCACTGTTCCTGTTATGCATATAGGTGCCTATATTCCCTTTTGACATCAAATTTTGATGTGTTGACAGATGCTGAACAAAGAACATGAAAAGGCAGAAGACTTGAAGCCAGTTGCTGTGCCTGCCGCAGCCGGAAGCTAAGCAGGGAGATTTTATCCTCCTTGAAGTTTCAGTTGGAGGTGTTATATCCCAGGCGACAGTTGTGCACGGACTTTGGAATCCTGTACCTCGGACAATTTCCTACCGTTGTATTAACTTTTCACAGGATCGTAGAGTTTTTCGCTCATACAAACATGCGGTCCTTTTTTTAAAATCAAGTTTCAACCTGTGATTTGTGTGTAATGCTCAGTTAGTGATCGCAAAGCTCTTAGCTTATTAGTTGAAGGCAAGTCTACATGAACCAAAATTAGCATCTGCAGCACATTCCTCTTTTATATACATTGAGAAGTAACTTTCTTGGTCTTGTTGAGATGTTCCCTCTGTGTTGCTACTATTTTCTAGTAGCCCAATGCAGCTTCATTGAGAAATAACTTTCGCGGTCTTGTTGAGATCCTGCGTTTCTTGAATAAGAAAGCTATTGAGGTAAATTGAATGATCAGTCTGTTGAGGTGAAAGGAATGATCAGTCATTGTTTACATTTCAAGTTCCATGCGGAAAACCTCTCATTTGGTATTTTGCTCGCTACTTTTGATTTTGCAGATGTTCTCTCAAGTCAGGCTTCCTCGAGTATTTGATTAGCCTGAGAAAAAGAAAAACTCCCAAATATTTCTATACTGGTAGACAAGTGCTAGACTTGCTCTTGAGAAATTATAACCGTGACTGTTTACAAATAAGACTGAATGGTGTGCAGAATGTTCTCTCTTTCGCTTCTGCTGTTATAATTTTATTTCCTTGTACAATTGTGAACCGCAATATGAATTACAATGACTCCAGGCTCACTCAAAACAACCTCATCCCTTGAATAAGGGAGGTTTCAAGCTTGTTTGGTCCAAAACCTAATGTTTGTGATACATCATTCTGCATTAGAGCAATGGTGGTAAAAAATTCACTAGTTACAACAGGTTAGACACATGAACCAAAGTCATCCCTTTGCTGCAGCTATGAATGAAGTCTGAAGTTAGCAGGCCTAGATATGGTATTTTCCATTCAATCTTCTTCATTGTCGACAGTCTGAACTGATTCTTCAAACTCAGCATCCATGATCACCCCATCCATGATATGAACAACAATCTTCCCTTTCCACAGATCTACATGCTCCGACCTAACTCCATTAACTATCAGCATTCCATCCGAATCCTTCGATATGTATAAACTAAATCCCGACAATGAATCATAACTGATTTCTTCCCCAAATGGTACAAAAACCGAAGAGATCGTCCGAGAAACAACAGAGAAGCCAAAAATGTGAGTAAGTATTGCATGTGTATTGTTAAACTTATCACCCTTTAAACTATCACTTGCATTAAACCTCAAGTCGCGTTCAAAAGCTCTCTCTGACGGAATGAAGACTGTAAATGCAAGATCTTCTGGTAGCATTTTAATTATCATCTCCCCGAATATACCTATCTTTGCATCACCCAAGATCGGCCTCGTTTCCCTGGGCCTAAAAGAAGGCATCATTCTATTTGTGACTGATGCCTCTGGAAGCTTAAGTACTGTAATTACCACAACCAGGAGGCAGCAAACAGAAACAACACCACAAACAAATGCAACGGGGCTTTTCACAAAGCGACCTCTAGCCATCCTCATTGATAACCAAGATTCATCGCTTGCGCCTGCAGTTGAAAAGATGCACAAATTAACCTCAAAATATGAACAAGTTTTATTAGTCATCTACGCTGAATAATCCTACAAGAGTGAAAAAAATAGGACAGATATTGGAGTGACGATAGTGGTAGTATCTTGAAACCTCCAATATATTGCAACAAATGGGATCAATTATTGGAGTCGGAAGTCATAGTCAAGTCTAAGACATACAATCATGGCGTCTAAAACTTCATTGCATCTAATTTGGGAGTTCACTTTCTCTCATTTTCTTACCATTTCTCTCCTAATTTGTAATCCAAACATGAGAGAAGTCTCTTTCCTATCAGTTTACTTACCATATTTGAATTTTTCACCAAAACCATAAATTACGAAACCAGCCAACTTCTCATCCTTTCAGGCTGAAAGCAAGATCTCATCAATTGGTTTAGAATTGTGAGCCGCTTTTGTTTAAGAAAAATACCATTGTTTTCTACCAACAAATCAAACACAGGGTCCTTCTAAAGCAGATGACCTATTTTAGATCTCTAATCACATAGTCTGACCCTCAAATAGCGCTACTTCAGAACAAACGAGATTGCCAAAGACAGACGGCTGCAAGCGATATTGAATATGCCAATCGAGATAGTGACACAAGACGAAAACTCCTTGCATGCCAATTGAGATTGTTTGTTAGAGATCGAGAAGAAGTGACATTGAAAATGCCCAATTGGAATTCGTCCGTGAGAGATCTAGGGTTAATGAGATTGTGAAGAGCCGTAGTTGTGTAGTGTTTTCTCAGAATCTTTTTTGACCTCACGTCGTTTCCTGTTTTTTATGACTCGTATATTACAATTCAGCTCACCCATTATGAACCCATTTAAACTCATACATGAATGGGTTAATGCAGATTTTACCCTAAGTCAACATAAGTGCGGGTGAGTGGGAGCGCAAGCACGAGCTTACAAGCGTCTTCTAAAAATACATCCAAACTACTATAACTTGCGAGAGCGAGGATTGAGTGCGAGAGCAGAGGTCCCAATGAAGATTACGTGACTAAGGTTTTACCCATTTGCAACCCTTAATTAACACAATATGGGCGGATTCGGGCAGGTTATAAGTGGACGGATACGGATGAGTTCATGGGTGTCAGGTTGACAATTGCCAGCTCTACTTTCAGCCATTTCACATAGCAGGTCTCTATATTCACGAAAAAGCAATTATGTTCTCTCAAATGGAAACAATCTTGGAAATGGAGATACCCTGAATTAAAAACGAAGAATCTGACAAAATAGGTAAATTTTTTGTAGAAACACATAAGCACACGAACTAGAGAGAGAAGAAACCTGGGGAAGGGAAACTAATCAAGAAGAAATTGAGCGGCATCCAGAATCATGGCTTCTGGTAAAGATTGAAAAGTCTGACTAAACCCTAGAACTCCATTGTCGTTCCAGTGCCCATTCCCTTTCCATTTGCAAAAGCAGGAAAAAAATCTCACCTCGGAGATAACTCACCTGATTCGACTCAGTGTATTGGGATTCATGATCTGGATTCTCGAAGAAAATGCATTAATCTTTTTCCTAGATCTGGTCTTGTTTGGATGGAGATTGGAGACTTTGATTTGGCTAAATTTCACTTTCACGCCTCACAATTCGACTTTAACTTCACTTCAAATATAGGAGCAGTAAAAGACTTGAACTTTGGGAAATACTGACGAAGAGTGAATCTACACTTTGTTAAGGAAAATAGGTAATTTTTTTTTATTTAAATGTAATATATTAAGAAAAAATAATTTATTTTATAAAGTAAAAAATAAGTATTTAAAAAATAAGAACATTTTCAAAACGGGGCCTAAATGCTTTGATTGGAACATAGGAAAATAAACGGAAAGAAGAAAAAGTTAATTTTTTCTTTCCCTTATTTGGTTTGAGAGAGAATAGAAGTGAAAATGACAAAATCATATATTACTAAACAAATTCCGTATAAGTTAATTTTTCTTTCTTTCTTACTTCCTCCATCTCAATTTGTTTGTCTACTTTTTAATTTTGACAAGTCACAAATTGTTTGTCTACCTAAAAGTTGACTTGGAAAAGTTTTCTTAATGCCCTTTCACTTTTCAAAAATCACATATTAGAAAAAGTGCACTCTCATTAAATACCAAAAAAATTAAGGGCAATTTTGGAAACTCAAAATTTTGTGAGTGTAATCATTGGGTTCCCGAATAAGTTGGAACTCAAAAATTGGACAAACGAATTGGAACGAACAGAGTAACTAATTCCCCTTATAACATTTTCGTATTTTTACTAAGCTTTCTTCTTTATTCTCCAAAATTTTATCCGCCCGTCAAACGAGCCCGAGCCGGTAAGAGTAATACTATAGTGGAAGGATTGAATAGAAACTATACCTTATCCGAAGAGTTGATTTTGTAGGCGTTTGTCGGTAATCGCCCATGAGGTTAGTCAAATTATATTTCAATAAGTCTACAAAACAGAAATAAACCCATGACCGATGTGGCGGGATGGGCCCCACATCAACACCTGAAAAAAAGAAAAATCAAATCTTATTCTCTCTGCTCCCTCTTTACCAATGATCAATATTCCTCCCATGGACGCCCCCTCTTTACGCCGGTCGCCCCCCTCCTACCCTTTTTGTTTATCAAAAAAAAAAAAAAAAAAAAAAAATATTCCTCCCATGGACGCCTCCACCTTCCCTTAAACACCCTCCACTCGCCAACCCATGACCCACTGGTTCCACTCCCACCCATCGCCGATTCCACCCAAATGATCTCTTATAAAAGAAAAACAAATTTCATAAAAGTTGGAGATATAGTTTAAACATTAGTCTTCCAGCGCTTTTTGTTTCAAACATACTAATTAAGTCTCTATAGTCAAGCTGTTTCACCAATTCCTTTTCTATAGACAATATAGCCAATTCATTTCATCTTTCTTGAGACTGATGTTAAGCATTTCATTCTTTTCTTTTTTTCTTTTTTATCGCCCCTAGAGTTTCTATGCGCCTGTAATGGCGTAATGGGCATAAGAGTTTTTTTTTTCTTTTCCATGGAGGTTTTATGGGAGTTAATTATCAGTGTTTCTAATTAATAATTCCACTGTTGGAGTTATTTTGTGATTTCTAAATTTTAATTGGACTTATTTTGTGTAAAGAAGGCGTGGTGCAAAAAAAATTTGGGCCCATATATACATATATATACATAGGGGTCCTAAATTTTTGGGGATTCTCATTTTCGGCATTTTTTGAGGGCCAGAAGCCTATACTTCTCTCGTCTATCCTCTCAGTCGGCCCTGATCGGTTTATCGATATCGGATTGGACTAATTTTTTTTAAAAAATGTATAAAAAATATCGTAATGGGTCCAAATAAATATTAAACGTTACACATTTCACAATTCCATTTGCAACTTGACGAACGATGATGGCAAAGGCTTACACTTTGTCGGTTGCTAGTTTAGTTTTAATTTTGTTTTCAATCATTACCCTATATCTTTTTCCAATCATTACTTTATATTTTCAATTATTAATTTCATTTCTCTATATATCTCTCTCCAATCATTACCCCTCTCTCCAATCATTACCCTATTTCTCTTCCCACCCAAATTATAAGTTTTTTTTTTGTAAACTTTGAAGATTAAATTGAAAATACGTTAAATTTGAAGACTTATAAAACATTACGGTGTAAGTTCAACGGTTTTTTTGAATTTTTCCCTTACAACAATGGCAATAAAAACTTCCGATTTGATCACTGTAAATCTGATCCTGCTTTTCCTCCATGAGATAAATTGATCATCATGTTTCAATGCAGTTAGATTTTGCCACGTTGACAATCACACAAGGAATTTTTACTACTATTTTCGCTAAAATTCACATTAGATTTTTTTGTCTCGTCTTATCTAAATCAAATGACGGTCTGATCATGACGTGGCGCGCACCAAATTTGTGGGTCCCTCCTGTCAAAAAAAACAAAAAAAAACATTATTCTCTCTTTCTCCCTCTACTGTATTTCGTTGTGAGTCGTGAGCAGCACGCAGAACCAGTATAAAGACGACTCGTACAGTTATTATTGGTTCTGATCTGCATCTTCATCACCAATAGCAAAACAGTTGCAACTTCCACCGTCCGATCTCTTATTCCAACGCATCTCCACCGTCTGTTCTCTGCACCTTTTTTACTACTACTACTATTACTGTATTAATCACTTTTTGGTCTGATTTCACCCCAACCCACCCCACCCCACCCCACCCCAAAATGTACTCCAGTACTATATATTGGAGTTAGCGAAGTGTGAGTAGGTTAGGCTCCGTTCCAGAACACCTTCTTAAAAAATAATTACTTATTTCACATTTTCAAACTCAAAAATAATGTAAATGAAAAATAATTTTTTGATTTTTTTTGCACCGTATTAAAGATCTCATCAAGATCTTTCAAATAAAATCTATATTGCATATTTATAGATTTCATTAAGCCCTATATTTTTGAGCTTGAAATTGCCTTCTTAACAAATAAGTACTTATTACTAGTTCTGGAACGGGGCCTTAGTCTACAAAATTTTTGAAGACTATCCATAATTTTGAATCCCAAACACTCATGACAGGGCTCGAATCCTAGCCTCCCACACACAGGAGCTCATCAGTACTTTTCGGTCTGATTATTCAATGCTTCTTAAGCACATCCACGTGATACTCCAGATCATTCCAGCATTATACATTCACGTGGGATTCACGAGCTGCGTGGTTCTCCGAACCATTCTAGCACCAAAACATGCTCATGCGACCCATGACTTACTGTTTCTGCTCCACGTAAATGTGCGGTGTTAGAGTTACCCGGAGTACCATGTGACTGCCCTCCGCGAGTACTGAATAATAACTCTCACCTTTGGAGATATTTTTCTATACGTGAACGCATACACTTTTCTCTCTCTCTCTCTCTCTCTCTCTCTCTCTCTGTGTGTGCGCGAGAGTCTATTTTGAGACGACGAACGATGATGACTTTTACCGGCCGATCTGATATTTTTCCGCAGCTTATTATTTCACAAACCGTGGAATTCTTCAGTTCCGGAGACTCTGTGGCAGATCGCGCGGGCACCATGTCTCCTGTTTCGATCTGAAGAAAATCCTTCGTTTCCTGTGAAATTCATCTGAAGGTTTGTTCCTCCGTCTCATCTCTCATTACTTTTGTTTACGATGTTTCGTGGTTTTAGCTCATCCGAACCAAAAATAATAATAATTCAAAAGCTGATTGTTGAAAAGCTTTCTTTGAACGGCAATTGATTGTCGAAAAGCTAACTCATATTTTTCGACTTCTACTGCCCAAGAATGTTACTTTTTTTTTTATCACAAATTCTGATGGAACAAATACTCAAAAAGCTGCATTTTTTTTTTCTCTCTTATACCGGAAAGGTCGCCTGGTTTCTATCACAATTATGTCCCCTTTCGCTAGGAGCCTTAGAAGGATGGGGACTACTCCACTATCAAACCTTTCGATTTTTTATCTCAAAGCTTCGGTGTCATTTTCCCCTCAAATTGTACCCCCAAAAAATAAAAAAGTTTTTCCTTTCTTGTGTAGCACAAAAAACCCATCTATTTTAACCAAGTGTTAATATATATATATATGGTAGTATTTGAACATCCTAATTTCTCACCTATTTCAGTTTTTTATTTTTAGGAGTGGGTCTTTCTTGAAAATTATTACCAGTCCCTTTTGACTTTTTTGACACCACAACTACCTTTCTAGTTATAATTTCACGGCAAAAAAGTCATAAAGCAAAAAAAAGAGAGAAGAAATTAACTGTTAAACCGAGAGCCGTAAACATCTCAATCATATCCCAACACTTCTTTTGTCAATTTCGAAAATCAGAGTTTGCTATTTCCAACATTTTAAACTCTTTCTGGAATTCTGAATTTTCTCTTCCACTCTATTCATCAGAATCTGTGTGTTTAACTCTCTTTGTGTGTCCAGATCAACTTGCGTGTACCCGAACCTATCAACTTGTGTACACCCCGAACTAGTCTGGTACTTGAAGTTATGCTTGATCTACGTAAGGTTCGAAGTACTTGAAGTTATGCTTGATCTATGTAAGGTTCGATCAACTAGGCAAACTCAGATTTTTGTATCTTGATATTTAGTATTTCATATTGTCTGCACAGAATCGGTCGAACAAAGCATGAACAAAGCCTGAGTAAATTAAAGTTCTCTTAAATTTTTGAATAAATAGATGATATAGCTTCGCAAAATAAAATAAATTAGGTCTGATAAGTTTTCAATAAGTTTAATAGCTCTATGTTATATACTCCTAGTTGTTTGTATGCAAATTTTTTTTCTTTATATATATGTATATATATGTATATATATATATATATATTTTGTGTTAAAATTCTGCAGCCGCCCTACAAATCCGTTGTGATTATTGATCAGAATCAGTTATGGAACAAGAAAGAAAAGTAACCAAGAAGATGACGACTGCGGTAACACCAATGCCGGACCTAGTCTTCCAGCGCGTGGTCGACTACATCCGTGACCCGCGCGACCTTGCCGCCGCCTCCCTCGTCTGCCGCCGCTGGTTCTCCATCGACGCCGCCTCCCGGAAACACGTCACCGTCGCCCTCTGCTACACCACCACGCCGCAGGCGCTCGACCGTCGGTTCCAGAACCTCGAGTCTCTGAAACTGAAGGCCAAGCCGAGGGCGGCCATGTTTAACTTGATACCGGAGGACTGGGGAGGGCACGTGGCGCCGTGGGTGGAGGAGATGGTGAGGTCGTTCCGGTGCCTGAAGGCAGTTCATTTTAGAAGGATGATCGTGAGGGATTCAGATATTTTGTTGCTTGCCCAGTCGCGCGGGCAGGATTTGGTGGAGCTTAAGATTGATAGATGCTCTGGGTTTTCCACTGATGGGCTGATGCATATTGGTCGGTTTTGCAAGTACGTTGTTCTTTCTTTGCACAATAATTTTTAGAAATTGCTGTACTCCGCCCATTAGATTGTAGATAATGTGTAGGAAGTGTATTCATATCTGAAACCAATGCGTTAATAACTGTGAATGTATATTGATTCATGTGAGACATGTATTAAATTCTAACTTGTTTAGCATCATATGCATATTATCGACCGCCAATTAGCCAGATCCTTAATGTTTTGGTTCCCTTGTTCGACAAAAGGTTCGTTATAATACAATGATCACAGTCATAGTGTAACAGGTATAGTTTAGTGGTAGAAGCGAAGTTACATAATCTTTTGGTAGAATCTTCCATTCTCGTTCTAAATCCTTGCGACACTCCCACCCCCAATCGTCGCTCTCACAGTTTTAGTTGTATGGAATGTTTTTGAAAGACCCATTCAAGCACTTGCTTTGGTCGCGAGCAAGAACATTGCGTCATTAAGGATCGAAGTTTGTTTCATTCTATTAACCCTTTGATGATAGAGGGTCTTCGTGTTTAATTTATATTCGGTTCAACAACTGTATATGCTTTTGTTAAATCTCCAGTGTATGCAAAACAAAACGTGCTTTTTTGTTTTTTTAAGAAGATAATTATAGACACGGTTTATTTTCTTGTTTTTTCGGGAAGAATGAGAGTTTAAGATATGTTTGTTATGATATGCGGTAATACAGATCTAATTGACGTTGTTGACTACTCTTGGTTAACTGCTTTTTCTTGTAATTCTGTTCATTCTTTGTCAGGAATTTAACAACCTTGTTTCTGGAAGAGAGTACTATCACTGAGAGAGATGGCGAATGGCTCCACGAGCTTGCTTTGAACAACAAAAATCTTGAGACCTTGAATTTTTACATGACTGATCTTTCCAAAGTCAGATTCCAAGACCTTGAACTCATAGCCAGAAATTGCCCCTCTCTAGTTTCGGTAAAAATAAGTGAGTGCGAATTGCTAGATCTTGTTGGCTTCTTTCGCACTGCCGTGGCACTACAAGAGTTTGGTGGGGGTTCTTTCAGTGAGGAACCAGAAAGGTACTCTTCCATAACATTTCCCCCCAAAGTAAGCTCCTTGGGTCTGACGTACATGGGGCGGAATGAAATGCCCATTGTATTTCCCTTTGCATCGTTACTGAGAAGATTGGATCTCCTCTATGCATTTCTGGATACAGAGGACCATTGTCTCTTAATTCAAAAGTGCCCTAACTTGGAGGTTCTTGAGGTAGGATCTCAAAACATTTCTCGTCTTATAAAGCTTCTTGTGTTGATGTTTAGATATTTCATCTTCTCTTCCAAGTCATTTGCTTTAATCTTTGCATTGTGTTTTCCCCATATTCTTTGTTTATGGGATCAAGTTGAACGTGTTATTAGAGCTCGTGGATAATTGAAGTGCTTTAATGGTATGTATAACGCGGTTTGCAAAATTTAGCTATCCAAACAGTTCAATTGCCCACGGCTGAGATTTGTATAATAAAAAAAACCCATTGTTGGCGACAAGGTAGGTAGAGATACTAGTCAGGTAATGTGGCGGCCAGTTTTTTTGGAACCCTACCGGCTATTGGTGGGAAAAGGTCCATAAACCTTAGCTTTGACTCTCTCTCAGCTAAGGAAAGAGATAGGTAAAATATTATACTCTACTCGCTGTTTCAAGCTATCCTTAATCTCGCCACGATGAAGACGAGAACAAGATTCTCTGCACCCAATGTGAGTTTTCTATTTTGACTTGCTTTCCCACGGTGATTGAATAAGAATGGCACGTGGCAAGGATTCAATCCGAGGGAGGAAGGTGGCAGCAGAAACCGGCTATTATTGTAAAAAAAAGGTCGATAAATCATAAATCTTAGCTTTAACGCGGGAAGTTGAAAACAAGTTTGGCAATTGTAACAAAGGCCATTTGTTTTGCATGCAATGTCATATTTTTCACAACTAATGGACGGGGTCATAATTTTCAAACTATTTGTGTGCTTGTCGCATGAAAGCTATGGTTAGGACACCCGTTTCTTGTTGTGACATGTCAGGTCCCGAAAATTTCGGGTGCGACAACTGGCGACTCCACTGAGGTTATGTAGGCAGCCATTGTATCCCTGTTTCCCTGCAGGTTTGTGTGAAAATAGCTTACTAACTAGGAGTAGAACTCTTGTAGAATGCCAACATGGAGAGTATGCTGTCGATACACAGTGGGTGTTTGTTAATTTATTTTCTGACACGATTTCCTATGTTATATACAGACAAGGACTGTTATTGGCGACAGAGGATTGGAAGTTCTTGGAAGGTGCTGCAAAAGATTAAGGAAGATTCGGATCGAGCGGGGCGCTGACGAACAGGGACTGGACAATGAAGGAGGATTTGTTTCACACACAGGACTAATCGCTCTGGCACAGGGCTGCCCAGAATTGGAATACTTGGTGGTTTACGTTTCTGATATTACAAATGCCTCCCTTGAATTTATTGGCACGCACTTGAAAAACCTCTGTGATTTCCGCCTGGTCTTACTTGATCGGGGAGAAATTATCTCAGAATTACCACTAGACAACGGAGTTAGGGCCCTATTACAAGGTTGCAACAAGCTTAGAAGGTTTGCTCTGTATCTTAGGCCAGGGGGTTTGACTGATGAGGGACTCAGTTACATTGGGAAGCATACCCCAAATGTGAGGTGGATGCTTCTGGCGTATGTTGGGGAATCGGATGCAGGGCTTCTTGAGTTCTCCAGAGGGTGCCCTAGTTTGCAAAAGCTGGAAATAAGGTGCTGTATCTTTAGTGAACATGCTCTGGCTATTGCTGCTTTGCAGTTAACCTCTCTTAGGTACTTGTGGGTCCAAGGGTATCCAGCATCTGAAACTGGTCATGATCTATTAGCCATGGCTCGTCCCTTTTGGAATATTGAGTTAATCCCTGCGAGACAAGTAATTGTTGCCGATCCACTTGGGGAAGCTGCGGTCACAGAGGATCCAGCGCATATACTTGCCTATTATTCGCTTGTTGGAAGAAGAACGGATTTCCCTGACACCGTTGTACCTTTGGAAGCAGCAGCCCTTCTCAACGAGTAGAGCTGTATCCTCCCTCTAACAATGTCTTTGAATGGTAATAGACGGCGACAAAGGAAAGAAATATGAATCGTACAACTTGTTTGGATGGATGAACAGGTGGGAAACGGTGGGAAATGAAGAAAAATGGTTCATTGGTTCAGTTTGTTTCTCACCGTCTTGGGGAGGAATGGTGATAACAAAAAGATCAGAATAAAGAACAGAAATGGTGAGATTTGAAGAAAGATAATGGGTTTTCATAGATTTGGTTTGTTTCTTGCCCTTTCGGTGATAAACAATGGCTATACCGAAAAGGTAAGAAATGAATAAAAATGGTGGGTTTTTATTCGTTTATTTCGGTTTTCACCATTGCTTGAAGGAGAAATGCCACCTCTCACCATCCAAAGGAGCTGTAAGAGTTCTACTTCTGTTCCGTGGTCCCTGTTAGATGTCTTGCTTGTACGTTGATGTCATATTTTTTAGCTTCCTGTATCTTTTCTTATGGATAAGAGGCTTTTTTGTTCCACTTCCATTTTCTTTCAGTTTTTTCCTTGCCATTTTAGTTTTGCTTTTGATCCTGTTTCTGGATTGTGTCCTGTAATAATATGTCCGATCTGTCTTGTATTTCTATAGAACTCACACTTCACTGTTAATCGGATGTTTGCTGATTTATTTCATGAAGGGGTATTTCAGGACGATGAATGCTGTAAATATAAAGGCAGAATCACGTAATTTTGCTGCCAATATTGTTGTAGCTCAAATATATAGACTTAGTAGTCTCTTTACCTTCTGGTTAAATTCGTAAGTCTGGAGAAGAGTCTGCGTGTATTATGAGTTTCGTGACATTCACGTCTAAGGCATAGGTTTATTTATTGGTTCATGAAATATTTCAGTGAGATTATGGAAGAATGTAAGATTATCGGTGCTGAGGGCATGTACCATAAACGTTATGGTTCTCCCTTGGCTGTTTTTTGTAGTGCTCGACGGATTTAGTGGAAAGATTTTGTGCATCTTTACTATGCCGCGATATTTCATGTACTGGTAGTTTTATGTTTACAAATTCCCTAATTGAGGAGGTATCAAATTGCTTATACTTTGTTGTCAGGTTTCCTGCAAACTTGTTGCGTGTTTAATTTGATTCTCCTATCAGATAGACGATTTGTTTATTTCGTTCATTTTCGTTCAACACAAGAACAGAAAGAGTTGAATCTCGTGGATTTGCATTCAATCAAGCCATCTTCTGCGAAAGCAATTCTGTAATTCTTGCCGTGAAATGTTCATTTCAATTAGCAGTAGAGTGAAACTGGGCGAAGGAAGGAGTAATTTGCAGAAGCCATTCGCCATATTGTTTTGGCATCTCTGTCGCATGCCTTTGAGAGCATCGAGACGTGGAAGATATCAAGAGAGTTTCAGTTTTAGTGAGGTCAGTTTTGTATTTCACTTTCAGTAACTGCAAGTTATTTCTCCGAAAGAGATATGTTCCTCTAAGACCAAAAACCCCTTTAACTTGAATGAAAACCTCATGTTATCAAAATGGGGAGAGCTCTTCTAAGCACCTTTACTTAAATAGGTGATCAATTACCGTGCGGAAGATGGCATTTTAAGCACACTGGTTTCAGGTATCTCTCTGTCATAGATTTAACCTTGTAGCATGGCTGCGCGGGAAGAACTGTCGTAGTTGTTCTCATTTAGCATTGAGTATTGTAAGAGAATTAAGGGAGAGCAAAACTGTAAATACAAATAGAGGAGAGCAAATTACTGACAATAATTGGTCTCCATACTTACATTCTCATTTTCATTTCATATGGCCAATGAGAAACTGAAGCCCTGATGGGAGATTACCCGGTAGAAATGCTCAATGCAGTTTGAAGAGGAACCAAAAATGTAGTATTGTTTTTTGCCTTGTTATCTTAATCTACTGTTAAGGGCTGATCCAAACTGTAGAAAGAAAGTGGCCACAGTGCACACAAAAAAACTGCTCCTCTAAAAGAATGATATAAAAGTCTGTGACTTTGTCATTCACCAGGAAGTGTAAATAAGGGTTGTAATCATATTGCTTTAGGACCCTTTGGTGATTTGCAATACTAACATGGTTGAGTACCATTGTAGTTGTAGCAGCAAAATGTTGGTAACATCAACTGAAAGGAAACAAAAACAGAAACAGAATATATATTTTGGTAGAGTCCATCTATTGTACACATTTTTTTTTTTTTTTTGAGTATGGTACTCAGAAAATCACTTTAGTGGTAAGTATTTCACATTTAGTGTAGTAAGTATTTCATAAGAAATTGTAAATATCACACATTGGGTAGTAAGTGTAGAATTTTTACCACTCAATGTGAGATATTTACCACTCCATTTGAAATACTTTCCACTTAGTGTGGAAGTATTTCATAATACTATGAAGTGGTGAGTATTCCACAGTAAGTGATAAATATTATACATCTGAAATATTTATCACTCAATGTGGAATACTTACAACTAAAGTGATTTTTTTAAGTACCATACACCAAAAGATGATTTGTGTACCATAGAAAATTTCATTAACTCAGGTATTCGGTCCAGAACAGAAAAAGAATATTCACACACCTAATTTATTTAGTTCATTGTCATTCGTGGTGATGGAAACCCTTGAGAGTTGAGAGAGTGACATCTACTCCCACGAAACGAACAAAAACCACATGAATAATATGAAAGTAGCATGGGCACAAATACAGATATGGACATGGATATGGATACGTTGCGTGATATTTCTTAAATAACGGGGAGATATATACGGGGACGTGAAAAAATTAAAAAAATACGTATATTTGTTTTTTAATCCGCAAAGAAAAATTCATTATCATAAGGATAAAAAATGAAATTGTTACAATAGGAAAAGAAATGCTTTGAGAGAGCTTCAAAGAGAGCAAAACCCTCCTAGTGCTGCAACTTTCAAAAACTTGGCCTACCCCTCACCTCTCGTATTTTTTAAACAAAAACATGACAAGATTTAAAAAAAAAAAATACTGCTCAGATGTCCCCGAGACCTCCTAATTCTATCTTTCTATGCGCTGCCCAATACAAAATTAAGATTAAGGAAAATATTGTATCCACAAGCACCCAAAACTAATAGAAATCAACACTAAATAGAAACCAGAAAAAAAAACACACACACACACACACATTGCCTCTATACAATTAGAAATCACCCAAAACTAATAGAAATCTGCATCCAAACCTAATAGAAATCACCCACACACACAAAAAAAAAAAAAAACATTGCCTCTATAATTAAGAGATGATTCATCAGCAAGACAAATCATGAGGCACAATCGAGGTTAGTTTTTATGTTGTGAAGTGACCGTGTCCATATATATGCCTCGTTTAAGACACATTTTCAGATGAATCCCCGCTTCAATTTTATCATAACTTGAACATGCCATTTGGCGTGTCCCATGCGTATCCCTCCCCCGCATGTTCCCGGCATGTCCGACATGTATGCAACGACCACCTTCGCAGATTGGTGATTCTAGTTGTGAACTTATGATCCAAATGGACCAAATCCAATGAATGTATTTTTTTTTCCTCTTTTTTTTTTTGAATTACTTGTCTTCCTTTTTATGTACTGCTGTATAAATTGACTCATCCAGCTAGCACTGTGAAATCTCACTTGTATGATAGACAAGAAAGGTTAATTATTTCTAGTCTGTGCCGACAACTTTATCTCTTAATTTTTGCGTCATAGAAATGAGGTCTTAAATTTCCCTTTCTTTGTGCTTCTGTTTTAATTTCCTCTCTTTATGCTTTTTTGGTTATGCTTTTATTCGCTTTCTTTTCCTTTAAGTCACCCATTTGAACTTTAAAAGAATCAAGTTAAAAGTTCCTTCCTTTCTTTTTCTGTCAATTTGGCAGGTACCGGTTTATAGTAACAATTATCATCAGACCTAAATAAGCGCAAGCTGGTCTAGATATCTGGTTATAAGCTTGATATAGGAAACTCATGCCATTATTGAAAAAAAAAAAGGACAATTTTTTTCCTACCCCTTCTTCATTTTCTCTCAGCAACCAATTGCAGCATAATGCAGATGTGGATCAAACCCATAAAATCACTTTTGAAGCCCCTTTAGAGGCACACCCCAAAATGATAATCTCCCCAAGATCAAGGAAAAGTGTAAGATTTCATTCTGTCCAAGCATAAGGCTATATATGCTTTATTTCCATGAACAGGGAATGAGCTTTAGAAGCTAGCCAATGTGCACATTTGTTGGCAGTTCCCAGCATGGACCCTTTCAATTAGACTTCAGCTAATCAATAACTTTGGTGCAATCAGACTCGATAATTGGATGAGGAATTGCCCACGAAACTGCCATAGAGCAAGCCACCCTCAAAGCCCAGCCTTCGGCTGCTGGTGCCGATCCCACCTTATTCGAGCTGCTGTTGATATCCATAGCATCACCAACTGAATTTCTAGCAGTTACTGCAAACGCTGCTCGCTTGGCGGATGGGGAGAAGGCCCCATCGCAGTTGAATTTCCACTGATCAGGAGGGGGACGTTGCCGGGCAAGGGCATTACTTTCCCGGAAATTTTGAACAGTTGGGGAAGGCACCTGACTTCAGAATCATAAAAGCATAGATACATCTGAAGAATTGGCACAAGTAGACCACTTGGCTATTGGGGGAGGGTAAGATTCACAAAACCTGAGCATCTCCGATTCCCCATTAACTCTGCATATTCTCCGCTATTTTCGCATGGAAAGTGCACTTACTATGCCGAGTCAAGGGGCGTAGCATAAACTTCCACAATGTCATTTCTTGTGCCAAAATTAGAACAATCCTATTTTCGCGTAACATATACACTACATTTCTGATGGACTGTCTTTTATGCACACTGTTATTTTACACTACAAGAACAACTGCAAGGGAAGTTTGTATAGGGTCAAGTACTACTGTACCACCAAGTACATGACTCGATGGGTAAGTACTTGTACATTTCCTCGCTAAATGTAGGTTCAAGTCTCCATATCAGTTTGGTACGGCTAAACCTACTCTTTAGCGCTCAAAGCACCTAGTGGAACCGAAACTTTGGCCTCCATGTAAGTGCGGTGGGATTCAATGCAGAAAGTTGTGGTGCTGAGGATAATACTGCCGACAAGAACGTAAAACGGGTGTGTGAAGTAACCGGTATAACTATCTTTTGGATTTGAAAAAAGGTATATGGTGAAGAAATAAAAGAGAAGAAACAGTTGGGTGGGGAAAAGCAAAGGGTACAAAGTTTCACCAAATGTGGATCTTTGTGTTCTACAGAAGAATTATAAAAAGGCATAAGATTCTTAAAATTAGTGGATTGCAGACTCATCCTCGACAAACTCATGGTGATCAAATCTTGGTCAACTTGGCCAATATGGATTCACAAATCTGAGCAACAGTTGAAAAGTTGTGTGTGAAGTGGAAAGTAAGCAATCTGATACTCTGATATATCACTGAAGTGCTAAATGGAGTCAGCTAAATTCGGCCACAGCACTTCATGACATGGCCATTGCCTCATGTACTAACTTGACTTTCATATATAGAAAAGGGTTTGTATCCTCTCCGGCCCAAGTTTTGGACTGGACGAGCAGATCTGAACCGTTCATTGAGATAATAAGTCTCTGAGAAATCCGAACAATTGATTGTCCCAATGGACGGTCCAGATCTGGACTGCCTTGTCGAGGCCAAAACTTGGACGGGGGAGGATCCAATTCCTATAGAAAAAGAAGGTTTGTGTCCATCTAGTATCCATTTTCTGGTGTTTGAGAGGGTAAATTGGGTACATACCTAACCTTTGATATTAAATGCACGAGTAAAATTTTTTATCGGCGAAAACAGGATAAGACGGGCGACCAGTGCATGGGAATGAGAGTGGCTAAATTAGACTTATTAACTAGGAGTTGAAGAAGAGCAGTCTGGACAGGCTCGAGAATGCAGGAGTACTGCAAACAGGGTTCACAAACGCGCTCCCTCAAGATAGGCTTGAGCTAGGGAAAAAATATTTCACCGTAGGATTCATGGACACGAGTCTCATTCCGAGCATCACACTGTCGACTTGAACTGTGTCCTCCTAGTCACTATACCATATGAGGTAACGCATTGGCATGAAGGTCTGAAAACCCTTGTGAAGAAAACTAAAAAGGTTGATGAAGTTGCACTTAAGAGTCACACAATGACTCTGACTGTGGTTGGATTGGGTCATTGACTTTGTTGGTTTTCTTTGTTTCTTCTGATAAGTAACTAAAACAGAAACATAACTTAGAATGATTTACAAATAAACTGCAGTTAAAACTTGCAGACAGTATGAATTCGCAAAATGAAAAATGATCAAGGCTGGTGTCTGATCCTGTGGCTCTTACAAACTTGTTGCCGTTTGTCTCATAATGTGCTAATCAAGATTGCGCATCAAAAAGTACAGCGGGTGTCTGACAAAACCCCTAATCGTGACAACACTCATGGAGGGGGAAATGAGAAATGAAAGCACAAAGGGATGGAACGATAGAAGAACACATTCGATTGTTTAGTACGCAGAATTGAAACGCATCAAATATAAAGCATGACTTGAACTTCAAGAAAGAAATTGGAAGTACCAACTCGTTTGTCATTCTAATGACAGTTTTTGACACAAGCTATTTAATTTCTAATTCTACTCAACTTCAGTTGAGCTGTGACCATTGATGATAACAAAAGCTTTTCCCATCATCCATGGAATCGATATAGTGGGGATTGGATCTGAAACAATGAACTGATAGTTTCAACATGATGATCTCCACCCATCTGCAGGAAAGGATTACCATTAGTTGATCCGAAAACCATCAGTGAACCATCATTGGATTGTGAAGGAGGTTCATGCATGATATGGACGGTTGTGATGTCGTGGATGCTTGGACGCCTCTTATGGTCTTTTACGCCGGAATTCTGCCTCATGAAGTACTTCTGCGCGTGGCTTGCCACTTGAGTTGGTGTTTTGGAGATCACAAAGTTCCTGGAAATGTTCCTCCAGTCTCCTTTACCGTGCTTTTGAAGTCCCATCAGAAATCGCCTAGCATAAGCCGAACGTGTTATGAAAAACATACGGAAAGTATTAGTTTCGAAGAATTATAATCCCAATCCCAAACAATCTTAGTACTCAAAACCTTCTTTTATTTTTTGGATTTTGAAAAGGTACTCCAATCCACTTAATAAAGACATACAAGAAACATAAAATGATCATCTCAGTAAAGTCTTGTTTGGTAAGAGGCTAAACTGGGTTCAGCTTTCTATATCAACAGACACTTAACAAAGACAGCAAATTTCCAAAACACAAAAGTGACCAAATGGAAGCCCCTAGATTCCTAGCAAAATTCCACAGTCAAGAAGAAAAGCAAACCTGTGCTCCTCCTCTGTCCATGGGACACCTTTCTTCCTCTCCTGATCCGAACACTGACCCGCCAAGCCCCTCTTTCTAAACGGGTCAAACCCGCGATCATCCACCATCTCCAACGTGAAAGACGAGGTCAAGTACCCAGGAACTGGAACCAGACCGGCTTCTATATCGCTAACATCTGCTTCCAATTCCTGGTACTGCCTTATCACATCAGGAACCGATTTTCCTGGGATCATGGCCGCCACTTTTAGCCACCGGTCGGGAGTCTTCTCATCGAAAATAGCTAGAGCTCTCTCGAATCTCTTGTTCTCTTCTTTAGTCCATTTTGTGATTCTGCTCTCCTGCTGATACATATTCCAGTCTGAGAAATACGAAAATGAACTGAGAGTTTCCATCACCCTTTCTTGCCTCGGGACTGAAATCATTAATACACTCACACAATTTATATCGATTCAAGCATTCGAAATAGTGCAGAAAAAGGAGCGAGGATTTACAATGGGAATAAGGATTGAATACAGAACCATTTACTGGGAATCAGAATACACCTTTTTCTTTTTCTTAATAGCTTAAGTTGAAGAACCTTGGAAGGACCCACCTTTCTGGAATCAAGAAAATCTGAGGGGAGAAAATGGGAAAAAGGAAAAGATTCTTCTACTCACACTTAAACAAACCTTAAAGCCTGCCAATAACAACCGAAGAAGTAACTCAAGTGACAAGCAAATGTTATCAAATATCAACTGAACTTCAAGGGACTAATGAAAGAAATATGCTCGAAAGCGAGATTTCTACGTCTTAAACTCAAGATAAACCGACACCGGTTGAGAAAAAAGAGATTGATTCTGCCGAATCGGCTGCGAAAGAAGCAGGAACTTGTATATCCTAGCTATTTGCTTTGGAATTTAGACTTTTGCAGCACCACAAGTCTAAAAACCAAAGACAAACCGAAACCCAGCTGAGAAAAGGCGGGAAAATATAATTTTTTTTTCCTCTTTATCAACTCTCTCTTTGCTTTGCATTGAGACTTGAGGCCACAAAGAAATAGAGAGGAAATGTTAGCTATAATGGAACTTCAGAATTCAGGAGCAGAAATAGTAGTACTCTTCTCCATTGTGGTCGTGAATGAACCCAAAAGAGAGGAGGATTAGGAATAGAAAGGGAGACATCAAAATGCAAGCACAATAAAGTTGGTGATCAAGGTGCTCTAATTGTTCATTGGTAATTGTTTGTTTCCCACTTTATTTTTATAACTCAGGTGTTCGCACTAACTTACATGGCCCTAAATGTAATCTCATCGCCCACTTGTTGAGAATCCAATTAGAGTTGAAGCAAAGATTCGTATGGACTGGCCTCAAAGGAATTGATAGCCCATGGAGTTTTCGAATCCAAAACCTTAAAAATGAGCAAATTCTTAAACCTCGGGCCTTGACCACGATGCCAACCCTTCATGTTATTAATTTCTATCGATAGTATTTGGGATAATGCTATGGTGTCCCCGGTCATTTTGGGAATATCGTAATTTTTGGCATGACTTGATCATTATGAGCATAACTAAAACCTATTACAAGTATAACTAAACCCAAATAAGGCATAATCAAGGAATATCTAAAAAACCAACCAAGACATAACCAAACCCAACCAAGGCATAATAAACAAGTTATGCCTTGTTATAGTTTTGTTATGCTTGTAATGGGTTTTAGTTATGGTTATAATGGTTTTGTTATACCAAAAATTATAGTGTTCCCAAAATGACCGGAGACACCGAAATGATTCTCTAGTATTTGATATCAAGGAAAGCCCTTGGCTGTTTGTAATCAAAAGGTAATGAGTAGTAATCAAACACTTTTGTGTCAGCAACTGATCAGAGGAGAGAAGTTAATTAAAGAAGTGCGGCATTCTCATTGCTTTTGCTTTGTTCACTTCGCTGCTCTATTCAAAAAATATTTTTCAACTCAATCGTTATTTTCATTTCTCTCTCTAACTTTTTAATCATTACTCTCATTTTTCACTCTATCTCTCTCTACTTTTTACCTCTCTCTTCAATCATTACTCTCATTTCTCTCTCCACTCATTATCCAAAAACACTACTCAAATTACAAACCAAATTGTTTTTTCAAAAGGGGGTTAAGGTATGTGGATCATGATTCTTTCAAATCCATGATTATGGGAAATGGACTCTTCTCCACTATTTGATTATTATGTCTACGAAAACAAAACTAAAAATAACATGACATTAAGATACTATAATAGTACTATTTTATTGTACTTTTTAACGACTGGCTGTTCTTCCACCACATCGTCTCTCCACCACCACCAACATTGTAGCATATCTTTCACCACACCACCTCCTTACAGCCACTGCTGCTACAACCACCACCATCACACTACCAACTACTACCACAACCACCACTACCGTCAAAATTCTTGGAAGTATGAAACATTGAGAAAATGGTCAAAACCAAAAAACACAAACGCGAAGAACACTCAAGTAAAGAACTCAAATGGAAGGGACAAATATTTTACTTGGTTTCGTAGTTGTGTAAATGAATGCATTCACAACTCACACCTCACGTATCGAATGAAGAAAGTATGCATATCGACATGTTTTTATCCTAGAGTTTACAATATTCTAGTTATCGTATTACCATTGTCTTGATGAACATGTATTTATCCCAGAGTTCACATATCCAATTACCACATTACTATTGTCTAGGTTGCACCCGACGTAATCACTGAAGTGGCAAATTAGTGACAATCCAAAGTCAGATCAGACTTCACAAAGTCAACTTAAATTCCCTATTTCGCAATAGTGCGACGTGAGTATCATCAACCGAAACAAAAGAAGGGAAAGCAAACTCACATATGTAATGCCACTGTGAATCATGGAATTTAAATGAATTTTGTCAATTTCACTGTGAATCATGGGATTTAAATGAATTTTGTCAATTTCCCCATGATTGTTGAATGTATCTGTATTAGGCACACAGCTTTGGGGTCCCCTGTCTTTTTTGCACTTAATTGCGACCTAACAAGAAAGTTTGTTTAAGCCACATGCATGACTTGACTTGTATGTATTGCCCTATGTTCTCAAGTATTCGTGAATAGCTTTAGCAGAAAATCATATACTATACATAAGCTAGGGAAAAGCTAGCATGAGAATCTACTGTTAGTCCATTATGTTACTTTGAAAGTGGGACACAAAATAGAGGTCTTTTCCTCCAATAGAAATTCATTTACCCATATTGAATTTTTCCTATGAAAGCTAAGACAACCAACAGGGATGGAGTTCGGCCGTCAAGGCATGAAAATTAAAGATTTGCTTCGTCCTAAAGTTACAAGTTTGAAATTTCTCAAGTGTCATCAACTCATTTGGGACTAGTCTATATAGAGTTTTATTTTGGCTTTAACTGAGACCTCCATAAGTACATGGCGGAACTGATACCCCAGAATAATTAGTCCATATGCGTGTTTCCTGACCAAAACACCTGAGCTATAAAAAAAACAAAATAAAACAACACAAGATTGTCAAGCAGCATATCTATTGGAGCTCGATGTCATTAGCTTTTATTTGGAGACTCGCTAGGCAAAATTTTGATCTTTCTACCAACTTCTTGGTTTTCTTGAAATTCCAATAATGTGTACTGAACTCACTTAAATTATTTGGGTACCGTTGCGCTAAGGTTCTTATTGTTTAAGTACTTATTTTTCGTTTTACGAGACATATAATTCTCTCACGATACATCACCTTCAATTTAAAAAAATTAGTACTTATTTTCATTAGAGGAATGGGGCCTTAGGCCATCACAGTGGTGTAATCAAAAATCAATTGTTTTTAGGGAGCTTTGGTGATAAGGACATAGTATGAGGTTTATGATGGAAATAGGACGTGAATGTTTTTTGTATAGGCTCCAGGACATTTGGCTTCCGTTATTCTAAAAATACCCTGAACGGAACAAAGGGACGGAAACCCCAGAAAATCAAACGCACCAAACAGATTTCAAAAAAAGGCGTTGCGGAGGGTGTTCAGGAATGGCAGCGGCGCCGACGACGCCAAGGCTGAAGTGTTCAAGCCAAGGTTGTAGATCTCGTATTTGGACCGTACCGGCTGGTGGTCTAATTTCGTTCCGGCATTTACCGCCGTTTCCGGCCAGTTCCGGCCTTTTCTGACAAGTACCGACGATGTTCAAACAAAAGAAAAATCCGAAGGAAAAAATGAGGAGAAGAAGATCAAAGCTAGATTGGTCTTAATTGGATCTTATCGCTGATAGACGTTCCGGCGAGACCTTCTAGGTTTTGTGAGCGCGAATCAATCGATTGAAAATGATGGAGGAGGAGAAAGACAGCAATAGCCATTTTTGTCTGCCTGACTTTTCAACTTAGGATGACCGGGGTAAAGGTTTTTTGGGAATACACAATACGGAGTAGTAGATAGGTGGCAGTGGGTAAATGTTTGTTTTATTGTGATTATATATAATACAAAATTTACATATATAACTTTATCTGTTATCTTTTGAGATAACACATAGTATAAATTTGGACAGATAATCATATTTGTTAATTTCATTATGATTATATGAAATGCATAATTCATATATATAACATTATCTGTTAGTCTTTTGGATAATATAAAGTATAACTTTGGACAAATAAGCATATCTGTTGGTTTTATTGCATTTATACATAATACAAAATTTACAAAAATAATCTTATCTGTTGATCTTTTTGGTATAATACAGAGTATAGATTTTGCCAGATAAACACATCTGTTGATTTTATTGCGTTTATAAAGAGTTCATATTTTGCATGGACAACTTATTTGTTGGTCTTTTCAAAGAATAAAAAGTATTATTTTTTGAGATAATACAGAGTATAAATTTGAATAGATAAACACGTTTGTTGATTTTATTATGATTATACAAAATACATAATTCGTATATATAACATTATCTGTTAGTCTTTTTGGATAATACAAAGTATAATTTTGGACAAATAAACAAATCTGGTGGTTTTATTGCATTTATACATAATACAAAATTTGCAAAAATAACCTCATCTGTTTGTTTTTTTGGATAATACAGAGTATAGATTTTGATAGATAAACACATCTGTTGATTTTATTGCGATTATAAAGAGTATATATATTGCATAAATAGCCTTATTTGTTGATCTTTTCAAATAAAAAAAAGTATAAATTTAGACAAACAACACATACAAGGTTATTTGTTTGTTTTGTGTCGCACACATAACTTCTTTTAGTTAATAAAACCAACAGATGTGATTATCTGCCTATATCTTATACTGTTTGTTATACCAAAAATATCAACAGATAAAGTTATATCTGTGAAATTTGTAGTCTATAAAATCGCAATAAACCAACAGATATGGTTAGTTTCAAAATCTATACTGTTTATTATTCCAAAAATACCTAGTAAGATTATCTTCCCGAAATTTTGCACTGTATATAATTGCAATTAATAAAACCAACATATATTGTTATGGATTAAAATTTGTCTTCTTTATTATCCAAGATAGGGTTATCTGTCCAAACATGTGCTCTGTATAATTACAATAAAACTAATAAATATGGTTATCTATCTAATTTTACACTCTTTATTGTCCAGTCCAAATCGATATTTTTTTACATTATCTCTAGTTGATAATGATACAGATCCGAGTAACTAATTTTAAAATTCCTTGGATTCACAAATATTCCACCTTGCAAACAAAACCTTTTAGCACCGAAAAAAAATTAACAAGCAAATCATCATTCAATTTCTAAGGGAAAAAAATTCAGAAGGTGGGAAATATTATTTCTTATGTAAAAATCCACAAATAACACAAACAAATGACAAATAAATAAGGTTATCTTCAACAAATATATTAATACTATGTATTATTACGAAAATGACAAATAGATAAGGCTATCTTCTCCGAAACATGGGCTCTGTCTGATCAGAATAGAACCAACAAATATAGTTATCTATTCAACAGATATAGTTATCTTTCCAAATTTATACTATGTATTATTACGAAAATGACAAATAGATAAAGTTATCTTCTCCGAAACATGTGATGTCTAATCAGAATAGAACCAACAAATATGGTTATCTATTCACATTTATATTTGTATTATTCTAAAAGACAAAGTATCCGTGCTAATTTATTTGTGGTAATTTGGTTATCTGTCTTTATATGTGCTAATTTATTTTTGTATCATCAAAAATAAAATAACAGATAACATTTATCTACTTTAATCTGTTTTCTGTATCTTCTAAGATAAAGCAACAGATAACCATATTTATATTAATATATTCTTTAACTCACCAAAAATAAAGCAACCGATAATATTATCTTTAAAATAAGGGAAAATAAGTGTGTTTCAAAAAGCAACTCCCAAAGAATTGCATTTGCTACGACTCCACCGCACTGCACCATTGCCGCCTTCCTTCTGCAATTCGGAATTCTACAGTCAAACAAAGATTAAACTTTTAGCCAATTCCCCTCTCTCTCTCTCTCTCTCTCTCTCTCTCTCTCTCTCTCTATTTTGCAATCTTAAAGACTAAAGAGGGTCAATTTTTGTAGAATTGAGAATTTTCTTTTTCAGTCCCAAAACCCACCGCTACACCTTCGCCAACTCCATCTCCGGCGGCTCCTTCTCTGTCCCCATCTACACCAAACCCCATCATCTTTCCAGCCACGAGCTCCCCCTTACGTCCCCGTCTCCAGCACCCAACATTACCTTGTTGTCGGCACCTGTCCTACGCCGAAGCTCACGGCTAAGTGCGGCAAGTTCTTCTCTAATATAGATCAATCTCTCGCCGTCATCGACACTTGAACCACCGGCTCGCTGCCGAGATACATGTTTGTTGCCCTGTGACGTCGTCGAAGTTGAGATGTAGTTGACATTATTCACACTGTCGTGGTGTCTTCGTTGAAGCGAAATCCTTTTCAAGGATAAAATGCTATAGAGGCAGACTCCGGGCACCGGAGAATCTGGGAGACAACCGGGTTGGGAGGAAAATTCAAAAATAACACATTATATATTCAAGCCAGTCAGGGTATTTTGGTCTAGAAACGGACTGTAGACCTAATAAATGTTACAGTAATGGACCTTCACCACTATTACATATTGGGTTGGATTAAACACCTAAAACTACCTTCAAAACGGACCCTAGCCCAATTTACCGTTTTTTGATTATACCACTATGGATGGTCTTAGGAGTCTACGAAGCAAAATATGGCAAATTATGGATGGTCTTAGGAGTCTACGAAGCAAAATATGGCAAATTTTATCTTTCACTGGTGTCGTTCTACTTTTTTTTAAAACCTTCTTTTTCAAAAACAAGGAAATTTCAAACTCAAATATAATGAAAATGAAAAATAATTTTTTAATTTTTTTGCACCGTTTAAAAGATTTCAATGAGATTATCAAATAAGATCCATATTGATAGGAAAATTATTTGCATAAACACATGATTTTTAAGCTTGAAATTACCTTCCTTTTCTAAAAGTTCTTTTTTTTTTTAAACCGGAACACCTTTTTTCTTCCTTTATTTTCGGAAACAAATAATCCAAATATTTTCTCGACATGAAGCTCTCGACGGAATAAATAAAATGAAATTCAGAACAAAGTGACATGGTAATTAAAATTTCTACTCCAATATACACTATAATTAAATTGATTGGTCCAAATTCAGCAACTAAGGGCGCCTGTAGCTCAGTGGATAGAGCGTCTGTTTCCTAAGCAGAAAGTCGTAGGTTCGACCCCTACCTGGCGCGACATTCGGGCATTTTTTTTCCTTCTTTTTTAACACTTTTTTCCTTCTTTTTAACACTTTTGATCTTTCGATGGTTTTTCAAATCTTTGATCAGATTCGGTTGTTTTACAGAATCATCTCAAATCCATTTGCTAAAGCCTAAAAAGGTAATGTAATGATAATTCAAGAGTTTAGCCAAGTGTCAAACTTTACGGAAGCCTAAACATTCAAAATCTTAAGGCCATTAAAGGATTTGTCCGATCATTCACTTCAAGCCTTTGGAATTAGTGGAGGTGCACGCAAATTTGCCTAATTATAAAAAAAAATTGTAATTGTAATTGTCTTTGGATTGATAGCACACGGATTATGTATTCACTTAATACTTTCAACTAACAAAAAAAGGCTGAAGAAAAAGGAGGAGAAAAATTAGTAGTCAAATCCCTTGAAAGAAAAATGATTGCATCTGGTTAGTAGTTAAAAACAAATTAGATATTGGACCGTTAGATATTATATCTCGGAAAATAAAAGGCCAATCAAAGAACAAACATTGAACCGGGAAATATTTCTATCTTAATTTTTTTTTTTATAATGTAGGATGTCCTGGGCCAGCTTGCGTGTACTTCAAACTAATCATCTTAATTTAGTCATGAAGATAACATATGTATCTTAAACATGTCCCGTTTTAGTTTAATTAGAAACTGCAAGTTTCAGACTGACCTCCCTCCATGGAGGAACCACATAAATAGTGTCTTCAAAAATAATCCCTAGAGACCAAGAGGCCAAAGGTGCGCTTAGGTGCCTCGAGAAAGGAGGTCAAGAGTTGAAATGCTTTTTCCAAAATGCTGATCTAACTGTTCTAACAAAATTTGACTTTCGTGGATTTTCGCCGATTAAAAAAAAAAACTTATTAATTAGTTTATGTTTCAGAAGAAAGAAAAGGCCAAACAAAGAACAAAAACCGAACAAAGCCTTAATCTTTTTTTTCCCTCTCAAGAGAATCCATTCAACTTTCCAAAGCCATAAACTGAATACATCTTTGATCAACTATCATACAACCCTGTATAGGAAGTAGCTTCTGAATTTTTTTGGGTTCCCCTAAGAAAAAGGCATTCAAAATTAACATAAGCAGCTTAAATTTAAGCAGCTGCTCCAACAGGCACACCGCTCTTGAGCCTAGAGGAACCATACAAAGTTTCTTCGAACCGGATAATCTCGTTCTTGGATCCGTAAGCCACTTGAGTCCGGTCATCGAGATTGACGATCACCTTGTCTAGCACGGATTGTTTTCCATCGCTACTGTGTCCTCCGGCCTTCTCGATTAAGAACCCCAGTGGAGCTACCTCAAAGAGTAGCCTCAGCTTTGCTTTGGCTGTTGGGGATGTCACATTTGTGAAGATACCCTTCTCTTTCACAATAATCTGAAGATAAAAACCGAAAAGCAGATAGTGATTTCAGTTTTAGATGTTTATACTCACTTAACAAGAAATCAAGTCAGTATATCTTATAGGATATGTTTGAATTTGTGAAGAAAAAATAAACGGGAAGGACAAAGATAGGTAAGAAGATAACGATTTCGATCACCAACTAAACATGATGCTGGAAAAAGAAGAAGAGAGAAGTGTTCTGAATCTGAAAACATCCATCGAAGGCGTTTCCATCCTTATTCTTTTCCATCAACGAACCGAAGATTCAAACAGAACGAGACTGTCGTTGAAGTTGAACTATGGAAAGAGGATTATGAACAGAGATAAAGACCTGGTTAACATCAGGCACCATTCCTCCAGTGTACCGCAAAGTGTATTTCTCTCTTACGTAGTAGTTGATCAGCTGTCGTTCAAATTTTGAAAGTTAGAAACTCGATTTCTCTAGCATTGACAATGACACGAGACCAGAACAAATACATTTGAAGTACCGTTTTCTACACTAGGAAATGTCGATGGTGGGAATGTAGGATAGAAGTGTAACCTTGTCATAGTCGGGGTTGTCAAATGTAGCTCTCAGATTTCCAGGAGAAAACATCTTTCCTTCAGCAATTTCTGTTGTGTCCTTGACATGTAGCCATTTTCCTAAACACAAAGCGACAATTTATCGACCCACAAACGAAGACAAAAATCCATGCAATTGCACCACATATAGCAGATAATAATCCTTCACAGAACAGAAACAAAAAAAAAACAAAAAAAAAATTTCTTTTTTTTTTGAAATGAAACAACTAATATTCATATTCAGAATTGTCAAACACCAAGTACTCTGAAGTGGCTACATTAAGGTTGATGACATTGTTCAAAACAAACCTTCATCAAGAAGAAGGAACTCGTGAGTGCCAGGAATATCTTTTAGAGCAAGAACATAAGTAGTCCGGGGTCCATAAATCCCCATGGCTGCAGCCACTTGATCTCTTCCAGTTATTCCAGTTAACTTATCTCCAGGCCAAACGCCAAAAATGGTGCCAACTGTGAAATTTGTGTCGACGATGCTAGACCCATCGAGTGGATCAAAAGCAACACTGAATCCACCTGTTCATTTTTTCCGCAAACAGAAGGGACACAAAGATGTCATAATCTTTTCCTTTCCTCTTTAGTGTTGCAGAAATTAGGATAGGTAAATAAGACATTGTATTTTCAAACCTTGAGCAGGGCCTCCCATGTCTTGAAGTTCAGGGACTTCTTCAGAGCAAGCATATTTGCAGAAGTGGGAGTAAGTCAAGGCCTGAAGTATCAAGAGTCACGGAAATCATTTGAAAAGCGAATTTTGTACGAGAATAGGACTGGAAAGAATAGCTTTGAATATGAATGTAGAAGCTGCTACATAACTACTGTGGCACCAAGAGAACTTAAAGAATTCCGCTACTGAAATGCGGTGCGTTTATAGAAATTTTCCCCCAAAATACTTTCAAAAAAATCTTAAAGCATTTCCTTTTCGTGTTTTCTGCAAAATGGATTGTTTTGAGGAACCGTTCGCCAAACAAGCTGCTTGTGTTTTCAGAAAACCAATGCAATACCAAGCAGGCTAACATTCATGAGTTTTTAATTGCAAAACACCAAACGGGCATACAGTCTTAATATGTTGCAGGCTGCAGCTTACGCGGAAGCTGAAATTTTATAATGATTTGCAAGCCTAAGCTAAAAGCATATCTTCCCTTGCTTCTAGGTTATCAACTTTATTTAGGTTATGTGAGGTTTTTGTTGACTATTACATAAGCTATAATCGGAATTTGCATAAAACACAATGGCACAAGTTCTCGTGTTTACAAAGCTCGAACCAGCTATTTAAGTTGCCACAAAACACGAGAATTTTTGCACAATAGAAAGAGAATACAAAGAGAAGATTGATTAAGTTGAACCTCGAAAAGGAGCTTATCGGCAAGCATATCAACGGCAAGTTGCTCATCTCCAAAAGAGTTGACACAAGCTGTTCCTCCACAAGAAGCTGTTCTGACTTTGAAAGCAATGGTTCTGAGTGCTTCTCCCATGCAAGTCATCAGCCGAACCAGTCCCTTATCTGGGGTTGCCTTTGAAAGGAACTCTTCCTACAATCACACACTCATTTAATTCACATTTTCCCCAGTAGCACGCAAAACTTTGTTTCATGTTTTAATTCAAGAAGTATATACAAACTTTGATTCTCCAGATATTAGACCATCTCTAATGAGTTTCCATTTTTGTTGCCACGGTCATTTTTCACCCCAAAGAATTCAGAGAACTGTGGCCCAAAACTAGCTTTGCCAAATTCCTGAGCCAAATCTGGCTGTCAAGAAATGGCAAAGTGATCCAACAGATGTGATGAGCTAAGCTGGAAGCACTGTGTAGGTGATGCTTTGGAAGCCTTATTAGATATACTTGTGATCCAAAAATTACAATGGGAGAAGTCAAATAGTGGCTTAGTACTACTGCAAATTTTTGTCAAAATTCAGTAATAGCACTGCAGCAAGCCAAAAAATGGCTGAAACCATTGCAGATGCTCTTTCTTTTCACATGTTGGAAAATGGCTTCCTTTCACTCAGAGACTTTTTGATGGATCTAACAAAGCGAAGACATATGATCTTCACTTCGTCATTTTCTTATCTTCTCATTTTACCATTTCCTTACCAAATCCACGATTCAAACACATGCTTAGCGGTTAACTTACCAGGCTATCGCCAAGCGCACATCTGGCTACAAGTGAAGAATTCTTCATCTTCGAGACCTTTACTGATGCCCTTGGCATGATCCTCAAGGATTCCCCAAATACCCATCTCGATTTCAGACTCTGCAATGCATTTCACTTCCTTTTTTCAGGTCTTGTTCATTCACAGATTATTTCCTTTAAATTTATAAAATTGCCAAAAACCAAGTATTTTTCTACTTCCTTTTCTCAGGTTTTGCTCAATCACCAATTATTTGTAATATTTTCAATTTATAAAATTGCCAAAAACCGAGTATTTTCCCCCCAAAACATGCGCATAATGCATTTTCAGCAACACTGAATCATCTTGTGAGGAACCCATACTCTGCCAAAGGATGAATGGAATGTTGCCACACTTGTTATATCTATACGCTTTTCTGGGAAACTAATTTTGGGTACTAAATTAGCAGTTTCAATTTGGATACTAAGCCGTTGCATGTTTGTTTCCATCTATGTGGTCAGTAAATTACTAATGTAAATCTCTTTTTTGTTCTGAAATCCCATCCACAAGGGCCCATTTTATTGGCCTGATTAGACATGATATTGGTTTACTGATCCCGTATAAAATGCGCTTTCTTTGTTCGAATACAACAATAGGTGGAGGAACTGCATAACAATTTAGCACAAAATGTGGGATATGAATATCTTGACAGATGTGCAATTGTTATTTCCATCATTACTAGTCCGGCGAATTACTCCTTTTCGTGTTACATATCGCCTCACTATTATCCCCGTCAATCAAATGACATGCTAGACTAACTATTCGAAAGCGCGGGTCAAGAACTATATCACATGTACTCAAAACACATTAGAAATTTATACCTTAGAGCTGAAGGATGGAGGAACCCGTGTAGTTGAATATTGCTGAGAAGAGACACCGGGGAGGAACGCACCGCGTGCGTAGCATGTGATGCCAGTAGTCTCCATGTTTATGAAATATGCAGAAAAATTTGGACTAGAAAATCTGAGTAGAAGAGGAGGAAAATGCAAGAGATTTTTGCCTCTCCCAAGGCTCTCTTGCTAGTAGTAGGAAGCTGTTCGAGAGTTTGTTTCAGAAGTGTTCTTTGGGCATGGAGAGTGGCAATAGAAGATAAGCGGTTAATGGGTTCCTGCCACGTGGCCCCTGGAGTATACAGATAGGTTCATTTCTATCGCTCAAATTTATGTGGCTTATGAGTACTGAGTAATGAAAAGATATGGTATTGGGACCCATTCATTTTTGTTTGGTTTGTCATATGATTTTTCTTTTTCCCAATGTTTGGGCTTTTGCTTAACTGCCAACAACAGGGAGGCTGCTGAGTGGCATCCGTGTTAAGCGGTGCCAAGCGGTCAATTTGGCCGTTTAATTTGGCACTAACGGTTCGGATTGAATTGGAGCGCATACAAATTTGAACTGTCGATTGCCGAGATAAACATCCGGATCGGCCGCTCTGTACTTGCTTTGCAGGGGGTGCTTGGCAGCAGAACAGGGCTATGGATAGCCTTTGAGCTCGTTGTTGACTAACTTCCTACTAACTCCCGTCAACTATAAAATATGGCAAATTATCAAAAAAAATGTAATTCCTTGTGTATGGATCTGAACCATTGATTACAGTAAATGAACGGTCACAATAACGACTATCTCTTGCAGTCCAAAATATGGATCGAAGAAGATCCAGATCCCTTGTGTATACAACTTCAGTTTAAATCGGATTTTAAAGAAAGTCAGTACATGGACAAATTCTTGCTTTTCATGGTTGGTTGATTCTTGTGCCATGAACTCGAAACAAAAACAAAATTGTATAAGAAGTAGGGAAATAATCATGCCCCATTGTCTTTGTATGCAATTGCAAATTAAGGTCGATGACAAGAACGGTTCGAATCATCACAATGAAAATCATGTTGGATTCCACAAATCCAAGCAACGTACGTAGTCCAAACATTCATGTAATCGCTAGCTCAAAAAGAAAAGACAAATTCTTGTAAATAAGGAAAATTTGCATTATTCTATTTTTATGATATAAGGATGTGTCTTACAAATTAAAACCGAATTTTAAGTGATTAGATGCTTGTTTCAAGTTCAATCCCTTTCTTCTCCATCACTAAAGTTTTTGAATACATAGGTGTGTTTTTCCTCATAAACAATAAATGTTTTTCTCGAAATAAAGCAAATAAATAAGACTTGTCACCTAAGTTACATACATTGCTTGTGTGAACGTGATCGATATCACCGACAAAAAAAATAAATGAAACATGAATATTGAACTAGACTTAAGAATGAGAGAGATAACAAAGAGTTCTATCAAAAGTCTCATGATCTAATATGCCTAGATGTCTATCAACTCATGAGAGATAGAGTTGACTATTTTTGTGTCTTTATAATTTTTTTTCACCTTCATTAGTTTTCTCTCAGTTTTTTTTGTTGACTGTTGGTTCGTTTCAAAGCAAAGAATCTAAAATTTAGGATCAAAACCTTAAAAAAGTTCACTAAGAATATCTCCAACCAAGCTATAAAACACAAAAATAGGGAATGAATGCGACATATTAAGTGGAGATTTTATAATTTATTCCTTTTTTTTTGCACTTTATGAGAGAATTTTAGAGGGACCATATACTTTATAAAAATTTGGTCTAAAAAATGGGAGTAAGGTCTCTATTTTTAGAGACCCAAAAGTAAATTTTGAGGCCAAATCTCTAAAAAGTACTATGAGTCTCTCCAATATTATCTCATAAAGTGAAAAAAGAGGAACTAAATTACAAAATTTCTCCTCAATATGTCATATCTCTTCTCTATTTTTGTGTTTTAGAAGACGTGTTGGAGATGCTCTAAAGATCTTAGACTATTTTGGTCTTTATTTATTTATTTCTAGATTGGGTCGGATTTTTTTAAAATTTTTTTAATTGCTCCTGTCGAGGCTAACAAATAAAAAAAAAAAAAAACCCGTAACAAAATGACATATATGTTCCGGAAAAATTGATTATTAAGCCAAGTAACCTACTACCATATAGCAAGTGGAGTGGAGCCTCTCTTATACAGTTATACTCTCATGCACGTGGGCAGGGTTCGATTCCAGTATGCACTAAGATTAATAAATGACAAAAATAAATAAATAAATAAATAACAAATGGCAAAAGAAAAAACCCACTACTACCATATAAATAGCAAATTAGGGTTAGAAATTTGGAGCGAAGAGAAAAGCGAAAAAACCCGCGAACAGCTTCAGTCATTTCTGCGGGCATGGAGTTGGGAGCTAGTTCCAGGGTTTTGAACGGCAGCCAACCCTCGTTTACAAACCCAAGAACCCCGAGAGACCTCTCGAACTCGCCTCACCACTCTTCGAACGTTTATTTTCCTCTCTCCTCTGTGATTTCTCGTTGGGTTCGTAGTTGCAAAGCAATCGGGAACGACTCCGCCGGAAATTCCCCAGTAGAAAAGGTCAAAAATTCACTTGCCATGTCTCTTCTACTGTCCCTCTGTATTGAATGATTCCCGTTGGGTTGAATGGTATTCTTTGTCTCTCTTGAATGGATACGTGTTCCTGTAGTTCTACTGCATTCCTCTTCCCTTGTTCCAAAGTGTTTGACGCATTTTATAACTTTTGGACCATCAATATTCCGAAGTGTTGTATTGTTGCATTATTGATCAGTTTGTAGTCTCTTTCAGGGTAAGAAGATGTTTGGACAACAATTATGTGACTCTGAGCTCTCTCGTTTATCAGTCGTGTCACCTCTGGATGGTCGGTATTGGGGTAAAATCAAGGATCTGTCTCCTTATTTTAGTGAATGTGCCCTAATTTACTACCGGGTTGTAGTTGAGGTACTATTATGTTCTAATATCTTTTGTGCAGTAATGCATCTTTTTATCAACTTCCTAACAGTTAACTGTCTTATCATCTTGAATTGTTCTTAACTCTGAAGCGAATTTACATATGAGTGTTAAGGGCAAAACACAGTTTTAATGCTTGTACAGATGTATAGTAGACGGTAGAAGTTTTTTATAAATAATTCTACAAGTCATGTCACTTTACTTTTTTATCCCTTGTAGTTTAAAGACGTCTGTTTTTATTTCAAAGTTTCTCCAAAGTCAAGTCATGCTAAATGCTTTGAGGTCATGCCAAGTCCCAAATTGTTTATGGCTGTATTCTCAAGCTTAACAGGATATATGGCTCAGCTCTCAGGTTTATAACCTTGAGCTTGAAGTGGTTCCTCGAATTTGTGAACTTGAGAGATGAGTCTGTAGCAATATTAGACTAGGAAAAGGTAAAATTGTGCTTAAGCCTAACAATTGCTTGGAATAAATATCATCTATGCTGGTAAGGGAACATCTTTTTATAGGACCTAGAGTTTGAAGCCCCTGTGCAAACCAGATAAAATGTCTTCAGATAGGTGATAATTTGTTATAATGTGACTTAACCATTCTACTAACTACATCAAGGCATCAATTATTCTACAAGAATCTCGAGGCATGTATTGATGTCATGTTTTTGGTTCTACTTTTAATCTTCTGCTTAATGTGCCTAAATCCACATTTTAATAATCTGTGAGTAGTTTTCGTCTCGGCTTTTCTTCCGTTCGATTGTTGTTTTTTCCCTTTTGGTTGTTTGTTCTTGTGAATTCTTCATTCTTAACACTCGAATCCTCCTCTAGATCAAATGGTTGTTGAAGCTTTCTCAAATTCCTGAAGTTATTGAGGTTCCAAGCTTTAGTGAAGAAGCTCAGTCTTATCTGCAACGATTGATTGATGGATTCATTATGAGTGATGCTTGGGAAGTTATAGACATTGAGAGAGTGACTAATCATGATGTGAAAGCAGTGGAATACTTCTTGAAACAGAAGTGTCAATCTCATCCAGAGGTTGCAAAGGTTGGTATTTTCTCCTTCTGTTTCTTAAGTTTAAAAAATAATATAATTGTTGGTTTGATATAATTCAAATGCTAGTGTTGGGTCTTTAGTTGTGAATCGTTTAAAAATGATCACTCTATTTATTCAAATGTTGACAATCTCTCTCTCTCTCTCTCTCTCTCTCTCTCTCTCTCTCTCTCTCTCTCTCTCACTTATTTATATGTACCTCACACACTTATTTATATGTATATACACATGGGCGGGTGTGTGTATATATATACAATATATGCATATACTTCAACTATTCAAGATACTAAAATAATCATATTAGACATGATTAAACTGATACTGTATGATCTTTGGTTGCAATGTCCATAATTATTGTTGTTATTTGAAACACTTGGAGCAGCTGACCCTTCCCTCTTCATTGCAGGTGCTTGAATTTTTTCATTTTGCCTGCACATCTGAAGATATCAATAATCTTGCATATGCATTGATGCTGAAAGAAGCTTTGAAGTTTCTCATATTTCCTGTCATGAAGGAGTTGATTACGGCAATGCAGGACATGGCTATAGCATATGCGCATATTCCAATGCTTTCTCGTACTCATGGGCAGGTAGTTGAGTGTTTTGTAGATGTTAGACTGCAATTGACCATAGAGGACGACAGTTTTAAGTTTTGAGAATCCGCAACCACTCCCCCTCACCAACCAAACAAAAATGAGAAATCCCACGTATGTTTAGTAACCTTTGTACATTGAAACATCAAAACTTATATGTCACGACGACAGTAGTCTAAGCATTTCTGTCAGAGAAAAACAAGTATTTGCAGTATCATGAATATTGAACTATCTCGAATAAAATCAAATCAAGGACTGGATGAAGTAGGGTTGAATAGAGAAAGCTTTGGTAAGTACCGTATGGCATACAACAGTTCATTTTAGATTGTCGGAATGACAACTTTTACATGCCAATTTTTTCTTCAGTTGTAGAAGTACTACTACTAACAGCCATGAATAAAGAACTCATTTGGTTTACTTTTCTATTTTGTAGCCAGCTTCACCGACCACAATTGGGAAGGAAATAGCTATTTTTGCCGTCAGATTAAGCAGGGAAATGCGGGACATTTCTCAAGTTGAGATAATGGGGAAATTTGCGGGTGCGGTTGGAAATTACAACGCACATCTAGTTGCATATCCTGATATTAAGTGGCCTCAAATTGCAGAGGAATTTGTGACATCTCTTGGGTTATGTTTTAATCCCTATGTCACACAGGTAAGTTTTATGCACTCTTAAAACCATTATTAGGGACACGAAGATGACATGGTATGATACGTTGTCATGGCTATTTCAACAAATAGAATGTGACCTTAGGGACACAGAAACAAATACATCTGCATTTAGTACACTGAAAAAGAGAACCAATATGTACCATATATTGGAAAATAAATTGCACCAGAAATTCTCTATATCTTTCTCAGAAAACTCTATTCATGGACAAATTTTAAGATCTCACACATTTGTAAAGTAAAATGCCTGACGGAGGACAGAACAGATCAATCGGTATGGACCCGACTTCTTTTATTTTATTGCAGCCTATCAAGTTGTTTTCGCCAAACTTCCCAAGTTATAAACACTTGTCTCGTTAGACAGAGGACTTATAATACAATTACATTCATCATACATCAATCCTTCCCCATACCCCGCAATGGCGGGAGCCTCCTGCACTAGGTTTGCCCTTTGTTTTATATTAATGTCTTGTTCTAATACAATACTATTTGAAATGGTTTTGCAGATTGAACCCCATGACTATATGGCAAAATTATTCCATACAATTATCCGGTTTAATACCATATTAACTGATTTTGATAGAGACATTTGGGGCTACATATCTCTAGGATATTTCAAGCAGGTGAGATTTCTGTTATATGAGTTAATGATTTGTGACTTTATTTCCTCTATTAGAGCTACTGATGCTTCATGTTCAAATGTCAAGCAGATTACTAAGCCTGGTGAGATTGGGTCCTCAACCATGCCTCATAAAGTAAATCCGATTGATTTTGAAAACAGTGAGGGGAATCTTGGCGAGGCTAATTCAGTTCTCTCACATTTAAGCATCAAGTTGCCAATTTCTCGCTGGCAGGTCTCTCTCTCTCTCAATGGTCATATAAAACCCCTATTGTACTATGAAGCATTCACAGCCGGGTTTTTTTGGCTGCCATAATGGTAGCACATAAGATTGAATGTCCCTGAGCAATTATGATTTCCTTGACACGTTTGCAATTAAAGTTAATTAGGTAAAAGCTCAGTAAAACAAGAAATTACACTTGTTAGAATTCTAGTCATCAAACTAGAGGTCACACGGTAACATATGCTTTCTGGTTTGGCACTACATCTTTCTTCTCATACGGTGTTACTTGCAGCGTGACCTTTCTGATTCAACAGTTCTGAGGAACATGGGTGTAGGATTGGGACATTCTCTTCTTGCATACAGAAGTGCATTACAGGGTATATCAAAGCTGCAGGTATAATTAAGTGTGGACATCATAGTAGTCCTAGTTTCTATATAACTTCTATTGTTTTTGGTGAATGGCAAGATAGCAATTCAGTGCTTATTTTAGGCTGGTCTGAATACTAGTATGTGACTCCTCACTTTTACAGTTTTACATTATCCATGTGATAGTTTAGTATTTTCTTTTCTACAACCGTTGGGCAGCACTCAGTTTTACCTGTGCCATTGTTTCCTGTTCTAGTATTCATGTCAAGTTGTGCAGAAAGCTTTGTCAATTCCAGTTTGGACATCTGATCTGTAGTACTGGTGAATTAATTTTTCCAGGTTAATGAAGCAGCTTTGTTTGAAGACTTGGACCAATCATGGGAGGTGCTTGCAGAACCAATACAGACTGTATGTTATGTATTCCACATTCCTTCTTATAATGTTTTCCTCTGTGTTTGAAGAACTCATAGGCTCCGTTCAGTTGCCAGGAATGTTGTACTGGAAAATTATTCTCAGGAAAAGTTAAGTAAAGTGAAGTAAAGGAGAAAGAAATCTATTTTTCTATGAGTGTTCATTTGACAATTTTTTTTGCTGAAAAACTATAGTTTAGTGATTCATTTGCCGGGAAAAGACATTTATGAGAAACTTCTTTATTTTTATTCCCATGGCTAATTTCAAATAAAATTAATTTTGAGAGCTAAATAATAGGCTATCATATTTCAAAAATTAACACAATACGGAAAATGTATTTTATCTAATGCAAAGCCTTAACATGAAATGGAAAAATCGACTTGCAATTCTCTATTCAATTTGCTATATTCTGAATGGTCATGCAAATCTCCCATTTAAATTGCAATTGTACAAATGAAGTTTAAAAAATAAGTAGATGATAACTAAATAAATAAATATTAAACAACCATGCTTGATTAGTTGCCGATGCAAAAACTCATTGAAAATTAGTTATAGTACAAAACAAAATTGAAGACTTATGACAAGATAATTAAATAAATACTTCAAAAAAAAATAAACTACCAATTTTTTTCCAAAACAATTATCTCAGAAACATCATAATAGTCGAAATTGTTGTTGCTCATGTAAACCTCAAAGTGTCTTTCTAAGAACCTAATTCATATTTTTTTGGTATTGGCGTCATTCGCTTTTTTTCTTACCCACCAATTACTTTGGCCCCACAATGAAGAAAACTTTTCCTGTGATGCAAAATCCTATGCTTTTGGCCGGATCACTTTTGCAAGAAAGTAAATTTTGTAGGAAAACTTAAAAACAAGTTTCCCACTACTTTCCTGCCAACTGAACAATACAAAAGTTATGGAAAAGTTGATTTTCCCATCCTTTCCTGTACTTTCTTCATAACTGAACGAGGCCATATTGTTTCTGCAAAGGTTATCTTCTAACTGAATACGGTCAGTAGCTCGTATGTTTGAGCTACTTGTGAGAGCAGCTCAGTGGATTTATTTTTGTCCTACAAGGCATTGAAAGACCACAGTTTTTTCTTCATAAGTCTATTGTAATTCAAAGTCTACATTTCTAGAGAGAAGTTGATTACTTCATTGGTTGATTGTCAACCGTTACAATACAATTCCACGGATCAGTCTGCTTTAGTGGGACAGAAGAAATAGCTCTCTATAGCATTAGTATAGTGAAAGAGCATATGTGGTATGTGGGCTGAGAGTTGATGTACAAATGGTCCTGACAAGTATTAGTTGTCGAGGATGATTTCATCTCACAGTGAGGGTGTTCTTTTACCCTTTTCTATGGGATGGAAGTTGATGATCCAGTCTTTTTTCCTAGAAACTTGCTTATAAAACTGTGGACAGTGTGATTGGTCCCCCAGAATTAGTAGAGGTGCGCGTGAGCTGGCTTGGAAATATGAAATATCAAGAACTAAAAAAAGAAGCAGCTGTCAGCTGTGAATGAGATACCAATCCATCAGTGCTACTATGTGCACCTGCTGATCTTTCCCCTTCCTGGACCTGTAATAAAGCCCACCTGTGTGTGTTCTTCCTTTTTTGATGAGGACCAGATGATGTCAAACGTTAGACCTGATGAGTATTAAGTGGTATGCAACACCTTTTATCGTGGTATATTTCGTGTGTTGGCGTTACTTTGTTCAAGTAGATGTCTTGATTGTATTGATCCTCCCAGGAAGGTATATGCCTTTGATGCATGTTCATGTCTGCTTATTTTAGCATGTGTGTCAGTTTGAGAGGATTTTTCACAATCTCCATGTTATGGTAGCTGTGTTGCGTACGAATGCATTTACCGATGTTCGGATGGGAAGAACATAGTGGTAAGGAAACAACTTTGCATCTCACGTGTTGTGAGCCCTTTAGGTGAGGAGTGGACAAAGGTTCTACACCTAAAGGTTACTCATGTCCTTTCGGGGTGCGGTGGGTTTACTTTTTTGAAACCGTTGCTGGGTGTTCTGCCGTTCTGTTGATTATCAACATCTTTATCTTTGTTCAAAGTTACTTTCTTTTGATGTTTTTCTTGTCCATATCTAGGTGATGCGAAGATATGGTATCCCAGAGCCTTATGAGAAGCTGAAGGAGCTGACCAGAGGAAGAGCAGTAACCAAGGAAAGTATACGGGAGTTCATTGAAGGTTTGGAATTGCCCATCGAGGCAAAGTCCAAGCTCTTGGACTTAACCCCTCATACCTACACTGGAGCAGCAGCTGAATTGGCTGGTCGGGATCTGATGACGCAAGTTTTGAAGTTGGAGGCGATTTGATGGTGTGAATGGATGTTGCGTTCATAGAATCACTTCTGGTGTTGGGTTTGAACAAACCCCATACCCCATTACTTCGAGGTAAGAAAATTTTGTAGGCAAGTTCTATGGTGTAGTATAGATTTGATACTCGACTGATCCTTTCAGGCAAGTTCTATGGTGTAGTATAGATTTGATACTCGACTGATCCTTTCGATTCTGTATCTTCATATACATTGAGCAAAAGGAGTGGTTATTTTTTTGGTGCGTCGGAAGTTATAGCAAAAGGATTTGATGTGGTAATTTTTTGAGAGCATAAAATAAGCGAAGTGAATTTTGAAATATCGTTGATTGGAATGAGGACGTAAGTTTTGACTCTTCTAACAATTGGAAGGGAAAAACGTGGAGTTCCATGATAGGTATGTCAAATAAGAGAGTTAATCGTATACCAGTCAGCATGTGGCTAGTTATCATTGGACAACTTAGGCCCCGTTCAGTTGCACAGAAAGGATGAGACTGGATAGAAAAATCAATTTTCCTATAATTTTTATGTGTGTTAAGTTATCAAGAAAGTTACAGGATCTACGGTTTCAACTTTTCCATTTGGGAAATATTTTCTTGTAAAATAAGTCTTTCCAAAATCAAGGATTTCTTTTTTTTTTTTTTCCTGCAAGATTGCTGTCAAGGGAACACACGCAGGAAAATAAATTTTATGTCTTTATTTCACCTTCACTCTGTCTGGGAATCAATTTTTTACACTATCTCCGACAACTGAACGAAGCCTTAAGAGTTTGAGGAGAACCGGGGGATGGTGTTGTTCGGGGGGTGCACAACACTGTGTTGTGCATCCGAGTCATCTGTTTGACAATCCAATGGTCCATATTTTATCTCGGCAATGAACGGCTCGAATTACTACACGAGGAAAATGAGATCTAGATTGTCTCTGCACAGCTCCATCCCCCATTCTGTTTGAGGATTAGTGAGTTGGAACTTGGAAGCAAGGGTATAAAAGTAGAAAACAGGGGAAGGGCAAAGTGATTGAATGGTTTGTACCTTTTTCGATCTTGTGGGGTCGAAAGTCATTATTTCAATTTGGGCTGAGATCGTGTTCGATCTACCCTTTCCCTACATTAAAATGTATTGACCATCACCAAACTGTGATGAGTCTAGAGCAGAACACGGTGGTGGACAGGTTCGACAGCAACATAATGACGGCGGCATGAGCAGCAACGGTGACGGAACCGGTATTTTTGCCTAGAGCGGATCTACCTACACAAAACCCAATCTTGAGTAGACGGAACCGGTATTTTTACCCTGGAAGGACGGGTTTCTCTCTTTAACGGGATGGAAGGACCCTTAATAACTGGATTAGGTTCATACACCTGGTTCATAATGTTTTTACTTATAAAATTCATCTTGCGAAGACGAACTTAACTAATAGAAGTGCAAAAATTTTTGATGAAAGACAGAAAAATAATTCAACAGGATTACTCCATTAAATTAAACCACTCCTAAGTTATAGACTTCACAAAATAATTTTTCCATATCTGAAAGAGGGAATGAGGGAATCTGGTAATGGAAGCTGCACGGGTTTGGAAAATTATTGGATGCTATTGAGGCACCACCAAGTAATTTTCTAATACCCACCACCACCTCCGCCACTGCACATTTATTTCGGTAAGAAAATTATTGGATACTACTCATTTACACAAGACCATCGTAGAATAGGTAAGAAAACCAAGAGAAATAATTATAAGAACTTCTTAGAAGACACTTGCAGCCCTTTTGGATAGAGAGATTTCATACGAAAAGAAAAAAAGGGTTTTGATTTCTAGCTAAATCACTCATTTAGATTGAGTATTGAGAAATGAAAAGAAAAGAAAAGAAAAGTACAAAAAATGGAATTTTTTTGATTGGCTCTTTCCATTTCTCACCAAATTTCACAAAAAATGGTATGATTTTCTGAGAAATGGCTCTCATTTCTTTCCTCACCATCCAAATGGGCTGTTAAACTAGGCTAATCAAATACCTTGGAAAAAAACTGAAAACCGACTTGTAAGCCAGACAAGTACTACAGATGGCACTGATCACCGCGACAGCAGAGAACAGGACAGAGACACAACTCCAATTAAAACAAAAACACCCAACAGGGCTGCACACTGTGTAAAGAGGTTCGTATTCATCGTTATTTATGTACATGCATATATACCACATCATAAATTATGAAATTAGTCCGGAGGTAATCATTAAAACCAAAAGCAGCACAACTGTGCCGTGCGCAAGTTCTAAAAAAAAACCAGCCGGCCTGTCATACAAATTTGGAAAGATGTGAAGCAGCTGCCATATACAATTTTTGAGAAGAGAGCAAAAGCAAACCCAATCAAGATCAGCAGCGCGAACAGAACAGGTGCTCCAACGTTTCACCTCCTCTTGGCATGCAGGAAATAAACATGAGATAGGAGCAAAAGGAACCACAAATGATCCCGAGTTGGGAGAACTCCTGTGGCAGTCTTTCCAGTATTGAACACAAGAGAAGAACAGAGTCTTGCCAATGGCAGACTCTTAAAAGTTACTAAAACTTATATTACGAAAGGAAGAAGAGTCTCAATACAGTGAAAGATACAAACTACCCATCTCACACAGCTACTCGCCCTGTATAGGAGCCAATCACCTACCACTGCTGTCTATCTGAAAACATTCTCTTCCAAAACAGAAAACACCCGAATACTACTTCTGACTAACTTTCCAGCCAACACAAGGTTCAACACTATTAAGCCAGCTCAAGCAAAAATTAAGAGTAAAAGCATGGTATGTCTAACTATTTGAGTGTTTAGCATCCTGTTTTCCACTCCCAAATTAATATCTTGCTTTTTTCAGTGGTTGAAAACATCGACCCATAAATAGTAAGTTAGTAACTAAGAGCTTGTTACCTATGTACAAGGAACTTTGGATCCAGAAGATATGCTTCTTTTTACATAGAGCTGCTTGGTGATGATCCTTTTTGAAAATTCAAATCTGTGGCATCTAATATCTCAGATTCTTCCGAGTTATCATTTAACAACCTGCATCAGAATTCAGAAGCAATGGCAAAGGTTAAAACAGATACACGACCAGAAAGCTGTGAAACAATTTCCATTACAAAGGAGATCACTCTAGCAAAGTACAAAAATAAAGAGTAAGATTTCTCTGTCAATTCAAGTTTCAGATGAAATAACTGACTTGCCACTCATCAGGATCGCGTGTGAAAGTTATTTGTGAGGAGCCAATTTCTGCTTATTCTTCCAGGCAGTTTGACAGAATAGCCAGCAAAGAACCACCATCTTATTACGAGGCTTGTGCTCCTTCGAAGTGCCAATGCTCAGAGGAATAGATGCCCCCGAACTATGAAAGCCATTTTAGACAATTATCCTCAAGGTATAGAGGCCTTCTGACTCAACAACTGCATAATTCCTATAATACTAAGGGGGGCCAGGGTTTGACACGTTACGTGTGGAAATAAGAAATAGATTCATTCCCATTTCGTATCCAGTTGGTACACAATTCCTAGGCTAAAATGTGAATGTTGTCACCATCCACCATTTGGGAAGAGTTTAGGAGAAAAGGGTCCATTCTAACAAGTAGACTGCTGCCATTCAAAAAAAAAGCAAGTAAACTGCTCAATGGATAGACCGAACGTGAAAAGTTTCCTTCAAAGTCCAAAATTGTGGTTTTAAACAATATGGCTACAATAATGATGATTTGAAGTTAGTACAACCTCCAATTCTAATAGAAGAGTCGTTTCCTTGTAAATAAGAAAGTTTTACCATTGTAGCATGTGTTCCACTTAGAGATGGTTTGAGAGCGGTCAAGTTCGGGTCATCCTTGTGCTTGTCCCAAGCTGCCTCAAACTGCGAGCCTTTGCATCTTTAAGTTGCAGAGATAGGAAAATAAAACAAAACCAAGATTAGGCCAAGTAAGAGATGTTGGTATCCCTGTGCTCAAATATCTGAAAGAATAAGAGAGAACATATTATTAACTGCTGAAGCAATATTAATATCTGAAGAATATGTGCTCTAATCTCCTCACGAGCAATTTTCAATGCTGCCTCCTTGTATAAAGATGTAAGCTCATCTACCAATCTGAAACAAAAACAAAAAAAAGAAAGGAAAACGTCAAAACAGATAGCAGAAGTACCTCTGCAAAGATGGTGAATAGATAGTCTTTTGTAACTTGAGCAAAAGCATTGCATTACCAGGAAAGAAAAGTAAGTCATTGAAGGAAGCTGAAATGGTACTCGAAAGTAATACTTTTCAAAGAAAAATAGGGCGTTTGAGTAAGAAGCCTCAGGGAGGCAAAACAGCCAAATAACAATACTGCATGAGGCATATTTTTTTTTAATTTTCTACGGTGATCTTGTAGCTTTTCAAATTATTTTTGTTTCTTATCATAACAAGATATTGAAAAAAAAAAAAATAATGGTCAAGGTTATAAAACTAATTTTTATCTACTTCTGTTGGCAATGATGCTAAAGGATATGTCCGCACCAGTCTACTCCTCCATACACCCATCCACGAGAACTTAACTGGGCTTTCTGCATTTCGTTGCAAAACATAATACAAAATTCCCATTTAACATTTATAAGTCAATCTCTTGTATGGAAAGCTTATCCAATTCTCAATAGAACAATAAATAATCTACCTTTATCATCATCACCACAATCTCACGTTGTTTGTGACTAATCCATTATTCCAAGTGCAAAAAAAGGACAATAAAATTACTTGTTTTCCATGCGATATCCTGATCCACTGACTGTACAATTGTACACCCTATATTAGCACAAAGCACAATTACTGAGTTCACCTTTCAATAAATGGCGTGTTCCTTATCCAAGTTAACTTTATAACAGTATGCATCCGCTCTAGAACCTGCAGGTCAATGAGAAGTGAAACAATTCATCAGTTACCACTTTCAACAGATTAATTGCAAAAGAATTTATTCTTGGTTTGCGCCGGCAATTCATGACATTGATGACAAGAGACATTTCCTTATTTCCAGAATGAAGATGGAGCATTAAAATAAAGGGCAAATTTTCGTAGTAGTCCCTGTAATTTTACGGTTGTCTCACTTTCGTCCCTCTAGTTTCAAAGTGCTCAAATTTCGTCCCTGTAGTTTGTTTTATGTTCCAAATTGGTAAAATCGTTAACACCGTTAACGAAACTAACGGAAAAAAAAAATAAGTGTTCCAATTTTCAATCCGTTTGAACCGGTGCGAAGATCTTATTTTTTTGATCATTTTATCCTAAATGGTCGTAATGAATTTTTGACTCTAAGGCCTTTCAATAAGCACCCTAAGAGAGCCCTGAAACTAAATAAGGAGTCTTCGGGTGCTCGTTGAAAGGCCTTAGAGCCAAAAATTCATTACGACCATTTAGGATAAAATGATCAAAAAAATAAGATCTTCGTACCGGTTCAAACGGATTGAAAATTGGAACACTTATTTTTTTTTTCCCGTTAGTTTCGTTAACGGTGTTAACGATTTTACCAATTTGGAACGTAAAACAAACTACAGGGACGAAATTCGAGCACTTTGAAACTAGAGGGACGAAAGTGAGACAACCGTAAAACTACAGGGACTACTACAAAAATTTGCCCTAAAATAAATCAATAAAGGTCATTAAACAGAACCACGGATTGATGAGATTCTCTATCAAATATACTGCCAACTGTCTCCATAAATGACAGAATCAGCTTTCATTGGATTGACACACCAGAATTCAGCACCATTATGAAAAAGGATAACCTTGAAAAGAGCCATTTGTCGATTAAGAATTTTGAAATTGTTAATGACTTCCAACAACCTCATTATGAGTAAAAGGAATCACCTTCATGTAGAGAAGAGCAATCAATTCTTACCAGCAAAGTGGTTTCATCATCATCAGCATGCATCCACTTAAAGAAGAGTGGAAATATACGTCTAAAATGAGCTAGCAATACAAGACCCATTACATTGAATAGTTGATCGATGTGCTTAAGCCATGCTACACGGCGCTCCTTATTTCGTGGTTGTCGCTCCAAGTGACTTAACATCTCACCTAGCATCCTTTCAAACCTATGTAGAGTAGTAAAGTAAGTAGCGATGGAAAAGCTGCAGATGACTACAAGACAGACTGTATACCAAGCTAGCAGGCGTATACAACAAAAATAAAACAAGTGGACAACGGTACGATGCAAGGAATATCAGTAACCTCTCGCCAAAAGAAGCTATCGATCCAATACAAGCAATTGTCTACCATGTCCAAATTCTGGGTCCGAAGTTCTGAACTATAAACGAGATGTGTAATGCATCATAATATAAACATGGTCACCTATTGTTTAAGTTACACTCAGTGAAGAGGGAACATGCAAAGTCAGGGATTCCCTTCGAACCCGTGGCTGAGAATAAGCAGGCTACCTTCATTCAATAGATTTGTGGTTGAGTCAATGACATAATTGGGTCAAGACTCAAGAATCTCAGCTCTTCTCTTTATTTTCATTCTACATCAAAACTTATATGTCACAACGACACTAGTCTAAGCAATTCTTTCAGAGAAAAACAAGTATTTGCAGTATCTTGATATACCATGAGCTGCGAGGATTACTTCGCTGGATACAAGTCAGAAGAACAACTGACATCTCAACCACAAGGTGCCATATTTCATCGCTAGAAGCAATATTCTGACAGCATGCATCAAGGATTACATCTTCGTACCAACTAAGCTCTGCAGCATTTACATTTTTCGCAAGATGTATAAGGCTAATCATGCCCTGTCCCTGAAATCATTAAACAAAAAGACTAGCATCCTCAACAACCATACCAAACAACCAAAAATTTAGAGCAAACCAAAACTCTTTACTTCCTCTACAAGTTAATACATTTTCTTTATGAGACTGATGCTCTCACTCAAAGACGGAGCCACATAAGAGGCTTATGGGGGCCACAGCCCCCGTGTAGTTTCGGAGTTTTTTTTTAAAATAATAATATTAAGATTTTTTTGTTTTTTGTTTGGTAAGAGCAACTATATATCTATATTTTTTTATATTGGGTGCTATTTAGACATTTAAATACTTTAGACTGTGTTCATTTTGGGTCCCAAAATCCAACCTCTCTCTCTGCACACTGTCTCCTATCAGTTTTTTCTTCAATTATTACTCTTGTCTCTCCTTCTATCTTTCTCCACTCAATACCCAAAAAATCTCCCTCAAAACCCAAACTATCAGATTCCCAAACCTTGAAATTTCAAAATTTGTTGTTCATAGTTCGGCCCCTACGTTTAAAAAATCCTGGTTCCATCCCTACCCTCACTAATAACATACTCCCACTGTCCCCTAATGTTTGTCCGGTCCGCAAAACAGAGACGTAAAAATAATACAATTTTTGTAGGAGTAAGAAAAGTTGGGAAAAAAATTCAACAATTTACTAGATCTCAATGAGTTCTTTAAACTTATGAAAAAAGTTTGAATTTTTTCTTGAAAGAAATTCATTATTTTTGAGTTCTCGTTTTGCGGACCGGATAAACATTATGAGACGGAGGGAGTACAAAATATCTTAAATACAAAAAGAAGAGACGTGAAAGCATAGATCAGAGGGCACCTACGAGATACAAGAATGGGTTTCCTATTTCAATTTCCAGAATTCAAAAATTGTCTCCATGGCTGATATAGAGAAGTGTGGTGTCAAAAAAATTAGATATCTTTTTGACGTGCTGGTTTCCCATCTCATGTCTACTTTTAAGACTACTGAGTACTATTTTGCCCATCAAGTGTAAAATCAGTACTGTGGTAAATCATTCAGAGTAGCAATCATAAACCGAAACACCTACTTTCACCTCCGGCGACCAGTGATCCAGACATGTCAATGCACAAGGAATAACCAAAGAACACAACTTCCCCAAATGTGGGTATTCAACCTAAAAGGAGCATAAACACATCCGTCAAACATCACCCCACAAATGCAAAACCCTAGTATAAACCCAATATAAACACAATCACACTGTCGTAACTCCGAGGGCTGCAAATGAACCAAGCCAAGCTTTAAGGTGTTGGAGCTTGGCTCATTGAAAACTAGCCTAGCTCAAGCTCAAGTCGAGCCCAAATAATCAAGCTAAGCTCGTTTATTGTCGAGGCGTTCAAGCTCAGTTCATTTGCCAAACGAGTGTCTATAAACAAGCCGAGTCTCTACAAACAAACCAAGTCTCTACAAACAAACTGAGCATTTACAAATGAGCCAAGTCACAAGTAACTTGAGCCCAGCTTGTTTACCAAAGGAGTTTAAAACGCAAGCTCAAGCCCGAGCATCAAGCTGCTCACAAACAGCTTGGTTCGTTTGCATCCATAATATTAACTCATAAGCACAAACCTGCGTCACAAACCATCTAAACTGATAAGCAGCCACAACAGCATACGCAACCGGAGTCCTGGCCACCGCTGCCGATATCTCATCGCCATCATCCCCTTTACCAATCGAACTCTCCTTAATTCTCTCCTTCAATAAAGGCAACACTTCACCCATCAACTCAGCCACCAATTTCTCTTCCTCCTTCATCAACCCCGAATCCAAACCTAATTCCCCAATCTTCGTCCCCACCCCCTGCCCTAAACCGTCCGAAAACGCCTTCGAGAGGGTTCGAAAGGCCGAGTCGGCAGAGACGGAGAGGGAATGGGGGATCCATGAGAGGTGGTCGGAGGTGGCGTCTGTGGAGGAAGATAAGGCGGCGCAGCAGAGGGTGAAATCATTGATTTCGGATTGGATTTCGGATAGTGAAGTGGTAGGGTTTGGTAGTGAGTTGGCTTGGGGAAGGAGGGACTGGAGTAGGGATTTGACGGAGGCATTGGAGGCTTCTGGCGGAGTGTAGTGCGCTTTTGATAGAGATTCTCGGATTGGTTCGGATAATCTGAAAAATCAAGAGTCCTCTGGCTGAGAAACTATATTGATACACACACACACACACATTCACACTCACACACACACACACACACACACAGAGAGAGAGAGAGAGAGAGAGAGAGAGAGAGAGAGAGAGAGAGAGAGAGAGCTTACTCGATGATGTGATGATGAAGAAGAGGTGAGAAGGATTTCGACATTTCTTGCAGCTAGACTTCCGTTTGATTCAAATTGCCAGAATATTGTTCGTACTTCATAGATAGAGGGACTAGCATATTTCACGAGGTAATAAAGTGGAAATGAACAATAAAGGAAAAGTGGGAGAAAAGGAAAGAAAGTAAAAAAAGTTTCCCTCTTATTGTTTGGATGGGAGAGAGAAAGCAGAGAAAATATGAATTTAAGTTTTGAGAATAGTGAAAAAATTTCTCTTATTTTCTTTTCATCACTTTTTCCATGTTTCAAACAAAGCCTTCGCCTTTGGATCGAGTGATTTCATGAGAAGAAATAAAAGAGGTTGTGATTTTTTAAAATAATCATTCGAATTTAACATTTTGCTGAGAAATATACTTGAGAGAAAAATACAAAAACAATAAATGTTTTGATTAGTTCTTTCACTTTCTCACCAAACCAAGGACTCTTTTATCTTTTCTCTCCTTTTCTCACCATCTAAAGGGGGTGTTGCGGATAATTCACCACTTCACTCTCCTTCCTCTTCGCGATCTCTCGAAAAGTACATTTGTTTAAATCCGATTCAATTACCCTTTGCGCTATTAAAGCTACTTTGTCAAATTCTAACGAAAAGGTGTTGTGGCAAGTCAAAAACGAACATTAGTTTGGAAAAAAAAAATAGCTCTGATACACTCTTTAAAACAAAATGAAAGATAAATAGTGCTTTATTAAATAAGTAGGGTGGTAAAAATAGTTTTCGCGAAAAGCAATCACAGGAAATGAGATCAATATATTGAGGGCTAGTTAGTTGAATTTTTGGAAATTGTAAGAATTCTTAGACGCTAAAAAATGGTACTTCAAAATTGCAAATGGCAATTCGATTTGTCAATGTGGTGAGCCTGGACAAATATATCATACGCTACTTTCAGTGCTCTGAGAATCATATGAAGCATGCGATTTCCTAACTTTAATCAAGTTTCCCAATTAAAAAAAAGAAGAAACAGTAATGATGTGGATACAGATGTCCTTACACAAATCTAGATATAAATGTGTGCGGAACCGTCTGATGCACGTTCGTGTGCCCACCACACTATAAACACGAACCCCACGTGTTAAACAGTTCAAACGCATGGCGAGCACGGGCGATGATATCTGTCTCTAACTTGCAAGCACAATTGCACAAGGTTGTCAAGGACATAAAGAACAAAGAACAGTCAAGGTGATATTGGTTGTTTTTTTCTTGCACTCATGAATGGTCATCATCGTCCATAATGAAGGGTAAGCGCATGCACCGGCAATGTTTCACTCAAATATAGTAACAGCACTTTGTTGAGCCATTAGGTGGATTTTGAGGGTCCGATCTCCTCTGTCCTAAGAACCTCTATGCCAAAAAGTCGTTCGGTCATTGAATTACAATTCAACGGCCAAAAAATCTCTCGGCACAGAGACACAAGAATTTTCGGCACAGAAGATCCTGCCTCAGATTTTGAAGTGCGATTTGATTCGATCAAGTTGGTCTCTTTGCCTTACTCATTGGCCAGTGGAGCAAGGAATGCAAGATTAAAACATGCTCCAAAGTAATATTGGCAATTTCAGCAGCCTAAAAAATAATGGATAATAACTGATGCGCCCGATAGCACCTAGCACAACAGGCTGTGGTGCAAATCTCATTTCAAGCCAGATCTCAGATGATTATCGTTCAATTGATAGCCTTGGTTGAATGTAGTAATTATTATTATTCTTACAAAATTAAAGGTAGCCTGACCTAGAAGTCATATTTCCGAATCAAGTATCGTCTTCAAAAAGCAGTCAGCTAGTATGAATTCGATAATATACTACCAAAAGTCCAAAATTAGGATTTTGATATTTGTGCTCCACTTTTTACTGATGGCGTTCCACTTTGTTCATATTACTTCATATTAAAAGTGGAACGCGAAAATCAGTTTTCAAAACTAATACTTTAGATCCATTTTGCGCCTGTCTCGGCTCTTATAAAGATGTTCAAAGTTGTTCATTTTGTTCAAAATATACTGTTTAGGATCCCTATAAAAAATCATCTCAATCCGATATTTGTAAAGGCATTTACAAATCATACAACTTTACTTCAGAATTTGGCCCGAATTTGTGAAGCAAAGTTGGATGATTCGTAAACGCCCTTACTGGTATCGGATCGAGATGCTTTTTTACAAGTACCCTAAATAATATATTTTGAACAAAATAAGCAACTCCGATCATCTTTTTGGAACCTGAGATGGGCGCAAAATGGATCTGTATGCAGCTATTATACATGGGTTATTGTACATGTAGCACAACTATAAATCTTATAGTGCGCTAGCATGTGTTGGCAATTATGCTAGTAAACAATAAGTGGGTTCCACCTCTATAATTCAAACTCTAACCATAAAATATAAATATCCACTACTCCTTATATACACTTGTTGGACCCATTTTTATCTTACCAAACATTTTAACACACAAATTTATCAAATTCATTGTGAATGTTCTAACACACTTCTATGTTATTAATGCCTAATACACACCTGTGAGACCCATTTTTATCTTAATAAATTTTTTAACAAATATTTTAACACACAAATTGCGAATGATCTAAAGAGAGAGATCCTAACCAAACGAGATAGGAATTTGTAGAGGCTGATGGAGATGCTCGTCCGGCTTGGATTGGGAGTGGGGTCCATTTGAGCAGCCGGCCGGCCCAACTCCCTGAAAGTGGATTTATGGAGCAACTAACGCGAAATTCCGGTATTGTTCTGTAGCCCATGGTTTCCAACTAACATAATAAAGGCTTCATCCCTCCCAACTTTTTCATCTGTTTTTTTTTTTTTTTTTTTTTTTTCCACTTTTGTAACTTTTTGGGTCAATTCAATCTTCTCGATCCGGAGGATCCATATGTGAACCATTGTTATAAAATTTCATAAAAGATGATAATTTACATAAATATATATATTTTTAGTAAATTTTTTGTTTTTGTTTTTGTCATAATTTTTTATTTTTAAGGTCCTTTTGTCGAAATGAATAATTAATTCAGAAAATGTGATGTGAATTTACAAAAATTTTAAAAATACCACAAAACACAAAAATACATAAAGGAAATTGATTTTCACACCCTCCTTTTGTCCAAGTGCACTATATATTTTTTATTTGTCTTCATTCATATTACTATAAAAAAAATACATTTGAATAAAAGAACCTGTAAAAATCAATTTAAAAAAAAAAAAAGACAAGAAAGATAAGGAAAATAGAGCTCCCCTTCTCTCTCTCATCTATATCCCTGTCATCCCCCACTTATTATTAGCTTGTTTGCCGCATACGCTCCCTGCTCTCTCTCTCTCTCTCTCCACATCGTCTGTCTAGGTACATATTCGAACGCCCTGTCCTGCCGGAAAAGATCTCCATTTCCGTACCCGGAATTGTCGCCGGTCCTCAATCGCCCCCCAAGAAAGCTCACGAATCAGCACTTCCTCTCTCCAGGTACGCAATTTTGACCAGTCAAAATTGAACAACTCATCGTCTTCCCAACCGGATCTCAATTAGTATTCATCCCTCTATTTCCTAGTTACAAAGATCAATATACATTACAATCGTGTTCCGCATGAAAATTGAGCTCGTTTTGAATCACTGCTCTGCGTTTCAGATCGAGTGCTTTCCCCGTATATTCCTCAACTTGTACTGTTTGTTTTTTGTTTTCTCATTTTTGTGCCCTTAAATTAAAGGAACTGCTCGAGTTCGAGCTTGTGTTCGCTAGTTAAAAGCTCGTTCAAGATTGGGTTGTTGAAGTAAACAAATCAAGTTTGAACATTTTTTAGAAGCTCGCTAACGAGCCGAACCAAGCTCGAACAAGATATGGATTACTCCCTCCGTCCCAAAGATTAAGTTTTTAATTTTGGTGCAAAAAAAATCGAAAAACTGTATATGCAAAGTACTTTATTTTTTTATCCGACAATTGCACGTCTTTTCATAGTGGACTGTCAATTTGGGATGGAGGAAGTATTTGGCTCGTTCTATAAAAATTTAAAGCTACTCGAGAGCAGCTTGTGTTTGGCTTAATGAAATATTGTTTGAGATCGGCTTGTCTCATGAGCAAGCTAAGCTTGAAAACATGTTTAAATTTCGTTAAGTATTTCGACCAAGCTTGATCAACCACATTCTCAGCTCGTTTAGCTTGTGTATCAACCTTCTTCAATCTCTAGGTTTACAGCAACTGCATTTTGTTTGAGAGGGCAAATATTAGCAGAAAAAGGCGATCCGTAGAAAGAAGAAGGTAATAAAATCATGTCTTTCACTGGCACACAACAGAAGTGCAAGGCATGTGAGAAGACGGTTTACCCAGTTGAGCTGTTGTCTGCGGATGGAGTTGATTATCACAAGTCATGCTTTAAGTGCAGTCACTGCAAAGGAACGCTCAAGGTACCCGATAATTTACTGCTTTGCTTGTAGTTCTTAAAGCATCTTGAGCAACACTTATAGGGCCAGTCATATGAGACTTAGTATTGCATTTAATCGAACTCTCTGCGAGTGGATGGTGGGATTGGGTGTCAGGGATTAGTCAAGATGCGTGTAACTTGGCCCAGATACCCTCAGTTGTTATAAAAAAATACGTCAAAATCCAAAACCTGGAATATTACTTTGCTTGCTTCCATTGCATTTTTAAGTGAGGAAGATGTACAGTGTACTCCAACAACAGATTCCTTTTACATTTTAATATTTTATTAATCATCAGCTTAGTTTGTTTACATGCAAAATAACAGTGTGCTGATAGCTCGCAATGTACTTCGAAAAGGGTAAGGACCAAATGAAAACTACTATTATTTTGATGTATGAAGGTTGCTTATTACTTTTCGAATTTGAAGAGTGAGAAAGAAAATTTAGAGGATCAGTTGGTGTTTGGAGGGTCTGGACTCTCGAGGAAAACTGAAATCATAGGTTTACCTTCAAATTTCACGACTTTTGAAATTGAAGTATCTTATGTGGATGATTATTATGTTTTAGAGCATGTTTACCAGAGTAGGTATTTACATGGTTTTAGGTAAAATAGAGAACAAAAATGAAAAAAGTGAACTACACTAGAATAGGTAAACAAGAAGGCGAAATAACTTTGTCAGAAAGCTTCGGTATTTCTAGCGAAGCTCTGTAGCGTAGGTATGTATTAAACAACTATTATTTCTTCTCTCTCTCTCTCTCTCTCCGGTCTTCTTTCTCCACTCTCTCTCCTCTATCATTGGGAATGTGTAATATTTTATAGTATTTTATAAGAATAGAGATGATAATAGAGAGTATTGGTGTAAGATTGAGAGAGATTTGGGTAGGTAAAATGAAAAAAGTGTACTGTTGAGTAGGTGAAATACATTTTCATTGGTGTACTTGCTCTTATAGTTTCAAAAGTTTTCTGTATGCTAATTTGGTGAGACTTATTTATTGGTTGTTTAAAATACTGTCCCCAATTTATTTGTTTCAACTTTTGTGAACTTTTCAAGAAGTTGGGAAAATTCAAGTTCAGTTCCCTGTCACGTGGTGAACCTAATTGCTAAATTCTGCATAGATTTTTTTTTTGGATAATTCCATTTGAGGAGCATTTGGCCCAGATATCTTTAACAGAGATAACCAACTAGCGAGATTGTGGATAAATTCCCATGATGTTGAACGATTTAACTGGTGAATTTCCTTTCAGCTGAGCAATTACTCCTCAATGGAAGGTGTTCTGTACTGTAAGCCTCACTTTGAGCAGCTCTTCAAGGAGTCGGGCAATTTCAACAAGAACTTCCAATCACGTAGGTCTTTCAATTTTGCCAAATCAAGTGTATATGTTTAAAAGATTTGGTTTAATATTTTTAATTCCCTATGTATGTCATTTTCAGCAGCTGCGAAGTCAGCTGAGAAGTTAACAGCAGAGCTGGTAAATTTTTCTGTCAGTTGGCAACTGTAGGTTGAGCTTTGTAATCTGATTCCATCATACGTTTCTGATTACCTTATTGAATTCCATTCCAGACAAGATCACCCAGCAAAGCTGCTGGCATGTTTTCTGGGACGCAAGAAAAATGTGCAACGTGCGGGAAAACAGCTTATCCACTTGAAAAGGTAGGATTCGATCCTCACATTATGTTGTGGTACCTACTTTGAAAACTGGAAGTAACATATAAGTGCATGTGTTTGAATTATAGTTGTCTTGGAGCTATGGAATGCCTGGCTAGTTCAAATGTTTCTGCCATCTTGATGCAAAAATTCTGTAATTCACCCTTGCATACACTCCGAGTTTAAACTGTGCAGCCAAAAAAATCTACTTAAGGGGCAACTGATTATTTAATATTTTATCAAGTGTGAGCTTAGGAATCTTCTTTGCTGTGGTGCTAGTGTATCCTTGTGTGCAATGTTCCCCATAATGAATGATTCATTTTGAGAAATGAAGAGGTTGAATGAGATTTGGCTAATAGAGCTACAAGCCGGGAGAATGAGAATCCACTTTTAAGTTCAAGTGCTCGATGGGAAAGAATGAAAGATGTGTGGATAAAGACCAATTTTCTTTTTATTGGAAATGAACGAGCAACATCTTTATTGACTTTGCTCGTTTTTCAGATGAGGTGGTTAGGATGCATGAGTAACTAAATTAGTGAGTGAACCTGTCAGCGGCATAAACTCTAAATGGTTAGAAAACAATGAATTTTCAATGTATATCTCCAGCGGTTAGTGAATTTTTGAGGAATATGCAGTTCATCGTCTGAAGGAGTAAAAATTAGTTTAGAACAGCACTTAAGGTGGAGTTCTGACATAGGGCGTTCTTGATATTGGCTTTATAAAATGTTTGGCAATAGAACTTGTGAAATTATGTGGTAAGACGTATGCTTGTTTGTCTCTGTGCATAACTGTTATTTCTAATTGCACATGGATTCATTTATGAGACCTGAGAGATCCTAGACCCTCTAACCAGAGTACCATCTTAACTTGGACAACCAGGCTCTCTGTTACAAACCTTGGACCACATATCCTATGTTTGGTTAGAACTTTGCATTGAAGATTAAATTTAGATATCCCACAAAACATGGGATAGAATACCTTGGGAATGGTGTGTTTTTAATCCCTTCACTATCAAATATCAATCTTTACTTTCCCTATGAGATCTATCTCTCTTTCAATATTAGTCCAATCAAACAAATATGACCTAGATTCACATGTACACCATTTTTTGTTATTACGCTTGTGTGGTCATATAAACAAAGCTGACTTGTTTTTTCGGATTTTCTCGATAATTGTTTACAGGTAACTGTGGAGAGCCAGAGCTACCATAAGTCATGTTTCAAATGCTCTCATGGCGGCTGTGCCATATCTCCATCGAACTATGCAGCTCTTGAGGGCATTTTGTATTGCAAACACCATTTCTCCCAGCTTTTCAAGGAGAAAGGTAGCTACAACCACCTTCTCAAGTCTGCTTCAATGAAACGCGCAGTGGCCTCTGTTCCAGAAGCTTGACCTCCTATTATGTCTCCTTGCTTATAATCTATTTTTTCGCGGACGCGGTTTTGCTGGAGTGTTTATCTTTGTGATTTCTAATTGATTCTGCGCTGGGAAACTTAAGTATTTGGGTCTTTAGCGTGTTATTTTCTGCCATTTAGTCGGCATCTTCTTGCTTGGCCAATGTATTGGATGCCCATTGCCATAACTTTGAATGGATTTATGGCAAGACTTTTGTTGTGTGATTTGATCATTCTTCTTCTTCCTCGTAGTGATTTGAATAGTCATGGAAGTGCAAAATGAATTGTTCTGATCATTTTGCTTGCGACTGGAATTGAGCTTAAATCAAGGAGGACAATGTCGTCGCACTGTAAAACCATTCTTAAGCCATTGTGGTGAACTACAAGACTGTTTTGGGGGTGACTAGAAGGTCAGGTCGAGTCGAGCTTTGAAGGATTCGAACTAGGCACGAGCTCAGTAAAGAAAACCGAACTTCAGACTAAATCCACATTAAGCAAAAGAGAGAATTAGGGTACATATAACTATTGGAGTAGTACGCAATAAATCTTAGTTCGTTTAATAGCGTCCATTAGTCTACTAGGGGTTGAGCTACGATTATACTAGATTATTATTATTATTATTACTATTATTATTATTATTATTTTGACACGATACACTAAGCCTTTTAACTCTATTTACGAGACTTCAACGGGGCTTAAGCTCGATCATTAAGCAAATGAGTTGAACTCAAGCAAGTTGTTAACGAGCTGAGCTCAACTTGATCATAAAGAGCCCAGTTCAATCGCCTTTACTTTTTTTTACAGAATAATTGACTTTGAATTGGGCTCTGTTTGGCCCTCGGGTGTGCTTGAGCTTTCATTGTACATATGGGAATTTTAGACCTTTAGGTTTTGGGGCTTTGTTCCATTTTGGCTGTATTTCAACTTTTGGTTTGACTCACCTTTTCCTATCCTAAATAAAATATTACTCCACTTTTTGCCAATTAAAAAAAAAAAAATTTAATCGACTTTGAGCACCAATTACCATTTTCCACCAAAATATTGGTAGAACCGTAGAAGTGTGCTGTTTCGAAATACAGATACCATATGGTATCGCTTCTGAAGTGCAGGCTTCCACCAAAATATTGCAAGGTCGGTGTTTGCAGCCATGGATGGATCCTGGAAAAAGGAGGACAGAAGTATAGGCTTTGGATGGGTTATCCGTTCGTCCGAAGGTGTAACTCTCGGACTCAGAGATGCTGCCAAGGGAGGGCGTGGCTTCTCAGCTTTCTCCGCTCTACACACAGAGTATGCTGGTATGTTGGATGCATTAAAGTGGTGTTTCAATCACAATTTTCACCATGTCAAGATATCCACGGACTCTCTAGTTATGGTCCGAGATTTGCAGCAAAGACGGGTGTCGGAACAGTTGCTTTTATCTATGTTCGACAATGTTTTATTATGTATTGATAAGCTGTGTAATGTAGTTATTAGTAAGGTACACCGCTCGGGTGTGCAAGAGGCTCACTCGAATGCATCTCGGTATAGGGATAACCCCGGTACAATTTTGTAATCTCGTTTATTCTGAATGATACATATGCAATGCTCGTTTCTCAAACAAAAATATTGCTTCTGTTCTCTCATCTTTTTTGGGGGGTGGGGGGTGGAGCGAGGGCGGGTGGCGAAATACAAATGTCGGGTACAAACCAAACCAAACCAAAACAGAAACACTCATAGGGAAAACTAAATCAAACCACAACAGTTGAACAGGTTATACTAATACCAGTAGCCAGTAGGTTAGGCACAGAAAAAAAAAAAAAATCCTCCCAGGGCTAAGGTCCCAAGTGCAAGCGCTAAAACACATGCCCAGAGAAACGTCAAATTAAAAAAGATCCATAAAATGGTAAAATTATGTGTCTTTACACAAAATGAGTAATGTTAATAAGTGTAGGACCAAAATTCTACAATCCTTTCCTGAAAGAATTAAAAACAAGAAACACAAGAAAAATCTGCCCCATTATCCCCAAGTTGGGAAGAGCATATAGATAGACGAATTTTAGTCTTTATTGTAAACTTTTCTATTCCAGCTAATGTTGCTGCTACAAATGGAATCCTGGTCCCAATGCCAAAAATGGGAAAATCCCACGACACCAACTGATGTATCATTTAAACTTACGTACCCTCATGAAGGTTGCTCTGGTCCTCGAGTAAAGAACACAGAAAATAGATGGAATTTGCAGCCAATGCGTTTCAAGAGTGATCTTTCACTTGCCACGCTTTTTGGCTTGGCTGTATAGGATAACTCCAACAACAGTGAGTGAGTAACCGAGCATCCCAGTAACTGAGACCGGATTTTTAAACACCAATATCGAGACCACCACAGCCACAGCCCCTTTTGCATTGCCCAGTACCTGGAGGAAGGAGTACCAATTATTTGTTATCATGCGGAAACTCAGCATGCGGAAACTCAGCATGGTGGGGGGGGGGGGGGGGGGGGGGTTGGGGGTGGGGGTGTGGGGGAATTTTTCAAAAATTAATAATGTTAATATTGGAATGGATCATGAAGTGGACTAGAGGACCCCAATAGTCGGAGATCTGATAGAGCATACAAGTTTGCTCAATTTTGCCTTCTATGGTGGAGCATACAACCAGTCTTGTTTTCACTGCAAATGGTAAGAACTCTCATCGCTTCCTTAAACGGTGGCATTGTTGTGAAGTCTCAGCCGTAAAAGCCATTCAGCTATCATTCCAGGGATATTGTGATCTTTCTATAATTGCTAGTGTATAAAATCCTCAAATTTGTCATTTAAAACAGGATAAGTTCCTAGCCAAAAGATGCTCCAGTGATAAGACAATTATCATCTCCCCTCCCCATTTATTCCCCCTAAACTGTACCTGCTACAGAGGAAAGCCTTCATACTGTTTTTACGTTCAACTACTGTGCACATCAGAAAGCTGTTCTCTATTCAAGGCCTTCCTAAAAGAGAAAAAATGGCTCCACAACTTCCTCACCACCAAAGAGGGACCTTCAAAGTTCCAGGAGTCGAAAACAAATAGCGCCAATATTTTTGGAAATCGAATTACGTAATCAGTTTTCCCAGTTTTTTCATTTTTTTTATTTTGGCAGAGCCACTTAATTAAACAGAACAAGAAGCCACTTTTCGCTTAGCTATAACAATAGCTAAATGCACCGCCAGTGTTATACTTCCAAGGCACTCTTTCTTAGCATGGAAGACCTCGACATTAAAAAGGGCCGCAGATGTAGCAATATCCTGTATTCATATTCCAATGATCTCACACTTCAACTTCCTCTGATTTCTTTTCAGAGACAGCTGATGTTCATTTTGGTCCCAACAAAATTGTTCTCAAGCGAGCATTAATAGAAATATGGATCCTTACTGAAACACATGGAATAAAAAGATCAAAACATAAAGGGACGCATACCTGTAGAGTCAGAGCACTTGTGTGCTTTGTGACCAAAAAATTGGTCAGATTCACGAAGTATGCCAAGGCAGAATTGAAAAGCAGATACCAGATGATCCTAATGTCATCTCTCGCAAGGGCTAGGGTTAGACCCACTACATTTTCTTCCATAAACAGTGTTGCAGGAAGTAGAAGTAGGACAGCAATTGGAGCCATGTACAGGAGGAGGTTCATAGAATTCAGCTTTTCCCTGGAACAAAACAATAAGTTCTTCAGTGTTCATTTCCATACTTAAATCTACTTTGAAAAAAAAAAAAACTACGAAATTCTCCCCTCAATCTAAACTGAATGGGTACACAGAATTAGTGACTATTACCCTTCAGAAGAAAGCAAAATTCCTTGAAGCACCGTTTTGAGGGCCCTTGCAGCTGTAGCACCAATACACATAATAAAGCCAAATAGATGGAAACTTGGCTCCCCCTACAGCAAAGACAAGGAAAAGATAAAAGAATAAGAAGCTAAACCGTTCACTACAAGAATACTTTCCCCAATAACAGCAGAAAATGCATTTCGCTTATTCATAAGACTACAAATGAAACTACCTACTTGTGTCTATATTGGATACCTGAGCTGACTAATAGAAGACTGACGGTTCCTCAACAGGATTTATGGTTTGAGGAAGTTATCACAACTCAGATATTACTGAGTTCCATAATTTCCACGAATTAAAATCAAAAGATTCCTACTATAACTACAACAATCAAGGGTAGGCGACTTCATTTTCATGAATTCAGATTGCATAAAACACTGAAGAAATGTAAATGAGCAATAGCTTCCTCAGCTAAGCACACATAGTCATTATGAGATTCGGTTAGATATCAGGACTCAGGAGTGTTGGCTGTTTTTCCCTTTTCCCTTATTTGAAACAAGGCCGCCTCAAATGATACAGGGCAGACTTAGTTCTCTATAGAACAAGGGCTAACCTGGGATCATTCCATACCTAAAACAGGCAGATAGAACAACTTTTCTTTGTTGCTCATTGCCAGTTTGAAAAACACTGGAAGCACTAGGAGCAACTTATTTACTACACTTTGGATAATCAGTTATTTAAACCTGGGCAGCGGGACTAAAACTTTTCCTATCAGATCTCATGAAAAATCCTTTTCGCTCCTTTACCTCAACCCGTTCTTACTTATGTTTTCTCATACAAATCTTTCGCCTCACCTATTGGTACCTGGTACCCCATCTCTGTACCATGTCAAGTTTTACTTATCGGACTCTAAAAGTTAACTAGCGACATTGTCAAGCTATCTTTGTAAAGGGGTGTAATCTTAGTCACATAATCTTTCAGTAGGCCCATCCGCTCTCACTTTTGCGAACTTTGGAATGCTTTTGAAAGACACTTTCATGCTTGCTCATGCAGATTGGTAGGGTTGCAAACAAACTGAGCTGCTCGTGAGCAACTTGTAGCTCAGCTCTGCTCGATTTGTTCAGTAAAAGAGCGGAGCTCAAGTTTAGGCTTGTTTACTAAATGAGCCGAGCTCGATACTAAAAAGCTCGGCTCGTTGTATAGGCTCGGCATGTTTAAAGAGGCTCGTTAAATAAATTATCCAGGCTTGGCTCGTTAAGGGTTTGACTCATCTTTACGCTCGAGGTTTAGGCTCGAGCTCAAACGCAACGAAGCTTAGCTCGGCTCGTTTGCAACCCTGCTGTCAGACTGACTATGTGAGTTAGGGTTTAATCCACCTAATGGTAGAAACTATCAAACTCAAATAATTGACCCGACAACTAAAAGTACACGAAAATGTGATCAACAAAATCCAATAATAAAAGGCAAAAGCAAAAAGGCCCATACCCCACTGGCGATGATGACACCAGTAACAACAGGAACCAGAGCCAAATAAGTAAGCCAAGCCTCCCTCTTAAACGTCATCGCATAGGCAAACACCGCCGTGAAAAACGGCGTCGTGGCCCCGATGGCCTGATTGAACGACACCGGCAGGAACCGGAGTGATATGTTGCCGCAGACGACGGACGCGCAGAACACCATGCTCAGGGTGAAAATCTTCGCGAACTGGACGCGGGACCTCAGGGTCTGCAAGGGGACGATCCTGAGCCAGGCGATGGCGACGTAGCTGAAAAGCGAGCAGGCGGTCATGTGGCACATGGTGAGGAAGATGGGGTACTTGAAGCCGTAGTTGGAGAGCAGGTACTTGTTGAGGAGCAAGACGCCGATGTTGGAGGAGTACCAGGAGGTGATGAGGCCGACGTTGAAGAAACGGCTCGAGGGCTTGGTCGAAGACATTGTGATGAATGTAGTAATGGTGTGTGTTCTAGCCAACTTCTAGGGATTGGAAATGGGAATGGGTGATGGAGGAGAGAGAGGAGATGGTTGGAGCATTTGAGGGGGAAGGAGATCACTTGCGTTCATGAGTGTGGTTAGCATTTCAGAGAGAGAGAGAGAGAGAAAGAGAGAGAGAGAGGTGTCGAGGAGGATTTTCTCCTGAGAGAGAGAAGAGTTTTAAAACCAGAGGTAAACGTGTAGAGGGAATGTGGCTTCTTAATACTTTTAGGTTTTTTTTTTTTTTACAGTTCCAGATGTCCGGGCCAATCTACGCGCAGCTCGAGCATTTTCTTTTCCGGTTCGGTCAAAAGTTGGTTGTTAACACTGAGATTAAAAAATTCAAAAGAGATTTCTTTCTTACAATCTAATTCAAGAGATTACCAAATTTCGAATTCAGAATATTTAAGAAAAGGGATTGTCGATATGAAGGAATTTAGGATCTTGATATAAGAAAATACTTGTGAAAAGTTATTCAATAAATTGTTTTGGAAGATATCATGTGCTAATTGAATATGGTGCATCTAATAAGGCTTTAGGTTAGGCTTGCTTTGTGAAACTTCTTGTCCTAGTTGCGGTGGTGCAAACTGTAAGCGAAGGGTACTTTACTTCAATTGGCATTTTATTTTGGGATCTGGGACTTTAATTATTATTCACATGTACAATTTTTGTCAATATTGTATATATTAGCGGGAGTTAACGGAGTGTTAATAGGTGTACTAGTCTACTTAGTCCTGTATTTCAAACGCCCATGACGGGGCTCAAACCCTGATCTCCCAAATGAGGAGGATCAGAAGATGCCAACTGAGCTAGAGCCCATTGACCACATGCACAATTTTTAACTATATGTTGCAATTTGTAAATGTGTATAACTTCCGCAATGTAAAGAAAGCTTGTGTCCTTTATTTCTGCGTGTTACGAAGAATGTGATTTTGATCATATTTTCTTGTAAATGGGTATTTTTGTTCGAGGCAACTCCAAATTGATTGCTCAACCAAATCTTAATTTGTAGTTTGTTAGTACTAGGGTAGGATTCTGATGATATTTTACGAAGCCAAAAAAGAAGAAAAAAGAACTTAGAATTGAGAAGTGATGAAAAATCTCTTCAAAATATGATTATTATGAGTCCGTACTTCACGGCAAACTCGGATTACCGACTCTTAGTAAGTTTTACTTAAGTCAATCAAGAACGTTATCAAGTGGGATTAGTTCAGAACTTTTTGAAAGGAATAATAACTGTAAAACCAACTCTCTCTTTGTTTGGTAAGTAAAATCTTACCTAAATTTGACTCGTGTGGTCAGACTTTCAAAGAGAAATTTGAATAAGAGGAGTGTTACCAACTTTTCTGGGTAGTGAAGAAAATAGTAAAGAAAAACCACCCACCATGCCATTTTGATACAGAAAATATTACAATGTGGAGAGCTCTATATCTTAATGATGAGTCCATTAATTCATGTTTCCCGTTGAAAATTTCACCTATTGTATCCGATACAGCGACAGAAATGGTCAAATCCTACTGAAGCCTAGGAAATTAAGAGATTTATTTGGATCTGGTAATCTGAGACAGAAATGATAACACTAGCTAGTTTAATGATGCCAACACAGGAGCAACACCACTTGAAATGAGTGATTAAATTATCCAAGGCTTATGGTATGCATATTTCTGGTATTTAAAAGCTTTTTAAAAACCATAAAAAACAAGGACGGTCGAAGTCAATATCAGGGAAGTACACAAAACTATTTAGGCTGTATTTGGAAGATAGAATCATGGTCAAAAGATTAGCGAAGCTGCTAAATTTATTTGCTTATGTTACCTAACACTTGCTTTCCTTCTGAAGAAATGCACAGATTAGCAAATCCAAACACCGGCTTGATTTGATGAAATTCAAGTTCAAAAAGTTCATTGGGTGGAGCCTTTCCGAGAACAAAAATGGTGCATGAATTGAAACAGTAAACAAAATCAGCACATTTTTTCCCAAAATTCTATCCTTGTACCAAACAAGCAAATCTCTAAACAAAAGGCCATTCAGGCTCCAGAAAACACAACATACTTCAACTCCCATCTCTAATGAAAAAAAAAAAAACACAGATGCTGGAGAATCAACAATGATCTCAATCTGGCAGTCATAACCTTCTGAAATCATCGCTGACAGACTGCACTTTCTTGAAAAACTACAAACAGAAAACATAGAGAGACTTAGAGCCAGAACAATACGATGTGATACAAAAGAGGTAAACACAAGACCACTGGGCAACATTTTGCAGGAATCACATATTTAATATTTTCTAGGTTTCTTCAGCAACGCTAATAATTAAGGCAAAGGCAAGTAATCAGAATTCAGAAGAGTAGAAAACCCTGTGAAGTAAATTAGTTTAAATCCAAATTCAATGTCATCATTTCCTTTAATTGCACCCACTGACTTTCGCATATACTTAAAAACTATCATAAGAGGTAGCTTTGGAAAGCTACACGCTCTTTCTTCGACTTTTCAAACTGAATAATACATTCGAGAAACGAAAGGCACTAGCACACATGCAAGACAAGGCATATAAACCAATATGAGAATCCTTCTCCTAGTGACTCGTACCATAAAAAATACTCCCATTGGGCACAAAAAGCTTGAATTTGTTTGTCCAAAAGACAGCCAAGTATGAACCACCAAATATACTACACGGATTCAATCCGCAACCCAGAAACAAGGTAACCAAACCCCAGTCGCTCATCAGACAGATGATTGCTTTTCTTGAAAATATTCATCAATAAATATCACACTACCAATCAAAAGTAAACTACAAAAAAAAAAAAAAAAAAAAACCATGATGAGCAACACAACATGACCAAGCCCAGATTACTCATCATACATAAAATCAAACCCACTCTCAGTTTTCTAAAACACTGAAAACTGATAAGAACACAAGGGTAAGGAGATGATACCTCATATATTGCTGGGGTACATGAAGACCCTAACCCTAGCTCCCTTCAAAATACCAACAATTTCATCAATTAGAATGACGGCACTAGCAAAAGACCTTGGTCACAACATCTCTGTATATATATAATCAATGAGTATTGAATGTAGCTCTATACCATGGATTTGGGAGGGAGGTTTGACTTGAACTTAGCTCGAACGACACCGCTGTTACCATGAGGCCTGATGACCTTTCCCCAAATGCAACGATAATGTGTTCCATCCCTCTTCACCTTGGCCTTATAGATGTAGGCCATGCGCTTCCCTTGGTACCATGTCACTTCCTCCTTTGTGTTCACTCCTTCAATCTGAATCAGAGAGGTGTTCGGGTACTGGTTCGACTTTGACCTGAATCCCATATCAACCCCATTCAATACCAGCATCAAAAAAACCTAAACCCCAAATAACAAAATAGAGCTTCTAGAGAGAGATTACAAGTCACCTCTTGTAGCCGAGGATGGTTCCCCTAACGTACAGTCTGAATTCAAACACGAAATTCCAAGCAATAATTAGTCTCTGACAAATTACTTATTCAGATATACACATGGCTGAAATGGGTATTTTCACATCAATTGATAGAGTCTGAATCCAAACGTGAAACTCGAGCGATAATTAGTCTGTCGAAATAAAATACTTATTTCGACGGCATATACAACTCTAAATGGATATTTTCGCATCATTTATTAAGTCTGAACCCAAGCATGAAATTCAAGCGACATATCCGCATCATTTTATCGAGTTCGATTCCAAACAATACATCTCAGCTAACAACGAAACATGAAAGATAAACGAGAAATCTAACGGATTCTTAGGTTCTGACGATATTAAATGTACGTATATCTACAAATGACAATGCATAGGTGAATTTTATTCAGATGAAATGAAAGTGAAAGAGCTAAGGTTTGAGAAGATCAGAGACCTGACACGTTCGCCCTGGCGTCCCTTGACCATTTTCGGAGGAGGCTCGAGATGAGTGGCAGCTACGACTACTGCGATGAACAAAGATCCAAAACCCTAATCGCGGTTTGAAGGGATGAGGTCGACTTATATCGAGGGTTGCATTGGTGGGCCGGAAATGGGTTTATGGGAAGGTTTTTGGGGGAAACTATGGGCCAGGAAGCCCATGAGTTTTGTTCGTCAGATATGGGCGGGATTAGTCATTGCTATGGGCTATTTTTGCGGACCCGGGCGAGATCTGGGCCGTCATAAAGTATGTAATCCGGACAATAGATCACTCTTTTGGATGGCTCTGATCACGCACTACACTCTTGTAGTGGACCTGTGCGGGATCCTCTTCTTCTCTTTTATTTTCTAAGATTCTTTCATTACGTTAAAAAATAATATCTACTATAAATAAAGTATAACAAAAATAATACCGACAAAGATATCATGGTGGTTTACACAAACAATTAGCAAATCCGTTACTTAAAAGGTAATTTAGCTTAATAATCTTGACAAGTTAATTTGACAAAAAAATAGCATATTCTTACGAATAGTCAATCGAATTTTACTAGGGTAGGATTTTAATCATATTTTACGAATCCAAAAATAAAGAGGGAAAATTGAAAAGACAAACTCTAACTGTGTAGTCAATCTTACATTTATTTTCTTTTTAATAGAGAAGTGAAAAATCACTTCAAGATATGATTATTATGAGTCTGTGCTGCACGATAAATTCGGATTTACCAATTCTTACTAAAGAGGTTTTACATAAGCCAATCAAGACGCTATCAAATGGAGTTCAAGGTAGGAGAAGGGCTGCTAAATTCACAATTGATTCTTTGACAAACTCACATGAAAAAATATTGATGTGAAAACGATGGAAGTATCAAGTGGGATTAGGCTGAAACTTTAAACGGATTAGTTTCTTTAAAATTGTCAAATCTTGGTTTTTCTGTTTTTGATAAGTAAAATCCAGCTAATTTGACGTGTGATAGCCAATTTAGCCAATAGAAAAGCACCATGTACTTTTACGCATTAGACAAGGGTTCAAATCCCCACTAACAACTCCCAAAAAAATGCAAAGTCCACAACTAGTTAAAGCGGCCACCCGATTATTATAAATTAGTAGAGTATGTCACTACGATTAGAATTAGAGGATGTTAAATTAGTACCATATACTAGTAACTTTGACTTTCAAGAGGAAGGTATGAATTTCGAGTTGGAGAGAATCAAATCACGTTTAACACACTAATTTTCTGCTAATTCTCCACTAATGTATTATGTATACAATATTGACCAAAAAAAACTTACTGAAGAAATCATTCTAATTGTAATTGTTTATTTTCTGGTGGCGAAGAGAACGCAAATGGAACGCCACCCAGCATGCCAAGCACAGGCTTGATTTGATGAAATTCAGGTCAATCGGGTGGAGCCTTTAGAAGAACAAAAATGGTGTATAAATTGAAGCAGTAAATAAAATCAGCAACATTTTCTCGAAAATTCTATCCCCGTACCATACAAACAAGTTCCTGAACCAAAGTCCGCAAGGCTATTCAACCTCCACAAAACACAAGATACTTCATCTCTAATTATAAAAAAATAAAACACAGACGCCATAGAATCAATAATGATCTCAATCTGGCAGTCACAACCTTCTGAAATCATCGCTGACAGACTGCACCTTCTCGACGAGCTACAAACAAGAAAAAAAATAGACTTACAACCAGAACAACACGATGTAACATATGAGAGGTAAAAACATAAGCACTGGGTAATATTTTGCAGGAATCACATATTTTGTAGGTTTCTTCAGAGATGCTAATTATTGCAGCAAAGGTAGGACAAGTAGCTATCAGAAAAAGCAACCCTGTGAAAATGATAAGCCTAAAAAATATCTTGAAGCGGACAAACATCTCAAGAAGTAATACATATACAATTAGCTATTGCAGACTCTCAGTGTATACACAATAAGAGGGAAAAGATATCCATGGAATTGTACAAAAGAACAGGGAAAATTTTAAATAATGACAATTAAAAGCTAACATCTAAATAGCCCCTCCCACCCAAGTTCCCCTGCTTCAATAAGATTTTCAGTAAATAGCCCCTTCAACCCATTTTCTTGGTCCTTTATGGGAATTTCAATTGTTAACAAAAGGCAACAGATGCCTCTCCCATGCAAAGTGAGCGCTCTACCATTTTCCACAAATATGGGAAAGAGCCAGTAAAGACTAGATATTTTTTATCGAAACACATATGCAACACTGAACTTCAAATGACCTCTTTTTCAGACGTGGTGGCATCACAAAAGCTCGTTTAATAATGCAACTTATCAACTGAAGCATAAGAGCCAGAGGTTAACAAACCAATAATTCAAAACATCAAATTGCATTATTGCATAGCTCAAAGGCCAAAGCATCCTAATTTATTACGACAAATTCCTCAACGAATCGTTCCCCAAAATGCATCTAACACCTGGGAACATAAAATACAATCTCCATTAATCCAGTATACCTAAGGAAACAGTAGCACATGCAAGACAAGGCACATAAATCAATACTAGAATCCTTCTCCTAGGGACATATCTGATCAGAATTACTCCCTCGTGCACAAAACGCCTGAATTCGTTTGTCCAAAACACATCTAAGTACAACCACCAAATGTACTACAATGATTTGATCCGTAGCCTCAAAAAAAGGATAACCAATCCCAGGTCCATCATCAGACAAATATACACTTTTCCTTATATTCTTTGTCCATATATGTTAAAATGCCAATCAAAAGGTAAATCACACAGATACAAACCATCATGCAAAAAACAATACAACCAAACCCAGATTAATCATCACATATTCATATGTATAATCAAACCCACTATCAGTTTTGTAAAACTTATAGGTATAGGAAATCCTACCTCACATATTGCTGGGGTACATGAAGACCCTGACCCTAGCTCCCTGCAAAATATCAATGGTTTCATCAATTAAAATGATGCCTCACTAGCAAAATATAACAGCAATGAGTATTGAGTTTAGCTCTATACCATGGATTTGGGAGGGAGGTTCGACTTGAACTTAGCTCGAACAACACCGCTGTTACCGTGAGGCCTGATGACCTTTCCCCAAATGCAACGATAATGTGTTCCATCCCTCTTCACCTTGGCCTTATAGATGTAGGCCATGCGCTTCCCTTGGTACCATGTCACTTCCTCCTTTGTGTTCACTCCTTCAATCTGAATCAGAGAGGTGTTCGGGTACTGGTTCGACTTTGACCTGAATCCCAAATCAACCCCATTCAATACCAGCATTATCAAAACCTAAACCCCAAACAACAAAATAGAGCTTCTAGAGAGAGATTACAAGTCACCTCTTGTAGCCGAGGATGGTTCCCCTGACGTACAGTCTGAATTCAAACACGAAATTCCAAGCAATAATTAGTCTCTGACAAATTACTTATTCAGATATACACATAGCTGTAAATGGGTATTTTCACATCATTTGAATGAGTCTGAATCTAAGCACGAAATTCAAGCCATAATTAGTCTGTCGAAATACTTATTTCGACGGCATATACAGCTCTAAATGGATATTTTCGCATCATTTTATTGTGTCTGAACCCAAACACGAAATTCAAGCGATATAGTGTCTGTAAAAATACAGCAGTAAAAAAGCACATTTCCACATCATTTTATCGAGTTCGAGTCCAAACAACATATCTCAGCTAACAACGAAGCATGAAAGATAAACGAGAAATCTAATCGATATGTATAGGTGTATTTTATTGAGCTGAAATGTGAGTGAAAGAGCCAAGGTTTGAAAAGATCAGAGACCTGACACGCTCGCCTTGGCGTCCCTTGACCATTTTCGGAGGAGGCTCGAGATCAGCAGCAGAGTCGACTACTGCGATGAACAAAAGATCAAAAACCCTAATCGCGGTTTGAAGGGATGACGTCAATTTATATGGAGGGTTGCATTGGTGGGCCTGAAATGGGTTTATGGGAGTAAACTGTGGGCCAGAAAGCCCATGAGTTTTGTACGTAAGGTTGGGCCGATTGTGAAAGATTGTCTGTGGGCTGGATTAGTCACTGCTATGGGTTATTTTTCGGGATCCGGGACTTGTAGTGTGAGATCCGAACCGTCTTAAAGTATCTAAATTTGAACCATAGATCATTCTTTTGGACGGCTTTGATTATGCACTACACTCTTGTAGTGCAACCGTGCCGATCCTCTTCTTCTCTTCTATTTTCTAAGTTTCCTTTCATCATATTAAAAAATAATATCTACTATAAATTAAGTATAACGAAAATAATACCGACAAGGTATCACTGCAGTTGATACAAACAAGAGATTGGCTTATTCATGGAGGAGCCGTGAATAAGCCATTTGCGGATTGAGTGATTTCAGCCATTCATTTCGGGGTTTGGATTTTAATGAAACTTTTCTTCTGGACAGTTTTGGACGGTCGCAATTGACTCCGTAAACACTTTTTCATAGAAAGCTTTGTAACAAAGTTTTTCTCTACAAACAATTAGCAAATCTGTAACTTAAAGGTAATTTAGCTTAATAATTTTGACAAGTTAAATTGACATCTTAATCCAATCTATTTAAAAAAATAACATACTCTCATGAATAGCCTGTCGAATTTTTTAACGTTGTTCAAAAGTTTCGATTGAGATCTTTTAGACCGTGTTAATAATTAAAGCATACAATTTTATGATTTTGGAGACCAGTTTGTGAAGTAAAATTCAGCTTTGAATTGCCACTTGGCCCACTTCACGACTACACAACGTCGGGGTTCAAAGATACTACCAGGCCTAACATATCAACAGGCCCGATCCTCCATAAGCCTACCCATAGGCCCAATTAGTAGGCCCGAAGAAGATCCAGGCCCATCAGTATCCCAAGTAGGATCCAATAACTCAAACACAATTGTGCTTGAGCCCAACGAACTGGCCCAGATAGTAGGAACAGCAGTTGCAGATGCAATCACGTATAATATTACCGTGCGGGCCGGCGCCCGGTGTACACCTTTAATTTGAATTCATGGGCCCATGTGTCATAGATTGTCGGATTAGTGGGACTAGACCGAATGAAATGATCACTTTGAACCTTATTTGTTTTGTATATACAGTGATGTTGACGGGTAGTGGTAGTGGGATATGACTGGGATGATGTCATTTTAAATATAATTCATTTATGAATTTCGTGGAAGGTTCGAGTCTTTATAAGAGCTTGTGTTGTCCATTAACAATTTGGAGGATGTACAAACATTAGTTATTCGAAAATAATTAGTTTTTGGTAAATATGTTAAGAGGTGGTTATAAACGTGGTTTTATTCCTAAAACACCTCAAAAGAGTAATTTTAAAAGACAAAAGTATAGTGGAAGTAGGGCTTCTTACGGTTCTAAAACATTTTATGGTAGACGTACGAAATTGGGTTTTGGAAAACGATCTTTGCCATCTCGGTCTTTGAAGGATGAGGTGTTCTTTGCTGAAGAGGGGTTAGTTAACTCTAAATACAAAGGTGATTATGTTACTCTTCCTGAGTTGGGTCAAGGTTTGGGTTCTCGACATACTAATCGTGTTAAAGTATGGACCATTAATTTTGATGGTCGGGTTAATATTAGCCCTCTGGATCAGTTAATGTCGGAAGAGTCTTCTGCTCGTGTTGAATCCCCTGTTATCGAGGGTTATGTTGGTGTATTTCTTATTTTGGATAGGATGCCTACTGGTTCTGGAATTCCTCTGTTTGCAGACATATTTGGTGGAAGTCCAAATAACGTTAGTTCGTTATTGGATCAACATGTTCGAGTTGATCAGTTGAGTCGATTTAAAGTCTTGATGAGGGAAAGGAGGTATGTCAATACTGCGTTGCATGGTACTATGTTAACGTTGAAGCGTTTTATGAAGTTTGGTGGTCGAAACAAAGTGGTGACAACTTTTAAAGACATGGGTTCTAATACTAGTGGACGATACGGGAACGTTCGTGACAATGCATTACTGTTATATGTAATGTGGGAATCGGATACTGCTTCTCTAATGCGATATAGCATTAATAGTCGAATTGTTTATTTCCATTGACAAATTTGGTTGTTGTAATGAGGTTGTTGAGAAATGTTATATAAATAAAGATTGTTGGTTTTGAAGTATTGTGTTGTGTGTTTATATATCATCAGTAGGGATTAGTTTGATATAAGTATTGGGAATATGGAAAAGGCAGGTTATAACTTTTAACATAAAGCGACTGAAATAGATGATTACGCGTTTTAGACATGATACAAACAACAATAAAATAAAACGGAAAATACATTAACTTCGATTAGGCACCGCAGGTGCTATTTGGAAATTTAAACAGAAGGTATATTAAACTGGAGGTTTCGATTGTTGGGCAACAGTTGACGTTGTTGCTTTGATTGCATCTGCAACTGCTGTTCCTACTATCTAGGCCAGTTCGTTGGGCTCAAGCACAATTGTGTTTGAGTTATTGGATCCTACTTGGGAAGTTAACAGCAGAGCTGGTAAATTTTTCTGTCAATAAGTTGGCAACTGTAGGTTGAGCTTTGTAATCTGATTCATCATGCGTTTCTGATTACCTTGTTGAATTCCATTCCAGACAAGATCACCCAGCAAAGCTGCCGGCATGTTTTCTGGGACGCAAGAAAAATGTGCAACGTGTGGGAAAACAGCTTATCCACTTGAAAAGGTAGGATTCGATCCTGACATTATGTTGTGGTACCTACTTTGAAAACTGGAAGTAACGTATAAGTGCATATGTTTGAATTATAGTTGTCTTGGAGCTATGGAATGCCTGGCTAGTTCAAATGTTTCTGCCATCTTGATGCAAAAATTCTGTAATTCACCCTTGCATACACTCCGAGTTTAAACTGTGCAGCCAAAAAAATCTACTTAAGGGGCAACTGATTATTTAATATTTTATCAAGTGTGAGCTTAGGAATTTTCTTTGCTGTGGTGCTAGTGTATCCTTGTGTGCAATGTTCCCAATAATGAATGATTCATTTTGAGAAATGAAGAGGTTGAATGAGATTTGGCTAATAGAGCTACAAGCCTACTACTCGGGAGAATGAGAATCCACTTTTAAGTTCAAGTGCTCGAAGGGAAAGAATTAAAGATACGTGTATACAACAACAACAACATAACATAACTCATATAGTCCCCAATCATTGAGGATATGGGCGAGGATGATTGGGATGATACGTGTATAAAGACCAATTTTCTTTTTATTGGCAATGAACGAGCAACATCTTTATTGACTTTGCTCGTTTTTCAGATGAGGTGGTTAGGATGCATGAGTAACTAAATTAGTGAGTGAACCTGTCAGCGGCATAAACTCTAAATGGTTACAAAACAATGAATTTTCAATGTATATCTCCAGTGGTTAGTGAATTTTTAAGGAATATACAGTTCATCGTCTGAAGGAGTAAAATTTAGTATAAAACAGCACTTAGGGTGGAGTTCTGACATAGAGCGTTCTTGATATTGGCTTTATAAAATGTTTGGCAATAGAATATGTGAAATTATGTGGTAAGACGTATGTTTGTTTGTCTCTGTGCATAACTGTTATTTCTAATTGCACATGGACTCATTTATGAGACCCGAGAGACCTGTGAGATCCCTAGACCCTCTAACCAGAGTACCATCTTAACTTAGACAACCAGGCTCTCTGTTATAAACCTTGGACCACATATCCTCTGTTTGGTTAGAACTTTGCATTTAAGATTAAATTTAGATATCCCACGGAACATGGGATAGAATACCTTGGGAATGGTAGTGTTTTTAATCCCTTCACTATCAAATATCAATCTTTACTTTTCCTATGAAATCTCTCTCTTTCAGTATTAGCCCAATCAAACAAATATGACCTAGATTCACAGGTACAGCATTGTTTGTTATTACGCTTGTGTGGTCTTATAAACAAAGCTGACTTGTTATTTCGGTTTTTCTCGATAATTGTTTTCAGGTAACTGTGGAGAGCCAGAGCTACCATAAGTCATGTTTCAAATGCTCTCATGGCGGCTGTGCCATATCTCCATCGAACTATGCAGCTCTTGAGGGCATTTTGTATTGCAAACACCATTTCTCCCAGCTTTTCAAGGAGAAAGGTAGCTACAACCACCTTCTCAAGTCTGCTTCAATGAAACGCGCAGTGGCCTCTGTTCCAGAAGCTTGACCTCCTATTATGTCTCCTTGCTTATAATCTATTTTTTCGCGGACGCGGTTTTGCTGGAGTGTTTATCTTTGTGATTTCTAATTGATTCTGAGCTGGGAAACTTAAGTATTTGGGTCTTTAGCGTGTTATTTTCTGCCATTTAGTCGGCATCTTCTTGCTTGGCCAATGTATTGGATGCCCATTGCCATAACTTTGAATGGATTTATGGCAAGACTTTTGTTGTGTGATTTGATCATTCTTCTTCTTCCTCGTAGTGATTTGAATAGTCATGGAAGTGCAAAATGAATTGTTCTGATCATTTTGCTTGCGACTGGAATTGAGCTTAAATCAAGGAGGACAATGTCGTCGCACTGTAAAACCATTCTTAAGCCATTGTGGTGAACTACAAGACTGTTTTGGGGGTGACTAGAAGGTCAGGTCGAGTCGAGCTTTGAAGGATTCGAACTAGGCACGAGCTCAATAAAGAAAACCGAACTTCAGACTAAATCCACATTAAGCAAAAGAGAGAATTAGGGTACATATAACTATTGGAGTAGTACGCAATAAATCTTAATTAGTTTAATAGCGTCCATTAGTCTACTAGGGGTTGAGCTACGATTATACTAGATTATTATTAGAGAAAATTTCTGTTATATCCCTTCGACTTTAAGCGAAAATTCACTTTGGTCCTTCACCTTTCAATTTCGACAAATATATACTTGCATTTTGGATTTGATTTCAATGTCATCCCTGTGTTGGCTTCTGTTATCTTTTTGGACGGCAAATGGTCATGTGCCTAGCACGCGACTTTTTTGAGGGATACAATGGTCAAGGCGAAAGGCAGACGCATTGGAGCGGCGGTGGTCGGCGTGGAGGTTGCGATCGTCGTCGTCGTCGAATTCCCGGAGGGTGTTGGTGTTGAAGAGATGGGAGGCGGAGTGGGAAGCCGTCCCTTGACGACCGGGGTCGAAAATGCAAAGCCCTGATTTTACAACCCACATCAAGATTTAGCTTCCCCTAATGACTGGACCGGCGCCGGATTCCATCGCCTGAGATGCTTGGTGAGTGACTTGGATGGACCTTGCTTTGGGTTTGGGTGAGGGGAGGAGAGAGAGTCTGGGGTTTTGAGGGAGGAATGGAAAGGCTAATCTACCCCAGAAAAATGCAACACATAACCATTTTCCGTCAAAATTCCGTCCAAAAAAATAACAGAAGCCAATACAAGGTTGATATTGAAACCAAATCCAAAATGCAAGTATATATTTGTCGAAATTGAAAGGTGAAGGACCAAAGTGAATTTTTGTTTAAAGTCGAAGGCATATAACAGAAATTTTCCATTATTATTATTATTATTATTTTGACACGATACACTAAGCCTTTTAACTCTATCTACGAGACTTCAACGGGGCTTAAGCTCGATCATTAAGCAAATGAGTTGAACTCAAGCAAGTTGTTAACGAGCTGAGCTCAACTTGATCATAAAGAGCCCAGTTCAATCGCCTTTACTTTTTTTTACAGAATAATTGACTTTGAATTGGGCTCTGTTTGGCCCTCGGGTGTGCTTGAGCTTTCATTGTACATATGGGAATTTTAGACCTTTAGGTTTTGGGGCTTTGTTCCATTTTGGCCGTATTTCAACTTTTGGTTGGACTCACCTTTTCCTATCCTAAATAAAATCTTACTCCACTTTTTGCCGATTAAAAAAAAAATTTAATCGACTTTGAGCACCAATTACCATTTTCCACCAAAATATTGGTAGAACCGTAGAAGTGTGCTGTTTCGAAATACAGATACCATATGGTATCGCTTCTGAAGTGCAGGCTTCCACCAAAATATTGCAAGGTCGGTGTTTGCAGCCATGGATGGATCCTGGAAAAAGGAGGACAGAAGTACAGGCTTTGGATGGGTTATCCGTTCGTCCGAAGGTGTAACTCTCGGACTCAGAGATGCTGCCAAGGGAGGGCGTGGCTTCTCAGCTTTCTCCGCTCTACACACAGAGTATGCTGGTATGTTGGATGCATTAAAGTGGTGTTTCAATCACAATTTTCACCATGTCAAGATATCCACGGACTCTCTAGTTATGGTCCGAGATTTGCAGCAAAGACGGGTGTCGGAACAGTTGCTTTTATCTATGTTCGACAATGTTTTATTATGTATTGATAAGCTGTGTAATGTAGTTATTAGTAAGGTACACCGCTCGGGTGTGCAAGAGGCTCACTCTAATGCATCTCGGTATAGGGATAACCCCGGTACAATTTTGTAATCTCGTTTATTCTGAATGATACATATGCAATGCTCGTTTCTCAAACAAAAATATTGCTTCTGTTCTCTCATCTTTTTTGGGGGGTGGGGGGTGGAGCGAGGGCGGGTGGCGAAATACAAATGTCGGGTACAAACCAAACCAAACCAAAACAGAAACACTCATAGGGAAAACTAAATCAAACCACAACAGTTGAACAGGTTATACTAATACCAGTAGCCAGTAGGTTAGGCACAGAAAAAAAAAATAATCCTCCCAGGGCTAAGGTCCCAAGTGCAAGCGCTAAAACACATGCCCAGAGAAACGTCAAATTAAAAAAGATCCATAAAATGGTAAAATTATGTGTCTTTACACAAAATGAGTAATGTTAATAAGTGTAGGACCAAAATTCTACAATCCTTTCCTGAAAGAATTAAAAACAAGAAACACAAGAAAAATCTGCCCCATTATCCCCAAGTTGGGAAGAGCATATAGATAGACGAATTTTAGTCTTTATTGTAAACTTTTCTATTCCAGCTAATGTTGCTGCTACAAATGGAATCCTGGTCCCAATGCCAAAAATGCGGAAACTCAGCATGGGGGGGGGGGGGGGGGGGGGGGGGGGGGGGGGTGTGGTGTGGGGGAATTTTTCAAAAATTAATAATGTTAATATTGGAATGGATCATGAAGTGGACTAGAGGACCCCAATAGTCGGACATCTGATAGAGCATACAAGTTTGCTCAATTTTGCCTTCTATGGTGGAGCATACAACCAGTCTTGTTTTCACTGCAAATGGTAAGAACTCTCATCGCTTCCTTAAACGGTGGCATTGTTGTGAAGTCTCAGCCGTAAAAGCCATTCAGCTATCATTCCAGGGATATTGTGATCTTTCTATAATTGCTAGTGTATAAAATCCTCAAATTTGTCATTTAAAACAGGATAAGTTCCTAGCCAAAAGATGCTCCAGTGATAAGACAATTATCATCTCCCCTCCCCATTTATTCCCCCTAAACTGTACCTGCTACAGAGGAAAGCCTTCATACTGTTTTTACGTTCAACTGTGCACATCAGAAAGCTGTTCTCTATTCAAGGCCTTCCTAAAAGAGAAAAAATGGCTCCACAACTTCCTCACCACCAAAGAGGGACCTTCAAAGTTCCAGGAGTCGAAAACAAATAGCGCCAATATTTTTGGAAATCTAATTACGTAATCAGTTTTCCCAGTTTTTTCATTTTTTTTTTATTTTGGCAGAGCCACTTAATTAAACAGAACAAGAAGCCACTTTTCGCTTAGATATAACAATCGCTAAATGCACCGCCAGTGTTATACTTCCAAGGCACTCTTTCTTAGCATGGAGGACCTCGACATTAAAAAGGGCCGCAGATGTAGCAATATCCTGTATTCATATTCCAATGATCTCACACTTCAACTTCCTCTGATTTCTTTTCAGAGACAGCTGATGTTCAGTTTGGTCCCAACAAAATTGTTCTCAAGCGAGCATTAATAGAAATATGGATCCTTACTGAAACACATGGAATAAAAAGATCAAAACATAAAGGGACGCATACCTGTAGAGTCAGAGCACTTGTGTGCTTTGTGACCAAAAAATTGGTCAGATTCACGAAGTATGCCAAGGCAGAATTGAAAAGCAGATACCAGATGATCCTAATGTCATCTCTCGCAAGGGCTAGGGTTAGACCCACTACATTTTCTTCCATAAACAGTGTTGCAGGAAGTAGAAGTAGGACAGCAATTGGAGCCATGTACAGGAGGAGGTTCATAGAATTCAGCTTTTCCCTGGAACAAAACAATAAGTTCTTCAGTGTTCATTTCCATACTTAAATCTACTTTGAAAAAAAAAACCTACGAACTTCTCCCCTCAATCTAAACTGAATGGGTACACAGAATTAGTGACTATTACCCTTCAGAAGAAAGCAAAATTCCTTGAAGCACCGTTTTGAGGGCCCTTGCAGCTGTAGCACCAATACACATAATAAAGCCAAATAGATGGAAACTTGGCTCCCCCTACAGCAAAGACAAGGAAAAGATAAAAGAATAAGAAGCTAAACCGTTCACTACAAGAATACTTTCCCCAATAACAGCAGAAAATGCATTTCGCTTATTCATAAGACTACAAATGAAACTACCTACTTGTGTCTATATTGGATACCTGAGCTGACTAATAGAAGACTGACGGTTCCTCAACAGGATTTATGGTTTGAGGAAGTTATCACAACTCAGATATTACTGAGTTCCATAATTTCCACGAATTAAAATCAAAAGATTCCTACTATAACTACAACAATCAAGGGTAGGCGACTTCATTTTCATGAACTCAGATTGCATAAAACAATGAAGAAATGTAAATGAGCAATAGCTTCCTCAGCTAAGCACACATAGTTATTATGAGATTCGGTTAGATATCAGGACTCAGGAGTGTTGGCGGTTTTTCCCTTTTCCCTTATTTGAAACAAGGCCGCCTCAAATGATACAGGGCAGACTTCGTTCTCTATAGAACAAGGGCTAACCTGGGATCATTCCATACCTAAACAGGCAGATAGAACAACTTTTCTTTGTTGCTCATTGCCAGTTTGAAAAACAATGGAAGCACTAGGAGCAACTTATTTACTACACTTTGGATAATCAGTTATTTAAACCTGGGCAGCGGGACTAAAACTTTTCCTATCAGATCTCATGAAAAATCCTTTTCGCTCCTTTACCTCAACCCGTTCTTACTTATGTTTTCTCATACGAATCTTTCGCCTCACCTATTGGTACCTGGTACCCCATCTCTGTACCATGTCAAGTTTTACTTATCGGACTCTAAAAGTTAACTAGCGACATTGTCAAGCTATCTTTGTAAAGGGGTGTAATCTTAGTCACATAATCTTTCAGTAGGCCCATCCGCTCTCACTTTTGCGAACTTTGGAATGCTTTTGAAAGACACTTTCATGCTCGCTCATGCAGATTGGTAGGGCTGCAAACAAACTGAGCTGCTCGTGAGCAACTTGTGGCTCGGCTCTGCTCGATTTGTTCAGTAAAAGAGCAGAGCTCGAGTTTAGGCTTGTTTACTAAATGAGCCGAGCTCGATACTAAAAAGCTCGGCTCGTGGTATAGGCTCGGCATGTTTAAAGAGGCTCGTTAAGTAAATTATCCAGGCTTGGCTCGTTAAGGGTTTGGCTCATCTTTACGCTCGAGGTTTAGGCTCGAGCTCAAACGCAACGAAGCTTAGCTCGGCTCGTTTGCAACCCTGCTGTCAGACAGACTATGTGAGTTAGGGTTTAATCCACCTAATGGTAGAAACTATCAAACTCAAATAATTGACCCGACAACTAAAAGTACACGAAAATGTGATCAACAAAATCCAATAATAAAAGACAAAAGCAAAAAGGCCCATACCCCACTGGCGATGATGACACCAGTAACAACAGGAACCAGAGCCAAATAAGTAAGCCAAGCCTCCCTCTTAAACGTCATCGCATAGGCAAACACCGCCGTGAAAAACGGCGTCGTGGCCCCGATGGCCTGATTGAACGACACCGGCAGGAACCGGAGTGATATGTTGCCGCAGACGACGGACGCGCAGAACACCATGCTCAGGGTGAAAATCTTCGCGAGCTGGACGCGGGACCTCAGGGTCTGCAAGGGGACGATCCTGAGCCAGGCGATGGCGACGTAGCTGAAAAGCGAGCAGGCGGTCATGTGGCACATGGTGAGGAAGATGGGGTACTTGAAGCCGTAGTTGGAGAGCAGGTACTTGTTGAGGAGCAAGACGCCGATGTTGGAGGAGTACCAGGAGGTGATGAGGCCGACGGTGAAGAAACGGCTCGAGGGCTTGGTCGAAGACATTGTGATGAATGTAGTAATGGTGTGTGTTCTAGGGATTGGAAATGGGAATCGGTGATGGAGGAGAGAGAGGAGATGGTTGGAGCATTTGAGGGGGAAGGAGATCACTTGCGTTCATGAGTGTGGTTAGCATTTCAGAGAGAGAGAGAGAGAGAGAGAGAGAGAGAGAGGTGTCGAGGAGGATTTTCTCCTCAGAGAGAGAAGAGTTTTAAAGTCAGAGGGAATGTGACTTTTTAATACTTTTAGGTTTTTTTTTTTTTTTTAACTGCTCCGGATGTCCGGGCCAACCTACGCGCAGCTCAAGTATTCTCTTTTTCGGTTCGGTCAAAAATTGGTTGTTGACGCTAAGATTAGAAAATTCAAAAGAGATTTCTTTATTGCAATCTAGTTCAAGAGGTTACCAAATTTCAAATCCAGAATATCTACGAAAAGGGATTGTGGATATGAAGGAAATTAGGATCTTGATATAAGAAAATACTTGTGAAAAGTTATTCAATAAATTGTTTTGGAAGATATCATGTGCTAATTGAATATGGCGCATCTAATAAGGCTTTAGGTTAGCTAGGCTTGCTTTGTGAAACTTCTTGTCTTAGGTGTGGTGGTGCAAACTGTAAGCAAAGGGTACTTTACTTTAGTTGGCATTTTTTTGGGATCTGGAACTTTAATTAGCATTCACATGTACAGTTTTTGCTAATATTGTATACATCAGCGGATGTTAACGCAGTGTTAATAGGTGTACTAGTCTACAAAGAGTTTCAGAGGTTAGCCTGAATTCCAAACACCCACGACGGGGTTCGAACTCTAATCTCCCAAATGGAGAGGATCAGGAGATGCCAACTTAGCTAGAGCCCATTGGCCACTTGTACATTTTTTAACCATATGTTGCAATTTGTAAATGTGTATAACTTCTGCAATGTAAAGAAAGCTTGTTTCCTTAATTTTTGTGTGTTACTAAGAAGGTGATTTTGATCATATTTTCTTGTAAATGGGTATTTTTGTTCAAGGTAACTCCATATTGATTGCTCAAACAAGTCTTAATTTGTAGTATGTTAGTACTAGGGTAGGATTCTGATCATATTTTACGAAGCCAAAAAGAAGAAGAAGAAACTTAGAATTGAGAAGTGATGAAAAATCTCTTCAAGATATGATTATTATGAGTCCGTGCTTCCCGATAAACTCGGATTACCGACTCTTAGTAAGTTTTACATAAGTCAATCAAAAACGTTATCGAATAGAGTTGAAGGGGTAGGAGAAGGACTGCTGATTCTTTGACAAACTCACATGAAAAATTATTTTGATGTGAAAACGATGGAAGTGTCGAGTGGGATTAGTTCAGAACTTTTTGAAAGGAATAATAACTGTAAAACCTACTCTCCCTTTGTTTGGTAAGTAAAATCTCACCTAAATTTGACTCGTGTGGTCAGACTTTCAAAGAGAATTTTGAATAAGAGGGTGTTACCAACTTTTCTGGGTAGTGAAGAAAATAGTAAAGAAAAACCACCCACCATGCCATTTTGATACAGAAAATATTACAATGTAGAGAGCTCTATATCTTGACGATGAGTCCATTAATTCATGTTTCCCGTTGAGAATTTCACCTATTGGATCCGATACAGCGACAGAAATGGTCAAATCCTACTGAAGCCTAGGAAATTAAGAGATTTATTTGGATCTGGTAATCTGAGACAGAAATGATAACACTAGCTAGTTTAATGATGCCAACACAGGAGCAACACCACTTGAAATGAGTGATTAAATTATCCAAGGCTTATGGTATGCATATTTCTGGTATTTAAAAGCTTTTTAAAAACCATAAAAAACAAGGACGGTCGAAGTCAATATCAGGGAAGTACACAAAACTATTTAGGCTGTATTTGGAAGATAGAATCATGGTCAAAAGATTAGCGAAGCTGCTAAATTTATTTGCTTATGTTACCTAACACTTGCTTTCCTTCTGAAGAAATGCACAGATTAGCAAATCCAAACACCGGCTTGATTTGATGAAATTCAAGTTCAAAAAGTTCATTGGGTGGAGCCTTTCCGAGAACAAAAATGGTGCATGAATTGAAACAGTAACCAAAATCAGCACATTTTTTCCCAAAATTCTATCCTTGTACCAAACAAGCAAGTCTCTAAACAAAAGGCCATTCAGGCTCCAGAAAACACAACATACTTCAACTCCCATCTCTAATGAAAAAAAAAAACACAGATGCTGGAGAATCAACAATGATCTCAATCTAGCAGTCATAACCTTCTGAAATCATCGCTGACAGACTGCACTTTCTTGAAAAACTACAAACAGAAAACATAGAGAGACTTAGAGCCAGAACAATACGACGTGATACAAAAGAGGTAAACACAAGACCACTGGGCAACATTTTGCAGGAATCACATATTTAATATTTTCTAGGTTTCTTCAGCAACGCTAATAATTAAGGCAAAGGCAAGTAATCAGAATTCAGAAGAGTAGAAAACCCTGTGAAGTAAATTAGTTTAAATCCAAATTCAATGTCATCATTTCCTTTAATTGCACCCACTGACTTTCGCATATACTTAAAAACTATCATAAGAGGTAGCTTTGGAAAGCCACACGCTCTTTCTTCGACTTTTCAAACTGAATAATACATTCGAGAGACGAAAGGCACTAGCACACATGCAAGACAAGGCATATAAACCAATATGAGAATCCTTCTCCTAGTGACTCGTACCATAAAAAATACTCCCATCGGGCACAAAAAGCTTGAATTTGTTTGTCCAAAAGACAGCCAAGTATGAACCACCAAATATACTACACGGATTCAATCCGCAACCCAGAAACAAGGTAACCAAACCCCAGTCGCTCATCAGACAGATGATTGCTTTTCTTGAAAATATTCATCAATAAATATCACACAACCAATCAAAAGTAAACTAAAAAAAAAAAAAAAAACCATGATGAGCAACACAACATGACCAAGCCCAGATTACTCATCATACATAAAATCAAACCCACTCTCAGTTTTCTAAAACACTGAAAACTGATAAGAACACAAGGGTAAGGAGATGATACCTCATATATTGCTGGGGTACATGAAGACCCTAACCCTAGCTCCCTTCAAAATACCAACAATTTCATCAATTAGAACGACGGCACTAGCAAAAGACCTTGGTCACAACATCTCTGTATATATATAATCAATGAGTATTGAATGTAGCTCTATACCATGGATTTGGGAGGGAGGTTTGACTTGAACTTAGCTCGAACGACACCGCTGTTACCGTGAGGCCTGATGACCTTTCCCCAAATGCAACGATAATGTGTTCCATCCCTCTTCACCTTGGCCTTATAGATGTAGGCCATGCGCTTCCCTTGGTACCATGTCACTTCCTCCTTTGTGTTCACTCCTTCAATCTGAATCAGAGAGGTGTTCGGGTACTGGTTCGACTTTGACCTGAATCCCATATCAACCCCATTCAATACCAGCATTAAAAAAACCTAAACCCCAAATAACAAAATAGAGCTTCTAGAGAGAGATTACAAGTCACCTCTTGTAGCCGAGGATGGTTCCCCTAACGTACAGTCTGAATTCAAACACGAAATTCCAAGCAATAATTAGTCTCTGACAAATTACTTATTCAGATATACACATGGCTGAAATGGGTATTTTCACATCAATTGATAGAGTCTGAATCCAAACGTGAAACTCGAGCGATAATTAGTCTGTCGAAATAAAATACTTATTTCGACGGCATATACAGCTCTAAATGGATATTTTCGCATCATTTATTAAGTCTGAACCCAAGCATGAAATTCAAGCGACATATCCGCATCATTTTATCGAGTTCGATTCCAAACAATACATCTCAGCTAACAACGAAACATGAAAGATAAACGAGAAATCTAACGGATTCTTAGGTTCTGACGATATTAAATGTACGTATATCTACAAATGACAATGCATAGGTGAATTTTATTCAGATGAAATGAAAGTGAAAGAGCTAAGGTTTGAGAAGATCAGAGACCTGACACGCTCGCCCTGGCGTCCCTTGACCATTTTCGGAGGAGGCTCGAGATGAGTGGCAGCGACGACTACTGCGATGAACAAAGATCCAAAACCCTAATCGCGGTTTGAAGGGATGAGGTCGACTTATATGGAGGGTTGCATTGGTGGGCCGGAAATGGGTTTATGGGAAGGTTTTTGGGGGAAACTATGGGCCAGGAAGCCCATGAGTTTTGTTCGTCAGATATGGGCGGGATTAGTCATTGCTATGGGCTATTTTTGCGGACCCGGGCGAGATCTGGGCCGTCATAAAGTATGTAATCCGGATAATAGATCACTCTTTTGGATGGCTCTAATCACGCACTACACTCTTGTAGTGGACCCGTGCGGGATCCTCTTCTTCTCTTTTATTTTCTAAGATTCTTTCATTACGTTAAAAAATAATATCTACTATAAATAAAGTATAACAAAATACCGACAAAGATATCACTGTGGTTTATACAAACAATTAGCAAATCCGTTACTTAAAAAGTAATTTAGCTTAATAATCTTGACAAGTTAATTTGACAAAAAAATAGCATATTCTTACGAATAGTCAATCGAATTTTACTAGGGTAGGATTTTAATCATATTTTACGAATCCAAAAATAAAGAGGGAAAATTGAAAAGACAAACTCTAACTGTGTAGTCAATCTTACATTTATTTTCTTTTTAATAAAGAAGTGAAAAATCTCTTCAAGATATGATTATTATGAGTCTGTGCACGATAAATTCGGATTTACCGATTCTTACTAAAGAGGTTTTACATAAGCCAATCAAGACGCTATCAAATGGAGTTCAAGGTAGGAGAAGGGCTGCTAAATTTACAATTGATTCTTTGACAAACTCACATGAAAAAATATTGATGTGAAAACGATGGAAGTATCAAGTGGGATTAGGCTGAAACTTTAAACGGATTAGTTTCTTTAAAATTGTCAAATCTTGGTTTTTCTGTTTTTGATAAGTAAAATCCAGCTAATTTGACTTGTGGTAACCAATTTAGCCAATAGAAAAGCACCATGTACTTTTACGCATTAGACAAGGGTTCAAATCCCCACTAACAACTCCCAAAAAAATGCAAAGTCCACAAATAGTTAAAGCGGCCACCCGATTATTATAAATTAGTAGAGTATGTCACTACGATTAGAATTAGAGGATGTTAAATTAGTACCATATAGGCATATACTAGTAACTTTGACTTTCAAGAGGAAGGTTTGAATTTCGAGTTGGAGAGAATCAAATCACGTTTAACACACTAATTTTCTGCTAATTCTCCACTAATGTATTATGTATACAATATTGACCAAAAAAAACTTACTGAAGAAATCATTCTAATTGTAATTGTTTATTTTCTGGTGGCGAAGAGAACGCAAATGGAACGCCACCCAGCATGCCAAGCACAGGCTTGATTTGATGAAATTCAGGTCAATCGGGTGGAGCCTTTAGAAGAACAAAAATGGTGTATAAATTGAAGCGGTAAATAAAATCAGCAACATTTTCTCAAAAATTTTATCCTCGTACCATACAAACAAGTTCCTGAACCAAAGTCCGCAAGGCTATTCAACCTCCACAAAACACAAGATACTTCATCTCTAATTATAAAAAAATAAAACACAGACGCCATAGAATCAATAATGATCTCAATCTGGCAGTCACAACCTTCTGAAATCATCACTGACAGACTGCACCTTCTCGACGAGCTACAAACAAGAAAAAAAATAGGCTTACAACCAGAACAACACGATGTAACATATGAGAGGTAAAAACATAAGCACTGGGTAATATTTTGCAGGAATCACATATTTTGTAGGTTTCTTCAGAGATGCTAATTATTGCAACAAAGGTAGGACAAGTAGCTATCAGAAAAAGCAACCCTGTGAAAATGATAAGCCTAAAAAATATCTTGAAGCGGACAAACATCTCAAGAAGTAATACATATACGATTAGCTATTGCAGACTCTCAGTGTATACACAATAAGAGGGAAAAGATATTCATGGAATTGTACAAAAGAACAGGGAAAATTTTAAATAATGACAATTAAAAGCGAACATCTAAATAGCCCCTCCCACCCAAGTTCCCCTGCTTCAATAAGATTTTCAGTAAATAGCCCCTTCAACCCATTTTCTTGGTCCTTTATGGGAATTTCAATTGTTAACAAAAGGCAGCAGATGCCTCTCCCATGCAAAGTGAGCGCTCTACCATTTTCCACAAATATGGGAAAGAGCCAGTAAAGACTAGATATTTTTTATCGAAACACATATGCAACACTGAACTTCAAATGACCTCTTTTTCAGACGTGGTGGCATCACAAAAGCTCGTTTAATAATGCAACTTATCAACTGAAGCATAAGAGCCAGAGGTTAACAAACGAATAATTCAAAACATCAAATTGCATTATTGCATAGCTCAAAGGCCAAAGCATCCTAATTTATTACGACAAATTCCTCAACGAATCTTTCCCCAAAATGCATCTAACACCTGGGAACATAAAATACAATCTCCATTAATCCAGTATACCTAAGGAAACAGTAGCACATGCAAGACAAGGCACATAAATCAATACTAGAATCCTTCTCCTAGGGACTTATCTGATCAGAATTACTCCCTCGTGCACAAAACGCCTGAATTCGTTTGTCCAAAACGCCCCGGAGGCACTTTGTGCAAATTTCCGGTGGTGCCAAAAATGGCTTAATTTCGAACCCGCTCTGTGGACCAGGGAGGGGGCTTCTTTGCCAACTGTGCACTGAGGTGGTGCCGTGGTGACGGCCCGTTCTCTCGGACGGTAGCTATGGCTCGAACCGGACATTCCACTGGCGGGTTTGGAGCCCCTATGGTCACGCCCAAGGGAGGTTGCTACGCCGGTCGCCCCCTCCAAACCCTTTTGGTATTCAAAAAAAAAAAAAAAAAGTACAACCACCAAATGTACTACAATGATTTGATCCGTAGCCTCAAAAAAAAGATAACCAATCCCAGGTCCATCATCAGACAAATATACACTTTTCCTTATATTCTTTGTCCATATATGTTAAAATGCCAATCAAAAGGTAAATTACACAGATACAAACCATCATGCAAAAAACAATACAACCAAACCCAGATTAATCATCACATATTCATATGTATAATCAAACCCACTATCAGTTTTGTAAAACTTATAGCTATAGGAAATCCTACCTCATATATTGCTGGGGTACATGAAGACCCTGACCCTAGCTCCCTGCAAAATATCAATGGTTTCATCAATTAAAATGATGCCTCACTAGCAAAATATAACAGCAATGAGTATTGAGTTTAGCTCTATACCATGGATTTGGGAGGGAGGTTCGACTTGAACTTAGCTCGAACGACACCGCTGTTACCGTGAGGCCTGATGACCTTTCCCCAAATGCAACGATAATGTGTTCCATCCCTCTTCACCTTGGCCTTATAGATGTAGGCCATGCGCTTCCCTTGGTACCATGTCACTTCCTCCTTTGTGTTCACTCCTTCAATCTGAATCAGAGAGGTGTTCGGGTACTGGTTCGACTTTGACCTGAATCCCATATCAACCCCATTCAATACCAGCATTAAAAAAACCTAAACCCCAAATAACAAAATAGAGCTTCTAGAGAGAGATTACAAGTCACCTCTTGTAGCCGAGGATGGTTCCCCTAACGTACAGTCTGAATTCAAACACGAAATTCCAAGCAATAATTAGTCTCTGACAAATTACTTATTCAGATATACACATGGCTGAAATGGGTATTTTCACATCAATTGATAGAGTCTGAATCCAAACGTGAAACTCGAGCGATAATTAGTCTGTCGAAATAAAATACTTATTTCGACGGCATATACAGCTCTAAATGGATATTTTCGCATCATTTTATTGTGTCTGTACCCAAACACGAAATTCAAGCGATATAGTGTCTGTAAAAATACAACTGTAAAAAAGCACATTTCCACATCATTTTATCGAGTTCGAGTCCAAACAACATATCTCAGCTAACAACGAAGCATGAAAGATAAACGAGAAATCTAATCGATATGTATAGGTGTATTTTATTGAGCTGAAATGTGAGTGAAAGAGCCAAGGTTTGAAAAGATCAGAGACCTGACACGCTCGCCTTGGCGTCCCTTGACCATTTTCGGAGGAGGCTCGAGATCAGCAGCAGAGTCGACTACTGCGATGAACAAAAGATCAAAAACCCTAATCGTGGTTTGAAGGGATGACGTCAATTTATATGGAGGGTTGCATTGGTGGGCCTGAAATGGGTTTATGGGAGGAAACTGTGGGCCAGAAAGCCCATGAGTTTTGTACGTAAGGTTGGGCCGATTGTGAAAGATTGTCTATGGGCTGGATTAGTCACTGCTATGGGTTATTTTTCTGGATCCGGGACTTGTAGTGTGAGATCCGAACCGTCTTAAAGTATCTAAATTTGAACCATAGATCATTCTTTTGGACGGCTTTGATTATGCACTACACTCTTGTAGTGCAACCGTGCCGATCCTCTTCTTCTCTTCTATTTTCTAAGTTTCCTTTCATCATATTAAAAAATAATATCTACTATAAATTAAGTATAACGAAAATAATATCGGCAAGGTATCACTGCAGTTGATACAAACAAGAGATTGGCTTATTCATGGAAGAGCCGTAAATAAGCCATTTGCCGATTGAACGATCTCAGCCATTCATTTCGGGGTCTGGATTTTAATGAAACTTTTCTTCTGGACCGTTTTGAACGGACGCGACTGGCTCTGTAAACACTTTTTCATAGAAAGCTCTGTAACAAAGTTTTTCTCTATAAACAATTAGCAAATCCGTAACTTAAAGGTAGTTTAGCTTAATAATTTTGACAAGTTAAATTGACGTCTTAATCCAATCTATTTAAAAAAATAGCATACTCTCACGAATAGCCTGTCGAATTTTTTAACGATTGTTCAAAAAGTTTGATTGAGATCTTTTAGACCGTGTTAATAATTAAAGCGTATAATTTTATGATTTTGGAGACCAGTTTGTGAAGTAAAATTCAGCTTTCAATTGCCACTTGGCCCACTTCACGACTACACAACGTCGGGTTCAATACACACAGAAAAAGATCGTACTCTCTTAAATATAAATATCATTTGTATCTGTATACACTTTCTTTACTTTACACATGGATTTTGAAATTCTGCAGTTCAATACTGCAGGGGTTATGGGGTGGCCATCCATTTTGACGCCGTAGATTCAAATTTAATTTGAGCTTTTATTGATATGAGTCGTCCATTGTTTTGATTAAAATAGCCATTCATTTTCGAAATGGACGGCCGGATTGGTTGCCCTATAGCCCTGTAGGTCAGCCTGCCCTATAGGATCTCCGGTTTCACATACATAGTGAAAAATGGCATGAACAATAAATGAATATGAGATTTGGACCGTTGGATTGCCGAACGGACGGTTCAGATGATGCACAGCACCGTGCAGTGCACCATCCCCCAGCTCGTAATTAATAGCTTGTGTCTTTTTTGTTTTGCGTTAATTACTTCATTGTCTTCGTGCATTGCCTGTCTTGTGGTTTGGTTGATTTCTCAACACGATTAAATAAAAGAAAAGCAAATAATTAGAAAACTGAAGTAGTATTAGCTAGTACTTGTCAAGAAGAAAAGTTGATGATTAGCATAATAGACTTCCCATCACCAAATTAACAAATGGCATAATCACGCATTGAGGATTTGAGGTGGGTGAAAGGTTGCCGCGATGGTTTAGCAAAGCACAAGATGTCTGTTATTTTCTTTTTTTTATCTGCAAAAGTCAGTTTTATTAAAATAGTTAAATTAACAAAAGAGAACTTAAACTCCTGACATCTTTTCTCCCGATATATATATGCACCCGTGATGCCATCAGGCCAATAACCTCTTGGCAAACAAGATGTTTGTGTTACATATATGTCACTTTGTAATCTTAAAAGATATATCCAGACTTAGAAAAGACACGCGGTAATGCGGTGTGTGTGTGTGTGTATATATATATATATATTGTTAGTTTTTGGTAGTTTTTTTTTTTTTAAACATTAGTGAATTTTTTTTGAAGTAATCATTTACGTCAATGAAAGAAGTAGGAAAATTTTGAAAAGTATAAACCAAAGTTGGAAAAAAAGTAAAAATAAGACAACAATATAAAGCCACGAAGTTATTCAAAATCGGCATGACGCTTAAATTCATTTTGGTGCGATTATACAACAGTTTTGAAATATCACGTGGGGATACTCCAAACCATTTTACAACCATGAGACTGTACTTCTGAACTATTGAATAATAATTACTCTTCATTCTGACTCTCAAACAAGGGGAAAAAAGGACTCAAAATGCTTGTTTGTTCGAATGCCATTATATCTTCCAAATGGACCAGAAATTGCTCCCATAACAAACTTTTGTGGACCAACATTTGCTTATTTATTGTGCTCCACAATCTGAAATAACTAACCAAATCTATTTGCTCATTGAACGCACTCTTTTTATTATTTTTTTTTCGGTGTGTGTTTTTTGAGCTAATTGATTTGACCTTAACCTCAGAATTCCCTCACCTAACAATTTCCTTGGCTTGTCGAGAGAGAGAGAGAGAGAGAGAGAGAGAGAGGTGCATGGCCTAATATTTCGGAGCCATATTGGAGTAATGGGTGTAACCATGAAAAGGTGCGGTCCGTTGGGAAGTCTGCAAAAACGGAGAGAGAAAGAAAAAGGCAACAAAACCGTCAACGACGTTTCTTCATAACCACCCTCTTCAACCCTGTCACCTCTCTCTCGATCTCTCTCTCTCTCTAACATGTCACCAAGGAAAGCAGGGAACAAGCCTCCCACCGCGGTCGACTCTTCCAGCGGTGGAATGACAGCAAGGAGGAGGACGGTGGATACAGTTGAATCCGTAGAATTAGAGGACGGTACAGGAGGTGGAGTATTTGCTGCCGGACACGGCCACCACCACCACCATCAGCACCGCTCTCAGGCGGATTGTTACGACATGTTGCGGTGGAAGGTGCATTCAGTGTGGAGGTTTTTAAGGCCCGGGAGGAACCTGGGCCGTTGGATTTCGGGTGCTCTCATGTTGCTGGTGGTTTGCACCACGTTTGCCAAGTTTTCGCTGATGAGTGGCATTCCTGAATTGGACGAGACCAGGAGAGGCAACGAGTTCCTGATACGGCCGCGGCCGGAGGTTAACGGTGGTTCAAATATGCCTCAGAATGTTGTGGCGGAGCGCGCCAACCCCGGTAGCCTCAGGCACTATCAGGTCTCTCTTTTCTGGTGACATGTTTTGATTTCGGATTTCTCTTGTTCAAACTGTGTTCGGAAAGGTTCCGGCTCCTGTCCGGTCCAAACCATCGAACTTGACAAGAGAGTCAAGATCGGGACCATTCTTTCAATGGTCCGGAATTTTTTGTACACTTTCAACAGTATGAAAACTCTCTTACCGGTAGAAGTGTAGAAAAACATCCAAACTGTTGATTACACCAAATGAACGGTCCCGATTAGGACAGTCTCCTCAGTCCAAAACATGAACGGATGAACTGGAGATGATCCATTTCTGTTCGGAACACGTTAGAGACATTTTGGGTTACGTGGTGGAACACGTGGTCATGTGAAACCTACACATAGGAATATGGGGCCCACGCAGGGTGGGACCCACACGCATGTGAGAGGATTGTGGTTGGACTGGGTGAGCTTTAAGCTATTGTCTAAACGGTATTTTAGTGACTAAAAAATACTCACAACTCATTTCTCTTTTCGTGGTTGTCTAAATGGTATTTTTAATGAAAACAAGTGGTTTTTTGACAACAATATAAACAAAAAAATATAGCGTGAACCCACCTCTGAAAGTTAATATCGGTTGCCAGTTTGAGTCTCAGTTTCAGTAACCTTAATTGTTTCGCTTGCAGTCTAAATTTTGCCTTGTGCTTTTCAGACTCTTGAAATTTGGAGGAAGCCCAGAAGTGACAGCTTCCACAAATGCGTTAGTCGAACACCAAAGGAAACAAGTGTGTGCATAAGTCTCTAACACAGCTTTTTAGCTCTTCAACTCCTTGTGTTCTTGGCATCTGATCAGTGAGTTCTTGTTTGTTACAGGGAATGGAACTGCCACAAATGGGTACATTCTAGTTCATGCAAATGGGGGATTAAATCAGATGAGAACTGGGGTAAGCAAGCATCCTCTTTGAGAGAAGATTTGGTACAAAGTTCAATAGCGTTTCTATGATCCGGAGATTGATCTCATCTATTTTCCCGACGGTGTTTCCTCTTTGATTGTTTGAAAACGCAGATAAGCGATATGGTTGCTGTCGCAAAGATTATGAACGCTACTCTTGTTCTTCCCACCTTGGATCACGAGTCATTTTGGACCGATCCCAGGTGAGGATTTCTCAATCACTTTCGCAAAATCTAACAGGAATAAACAATGCCAGAGATCTTCTGTCTGGAAAATTTCTGTTTCTTGTTCTAGTGCAATCTTCGACGCACAATGTGGTCGAAATCTCAATGTACGCAAACCTCAAAGGCACGGTAGTAGAAAATGCATTAGAACAGAAACGCGTGAATTTTGGAGACACGGGATCCTATGAAGAGCTAAAACATAGCGTGGTTTCATTATTTGATTTTTCCCAGTGATTTCAAGGATATCTTCGATTGGAAGCACTTCATAACAGCTTTAAAAGATGATATTGAAGTGGTGGAGTCTCTACCCAAAAAATTTGCCGAAGTGAAGCCCGTCCTCAAAGCCCCGGTTTCTTGGTCGAAGGCACGTATACGATCGAAATCTTCTTCGTAAAAAGAGAGAATTCCCTAGTCCGAGGAAATGATTATTTTTGTATGCAGGCAGGTTATTATAGAGGAGGCCTTCTTACACTGTTAAAGAATCAGAAGGTAATGAAGTTCACCAAAACCGATTCACGCCTGGCAAACAATGGCCTCTACAGTTCTATCCAACGGCTCAGGTGCCGTGCAATGTATGAGGCGATTCGGTACACTGCAGAAATCGAAGAACTCGGAAGGGTGTTAGTGAACAGACTTCGGAACAACAGTGAACCCTTTATTGCTCTCCATTTAAGGTATCAAACTGCAAAATTGGTGTCCTCAAAATGTATCCAGGGAGAATTGCAAATACGACTATGTTTTTATGCTAGCCCTCCAAATGCAATTGCAGATACGAAAAGGACATGCTTGCTTTCACAGGCTGCAGTCACAGCCTCAACTCATCAGAGGCCGAGGAGCTTCGGAAACTGAGGTACAAAGTGAGACACTGGAAGCAGAAGCGGATCCACGGAGAAGAAAGAAGACTCCAAGGAGGGTGCCCCATGACCCCAAGGGAGGCTGCTGTGTTTCTTGAGGCCATGGGGTACCCTTCTGCCACCAGAATCTACATAGTGGCAGGGGAGATTTATGGAAAAGAAGGGCTTGAACCGCTCCGTGCCAAGTACCCAAACATATACTATCACTCGACCCTCGCAACACAGGAAGAGTTGAAACCTTTCAATCAGTTGCATAACCAATTAGCTGCCTTGGACTATATTGTAGCAATTGAGAGTGATGTTTTTGTGTATACCTATGATGGAAACATGGCTAAGGCGGTCCGGGGTCACCGGATCTTTGAAGGGTTCCGGAAAACCATCAGTCCTGACAAGTATGTATCACCATGTTTAACAATACGTAAGAAGCATGGACATGCCTACCAGCTTCACATATCCATGTTTGACACCGACATTTATAGAAAATAAACACATCAAGAGACACTCCTGGCATGCATAAATAGATATCTGGTTTCTTTATTTTGTTCTCTCTTAGTGAGACACGTCAGGATCCATTGGGAACGTGTTAGGGATACATTACAAGGTCATCACACAATTTCTGCCATGCGATGCTTAGTTCACTAAAACTTAGTTAACAAGTGCGGATTCGTATCTTCATGATATTATTGATATATTGTTTGATACCTTTCTGAAAAAATGTTGCAGGCAGAGCTTCGTGAGACTAATCGATGAATTGGACCAGGGTAAGTTGGCTTGGGAGGAATTTTCATCCGAGGTCAAGAGGCTACACGCAAATAGGATTGGAGCACCACAATATAGAGAAGTTAGACTTATCCCAAGGACTGAGGAGTACTTTTACGCAAATCCTTTCCCTGGATGTATTTGCGATACATCCTGAATGTGGAATGAGCAGCAAGAGCATAACAGATATGACATGAAGCTAAAAGCCTAAAAGAGCATTTGAGGATCATAGATCCTTACCTGCGTAGAAATCTGGCTTGTGCCCCCAAGCATGTGACACCTATTTACTTGCGCTGTAGCTGAAGCTCATATGGATGTGCGCACACATTCTCGCTTTCTATTGATAGATTGAAGCAGAAGCAGTGTCATCCACAGAGCAGAGCCAAGACCGCAAGAACATGCCATCATACACATATACACGGTTTTTCATTTCTATGTATAGGTTAAAGAATCAAAGACAGTACATAGGGGTTTTATACACGAAAACATTTTTTTTTCTGAACTGTACATGAAAACAAGTTAATCCCATAATTGTACGCACAGAGCCCATTTTCTTCTCACATTTTCCTTTTTATCAGCTAGTGGCAATAATCATCGCCTGAGAGGGCCATATTGGTAAATCCATCAACCCGAATTTCACACATACACCAACATATATAGTTCACAAAGTATAGCACTCTAAGACTCATCATTACCGCTCAAATGTATAGTAGATTTTACATATTATGATCCTGTTTATTTTTTCCTTTCCTTTTCAACTTGTCCCCATTTGGGTGGGAAAGGGATGAAAACTTACCACAATATTCCACAAAAAGAAAATCTAAGAGGGAGCAGCATTTCAGCAAGCAGAATAACCATATATTGCATCCACGTAATGAAACTTATCTTTGTCTTCCTCCATTCAGCTATACCAGTCAAGAAAGATGATTGAGAAAGTCATTACAAAAAGAAAGAGCAAAAGGAAAGTTCTACTACTGCTATTCCGTTGGATGGCTTGAGAAAGTTCTTTGTTTCCAAGTTCTACATTCTTTGTAGCCTCAACCGCCTGTTAAATTTAAAAGGTAGAAGAAAGATTACTACACCATAGCATAAATAGTAGTATAATGAAGTGGAAAGAAACATCCCGTTGAAAATACAATCCTGTTGCATTTCAGTTGTGCTATGAACAAGTGAAACTAAAAGAGAGTAAATTTCACTAACCTCCCCTGAGGTTTCTGACAAATGGAGAGACCTCCCTTGAGGTTCCAAAAATGACATTTCCCCTACCTTATTTTTTCGAAACTATTAATACATATTCCCCCTTCCGTTTAATTATGCTTGGATGGCGTTAAATTTGACAACTGACTAAAATGCCCTCAGTTCATCTCTCTCTTTCTCTCTCTCTCTCTCTCTCTCTCTGATAAACAAGGCAAAATTAAAATTGAAATAATGACAAAAGGAAAGACTAGAAAAATACACAACACATTTTGAAATTTGAAGGATACATTTTTCATTTAAGAGCCAAATCTAATACCATAACTGACTTAACTAACGGAAGGGGGAATAATAGTTTCAAAAGAAAGGGAGGGCAATGTCATTTCAAAACCTCAGGGGATATCTTTGCATTAGTCAAAAACCTTAGGGGAGGTCAGTGAAATTTACCCGACTCAATGTACTGCAGATATCAATGTAATACAATCCTGTTGCATTTCAGTTGTGCTATGAACAAGTGAAACTAAAAGAGAGTAAATTTCACTAACCTCCCCTGAGGTTTTTGACAAATGGAGAGACCTCCCTTGAGGTTCCAAAAATGACATTTCCGCCACCTTATTTTTTCGAAACTATTAATACATATTCCCCCTCCCGTTTAATTATGCTTGGATGGCGTTAAATTTGACAACTGACTAAAATGCCCTCAGTTCATCTCTCTCTCTCTCTCTCTCTCTCTCTCTCTCTCTCTCTCTCTCTGATAAACAAGGCAAAATTAAAATTGAAATAATGACAAAAGGAAAGACTAGAAAAATACACAACACATTTTGAAATTTGAAGGATACATTTTTTATTTAAGAGCCAAATCTAATACCATAACTGACTTAATTAACGGAAGGGGGAATAATAGTTTCAAAAGAAAGGGAGGGCAATGTCATTTCAAAACCTCAGGGGATATCTTTGCATTAGTCAAAAACCTTAGGGGAGGTCAGTGAAATTTACCCGACTCAATGTACTGCAGATATCAATCATCTCCCAGCATATCCAGGCCAAGGCATTAATCTAAAGCCAGTTCTTTTGTGTTTAGATCCAAATGAAAACTATTGTTGCTCATGTAAAGGCAGCTATTAGACCAAAGATTGGTTTCGGTAGTAAATTTCTTGATTTCACTACATTTCTAACTTGTTATTTTTCAAATGAAAAGAAAGATAATTGGGGTTCTGCGTTGCCAACACCAATAGTTTGGGCAAGATGCAGTGGTGTTGCAGAAATAACTTAGTTATGGATGGTAGTAGTGCTTTTGGGAAAATTGAGTCCGAGTCATTTTCATGGGACTTATCTGCAGCTAAGGAAGAAAACATGTATGGCGAAGACCTTTTTTTGGGTGACAATATACGATGTTCTCTCAATTTTTAAATGCAGTAGATATTTCTGAGTGTTGGAAACGGATTCCGAAAATACGAATAGCTCGCAAGTTCCCCTAGTTATTTTTCCCCTTCACTTGTTCCAGAAGATGGGGATGCCCAATGATGTACGTGTATACACTATACAGGCTAATTGTATAAACCAAACAAGGATAAAGAAGAGTAAACATACCTGCTCATACAAAAACTCTATCTGTTGAGCTTGTTGCAGAACATGTGTTGACATGAGGTGATTCAACGCAGACATTTCCACCATCTTCGTCTCAGTTTCTTGAGCAGCATCTAGAAGGCTAGTCAACTCCACCTGCACAAAGACAGAAGAGAGCAGATTTAGTATATAACTTACAAGCATCCCATGAAACATAACATCACAATTGTGGAACCACATGCATTGACAGAATTATAGGTCTTCTTTTGGAAGCAATAAGGACTAATGAAGCATGGGAATCATATCCGAATTGGGACCAAGGGAATTTCAGTACTCATCCAGCAGAGAAGTCCTCAGGCAACCAAATGAAGAATACCTGAAGGGCACGAGTTTCATCATCCAAAAGTTGCTGCTGGACTCTAATAGGGTCAGTTTGAATCTCATCAGGCTCTCTGAGCTCTGCGTGGTTAGGTTCCTTCAGCTCTATCTTGTTAGAATGAGAGTTGTCCGCAGATTTAGATGCAGCAACCCGCTTCAGTCTTCTTCTGGGTGTTGCTCGGTTAATAGCTTCTTGGAACCGTATCGCTCTAAGCTGGTCGAACTGCCTTGTTACTGAGTGAAGCCTTTCACTTAAAATCAACACCTGAAATTAGAAAGAAGTGAAAGAAAGAACTATTCATGCATAATGTTAAAAAACGAAATCAAATGCTGCAGAGACAAGGTGGACACGTCTAATTCAGATGAATTTATAATACAAGTGCACAGACTTTACATTTCCTGATATTTAATCCGCCATTATTGCGAAACTAAGAGGCATGGATACTTTCAAAGACAACTGCGTCCGTGTCCCACAATATGATCTTAGGACACTCCCCAACTCGCGCTGGATATTTGAGCATCACTAGGGCAAAGAAATCGATGCCAAAATCTAGGTCAAACCATGTAAAATAAGCAATATGCCAATCAAGCATACTGGCGAACTTATTTCAATATCTGTATAGACCAATTTTTCGTCTGTTTGGTCAGGAAAGTCGTGCAGAGATTGACATCAAGCAAAGCTGCGTTTGTGCACAGCCAGGTTGGATTTCAAAATCACTTGTGCTTTTTGGTGAACAAGGGAAACGAAGAGGGGAGAAGAGGAAACTTTTCCCTCCCTTCCATTTGTTTGTCTCAATAGTTCTCTCATTGCTGCCAGGGAATAAGTTGGTACAAATTTCAGTCTCATTCCTTTCTCTCCACTTTCCCTTTCGAGAAAATACCTTCTCCCTTTGTGTCTTCTTTTGTTTTACCTTCTTTTATCTCGTCTCTCTCCAGCCAAGCATAGCATAAAAATCCAAAGCAGAAATTCCAGTCTCAATAGAATTTTACAGCAACAACAAATTGAAGTGATAAGTAACAGAGACATAGAAAGGGTCTAAAATTGATACCATACCACTCCATGTTTGTGTGCAATAGTATCTGCATTAGAATGACCACCCTTTATGCCAAGCCACCCCTTCGAGTTTGACTCTTCATCATTTATACTAGATTTGAGAATGTCTATTTGTTCTTTGCATGCTTTAACAAAAACTGTAACCTACAAAAATTTGGAATGGTAAAGTTAAATTTCGACATATATAAAATGTGAATCAGTGATGGAGACCTAGAATGCCAGAATGGCAAAATTCATTTGTGTCAGCAAATATATTGTACTAAGCAATGAAATCTAACCAACCTAGTTTTTCATAAATACATAGAAACAAAAGAAAAGCAAGGGAAATGAATGATCAAACATCTGCATGTTTTTAACATCCAAAATCCATTCAAGCAAAAGGCGATAAGGTTTTTTAGACCTAGAAAAATCCATTCAAACAAAATCGTATTAAATCAAAGTTGTGGAACTCTTATTATGGCTTCAATTTTAGCTCCTTCAAGCAGCCTTCAGGCACAAGTTGCAAAAGTGTCATACCACCCAAAAAAAACTCATTTACTACGATGTTCAGTATGTATTACAATTAAAATCATTCGCTATCGCTAGTGAACATTCTAGAATGGCCTATTTAATCACACAGAGCACTGCAAAGGGTAGGTTTACAGACTTACTTCATGCTCAATACTGTCTCTCTCCTGCTCAGTGGTACGGTGCAAGTCTACATAATCCTTCTTATGTTCAACCAAGAACTGTTCCAAAGCTCCGATGCTTTCAAGCTGAAAAAGGATGAAGAGAAGTTGATTCTCTAGTAAAACTGGGTGCATATTTTTATTGAAATGCTTATAGTACAAAACAAAAAGAAAAATGAAATAATTCCTCAGAAGCAAGAGGCAGCATCACTTGCAGCAAATCGATTTCTCATGTTTAGTATCAAATAATAACTGAAAACAAGAAATATAATTGTTTGAGTCTTAAAGCATATACCGTAGTTAATGCAGCTTTGGTAAAAGATGACCTTTGCCGAGGTTTGTGCATAATGAAAGACGCCAGCACAGCAGCCAGTTTAGACTGTCAAAAGTAACCATAACTTCGTTGATGAGGATATTTCTGGAGAAAATCAAAAGACTACAGATACGAGAACAATATCCAGCTTCTGTATATGATCCAGTGCATCTCCATGATAAAATATTATCCATGACTGCATCAGGCCTGACAATATTAAAAATCTGCATACCATCTTCCTTATATCTAACAACCAGATGTGACAGACTGGTCAAATTCTACCACCTAATTGTGATAATGAAGCCAGCCTATATGGTGGAGCACAAAATCCCTTTGCTATCAAACAACTTAAAGATACTCCACACACAAGGTGCGAGATATAGGAAAAGCAGGTGTACCATATGAACACACTGCCACACAGACATGCGGCATCTTAGATTCACTGAATCACTGGTACCAAGTTTTGAACCATGTCATGTTTCTTCCTAGCATCATCACGTGAGTAGTAAAGATAACGACATTTTCAAAATCCCTATTTGCCACTAGGTGATTATAGACTACAAAATGTTTTGCACCAATACCAACTTCAAAAATCAAGTGGTTGTAAACTTCTCCAGTCATATGGAGTCCACATGACTCCTGCCACATAAAAGGCAAAGACCAATGAGTTCTTTTGCCATTTCATAGCGTCATCTCAGGTTACCATCCAACACCATGTACCCTTTCTCCTCCTCTTTTTTGTTTGTGCCCTCCAATTTTCTTCTTCCAAATACATGCATCCAGATAACTGAACAGATCACATCTTCTGTAGATCGCAGGTAAACCCAAGATCCTTTCAAGAAAGTTTTATATATCTTCAGCATTCAGATCTAAATATCAATTAAGAGCATCCAAACAAGATTTGAAAAAAATGAACCACAAATACAAAATAGCAAGATTTTATTTTATGTTTTGGGCGAAGGAACACATATAATCCATATAAATCCATCATCCAGCAAGAGAATCATTAAACCAAATGGCTGTGTCATAGCAAGAACAGAACCTCTCAATTAAAATGGCAGACAAGTATAAATGACCAATTATTGACTTGAAAAGCAGACAAACCTCGTCATATCCCATAGATAAAGCTGAACGGTGCACAGCATCTTTAAAATCTTCCATTCTGTCCCTGACTCTCGCCATACTCTAGTATCAAATGGATGAAGTGTAAGATATGACAACCTATGCAAAACAGCAACCTCAAAGATTCAAGACAATGTTAAACAAACACGAGAATGAATGGCTTATAAAAACTAGCCCAAAAATATAACCACCCCCAAACCCCTGTAGCAGAATACCAGTTTCATTCATATTTTCCTTAGCAATCAGAAAGCAAAATCCCACTTCCGCATAAATCAAAGATCTCAAAAAAGAGAATTCGTGTTGCAGAGAATAATGGAAAACACAGCCATATGAGGTGAATAAATAACAAGTTCCCTTCTTTTTGTGCTCATAAGACCATCTCCAGACCTTCCCATTTTATGAACCAAACTGAAAATTTGGGTAAAATTATCAAAAATCCATCTCCAATGCTTACGCCATGTGTACCCATTTTGAGGTTTTACCCATTTGTATCCCCAAATGAGGGACAACCCAAATCTTTTACCCAAAATTCCAACAGCTAATTTTTGTGGGTTCTGGTTGGTTCAGGTGGTGGTAGTCGGTGGTGACGACGGTAGATCTGATCGATGGAGGTGCTCTACATTTGGGGTTTCAGGTGGTGACTGGTGGTTTAGCCAAGATGCACGAGAGAGAGAGAGAGAGGGAGAGAGAGGGAGAGAGAGAGAGAGAGAGAGACCTGAGGTGCTCCGGCGAAGATGGGGGGGGAAGATTATGGCGGTGAAAACGGAAAAGAAACAGATTTATATATATCTCTCTCTCCTCCCTCTAATATTCACATCATAAAAATAATAAATAGGGGTCAAATTTGAGTTTAGGCATTGAAGATGCTTGTCCCCAAATTGAGTTTTTACTAAAAATTTGACTCAAATTTGTGGGGGAAAAAAGGTAAGGACTGGAAAGGGCAATTGGAACAGTGAAAATCAGTATCCACAATGTGCTGAAATTATGAAAATCCACTTTCTGATACATTCTTAAGAACTAAACCAGGGCCTGCCATGGGTAGTGTCTGGATTGGGCATCCAAATTCTCTTTCGAGGAGTAATTTCAGCATCTAAATTAAACATAAAATCACAGTTAACAGTGATGTAGACGAGCGAGCGAGAGAGAGAGAGAGAGAGAGAGAGAGAGAGAGAGAGGGTACATACTCAATCTTGGGCTGGTTTTGATGGCGTTGAATTGAAGAAGGTGCAATTAACGGGAGTAATTTGTGACAACTGACCAGGATCAAATTCCTACTTTCATCGACCTCAATAAGTCTATGGAGCACGAAACCAGCCCACGCTAAAAAAACACGACGCTGACGTGGTGTGGGCCCCACGTCAGCTTTAAGCCAAAATAAAAAACGCTGTTAGTTCCCTCCCTTAGAAGTGCCTTCGTGCATGAAACAAATCAATACAACTCAAGAAAGTACTATAATTGATTAATTGGAGTGGTCACATCAGATTGATTAACGAGGGGACTTTCACGTAGCCGTAAGGAACATCAATAACTATGCCTTCTAAAGTCAGGAAACACAATCTAGGCGCGGAAAAACCAGTGATATGCTCTGCTACTGATATTAAACTTTCAGTTGGCACAACAACAAGACAGTAGCTCAGTTGAAAAGGTATGCATTATATCATTTAAGGGCATAAGCTTAATTAGTTCAAATGAAAAAAATAATACCTCAAACCGTCAAATAATCACTGATCAACGCATTCCAAGGATCCCAGATAATCGTGAAATATGAAACCAGAAATACATAGTTAATGTTCGACCCAAAAAATCCCCAATTTCCCAAGCCCTAATTTTTTTTTCCTTGTTTGAACAAGTTATACTGAATTTAAAGGTTAGAACCGACTGAAATTGTAGGGGTCATCAGCAACCCACAGATATATAGACGGGGAGAGAGAGAGACCTTGGCGGTGGATTTGTCGTCTGTTGTGCGTCGATTTTCGCGAAGGGTTGGTCAACGGAGGTCGACCCTGTGGTGGTGGTCTCCGGAGGTGAAGGTGAGGCAGGTGGTCGCCGGAGGTGAAGGTGAGGCTGGTGGTCGCCGGTGGTCGCGCGATCAGTTCGTCGACTTCCTCGTCCTCTTCTCTCTCTCTCTCTCTCTCTTTCTCGTGTTAAGTCCAGATCCGTTTTGTTGTTTTGCGGGGCGATTCAAATTTCCAGCAATTTTTTTTAGGGCGGCGCTATTCGCATCGCAGCCACAAATTTTCTCCCATACCCCGTTTAAAATTTTCAATTAGAATCGACAGTTAGTTACCGAAATTGAGATACATTTTCAGCATCCAATTACCGAAATATGATATTTTTTTCAACAGCTATTTACCGAAAATGCATATTTGGCAATTGTCTACCGAAAATTAAATATATTTTCGACATGTATTTACCGAAATATAATCTTATTTTCAGCAACTATTTACCGAAATGTTATTTATGATTTTCAACAACCACTTACCGAAATATAGTGGGCTATGGGAGAAAATTTGTGGCTGCGAATAGCGGGACCCTTTTTTTTGAGTAAATTACAGTAAACCCCCCTCAACTAATCCAAATTTTCACTTAACCCCCTCCGACTACAATACCCAACAGTGTGCACCCTCTAACTATCCAGAATTAACACTTAACACCCCTTTGTTAGGTCTCCGTAGGAAAAATGCACCGACGGCCGTCTCCGGCCACCGGGCGGCCGATCCGAGCCGTCCAAAAATTTAAAAAAAAAAATCGAGTGGGCTTTCGCGGGAATCAACGGCATCCGACGTGCGTAGGTGCTCAATCCAAACACCCCAAGAATTTAAATGGGGTGTTTAGATCGAGCACCTACGCACGTCGGATGCCGTTGATTCCCGCGTAAGCCCACTCGATTTTTTTTTAAAATTTTTGGACGGCTCAGATCGGCCGCCCGATGGCCGGAGACGGCCGTCGGTGCATTTTTCCTACGGAGACCTAACAAAAGGGTGTTAAGTGTCAATTCTGGATAGTTAGAGGGTGCACACTGTTGGGTTTTGTAGTCGGAGGAGGTTAAGTGAAAATTCGGGTTAGTTTAGGGGGGTTTACTGTAATTTACTCTCTTTTTTACCCTTTTTCCCTTAAAGCTGACGTGCAGCGTTTTGGGGGACAAAGAATCCAACACGAACTCGCGTTTCACAGACACGAGGTTCCTAAAACGTCGTCGCTCAGGTTCATTCAGACTTCGCAGGTTTAACATGTGAAGTATACTGAAACTTTCTACGAGTAATTGGTAAATTGTGAACTCAATCCGGCATTATTGAAACTTTCTAATTGGTAAATTGTGAACTTAATCTGGTTTATTTGTATAATCAAAACCGTTCAAGTAGTAGATCTTGTTAATAAATATACCAAGTTAAAAATAACAAAAATGCTAGAGGTATATCAGTTATGCTACACTGCACTCATACCCCTCTCACATACAGGTGGATTCCACTGAAATGAACCCCCTACATGTATGTAAGATGGGTGTGACTGAGGTGTGACACAACTGATGTGCCCCTAGCACCTCTCTTTCGATTATGAAGAATATCAATTACTTCATAATCGAAAATGATTTGTGTAGATTTTAATTCAATAAAATAGATTTGGCCTCACTAAATTAAACATTTCCAAAGTATATTGTGAAATTTTAAATTGTAAACTTCATCACGGTTTATCTTTACGATCGAGGCTATTCAAGTTGTAGATCGTGTCAAGAAGATAAACCATGTTGAATTATCATATCAATCGAATGCTGGTTAATTCATAATCGGAAATGATTTGTGTGAAATTATTTTTTGCCAAAATAGATATGATCACATAGGATCTTTGTTGTTATGGAAGAACGCTGACGTGGAGATGGGTCCCACGCCACGTCATGTTACAGGGAGAACAAAGGAAGGCTGAAATCGTATTCCCCAAGCCAGATCTGGTTCGGGGGGAGAGGGAGAGAGAGTTCGACAAGTTCAGAGGCGACCAGGGGCCACCACCGGCGATCAAAGGCGACCAGGGGCCACACCGGCGACCACTACCACCGGCTCCAGTCCCTTCGCGAAAATCGACCAACCACCGGGAAGGTCTCTCTCTCTCTCTCTCTCTCTCTCTCTCTCTCTCATGTTAAGCAGAACTTCGGTTTCCCCACTAGAACTTAATCCTAGAACATGTTCAAACTCAAAAAATATAGGGTTTCCTGTTTAAGTGAAATTGGGGATTTCGTTTGGAATTAAGGTTAACACCATAGAGTGTGGATTCTCGATTTTGCTTAGCTCTAGCGTGTGATTGCAATTTTTGTTGCTAGGTTTTGTGATCGTGAAATCCACAGTTTGGAAAAAAGATTCGATCTTTTTGGTTTTTGACAATAGGAGAACTGGCTGGTTGTGATTGTGCCAATGCGGCAGTCGGCTTAAATTTCATGTTTTTCTTATGGTTCTGTGAGATTGTGTAATGGGAAATTTGCAATCATGAGATTTCTCAGACGGGGGCTGCATTTTATGATTGATGATAATCTCCGTCTCAGAGTAGAGATGAATGGAGTTATCAAGGTGATATAGGCAGGAATCCGACTCGTGACACAATCTGTGGACAGATTGTGTATGCAGGATGAATTTTAGCAAAAACAGTCAAAATAACTATACTTGTGAGTATTCAGCCTGAAAACTAAAATGGTGATTAACCTCTTGGGGTTGGGCTAGTTGTCAAGGCATGGGACTTGGGGTTTGCTCCCTAAGGTTTGAAACCTGTCTGGTGTTATGAACTCCTTTGGGGCTAGTCCATGCCTAGGTTTTCTCTGGCTTTAATTGGGGACCCTGCAAGTGGGTGGTGGGATTGGTCCTCCAGAATTAGTCGAGGTGTGCTTAAACTGGCTCAGACACTTGAGTCATAGAAGAAAAAAAAACTAATTTGCCATTTTTGCGGATTTTGCTGTCGGTTTTTTTTGTCCCTGCTTCTATCTCTACTTCCAATTTTGGTGCCCATTTTCTTATCTGGATTTTGCTACTCAAATTCTGTTTCTTGACCCACTCTGTATTTCACTAGTTTTATTTTGTTTTGGTTTTTTGAGTTATCAGACGAGTTTTTGGTTTTTTGAGTTATCAGACAAGTGAAAACAGTTGGATCATTGTTTCCTCTGATAAGTGTTTAAAGTTTCGTTAATTGCACCAAAATTTTTGAATTGGTGAGACCAGAAACTCCCCTTTTAAGTGAAGTAATAAATTAGGGTGGGATTGTCTTCGAACAACTTCTGTGCTTATCATGGCATAGTTCATGCCTAAATATCTGAAGGAAGCATAGAAAAGGGAAGGAGAATTTGGAAGGTTGACTAAAGGTGGGTTCAGTTGTAAGGTTTCCCTCTTGCAGTAGGGTTTGGTGCTGGTATTGGTGTGAGTTGTACGGAGTGTCTTCTTGAGTCAAGTTGCAGCACCATTTCATTCCGGTGTCCAAAGTCTTGGCTGATTTCTTTTCATATGCATTTTGTCAGAATTTTTGGCATTTTCCAAGCTTCTCATTAAGGTTTATTGTACAAGTTAGGAATTGTTTGTTTGTTCGAGTGTTAAGGTAGGTTTATATAGGTATATGGTTTTACTCTCCTTTACCGAGTAAGGCTACATGTGACCTTCCTTGAACCCCATAGTGGCAGTGGCTTCGTGCGTTTAGGGTGCCTTTGTATAGGATATGCATGGGTATGCTTGAGCATCATTTTCTTATGACAAGATCAGCATGGCTGTTGGAACCAAGTTGTTTCAATACTCCTTTCAAAGCAAAATCTATGTGGGTAATCTGTAATCATGGTGGCCTAGACAAAGAAAAGGAACTTATGAAGCTTTGTAAAGACTCTTAGATATTGAATTTTGTCCTACTATTACTCATTAAGTGCACATTGAATTTGGGGACTGAAGCTAGGGTTTGAACAGAAGGTATAGAAATGTATCTGCTTAGGCTTATTTAATTGATTGAGAACAGTGTGCCTGTAAATGGTATTGGGAGGCTTCCTCGAAACAGGTTGTGCCTACCGGCTTCAATAGTTCTTGAGAATGAAAGACATCACCATTTTTTGCATAGTAACTCTACAGATGATTATACTGAAACAGAACTCTTTTTCTTGATTAAAATAGTATCTGCTGCTGCCTTTTGGGTCCGAGGGTGCAATCATTTTCTAGCTTTTTCCGTCATCTCATGATACAATCTTGCGTATTGTTGTGGAAAGCAAGTCTGGATTCCGTGTTCTGGCAATGGAAATCTGAGTGGGTGGATTTTTTTTGGTTTCATTTAAGTGCATGAACATGCTTTACTTGACCTGTTCTGTCGTCGTTATTTTCTTATTGGTGGCATGCATAGTGACCTGTTTGTTGAAAGTGATTAGCAAATGTTCATGATACAGGGAATGGGTTTTTGGACGTTACTAGAAGGTTGTCTGCTTCTTGCTAACGCATTCGCAATATTAAATGAGGAGCGCTTCCTTGTGCCAAGAGGGTGGAGCTTCCAAGAATTTTCTGGGGTGAGAAGAAATTCGATGAAGGGGCAGCTGATAGGTCTTATTTATGCGGTCCAGTACATGAGAATTCCTCTTATGGCTGCCAACATCGTTGTCATTGCTTTGAAGATAGTTACTGGGTGATTTTCCTTGGTGTGTCATAGCCGACGACAACAATGTTATTTTCCTTTTGGGGATGCGTTTATTGAATTTAGTCTAGATCTCGTTGTCTCTACTTGTGATGTCAAGAAAGGCACAAATCTTTATCATTTCAAGAATTTCATGTGGAAGGTAATTGGTTATGAAGCTGTAATGTTTTGATTGTGGAATAGATTGAGTTTGTGGTGGTGATATTTCATGTTTTCATAATGTTGGTTTTCCAAAAATAGGAGAATGTTATCATTACCTTGTGAATACAAATGTGGATTCTATGTTTTGAATCCAGGAACAGTCTGTGTTTTCAATACACTTCATGAAGCAAAACAGCGATTGCTCACCGTTGGAAATGTGTGTTCCATTGTGAGAGAGATAAGTGAAAATGCACATCCCTACCAGCAGCAGAAGTGAGAGAAGAGAATAAGGAGCAAAGCGGCAAAATATCATTACCTAAAATGAAAATAAAACCTTTAATTCTTACAATGAAAACAAAAGGATTTAACTGACCATTGAAATACATCTACTTAACAACACATCCAACAGACAAAAGCATCAATCACAAATCAGCAAAGAGATGGTAAGTCTTTGAGTCAACCGCGATGAGCCTCAGGGCGGCAGCTGCTGCAGCAAGTGACATGCACCCAAAGAAGCATACATTGAGCCAGTGCCATGATTTCTGAAGAGAAGTGAGCTTATTACCCTTGGCAACCAAGTACATGTGGTTCGCCAGGATGAAGGTGAGAGGGAACGTGCTGACCGCACCCGTTAGGCTCATAAAGTCTCCAAGGAATGGAAGTGAAGCAGAGACGAGCGTGGTTATTGCTAAATAACCGCCTCTCACCATGACTCGGAATGATAGGTTGCGGAAAGCCAGTGCACTTCCTTTGATGCCGTATCTTGTGTCCAAGTACTCGTACATTGGGCTCGCAAATATCTGCAAAAGCGTATGGAACTTCTGAAGTTAAGTGCAGTTCTAGGGGTGGGAACCAATAAATGAGACTATTGTCATGGTAGCTGAAGCTCCACACAAATGTGTAACTCGGAAGCGTGTTCTGCTTGTTCAAGAGCAACTAATAATGGTCCGAATGATTGTGAACACTGAACAGGAAAGGATCTTGCTGGCAATGGCCATTGTCATTATTGGAGGTAAGTTCCTAAGAAGAAGAGGAACAAAATACAATACATATAACCCAATCAGGAGTTCTTTGTCAAAGGTATCCAAAAATGTCCAATTAGGGTCATAGCTTGTGGTTGTCTGAAATGGTGCATGTCCTTGCTTCTTAGAAGGGGAAGAAGAGAGAAAGTCATCGGATTAAACAACGAAAAGAATAATTGGAATCGTCATTTAATCTACACACCTATGCATGGAAAGAGCAAATGAATCATCAAATTGGCCCTTTTGACTTCTCCAATATTAACATCAGTAGAAAATTACCAAAATGAAAGACATGAGACAGATTTGAGAAAAGAAGATGGAATTCAGGATGTTGATCTTTGTAATCCTGAACAAGCTAATCACTGGAATGAAGAAAACCAAAACATTGCAAGGTAAAGAAGATACATACGTGCAGAGAGATGACGGTTTGCAAGAAGGAAGCAAGGTTGGCCACTACTTTCACCCAAACCGGACCATTAACACTATTAAGCAAATAGGTAGATGTTTTGGATCCATAAGCCCAGTAACCCACAAAAGTCACAGCGTACATGGGCAGCACTCCCACCGTGAACTGAAAGTACAGAGCTTTCATCATGTTCTTAACGACAGGTTGTTTCACGGTCGCCTGTTACAAACAAACAAAAACTTCTTAACATCAAAACTATGCATAGAATATAGAGAAATTCTAATACATTTCAAAAAGTCCATGTGACATAGCCTAGGATTCCATATGTGAACTCAAGTATATACAGTTGAATTCTTCTCTATTTCCTTTGAGAGGTTAACTACCTCTAACATAGTGACATGTCAACTATCATGCAAAAAATTCACGCATCTGTGGCTCACCTGTATCTCTGGTAGCATTCCTGTATTGAATGCAAAAACAAGATTTGCAGATGCACCAATAGTTGTGAATATCTTGCTTATACTGGTTCCTGGGATGCTATAATCCCTTGCCGAAGCTTCAACTCCTGCATACAACACAAATAGTGTTAAACCACAATAATACGATAGTTTATGTGAGCCAACAATATCAATCCCAGATCTCTTTTGCTCTAAAACTCCCAAAACCAATGAGGAAAAGGAAAAAAATTGCTCTCATCCCGTTGCTTGCTTTCACAAAAGGATAAATTGCTTTCATTCCTTGACATGTTAAAAAAGAGCAAAAACTATTAAAAATGCACTAGCTAAATGCCGGCACAACCAATAGACAGTTACTAAGAGAAGGAAATTGTACCATCTCGAGCGGCCAGCACAATTGCTATGACAATATATATTAGGCTTAAAATTGTTGAAAATCCAAGCCAAATTCCCAGTGCTGACAAATGGGGTGTCGCAAAAGCAAACATGGCACATACAACCCCAGATATTGCAATAAAGTATGGGAGCTTCATGGCATCATCATCCCTAAAAAGAACATAGACAGCCTGCAAAGCAAGACCACTAATTAATAAACTCACAAAAGCTTTACACACCTCCATAACAGTAGTACTGATGTCTTCAAACTCGTATAATAAACTTGAACTGCCAAAGGACTATCGAGACTTGTCTGTCCCTTTAAATGTTCATGTTGATGTGTTGATGACAAGCAAAAAATAGATATAAAGTACTCAATGCTGCTTGAAATATGTCTCCCACATGTATAGTCCTTGTCTAGAAATCAATCAATCAATTAATAAATAGATAAAAGGTGGAACCATCTAAATTTGTGCCTGGAAAGATATGCAATAATAACAAAACTGATTCATAGTTGCCTAAAATTTGTCTCAAAACAAATGATGTAACCACAAAGTTTACCTCCCAAGATTTAGAATGCAGTTTTCTCAAGACTAACCTTTAGGGCCTGACCAGCCAAAATGATATACCCGACGTTAATCATAAAAAGATTCACATATTGCAAAGCCCACGTAAGCGAATAGGCTTTCTGACCTGCAATGACAAAAGCCCTAATAAACCAAAGCATTGGGAAGTAAACGATTGAAGGTTGAACTATCAATCAAGAAATAGGGGATATAATTTAAAGCACAAGGCTTTGAGTCATACCGTATACAAATCCCGCAAGATCTCTGTATCTGATATGCCTTTTTCCACCAAATTCATGGAGCTTAGCAATGAGAGAATTTGCATACAAAGATATAGCTGTGGCTGCAATTAACCCAACTACCCCCCCAATCCATCCAAGAGGAACCATGATTGTCCCAGAGTAGCCCAGTACGTAAGCACTGTTGATACCAGTGGTAAGGATAAAACCCACTTGAAACCATGAATCTACAAATACCAGAAACACGTAAAAATAAACATGACTCGTTACATTCTAATACACTACACGTATCCGAAGTCTATTGAAGCAGCAAGTTATAATGATCACCCATGATTCGTAAACCAAGAAATCTTACCCTCCCATTTCCCACTTCTTCTTTTGGGTATATGGTAAACGAAGTGTCAAGAACCATGGCTGGAATGAACACTTCTCGGAATTGTTTTTGAAGACAAAAAAAACTTATAATTGTCATATTCTATCCTTTCATGTGTGGAAATGGTTTATGAGACTTTGGAAACAACTCTTGAGGTTTTCCTCTGAAATTCTCAAAAGACAAGTTTCAAAATCGCAAAGGAGTTTTTGGTAAGCAATCTGGAAAACTGACTCTAAAAACAACAATCAAAATGGACAAATCCTCAAGGAACTAAACATCTATACTATAGAAAACTTAAGACCATGCATTTCTCATAATCCTACAGAACAGAGACATTGATGAACAGCCAACCCCGAACGAAAATTCAAGATACTAACTAGTATTCTATGTTTTACAACTCAGTGTGTTCAGCCCGATTCCGCACAGCTCGATGAGCAATCACTAGAAACCAATCCACTATTGACCAGCGGGCTCAATTAAAGCTGTGGAAAAATCCCTAAAAAATTATCCCACAAGAATTGATAACATCTTAGAAGATTCGAACTCTGAACCTAGGAGAGATCAAACATAAGTCAAAGGTTTTGACCACCGAACCAACCCTTGGGGATTTTACGTTAATTAGTCTTCTGCCCTATGCAAGCAATCCTCAACCAACTTTTTTAAATTATTGAAGCAAAATTGTAATATTTATTCCTTAAACTCATAAATATTCCATCCGATTAGCCGCTAAAGACATGAGATTGCCAGCAAATTCCGTATGAGGTCATTTCTGACATTTTGAACACGATACCTCGTGGAATTGATATTTCTCTCCCTACTTGTCTTGTGAAATTGATTATTCCAGGGACATATACCCTAACTCACATAATCCGCCTGCGCTTGCAGGGGAGCTTCTTTGGAAAACATTTTAAATTACTAAAATTAGCGAGAGCAAGAATTGACAGCGCGAGCAAGATTGAGCAAGAATTGACAGCGCGAGCAAGATTGAGAGCGGGAGCCGGGAGCGAAGAGCATTCGCAAGGATTATGTGACTAAGCATATACGTACATATATGTGTGTGTTCAGATATATGCACATGCGCGCGCACACACACACAAACCCGTTTAGCAAAGAAAACTGAAAATGGTATGAAATGGGGAGAGGGAGAGAGACCTTGGCTAATCTGGTGGGCAGTTTCGGGAATTTCAACGGAAAGCTGTTCTTCAACGTAGACCTTGCGAGGGGCAGAATCGTCATTACGATGATCGTCCATTGTCACCGACTCTTGCTCCTCCTCTTCTCCGCCCAAAAGCGATATGGTAACCTCCTCCTCCTTCTCCTCCTCCTCCTCCACTATACAATGAGCCAGCGTCTCTCTCCCCTCCTCCCTTTTATATTAAAAAAAATACTCCCTCTAAAGAGCAGAGAGAGAGAGAGAGAGAGAATTCAAAGATTACGGAGAGCCAGTGGATCGCGGGACCCGACTTCAGTAGTAGTATCAACCCGGAAAAAGCGCAGAGAGAGAGAGAGAGAGAGAGAGAGAGAGAGAGATCCTGTGCCCTGTGGTTATTACTCCCTCCGTCCCATATTATTTGGACTTTTTCGATATTTGTGTCAGTTTTCAATCGCTTATATCTTCCGACATGAATCTCCAACAATGTGCAATATGGATCTTGTTTGATAGTTCTCGATTAGATCTATAATACAAAGTTTTCAAAATTATAAAAAATATCATAAATTTAGAGATATAAGAGTTTAAAAAATGGTGCGAATATCGAAAAAGTCCAAACAATATGGGACGGAGGGAGTACGTAAATCGGCAAAACGCAACGCATCGAATATTTGTTGTTTTTTTCTGATTGATTGTTGAATCCTGTGATTGTCTGATTGATTACGCAAATAGAGGTCGACATACTATGGTTTTGTTCAAAAACGGAAACAAATATCTATTCTTTAAAAAGGTAATTTTAAATTTAAAAATTATATATTTACATAAATAATTTTTTTAACAAAATCTTATTTGATGATCTTATTAAAATCTTTTAAACGATATAAAAAAATAAAAATATTATTCTTTATTTGTATTATTTTTAAATTTAAAAATATAAAATAAACTACTTATTTTTTTTAAAAGTTTCTGCAATGGGTCCAACAAACTTGCGGAGTACATACGTACCCGTTTCGTGTTGGATTGCAAACACGTATGGCCTAGTAACATCAATCAACTTTTTCCTAGCAGTAGGAGTACTATACTACTAGCCGCCCGAGTAGTATTCTAACATTTTTTTTTTGAAAAATTACAGTAAGCCCCCTCTAACTATACCTCGGTAACGAGTTGCCCTGTGCATCGTTTAACTTGGAAACTTAACCCCCTTCATCTTTTATGACGTGACACTTAAGTCCCTTCTGTTAGTGAGCCGTTATGAATTTAAACGGAAGGTCATGTGAGCAGTACATGACCTTATTAATGACAGGTCATGCCCTTATAAATACATACAACGGTAAAAACTCTCTCTCTCTCTCTCTGTGTGATGGAAGGTAGAACTGAGTCTTCCAATGGGGATCCAAATGTGTTGTGCAATTATGGCATCAGAGCACCATTGATTAAGGTAGTGCATTCCAACCCAGAAACAGATTACTGAAAATGGAAGTGCATTCCTTATGAAAACATAGAGCTGATCAAACAATTCCTTTTGAAATAGATTTTTCAAATCATGCATGTAAATTTGAAATTGAGTGTGGCAAATAACAAATATAGATGTGAGAATGAAATCTCCATATAAAGATTAATAAAAATAAGTATGAAATGGACCCATAATAGTACTTGGAGAGAGAGAGAGAGAGAGACAAAAAGACAGAGTGCTCTGTTTTTTTTTTTTGCTTTTTGGCAGCCCCTGGATGAATGCCCGGTGGCAGGTTGACCTATATTCCAACCACTACACCATTTGCAGAGGAACCATCAGCTAGCTACACTGAACAGACAACAGCTAGCAGTATCCAATCTACTGATCACCGAATATATAGGACGCAACTCTAACCTCAGAAAGCGTAAAGTAACCATACTAAAATTATTATAGACCCATAAAATAGAGGAAAAAATAAGAGTTCTGAAAAAAGAACGAGCTGAAACAGAGTTTCCTACGAAAAGTTATAAGCGAAACAAAAATAGCCCAAAAGGGTAAATTGGTAATTTCAGCAATTCCATTAGCGGCATCTTCCATTTTGTGCAAAATAAAAGATGAAGGGGGTTAAGCGTTCGAGTTAAACGATGAAGGGGGCAACTCGTTACCGAAGTATAGTTGAAGGGGGCTTATTGTAATTTTCCCTTTTTTTTTTTATAACTAAGGAACAGTTCTAGAGTTTTTTTTTCTTTCTATCCCCGAAACTATGCACACTTTCTCTACTTAGTCCCTAAACTATTAATTTAGTGATTTCATCCCTTCAACTATCAGTCCGTTACCTATTTAGTCCAATAGATAACGGAAATTAAGAATTTGGACAGAAAATGCCACGTAATACCTTATTTGAGACCCTGTAGAGCAGATATTTGATTATAACAACCCTAGAGATAAAAATTAATTATGACCCTTTAGGATAAAATAATCAGAAAAATAAGACATTCGCACCGGTTCAAACAGATAGAAAATTAGAGCATTTAATTTTTTTTACAAGGTTCATATATCAAGATCTTACGTGACACTTTATATATTTTTTCCAAAAAGACTAACCCCATTTTTATAGAATTTAGACTGTTTATATATTAAAAATATGGTTAAAAAGTAAGCGCTCTAATTTTCAATCCATGTGAATTGGTGCGAAAATCTTTTTTTTTTATCATTTTATCCTAAAAGGTCATAGTTAATTTTGTCTGTAGAGCTCTCGTAATCAAGTATATGCTCTAAAGGATCCCAAATAAAAATAATAATTAACTATGAAAACCCTAGAGAAAAAAATTAATTATAACCCTTTAGAATAATATGATAAAAAAAAAAGATTTTCACGCTGGTCGAAACGAATTGAAAATTGGAGCACTTAAACCTTCTAAAAAAATTAAGTACTTCAATTTTCAATCCGTTTGAACCGGTGCGAAGGTCTTATTTTTTTGTTCATTTTATTCTAAAGGATCATAATTATTTTTATCTCTAGGGCGTCATAATCAAGTATCTGCTCTATAAGGTCTCAAACATGGCCTTATGTGACATTTTCCGTCCAAATATTTAATTTCCGTTATCTATTGGACTAAGTAGGTAACGAAATGATAGTTGAGGGGATGAAATTGTCAAATTGATAGTTCAGGGACTAAGTAGAGAAAATGTGCATAGTTTAGGGGATAAAAAGAAAAAAAAAACTCACAGTTCTATAGCCGAGCTATAATTGGATCAAACTGCGCAACCCAAACCTCGGGGAACTAGCGCAATCACACCAGTCACAGCCCTCCACTTACTATCAGGATACTCACTCAGTGAGAAAACGAACCCTGACCAAGGAAAGTATCCAAAATCAATCATTCACCCGATCTTCCTCATTGTACATTTATACTTCTGGAAAAAGCCCATTCGTTGAAATAGAACTACTGGAGTAATCCCTGGACGTGTTATTCTAACAAATTTATATTTGTAGAACTTGTCTATATATATAAACTTGTTGGAAAACGTTTGCATATGGGATTGATGAGTCCAATTCCCATAAGGGATCCCGCACGGGCTTAGCGTGCGGGACTCCCCTGTCCCAATCGAATTGCGATGATCCGAGCCGCTCAAAGTGATCAGAACGTGATTTTAAGGGTACTCGCGAGAAATCAGCAAAAAAAATAATCGGGAAGGGTTTGAATTAGGTAACAATGAGCACAAAATCTCTGATAAAATTTTCTAAATATGTTTTAATTGAACATTGACAAGTTTAGAATGATCGAACTGGCTTTGTTAATGAATTTATTTAAAAATATTTCTCCCAGACAGTTATAAATAAAGAGAATCAAGAAATAATAACTCTAAATAGACAAATAACTCGTAAACCAACAAATATAAATGTACCATATGATGAAATTTAGGTATAAAACTAATTTTATATATGTATTTTTTGAGAAATGTGCAAGTGTGTATGTTTATATATTAGCACATTTTCATAATTATGCTAATTTATACACAATATATATATATATATAATATTTTAATTTCAAGTGGGGGCACGCGTTCGAGTGGAGGCGCATGCCCTCACGTGCCCCCCTTTGGATCCGTCCCTGCATGACGGCCCAGAGTTCACCTCAACCACAAAATTATGCGGGACCCGAGACTAAGTGTGTGAATCTCAATGTAATATGGTGGGAAGAAACTGGACACTGAATAATCTCTCATAAGACAACGTGGAACCAAAGCGCCAAAGAAAAAAACTTACCAGGCGGAATATAAGTTAGGAAATCTGTCAACCGGTTCATCACCACCGGAGCACCTCCCACCATCTCCAACCGTGTACACCATAACCATCACCACCGTAGATCACCATCTCCACCGTAGCACCTCCACTGCCGTGCTCACCCTCAGCCTCATTCCCAGCCGAGCTCCATTGCCGTTCCGAACTACCGCCAAAATCACTCCGCAAACCGTTTCGCTGGACGAGAGATAGTCCGAACTCACCTCCCTAAATATATCCTATGTTCCGTATTGATTATTTCGTGTTTCGGTATGAAAATAATCGGACCCGACGTCGCGGGTCATAACCCGGCCGAAACCCACTGGATTTCCGAAAACCATAGTTGTTGTGTTCATTTCTTTTTTCCGAAACGATGCCACTGTGAAATTTAAAAACTTGTTTTGGGAAATCACAGTTTAGTCTGTCAAGTTGTTTAGTTATAAATCCCACTTTTGAGTTTGAATAGCTTTTAAAACCACCCTAGAGAATATAAAACAATAATGTGAGTCCTTAAGTTAAATATTTTCGGTTCAATGTTAATTAAATCACATGATAAATTCTATGGCATGATTAATTATATTGCATGATTATGTGTTGATAGCATGTTAGTATTTTCAGTTGAAATGTTAAAATGTGTGTTATGTTGTTGTATTGATAGAATGGACAAATAGGCTCCCGGGATTGGTTGCGATGTGCGGATTTAACTTATTAGACTTGGAAATAGGATTAATGGAAAAGATCATAAAGTGAGAGGCTGAGATTTGGATTCCGGGCTTGGAACCCCGTGGTGATGTATTGATTGGTGGTGAAATTGAGAATTGTTGGTTTACGAAACCCTGGGTACGGCATGGTGATGGTCGGCTCTCGGATATTGGGACGGGTCATAAGGGAGGTATTGTGCTTGTGTCACAACCCGGGCTCGAATGTGCTCGCGTGCGCATCCGATGAAGTTTTATCCGAACTTATGGTCACGGATGGGTTACCGGGTATATAACTTAGGTATCTTTCATCCGGATCTGGAAAAGAGGAGTCAGACCACACCAGTGCCAGAGGTTATGGATAGGAACGGATCCGTGGACATGGTCCGAGATTTCACATAGGTTAAAGGATAGTAATGAAAGAAAAGTTGATTGTTCTCTTTTTATGTTATTTCTAATGCATGTTAATTATATTCCTATTGCTTGTAAGTTATGGGTTCGGGTGGGTTTTGGCTACTGAGCGTCATCGCTCACGGTACTATGTTGCCCTGGTAACTCGAATGCCAAGTACTGAAGACGGAACAGAAGTGTTGTACGATTTGATCGAGTTCAACCCCATCGAAGAAGAAGCTGCATAGTCGCTCTGATTAATTTAAGTCGACTTTACTTTGGAAGCTTCTAAGTTTATTTGGAAAATGTAATATTTTGATTTATTCGAAATGGTTGTAATATAATGACATATGCTTTTGAAATGGTGATGTAGTAAATTTGTGAATTTCTTTTGTGAAAATAATTTTTTAAAAATATTTTTAATGTCTCCGAATTTTCGGGGCGTTACAATGGTTTCCTTCACGGCTCTTATAGGGATTGTATTCTACTACTGTAATATATATCTTGGTTTGGTAAAAGAATATACTATACGGTATTGGAGAGGAAAATAGTGCTTGGTTAATAGCATTATTGGGAGAGCAAAGAGAGAATTATATTTTGAGAGATAGGGAGAGAGAAAAAATTAATGAGTGTGGCCTTGGGATTAATATTTTTCTATCTCATTGTATTCAACTAATATAGTGGAATTTTCTTTTGTATGTGGAGTAAGTATTGAGATGAATCATGTTAAATTCTGTGTTTTTATTTTTTCATGGACTTGTTTAATTTAGTGACGTGCTTCCATTGTGGTGGGAGACTTAAAATTCTAACATTAAATCCGAATCATTTTCTTGTTTTTTTTTTTGTTTTTGTTTTTCGGGTGAGCTTATGCATGTCTCAATTCATCTCCTCCCAAGTTTGGTCAAGGGCATGCCTGGACCAACAAATTTACAAGAAAATTTTTTTTTACAGCTTTATCCCAAAAGTCGAACTCTATTCAATTGTGTGAGGAACAAAATCACCGCCCAGCCGACGTAACGTAACCAACTAACCATTTTGTTGTTAAAACTCTGTATTCTATTAGGATACGTTATGTTCCTTTTCAAACACACACACTCTCTCTCTTCCCTTCGAACGAAAACACGCTCTCTCTCTCTCTCTCTTCGTTGACTGTAAGACTGCAACCACTATTTTCCTCTGTGGCCGCTGGATAGAGTAGTTGGCGGTTGGGAATCTTACGGTGGAGAGACTCATCGGTGACTTCTTTTCGATTTTTCCCGCAAAGACTTTTTAAGCTTCTGAGATTCTAGCACTCCGTTTTTTACGGTTAAGGATTTGAGGTGCCGCCGAACGTACGTGGGCGTGCAGAACTATTTCACACTTAACCGCGGATTAATATGAATTAGAAAAACTATCCGCTGCCTTGTTAACCTCACAGGAAATATGAGAAGCCCTCCAAACACAAGAATCCAGCATCTGAAAATTGTTCGTTTTGAGGTTTTAAAATCTCTGGATATGATTTCTAATAAATTTTCTCTATCTCTCTGTTCTCAAAAATTTCTCTCAAAATCTAAACCGAATAAGGCCGGCCAAAAAAAGAGAGGGCCCAATTTGGCTTTTTTCAAAAAGAAATTGTATTTCGATCATAATTTTTTATTTTTCAATTCCTCACGTTGAGAAAAAATTAACAATTCACAAAAACTTGATGTAAATCTAACAAACATGAAAAAAAAGAATTGGATAACAAAATCAACTTCGTTTTTTACAGAAAACCAAATGTTACCATTAACAAAAGCCACACACAACTTACACACATAGTTACATATATATATATATATATATATATATATATATATATATACACACACACACACATATTCACCTGTTCATGCAATGTGTGCAAGACCCATTAAACATGCGAGTATACACATGCTTTTGTGTACGTAAGCTCCAGTCTGTATGGGTGTAACAAAACTCTTAATTTATTGTCTTGTTGCTTTACACGAGTTTAATGAAAGATTCATTTCCTTACTGGAGATACTGGGTGTTCGAACCAGTTTATGCATACTTCAATTGATCTAAGTCGAACCTCCGAGTATGACATAAAAAACCTCTTACTTGCTATACTACCACCCCACAAACTCTCGGGATTATCTGCATTATTTTATTTCCATGGTCAACAAAGCTAGATACGGTGATAAAATTTTCAAAAAAAGATACTGTGATAAAAAGTAAAGTGAAAATTGCTTAGATAATGATCGAAGAAAAATAAGGAGGAAATTAGGTACTGGTTGAAATTCATCAGTCAAATCTCCTTTAAAGAAGATGAAAATGGTCATTGCTTTATTGACATTAACAATTAACATAATATTTTGTCTAATTTTTAGCAATATCAAAACATCAGTTACTACAATATGATACTCCATGCATGCTAGAAGCTCATGAAAAGCTTAATTTTGGGGTGCACTGTAATTAATTTTGTGGGAAATTAGTATGAAAGAGGTAAAATCAAATTACTAATTATTTTATCAAAAACGCTACAACCAAACAAGGCCTACCTCCCCTAGCTACCACTGAGTTATACCGAAGCATGGAGGTAGGGATTGGATCCGGTCAATTTGGCTTCGGACTAGTTCGGTCAAGTTCAGTCCATTTAGATGTTGCATTGTAGTTGTGCCTGAAAGTCCAAACCCTAATCAAACCACTACCGTAAAAGGGACTGGGAGGAGGTCATTCGCAATTTTAAAGAGCTTTTATATGATTAGTACCTCAACTTCTATGCAAGCACGCTTCCATCTTATCGATATGTTTTGGTTTGAATTATCAGTAATATCGATCAACGTCGAATTGAGGTTCAACCGTGCCCAGATGGGATCTCGGGACTCTGGGTGCACTACACAATCCGATACTTTTTAAAATCTAGGCCATTGATTGTAGAGATGGACCACTGAAATTGCGCAAATGATACTTGAAGAGGAGAAGGTGAATCTCATCAATTAGTTTCACATACTATTATTATTTTTTCCTTGCAGAAATAAAATTAGTTTGTAAGTAGAGAGTTAAGAGCGACGACCAAGAGAGACATCTTCTTCACAAGAGTCGAACCTCACCCTAACCCAAAAGAGACGGCCTTGTTCATTCGGGGGTTTTTGAGGAAAGTAAAAGTAACGACATCACAGAAAAAGCAAAGCTAAATTAATTTGCCACCATTCGCTCAGATACAAAGTGGAATGAATTTTGTTTTGGTCCTCTATCTTTCGATTGGATTAGATTAAGCAAAAGGCAGTAGGTCTAAATTCTTTTGGCATCTTAAAAGTAATGGTCCACCGGCGTCCAAAGAGGCATTTGAATTTAATTAAAACACAAAATCTCTGAAAGCAATAGCCGTATGATTTGCATCCACTAGTTTATAATGTCTGGGGTCGGATTGCCACAAGAGAAGAGAATGATATGCCAATTTCAACATTAAGACTGTGCCTTGTGCAACAGAGAATGATGCCAATTTCCATTATTGAGAAGGTCACTCACAAACGGAATGGGAGATGCTACCAAGCATCCCCTGTAGAGCGGTGTAGAGTGACCGCTCATCTCGGCAATCAACGGCTCGGATCTTAGCCGAGCAATTGACGAATTAGATTTGTAAACGCCTAGATTCGATCTGAGCCTTCGTTGCCGAGATGAATGGCTGCTCGGCAGCATGCCCGAGTCCCACTCAAACGAAGGGTTCGAATGAGAAGAGGAATCTCATATAAAGTTCACAATATATAAGATAAAGTGTGGTGATAGTGGGAAATATTACTTGCCCTCTTTGTAAGCTTTTTGCATATTTTGGATATATAATGAGTCCACTGGGGGTGAATAAGAATAATCCTACGTACTTAACGTGAATGGTACGAAACACATTTGTGTCTGGATCTGAGCACACAAACCTGTGCTGTGCACACAAGCTCTATCTGTGAATAATACTTCTGGTCGCGTTTAAGAATCAAGGATTTCCTGTGCAGTGGCAAGTGCTAATTGTTTACAGCCTACGGCACAGTTTCGGTGTTTCCTTTTGAGCTTCACTGAAAGTAGTCTCCAAAAAAAAAAATAGAGGTAGCCAAGAGGCCTTTGGCCCAATGGCGTGCACTTAGGCTCCATTCAGTTGTCGAGAAAGTTGTGTGGGAAATTGGTTCCTAGAAAAAGTGAAGTGAGGTGAAATAAAAGAAAAAGAAAATTATTTTCTTGTGAGTGTTCATTTGACAAAAGAATTTTACAAGAAAAATTAAGGTTTAGTTGTTCATTTGTTAGGAAAAAGAAACTTTCGGGAAAATTTTGTGAGTGTTTACTCATTTTCCTTTTCCCGCGACGCAAAATCCTGTGTTTTTTGCAGGATCACTTTTGCAGGAAAGTAATTCCTGCAGGAAAACTTAAATTGGTAAGTCCTAGAATTTTCCTGTCAACTGAACACTAGAAAAGTTATGGAAAAATTGATTTTCTCATCCTTTCCTGTACTTTCCTGGCAACTGAACGGGGCCTTAGTGCCAGGAGAAAGGAGGTCACAAGTTCAATTCCTCTTCCAAGATCCTAATCTAACTTACTACTGGCAACTGAACGGGGCCTTAGTGCCAGGAGAAAGGAGGTCACAAGTTCAATTCCTCTTCCAAGATCCTAATCTAACTTACTAACAATACTGACTTTCGCCGATTAGGGAAAAAAAAACTAGAATACTAACTTTCACTGATTAGAAAAAAAAAACTAGAGGTAAGCACTTTGAGGACAAGGGCAAGGATAAAGTCACAACCCCTTCCTGGGGTTATTAGACAAGCAGGTTTAATGATGTCCAAAAAGTGCTTCAACTTCCCTTCAGGCTTCAGAGACATAAATGGAAGTTTTTCTACGACTTTTTAAAGAATTATCTTGAAGTTGATATCTATACAGTTAACTCGGCAATGAATATCGAGCAAATCGGGCGGGGAGTTGGAAGAAGCAATAGGACACCCGAGCTAAATCAATCATTCGAAGACCAAATCGAGAATCCATGATATGATGATATGCGATATCAGAGATCAGAGTACGGAAACGAATCATCCTTGCCTTAATTTATGCACAAAGTGTTTTAAGTATGTAGGTCATGCATTAACAGCAAAAAAGTATGCAGATCACTAATCTACATGTTCAAACAGAGATCAAAGAAGTAGTCAAACAAACAACTTAATTTCCACCATGATGGCAGGAAAATAAAAAAATAAAAAACGTTAACATCGAATCCAAAAATTTGGAAGCATCAGAATTCCGAGGAAATAGCCAAATAATTAGAAGTAAAAAATTTCGTGGTACTGAAATGAAAAATACCAGAAAAGGGAGAAAGTCCACTGATTAGATAAACACAGACAGAGACTCCCAAGTAATCTCATGTTTTGCAAGATGGAGATGACCATCCTACAAATGGCATAAGAGATCATGTCAACTAGGAGAGAGCAAGTAGAAAGGTATGGAGGTGCGATCATTCAGTAGTTTGATTGACCTTAGGAGAGAAGCTGCTCACTGCTTAGTAACCCCGAAAAGGACCTCAGGCTCGCAAAGAATCGCAACAATAACAGAAATGCTAGTTAACTTACAGGTGGCATGGAACCACAAATACATTGAAATCATCAAACCCCAGAATTTCAGACAACTACATTAGGCCCAAAATAACAGCTGGTTGATTCAAGTAAGTTTGGGGTGGTTGACAAAATCACCCTTAAGTAAAATCTTCTAATAGATGATAGTTGGCAACTTCTGTAAGTTTGCATAAAAATTGCCATTGGCAAAAGCCTCACAACATCGCTGCGCTAAATTAGCAGTCTCTTGCCTATTTTTGCATGCACTCTATGGACTGTGGTCTGGACAATGGACATGCTTGGTTGATTGACAGAATAAGTCAACAGAGACTATTCTGGAGACAAGCACACATGGATTGAGAATACCATGGGATGAGGCATATCCATGTTTGGTTCAGCCCAGGTTCAACTATCGCATCAACAAACTTTCAACATAAATGTGACTCCGATTTTGTTCACCCACCTTAAAAGTGGGCAAACATTACCACCTTCTTATTGGTTGATAGAATCTAAAGCTACTAAACTATAGGTTTTTTTTTTTTTTATCCGAACTAAACTATAGCTAGTTATTTAAAGAAGTAGAGGCGAAATAGTGATACTTGATAAAAGAGTTCCAAGCCTAATCTCACACAATCGGTGAAACAACGTCAAAAATACAATGTGTGAAAACTCACTTCTTCCAGTTCTAAGGAACGAACTTAACGAAGCATTCAACATATGTGTTTTGGTTCCACTTCTTTTTGCAGGTGCTAATTGATTCTGTTTTTCAAGCTTTTCTTTTCCCTTGTTTTATCACATGGTTCTCAATCTATATCTAAGAGAATTGAACTTTTTTTTACCTGGTATGTGGATTCAAGATCGTGATTCATTATGTATCATATACATAGATTACTGAAAAATTTGTGGGAAACACAAATACATGGGATGAAATGTGCTGCTTCTTTGAATCATTACAACTGGGAACATGGAATTTTTGCTTAGATTTTCTCTAAACAATCGTTTAAAACTTAAAATAAACGGAAAGTGGGTAATGACTACAAAATAAATAGGTAAGCCTCAGATTTTATCTTTTATTCCAATTCCTATTTAAAAACATCATCGCAGTTAAAATAAGGTAAGCTCCATGAGTTAGAAGCAACGAATAAAGAGGTGGGTGAACAAAATCAGACTCCCTGAATGAGGGATATACTCTCCTACGAATAACTAATCCAATCCCACATCTTTCATCTGGCAAGTTGAGTGCCAACACACATGCCCTATGGGTCTACCAAATTGCCTCTCGAAGCACCTTGATATTAGTTGTGGAGAAGGTCGACTTAGATATCTTTCCCATCCTTAAACTAGTGGACAATCTTTCAAGTAGGAAACAAGAATGACTCATTTCAAATAGGAATGACCTGTAGCATTTGGCAAATCCCGTCTAGGGTTTTTGTCTCAGCCTTAGCGGATTTGTTTGTTTGGAAGGTTATCCTTCCTCGTATTTTGTACGGTTGTTCTTTCAATGGAATTCTCATTCACCCCAAAATATGATACGTGCTAGAGTTAACATGTAACACTTACGTGTAACCATCAATGATTCAATTCACAGAATGACCAATTTTAACGACAGCAAAGAAAACATACAAGAAGTGAGCTTCCATTGATAGAATGCAATGCGATAAACAACATGGTACATTAAACAACACAGGCATATGTCATAAGCACAACACTACAAACAGCACAAACACGTGAAACGTTCTACAAAAACGGATAAAACACAACAATCTAATTCTTATCATTTCCCGAGCTATCATTTCTCCACAACTACACTGACCTTTTCATACCCGAACCCCACCGGGTGCTTCAAGCACTCCAAAGGAATCCCATTGTGCCTATTGACCGCGATTGTCCACAAGAAAAACGCAATGAAAGCCACCAACGCACCACAGGCCAGCCCGAGCATCAATCCGCAAACAACGGTCAACGGACAAGAACTTCCCTTGTGCTCCTTCTTCTGCTCCCCGCCCTCATCAGAGTACTGCATCGGATCCACCGGTTGTGAATGCATCCAATTTGGAACACTCCTAACCCTAAACCGCCATGAATACACACTACTAATCTGTTTTGAATTCCCACTTGATGAACTTATCCCAACTAAAACCTCCTCTCCTTTCCACATCTTCGACAAATCGATCGGAAAAGAAATCAACGGGTTATACGGCCTCGAGGCACCCGTTTCAGTCAACCTAACTTCCAACCGTTTCGCACTCGCCACGTAATCAACCCACGCCTGTACTTTCCCTTTCACCCCATTGGTAAGCGCCAAATTAAGAGGGGATGAAACGTTGCTAACCCTAACAGAGACGACGTCGTGCGTGGACGCGTCGAATTCGACAGCGAAGAGTTTACTTCCCCGTGGAATTCTGAAGGGGGAATTTGATTCCGCGGGAAACCTCTGGAGGAGATCAGCGGGGGCGAGTACCAGGGCGACGCCGTCGCTTGAGAAAGAGAAGTCGGTGGAGAACGACGTCGGTTGGAGGAAAGCAAAGGGCTTTGCGTTCAGGAGGAGGCCGGAGCTGGAAGGGGTGGGTCGAGTGAGGTGGACTGAGGAGCCTGCGTCGACGATCTCGGCGTCGCCGAGGAGGGCAATGTCGGGGTCGAAGTTAGGGATTTTGTGGAGCGGGAGCGAGAGAATGGGTTTGGGGGTTAGGGTTAGGGTTAGGAGAGAGAGGATGAGGAGGTGAATTGCGGCCATGGTCGACGACGGGGACTGGTTCCAGTTTGGTTCTACGGGGGACGAGAGGTGTGAAGTTAGGGCTCCTGACTCTGTGGATTTGAATCATTTGATGAGTGTTTTAACTACAGTTGACGCCCTTGAGGTTTGGGGTCCCATCTCCTCTGTCCCGGAAAATTCCGGCGGTTGAATTGTATACAACGGACGAAGCCCAAAAACCCTTTTGCACATAGTAACATAGGTTTTCAGCGTATAGAATCCTGCCTCACGTAGCTTACTTCAAAAAAATGTCACTTTTACTTATCTACTTTCTATCGTGACAATTTAATGGTCCGTTATGTTTGTGTTGTTATGCTACCACACCAAAGGTGAAGGAAATTGAAAAGTGTCTACGGGATGTGAAACTTCTGGACTCGTACTTCTGTGCATGGATGTGTTTAGGTTTTTGATCGTCACGTCTTCTCTGAGAGAATTGATTGGTCTTGACCGCTTTTACTGAAGTTTGCTCAGTATACTTCAATTATGTATGAGAATGGTCAAGGTTATGAATCTAATGAAAGAGAGGGAGGATCAAAGAAGGCATGTCAAACATTTTCCAAATCATCATCAAGCACTATGGCTGCGTACATCGAGAATTTACATAGAATTGCGAAGTGATCACAAGTTTATGTCTAAAGAATTGAATGTTTATGTATTTTGATGAGAAATAACCCATTCAAAATTGTACTCGCGTAGTTTGTGGAGTGAAATGGGCTAAATTGAACCCTTCCAAAGATGCCTAACCTATTGTAGCCCTAGTCATGTAATTTTCATCGCTCCTCTTTGCCTCACACCTTTGCCTCACTTCCCTTTCTTAAAAATGAGAGAATTCGGCAATCAAGGGACAAGGGGTGGGGTTTGGCTGTGATGCCCACAGTGGCATGGGCATAGATGCCCCCAATTGTCTTCAACCATTAGATATTTCTTATTTAATCACAATCGTTGGATCTTCATGTCCCTTCTGCTATCGGGTTGACTAGACAAGCATATATTTGCTTTTGTGGTAAGAATTGTCATATTTTGTAGCAAGTATAATCATAAAATATAAATTGTATAACCTCATTTTTAGGAATCTTACCTTACTTTTTGAGTGTGATTTTGATCCAATGACTCAAATTCACCCAATTTTTTATCTACTGCCTGAGATTTACTACGGCATCGTAGAAAAATTCACCTCATGTGTACTCAAAAAATAAGTGTGTACATTTAGACCCATCATACGGAGAAATTATTTAGTGCCTTTACGAATCGTTTGGATGGGGTATTGAGAAGGGGTATTAGTTTTTCTCCCTCTTAAGACCGTGGGCCCAGGTTTATCGCCTGGTTTGGCAACCCACAAACGTAGGGGTGGTAGGTTTTCTCCCTCTTCTCTTATATCGGCTAATACCCCCTACAGGGGAATTATTTATGGTTGAGTTTTGGGGTGTTATTAGTTCATACCACCGGATAAGGCCGAAATAAAACCCCATCCTCCTCCATTTCAATTACAAAACAACTTTATCCTCCAATTTTATCCCTCATCCAAACTAAGTACTATTTTATCCCTCATTTTTAATACCTCATCCAAACCAACTACTCCTATTTAATCCCCTACATAAAATATCACATCAATGTGGGTTATCTCTTATTAACCAATACTTCATTCATAAATAATAGAGTTTTTTTTCTTTTTCTCCCCTAAACTATGCACACTTTCTCTACTTAGTCCCTAAACTATTAATTTGGCGATTTCATCCCTTCAACTATCATTCCGTTACCTACTTAGTCCAATAGATAACGAAAATTAAGAATTTGGACGTAAAATGCCACGTAATGCCTTATTTGAAACCCTGTAGAGCAGATATTTGATTATAACAACCCTAGAGATAAAAATTAATTATGACCCTTTAGGATAAAATAATCAAAAAAATAAGACATTCGCACCGGTTCAAATAGATTGAAAATTAGAGCATTTATTTATTTTTACAAGGTTCATATATCAAGATCTTATGTGGCACTTTATATATTTTTTTCCAAAAAGACTGACCTCCTTATATAGAATTTAGTATATATCAAAAATATGGTTAAAAAGTAAGCGCTCTAATTTTCAATCCATGTGAATTGGTGTGAAGATCTTTTTTTTATCATTTTATCCTAAAAGGTCATAGTTAATTTTGTCTATAGAGCTCTCATAATCAAGTATCTGCTCTAAAGGATCCCAAATAGAAAATAATAATTAACTATGAAAACCCTAGAGAAAAAAATTAATTATAACCCTTTAGAATAATATGATTAAAAAAAAGATTTTCACGCTGGTCCAAACGGATTGAAAATTGGAGCACTTAAACCTTCTTAAAAAAATTAGGCGCTCCAATTTTCAATCCGTTTGAACCAGTGCGAAGGTCTTATTTTTTTGTTCATTTTATTCTAAAGGGTCATAATTATTTTTATCTCTAGGGCGTCATAATCAAGTATCTGCTCTATAGGGTCTCAAACAAGGCCTTATGTGACATTTTCCGTCCAAATTTTTAATTTCCGTTATCTATTGGACTAAGTAGGTAACGGAATGATAGTTGATGGGATGAAATTGCGAAATTGATAGTTCAGGGACTAAGTAGATAAAGTGTGCATAGTTTAGGGGATAAAAAGAAAAAAAAAAACTCATAAATAATACCCTCAATCTCTATCCCGCATCCAAACGAGCCCTTAGGGCACAACGTAGTGGTATCTCAAGTCTCTCCCACCACCATTGTTCACACTTAGTATCAAGTTCCATTAAATGTGTGGTTAATGAAAAGCATGGAGCATTACGTGGCGGTGCCACATGGGCGTTGAATAATTTTTCCCATGTACGTAAGGCTATGTTTGGAACTTATGGAAAGGAAAGGAAAGGAAAAGAAAGAAAAATTAAAAAGTTTTCCTTTCCGTTGTTTGGTTGGAAGAGAAAGAGCAAAGAAAATAAGAATTTCAAGTGTAATAAATAATAAAATTTTCCTCTCATTTTCTTTTCTTTTCATTTCCTTTCCTTTCCTTTCCTTTCCTTTCCCATGTTCCAAACAGAGCCTAAATGAAACCAAATGCGGACCATGTGGTGTGTCCCTCGTAACAATTTGCAGTTAGGAAGGTAGGTACGTAATACGGAGTACAAAAATACAAAGACTAGAGAGAGAAAGAGAAGAGAAATCAAGAAACAGCGATGAACGAAGACGACCGAACCCAATCCCCACTCCTCGACGCCCCCGCCGCCGCAGAAAGCGGCGATACAGTGCTCGGCGCGGGCGGCGACGGAAACGGAGTCAGCAGCGGCGGCAGTGGCAGGAGCCGAGTGAGGGGGCCCTGGTCGCCCGAAGAGGACGAGATACTGAGCCGAGTCGTGAGCAAGTTCGGTGCGAGGAATTGGAGCCTGATCGCCCGAGGAATCCCGGGGAGGTCTGGTAAATCGTGCCGCCTGCGGTGGTGTAACCAGCTCGACCCTGGCGTCAAGCGCAAGCCCTTTACTGGTAATCGTAACGGGATTCACGATTTAGTTTGGATTTCAGTTATGTGTTTGGATTCTGCATTTGCGCATATGCTGATTTTTTGTCTGTGGTGCTTTTGCGTGCTCATTGAATTTTAAATCTGAGGGTTTTAGGAATTTGTTTTCGTGATAGTTCTGTGGTGTGTTGTTGTGTTCCACCGGGTCAACGAAAACTTGGCCCACCGGACATCTGCCCCGAAAAGAGGCTGGACTTGGCCTGCCCGGCCTTAGGGGTGATAAACTAGCCAAACGAGCCAAGGAGGTGGTTGATCACGCTTGGTTTGAAAACTTAACAAGCTTTAAAAGTACGTTCGAGCTTAGCTTGCTTATGAGACTAGCTCAAACGAGCTTTAGTAAAGCCAATCTTGAGTAGCTTGAATTTTTTATACTTGGCCGAGTTGTAGTTTGTTCAGACGTTGTTTGAAACCTTAATGAGCTTCAAAAAATGTTCAAGCTTGGTTTTTTATGAAACAAACCGATATTGAACAAGTTTTTGACAAACGAACATGAGCTCGAACTCGAGTAACTTGGTTCAATTAGCGACCCTACCAATAATGTGACCCTCCTGCACCTGTCCGCAAGCATCATGCTATGCAGGAGGGTTGAACCCTTGGCCTTGGCTTTGATATTGCTTGTTTGGATCAAGCGCTTACCGTCTCATCGAAACCTGCAAGCATAGGCAGCTCCACATGTGCTTATAGGTGGTCAATTGAACACCCTAAGCTTTTTATTTTTGAATTTTACATGTAAAAATTTTATATGAAATTTTATTTGAACACGTACTCTTATACTATGAGCACCCATCGGTATCTATCGGTATCGGTATCATTCTCCGACTTCTTTTTGAATGACAATCAACTCTATTTCTCCAAAAATAAGAGCACATGTTCAAAAAGATCTATGCAAAGCTATTCACCCCCACAGTTTTCTACAGAAACTATTAGTGTATTTCTGCGCCAGTTTAATATCGGTTCAAAATACAAAAATTCGCCGATAATATCTTATGCATTTTTGTACTTTTGCTCGTATTACTCGCACTAACATATAAAATTTTGTGCATGTATGATTGGTTAGTAGAGCTAAGGTAATTGTTGAACACCCTAATAAAAATTCCTGAAGTCGCCACTACCTGCAAGTTTTAGTGGAGGCGCAACTTCATTTCATTATACCAGCCAATGGGTCAACAACCCAACTAAGACTTGGCCCACCTGGCTTCCGGCCCGGCAGGATACTAGAGTTGGCCCACTTGGCCTCTGCCCAATAATATTTGTCTGCTTTAGTAGGTTTACTATTGCTGAATTTGGTCGTGGAATTTGTTTTGAGGTGCCTTGCAGTTTACTGTACTCTTATAGTTGTTGTTTCTGGCATTTTAGTTTGAGTAGGGTTCTTGTAACTAAGAGATCATAAGAGAGGCAATGTGATAGATGAGACCATGTAAATCTTGTGTTCTCGCATGTTGTTTGGTTGGTTATCTTTCTTTTTGGTTTGTGTGGATCAAATTCTCTTGCTATTGCATCAAAGGATTCTCTGTTTGTGGTTCTTCCCCTTTCAATACTCTCCGAACATTCACATGCAAGTTTATACTCCTAGTTCTGTCCATCCCCCTCTATCTCTTGCATTTATGTGCGAATTTTTCGTTCTCACGTCGTTGAGCATGGTTATTCGTGTTGTTTTTGGTTGGATTCAACTTACTTATTTTGCCGCGTTTGGTCATGAACTTCAACTTCAGCGTCCCAATTAAACTCTCTAGCATCTGAAGTAGATATTCATCACCTAAAATGGATCTTTGACTATCTCCTGTAAATCATTTTCATCTCGTAAGACGAATTTATCATCATTAAGGGGCAATGTTCTTCCTAGGCTGGAAAGGACAGTTGCAACATCAAATGTGGGTCACAAGAAGTTTAATCAAGTAAATAGAGATTTGTGGAAAGGGTATGCCTATGTAGATGTCTGTGAAATGTGCTTGTTAAATTGATTGGATTTTGGAGGTTAGCCCCTCTGTAAGATGGAAAGTTAGGATTTGTTTTGATTGGCCAAAATCAGTTCAAATCCCACATTTGACTCTGGATTCCGTCAAACTAATGTCGACCATTGATCCTCTCATGTAAGGTAACAAACTTTGAGCTTCTTGACCGTATAACCACCTAAATTAACTCCTAAATGATAAAATGGAAGTGATATATAAATTTCTCTTGATTTTAATGCTAGTAGAAGTCTTGCACTAGATCATTTTGTCCTTTTACTGATAGCTTATTCTTTACCTCGGATGTTTTTTTAGTTTCTATAGCACAGCTCGATTAGCGTGGGTTCTACAAGCCACTAAGGTCAAACCACACACACGTGTCGCTTTTCTCTCTCGTGTCCACGTGTCTACATCGATCTTTATTTTTCTACTGGAGCAAACATCAAACTCAAGGAGGAAGGCTGTACATCTCTTGCTGCATCTAATTACAAGCTTTTGATGCCATGTATCTTGTCTACTTTGACCTTTTAGATGACTAAAGATTTCTTAATCAAGCTGAGAAATTCATGTAGGAGGGTGACGAGTCATTGGACATACACAGTCATCCAGGATATTGGTTCAGACTTTTTGGGTCCATCTTGTTCAAGATATGCTTGATCTCAATTTACCCACGGTTTTCTTGCAAAATGGTCAATCTGGTTCATTGTGGATGAGCTTTCTTCTTCTCTCACTGTTTTCTGTCCTTTTATGCAATAGTGGTCAAACTCTAGAAAAAGTAGACCAACAAAAAGTTTAACAGCTTGATTTCTGCAACTTTTCTAATCTGCTAGTCGATCCAGCTTCTTACTAGACGTAGTAGCATGGACAAGGAACAAGGACACGTGTCACAGACACACCAATATGCCAATTGCAAAATACTAAAGAACATGAGATGTCAAAAATAAATATTTGAGATATTTTTATATGCAGCTATATGACTATTTTATACACACGTCTCGAAAAATACAAGATAGCACTAGATTAAATTGGAAGGACCATAGATTCTAATATTCTATAGCTTAACAGACCAGGTGAAGGGGGAAATGTGCCTTCACATAGTGTCCAGTGTCCGGTACTAAAATCCCAAGTGTCCGAGGAGTGCTCGGCTCGGTTCTAAAAGATATAAAAATGATAAGAAATGCTTGGACAAGTGTTAACGTGACACGCTAAGTGTCTGTGCTTCTGACATTCTAGGTCACAAATGAATGGTATGACGAGAAACTTTTTCCATTTACATTGGCAAATCAATATTTAGATGTGTATTGTTCTTCTTAATCAAGTCTAATTAAACTCATCTTGGTGCAGATGAAGAGGACCATATTATTTTAACAGCTCATTCAACTCATGGAAACAAATGGGCGTCAATCGCAAAGCTCCTACCCGGTAGAACTGATAACGCAATAAAGAACCACTGGAATTCTACACTGAGGCGCAAATTAACGGAGCTCAAAAGGCTTAAACGTGCACAGGGCACCGCTTTGGAAGAAGTCAGTCTGGACAGAACAAATGCATCCTCAGAAGAAACCCTGTCATGTGGAGATTTGCGGTCATTCAAGTCCCCAGAAAGAAGAGACACAAATATGATTGAAAATAGACCCAACCATTCTGAAAACAACCCTCAAATAGACGAGGATCGTCGAGCTGCGGAAACAAACAATCCCACCCTTTCCCGACCGGTGGCACGTGTTGGTGCATTTACCGTTTGTACCCCTGCAAATTTAACGCCAGACTTTGGGATCTGCAAATTTGTTGAAGGTATTTGTGGTGAACCTATTGTTCCTATGCAGTGTGGCCACGGTTGCTGTGGAGGTTCAAGCGGGGGTATATCTGAACAAAGATCATTGTTGGGACCAGAGTTTGTTGACTATGAGGTGCCTCCTCCCCTGTCGAGTCACGAGTTGGCTGCCATAGCCATGGATCTGAATAGAATTGCCTGGATCAGAAGCGGCCTTGAGAGTACCGGGACGCAAGTGGGACCGTCAACTCATGCCTTGCCGCATGAAGTTGAAGGCTTGAGCTGAAATTATTTGTTCGGAGACGTCTGAAAAGTCTGAGTTTTTCTTTTCTGTTTTTTCTGGGTTCATTTTTGTTGTGAGTTTTTTATCGGGAGAAAAAAATGTAACGTCAACCAAATTTGAGAAAGGTTCATGAAGATGGTGGCTAACTATTCGGTCTTAGCGAATCGCCTATGATTGTTGCATTGTCCATAGGATACTCCCTCATTTTCGCAGAATGGTTGGTATCCATGCTCCTCTTTTGCACATTATCATGCTCGCAGAAAAACTGGGTCACGACTCACGAGGGTCCGTTTGTTTGATGAAACTCTATTCCGAAGGTACCTAGTTTCATAAGATGTGCTACCTCATCCAACTAATACTGATACGATCAATACTGCAGAACTCTGATGAGTGATGATATATATGTTACACTTTTGGGAGATTATATATCCAATGAATATTTAATTCACTTCGTAAACCGAAAATGTGATCTTCTTGGATGTGTGTATCTATATCTATATATATATATATATATATATAAATCAAATACAATTCTCATATTGGGTCGATATCAACGACCACACCTAATTATAATTGATCGCCAATCTAAATTTTCTCACGTGACAAATCTTTATATAATTTCTCGTGTGATGCAAGATTTTACTCTATCTACTATTATCCTATTTAAGAATTCGTTGTATGACTATTTTTCGGGTCACAACGTGTATATTGTGCGTATCGCAACGTAAATTAGTCAGACATTCAAAAAAAAAAGAATGCAACAATCAACTAGAATAATATTGGTGGAATGGAGTTCTAAATTTTATTTCCAGCTTCGTCCTTACTCGTTAGCAACGAAGGAGAAATCATAAATTTTGGACCGGAAAATAACAACTCTAAATTTCAAACAATTATTGTTGAAAAGTCACAACAGCCCTTCCCTAAACAGACTTTCACCTCGAAGGAGCACATGGGAAATAGTGGAAATTTTAATGGAACCCCATGTATCAAAAGATTCATAGAACAATTACTGTTGAAAAGTCACGTCAGCCCTTCCCTAAAGTATTCTTTAGCCTCACGAGGATACTAGTCTAGTTGGTTGATAGATTTGTTGCACATACAATTAACCATGGTCGATTTTTGCCTTAAAATCGTAAAAAAGTGATCTCTTATAAATTCTCTAATTTCGGCACGAATGGCTTGCCTTGATCCGGATTGTGAAGCAATTTAGTTAAGGTGTGCGCAAGAGGCTCCAGACACTTCTGACAGTCGAAAAAAATAAATTAAAATACTACTCCTACTTTTGTTACAAAAACAAGGGAAAAAAGACACAGTAAAAAGCAACCTTTGCTGCTGCTTTTTTTGGGTACTTCGGAAACACAAAGCAGCCTTTTTGCTTGCAAACACATCACATGGTGTGTGTTTTGGGCAGAATGAACAGAAACAGAGTACGATTACGGAAAATTCTAACTCCACACACATCCCCACGCACAATAGAAGTGGAGTCCGCACACACTATACACTCCAGTGTGTGTGGGATTCACTCCTATTATAAGTGAGGTATGTAACTGTGTGTGGAATGTGTGCAGACTCCACTTCTATTATGAACGAGAGTGTATAAATAAATGTGTAAATGAGTGTAGAGATAGAATGATTGATTACTAGTAAGCATCTCCATCGATCCTTTATGCATAGAAGCCGTAATCCTTTTTTGCTCCTTTTTGTTTGCTTTTACTGTTTTGGTGTACCCATGGTTTTTTTTGGTGTGCCCATGGTTTTTATTGGGTCGACTACTCTGCATCCGCTTTGCAGGTGCTTTGTCCGTTTAGAAGCTTCTTCAGTTGCATCTTGGTAATGGTTCGTCTCAGTCTAGATTAATACAGTAAATTATTTTCGAGAAAGAATGTTTTTTTCAAATTTAAACAATTAATATGTTTGGTTTGATATTTGAAAAATAGTAGAGGTAATAAGTGAAGAAATAGAGAGAGAGAGAGAGATGTTGAAAGTAAAGAGAATTTAGGGAGAATTTTTTGAAAAATACTTTTTGAAAAGGGAAGAGAACATAGCATTAAATACTCGGTATCTTTGAACGACTGGAATACAATAATCAAATAAGCTATGTTACCAAACAGCACCAGCCAAATTTTTGCTTACGAAAGTATAACTTCTGGAATATTAAGGAAAACAATTATACTACAAACAGCAGCGTAGCCGATGGAGATTTTAGTTAAAGAAATTCTAAAAGAACCTTCAACAAATGTTTGAGGGGAGTGATTTTACCACCCTCAAATTGTTAAGGGCACTCCTCTGGGGAGTACCAAAATCAATATGAGTTGATTTTGGCACTCCTCCAAAGGAGTGCCGTTAACAATTTGGAGAGCGACAAAATCACTCCCCATGTTTGAAAGAGGGCTTATTATTAGATTTTTTTACAACTCCAACTATTGTCTAATGCACCGTGATTACTCTTTAATCATGTGGTTAAGGTGAAGCAGCCATGGAAATTTTTTTGTCTTTTTTTCTGATACTTTGAAGCCTACACTCACGTGGTTTGATGATTGAGAGGTTTTCTTGAGAAACTTTCAGGGAGATTCACAAATTAAAGTATATTGTGCCTAACTCTGATATGAAATAACGTTGCACCAACCACATTGACTTGATATAGCTTCGTATAATAAACGTGATAGATTAAATCACGTAAGGTGTCACGTCATGACACTACTAAATATGATGCACAAAATCTAAGACTCCCTAACGTTTAAAAATAGACATACTCAAAGAATGCAACTGCATGGCTTGGCCAAAAAAGAAATTCATAAAACCATGCGGATTTTATTTTGCGTCACATGAAGTTTTCTGTACATATATATATATATATATATATATATATATATATATATATATATATATATATATATATATATATATATATATAAGGAGTATCAACTACCTCACTTAAACATAACTTGTCACGAATCTAGATTTTCTTATGTAGCCATTATACCATGATTTATCTAAACATAACTATTATTTTGATAATTGGATGACGGGTCGATTTGCTCGCACTCCAAATATTCACGGATTGTTGAAGTTAAACAATCGAGCAAATTCTTCCCTTGGCCCAATATTTCAAATGTCTAGCCTGCGTGGAATCCAATTATGTGACATGATTAATTTTCCATAACCACATCGGTAATGCGAATCCACATTTTCTCATGTGACGGATTCATTACAAACATCCGAGGAGGTACCAATTTCGTGTCATAAACGCCAAACCCACGGACTTTGAGTTTTGAGGGAATCCAAGCTTAACAAAAAAAATCTCTCTGCGAGAAAAAGGTTTGGATCTTTATCTTTCTCAGTCCAAATTTACACTGCATTTCCATCTTTATATACCCCACAAGGCCACAATCCACATCAGAGAGAGAGAGAGAGAGAGAGAGAGTCTCGAGATCACTGTGGTTTCTCTTGTCTTTTTCCCCAGATCGAGACCCCTCAAGAATGATCTATGCTTCCCACTGCTTTTTCATGAGGGTTCTCTTCCTTGGTATTTCAAATGTCGACAAACATACCCAAATCCCACGTTGATTCAGAATCCACCGCCGTCAGTGACGGCCCCGACGGTAATGAGATCGTGAGCGAGCTGGACAAGAGGAGGGAATCCTCTGCGTCGGAGTGTTCCGTAGAGGTAGTGGATCTGGAAGCTGGGGGGAAGGTACATTTGGCGAAACGCGGGAGCGATTGTAGGATTTGTCACCTGAGCTTCGATGCAGGGAATCAGGAGTCCGGCGGGGTGGCTATGGAGTTGGGTTGTTCTTGTAAAGATGATTTAGCTGCTGCCCATAAGCAGTGTGCTGAGGCTTGGTTCAAGATTAAGGGCAACAAGTAAGTCCTGAACCTCTTGAAACTAAAAAGAATTTCATTTGTATTTTTTGCTTTGGAATTAGGCCCTCTTCTGGTTCTCTGTTAGTCATAAGTTAGATGCAATGTGATGTGAACTGACAGGATGAAATTTGTACCATTCGTTTTGCCATAAATGGCAATACAAACCGTGCACAATTCGTATCAAATTAGCTTTGTTATCGTTTCAGAGGTTTGTTGGGTAGTTTGAGGTGTGATCACGTTTTCGTTGATTGTTATTGAGTAACTCTTTAATATGATTTCTGATCTCAAATATGATTTGGGCAATTGATCCAAGGGTCGTGTCGAATGTGCCCCGTAGAGTGAAACTTCTATATGACGAGATAAAGCACTGCTTTGATGAAGAAAAGGAGGGAAAGGTGTAAAAGCAGTTCATATTAAATGAAGAGAATCGAGAAAATAAAGCAAAAGATGAGTGCACTGGTTGTAATATTGTATTTCCAACTAGTGGGAGATTTCTTTCCATTCTGTTTTGGAGGGAATTTATTTCCTTTTCTCTTTTTTTTTTTTCTTCTCGTTTTTGCTTTTCTTTTTCAAATTGCAACTTGGGTTTGACCTTTATATTCCTTATGTCATAAAAGCAGCAGCACTAGCTGGTATTCCCAATATGAAGCAAAGACTCATTCATTGGATTCCTGGTTCGCATCCTGTGAATTTATGCTAAAACAATGTTTCTAAACCCGGCCTTTTTCAGGAGTTGAGAACCTTGTCTCCTTGTTTTGGTTCCTTGAACCTAGACTTGTGCTATTTGGTGGTTAGCTTATATATTCATGTGGTGTTTTTGTAAGATCCCATAAAAGAAAAGACAGGATACAGGAGGTTATCATTCAACATCTTAGTGTAGTAAAGCAACGCAGTGATGTTCCCTTTGGAAGACCCGATTCATTGATTCTATTGCTAGTGTATATCCCTCATCATGTAGGGACAATAAATGGTGCACCTCACAATCGCTGGATCTTGTAATCTTTAGAATTTAGGATGATCCAGCGAATGCTTTCACTTGCGGCAAATGCTTGTATTCTTTCTATATGACCTAACAATAATTGATCTCTTAATTTTCTGATTTCATTAGTCCTTGTGCTAATAGGCACACTCATACTAGCACTGTACTAGCACATCTAACCAACATGTCCTAGCATTTTATACCCGGTCTTTATAGATCTTTTTTGCTTTCTCCTATTTTGTTGTGTAGTTTGGAATAATCTTTCTTGTCACCTTTATGCCAAAATTACTTCGATTCTTTTACTTGGGTCAAAAGGCCCATGGTCCATTTCTTCATTATGTACTTGTGTATTTGGTACTGATGTATTTGTCTGCTGGTTAGCTCTTGGTATTAATACATGTTGTAGTCCTGAGAATGCTTCATTATTTGGATCGTGGCTTTCCATACAGTAGTTGGCATTTGGTTTCCCCATATAGTATGGTGTTATTTTCCAAGGGCCTCGTTCTCACTACTTCGATCATTAGTACTTATTTATTCTTGGCACAAGTTCTGCTCTTATGTGGTGAGAATCAAGATATAGTTCTTGTACATGTAATCATAGATGATGATGGGTTCGAAACTTAAGTTTTTTTTTATACCCAACATAGTGGAATATATATATTTAACAAATAAAGATCTACATAGTGGATAAACTACATTCCCGAGGTAAACGACCTCAGCCCAACTGGCATGCCTCAAAGTTGGTCAAACGCTAAATCATGAGAAACCACTGCACATATGTCACAGAGTATTAACACAATCTAGACATGGCCACGAAGATTACATAGGTTACAAAGATTTTACCCCTTTGAACATGATCATGAGGTTCGACCGGTGCCCTGGTTCTTAACAGCTTGCAAATGTAAGTAGTAAGCTGTCTTTGATCCATGGAAGGTAGTAGTACTCCCGCAATACTAGTTCCCGCAGCTTTGAGAATCACGTGCCATGTTGTCCCAATGAAAGGGTTCCTTTTGGCCTCCTATTTTCCATCTTTTTGTCCCCGACATACACACTGAAACGTTTCCTTGAACGGAAGGCATCCAGATTAATTCCTTGCTGTTCTTTTCTCTAACTTGTGCCTTCATCCTATTTAGTTCGAGTCTGGATTTTTGGTCTTCCAACTAGTGGAGTCATCCGGCATTCTTATTTGATCCAATGAGCTGGTTTGTATGAACAAGCCACTTTAAGTGGTAATTATCCTTCATTTGACTATAAAAATTAATTATCCTTAATTATTCTTCATGTGCATACCGATGCTCTGGACTATCAATGAAGGAAGCAGGGTAACATGCACATAAATTGATTTGGGTTTCTAGGCATACCCTCTCTGATGCCATTTGGCTTTGACTTGGGGGCATGGTTCTACAACAAACGTCCCGGTAGCTCTCCTTGGTTCTTGGAGGGTTAGGGGGCCACTGTTTCAGTGGTATTCTGAGAGTAGCCACTTTGTGCATACATTGCCAAAGGTTAGGTCTGTCTCCAATCATCCCCGCCCCTACCCCCAATGATTGGGGACTAGATGGGTTATGTTATTTTGTTGTTGTTGACTATAAAAAGTCTTAAAAGCAAGACAAATGGGTACCAGAACACTGTGTTGGCAGGTTTTGCTCTCAAGCGTACCACACAGTTCTTCTATGAATCTTGTCTTTTCAGTTGGAGTCAGCAAGGTTGGATAACCAAGGAGAAGCTTGCAATCTTCAAAAGAAAGCCTGTCAACCTCCAAGAGAGCGCACTCGTCCTATGAAGGGATTCATTACCCCACCATCTTCTCGAACCCTCTCGTGAATGTAGTTGAGTAACATGATTAACTTCCTTCCATCATCTATATTTTCACCCGGCTCACAAACATGAAAACCAAGGAAAAACATATCATCGATGTCCTTATTAGTGGCCGGCTTGAGGAGGATGTGTTCTTCATCTAGATCCAAACTTGATTGACTATCCCTCAAAGCACTTGAAATTTCTAAGACAGATTTTATGATCCTAATATAAATGGGGGAGGGTTGGATTTTGATCGAGGTAGTTTGGACATTATTCATCGACTTCTTCTCGAATCAGTCAAAGAACCTGTTCGGGTCTGTTTCTAGGGCCTGATCTAGGGTTATACATCCGTCCTTTTTCAACCTAGCATAGGTGCCATCACTGCACACACAAAATGGGGAGGTTAGTGGAACACTGCTTTGTATTCATTTCTTTCAAAGCTTTCTAGGCTATTTCTGGTCTAGAAAATGATGTAGTTAATAAGAATGAGGGGAAATGTTGAAATGATAGATAAGAGTATTAAAGTAAAGAGGGAACGAACCATCCTCAAGAAACGATACACGTGCAGGCGCATTTAGGATGGTTCATCCAGTCTCTTGAGGATGGTTCGTTCCTCCTTTACTTTAATGCTCCTATCTCTCATTTCAACCTTTCCCCTCTTTCTTATTACATACTTTACTTTTCTAGACCTGAAATAGCCCAGAAAGCTTTAAAAGAAATGAATACAAAGTTGTTTGTTCCACCTATCTCCCCATTTTGTGTCCAATGATGACACCTATGGGATGGATGTATAACCTTAAATCAGGCCCTAAAAACAGACCCAAATAGATTTTTTGACCGATTCGAGAAGAAGTCGATGAATAATGTCCAAACTACCTGGGTCAAAATCCAACCCTTTCCCATTTATATTAGGATAACAAAATCTGTCTTAGAAATTTCTTGTGCTTTGAGGGGTAGTCAATTGAGTTTGGATATAGATGGAGAACTCATCCTCCTCAAGTCGGCCACTAACAGGGACATTGATGAGGTGCTTTTTCTTGGTTTTTGTGTTTGTGAGCCGTGTGGAAATGTAGATGATGGAGGGAAGTTAATGACTTACCCAACTCCATTCACGAGACACGGTTGGAGGAGATGGTGGGATAATGAATCCTTTTCATAAGACGAGTGCGCTCTCTTGGAGGTGACGGGCTTTCTCTTGAAGATTGCAAACTTCTCTCCTTGGTGATCTAACCTTGCTGATTCTAACTGAAAAAGCAAGGTTCATGGAGGAACTAAGTGGTATGCTTGAGAGCAAAACCTGCCAACGCGGTGTTGTGGTGCCCATTTGCCCTGCCTTTAAGAATTTTTATGGTCAAATACCACCTCCAGTAGAGGGAGGATGCTAAAGAGGGAGGGAGAGTATTTGTATTACAATTGAACTCAAAATTGTTTTTGGCTTGGTACAAAATGGCTAGAACCTATTGATCCCTATATATATTACTCCATGGAAGGCTCTAGTACAAAGATATTTTCATATAACATAAATTTTGAGATAATTCTAGAATTACACATGTGACTAATTCTCATAAAGATATTTTCATATAAGATAAACTTTGAGTTAAATTCTAGAATTACACATGTGACTAATTCTCACAAAAAACTCTAGATATTTTACACGGATATTCTAGAGCTAGATATTTAGAGTTTCTAAAACTAGTTATTTATATCTTCTTCAATAATATCTTCCATTTTGGGTTTTGACAATTGTAGCTTTGTCAATAGGACTTGTTTGGACTTAATTTTCTTGTGCAAAAATACTAAATTTAGTATATGCTTCAACAACGTTAAACATGATTAATATATAATTAAAAGGTAGATACACCTAATAACATCAATCAGCAAGCTGTTTAGAAACTCTGCAGCGCTTGGTTGAACCTTATGGTCATGTTTAAAGGGGTAAAATCTTCGTGACCTATGTAATCTTTGTGGCCATGCCTAGACCGCGTTAATACTCCGTGACCTATGTGCAATGCTTTCTCATGATTTAGCATTTGACCAACTTTGAGGCATGCCGTATTGAGACATAAGTACAACCAAGAATGGTATAATAAAGTTGAATATATGGGCATAAATAAATCAAGTAAATGATATATATATATATATATATATCTCTACAGTCTGGCTCTCGTGAGGGATCCCGCACGGCCTTACCGTGCGGGACTCCCTTTCCCCGAGCCAATTTCGACGATCCGAGCCGCTCAAAGTGATCAGAACGTGATTTTAAGAGTACCCGTGAGAAATCAGCAAAAAAAAATGATCAGGAAGGGCTTGATCCGAATAATTTTTTATTGAACGGTTCAGTAAAAAATTACTTGGATCAAGCCCTTCCCAATCTTTTTTTTTGCTGATTTCTCGCGGGTACCCTTAAAATCAGGTTCTGCACACTTTGAGCTGCTCGGATTGTCGAAATTGGCTTGTGAAAGGGGAGTCCCGCATCTTCGTTGCCTCTCACCCCTTTTTGTAGTTTCAATTCTCCTTGTTAGCACCAAAAAGCATTTCCACCAAGTTCGTCTACGGAAACCAATGCAAACGTTAAAACGTCAACCCTATCCTTCACCACTCCCTTTCACCATTACGATGAAGCCAACTCTTTCCCCTTACTCACGGTCGGTCTCAAACTCAGAGACAGCCGAAATGGACCCCTTACTCCCACATGATTTGCCACCATCTCCCTCTTTTTTTAGAACGCTCTAGAACATGCTTCCTTCCAGCTCCTTACATGAGTGACCCTTGTGTCTTCCGTGTAGTGGCGGAGCCAGAATTTTGACCTGGGGGGCCGGCTTAGTAGACACATTTTTTATCGGAACGTATACTTATTACTATATCGTAAAGTTTTTGTTTTTCAATACATTACATTTGTACATTGAAATGATTCTAGCCAAATGCAGTGAAAGTATACCAATCATTTTTTGTTTTTTCTTTAGGCTACTTCAATTGTCACATGCTTATTTTTTATTTATGAAAGAAATTGATACATGAGAATGTAAAATAACTAATTTTTTTTATCAAATCAAACCAAAATTATTAAGATATAAGTAGCTATACATGAATAATTATCAATTTAACATTAAAAATTAGGTGTATACAAAATAAAAATTTTAAAAATCGGGAGCTGGGGCCAGGGCACCCCCGGGCCCCAACATAGCTCTGCCACAGCGTCCATGGAACTTCTCTCTTGGTAAGCCAAGCCTCCTCCTGGCCATTTGTTAACCAGACCCAAGCACCCCAAATGGGCTTTGTGAATGAAAGTGAATTTGCACCTCATTGTTTTTTTGTCTCCTCCAACGATAAATCATCATCGTCTTGAAATGTCACAGAGAGCTATTGTTGGCTCGTACAGAGGCAGTATGGTTGTTACCTCAATTTGTTGTGTTTGCAATGTATTAATCCTGTTTTCTTGATTAGGAGTATAACTATTATCTGTCAGAGTGCAAAGAGTTTCTATTTCCATGGGGAGCATGTAAATGATCAGCATACTGAGGATCCATCTAGCTGACTATAAGTCAGTGATACCACTTCTTGTTGACTCCAGTTGTCATGCTTGAAAACATGAAAGGCTGTGCAGTCTCCAAAATATGATTCCGTTTCAGAATAGAAACACTTATCCAATTTTTAAGTCTTTCTATAGCACAGTTTCTGTAGATTCTTGAAGCATTGGAAAAAAATCATTTCATGGTAGGAGGTGTCCTAGGGGAATGCTCTTTTGCAATGTCCAAGGTCATTGCGACTTATCTATGGCCTACAGGATTCAGGAAGATATGTTAAACGTGTTGCATCATTAACTTGAGGGAGATATTTTGTTCAGTCGAGGTCAAAGGTAGAGAGTAGTAATGTACCTACACTACCAGCCCGTTTGTTTGAGGGATTTGGTGAAATGACAAGAAATGGGAAGGAAAGGGAATCCCGGCACTTGTTTGGATCGGGAGAAATTATGAGGTTGGTGAGAAATAAAGAGAACCAGTATACACATAAAGGCCACATTCCTTTCTCAACCAAAGCGGAGAGATTTGGGGAGAAACACCAATCGTTTCAGTTATTTTCTCACCTCCATTCCAAACGAAGTCTATATTAATATGACCGTTTCTTTTTCATGTGGTAATGCCATCTCTAATATATGTTCTGTTTGCTTTTCACATAGTTGACCTGAATTTGCAACCATCGAATATCTTAATTCATGTCCATATGGTGGTCCAACTCCATTATGACCTTTCTTGCTTCTTTCGTTTTAATGCAGAACCTGTGAGATATGTGGGTCCACTGCACGCAATGTAGCTGGTGCAAACGAGGCCGAGTTGTTGGTGCAGTGGAACGAGGCAAATGATGCTGTAGCTGTTGGACCAGTGCCCTCCGCAGAGACCAGGAGATTCTGGCGGGGGAGTCGGTTTCTCAACTTCCTGCTGGCATGTATGGTCTTTGCATTTGTCATATCCTGGCTCTTCCACTTCAACGTCCCCTCGTGAAATCTGATCAAAGGCTGTTGAGGCAAACGTGGGCAAAAGCTTCAAGCCCCCTGCTACAGTTTCTACCGCAGGTACCCTTCTTGTTGTAGTTTGCTTCCCATTCTTGTTTGGAAGAATCAAATCTGTATCTGCTGCTGTTTATATTAGTGTCAGAGCTTTAGCGGACTTGTACTGGATGTTGTATCATTATTATTATTATTATTATTTTTTATCCCGCGTGACATAGAATGTAAGTCTTTACTGTTGTAACACTGTATCACGTATCAATTGTCTCAACTTGACCAATTGCCCGAAGTTATTTCTTGTGAATTCCCCGCTCCCGGTGTGGATGATCACCTCCTTTCGACCGGAACAGAGAAGAGATTAGTTGATGTGCGCTTAAGTTGGCCTAGACACATCTTACCGTTGAACCAGAAGAAAGAGCATTTTCAAAATTTGTCGGGCGAAATACGAATTTTGTAAAAGTCTTTACCGATATCTAATTGAACTGATTTTTACAGGATCTCATGAAAAAATATTTCAAGAAAAATGCACGGTTGGGACCATTTTTTGGGACCCAAGGTGGGAAAGGTCTGTGCATGATATGTGTTGCATTGTATGCGAGCATAGCACGGCTGAAATGTGTTATGCTTATTGTTTAGAGCAAGTCGATTCAAGTGTCTTTTGGCAGAAATTTTGACAAAATTCAAGTCCATCCATTGCAAAATTTTGTTGCAAAACAGAGTCAAAGTCATCTCATGCATAACTGAAACCAATTGATTTGCATCATTAACTAAAACATAGAGTGTTTGGATAGAGTGCCTACACACATCGGATGCTGTTGATTTTTGCATAAATCCCCTCGTTTTTTTTTTTATAGAATTTTTGGACGACTCGGATCGGTCGTCTGGTGGCTGAAGTGTGCCTGGCGGGGCGTCGGGATTCCTTTGGTCGGGAACCGTGGACTTTTCGTAGTGATAACGGGGTTCGTTCGTCTCCTCGTCTTCGGCGTCGTAAAGGAGTTGGCTCCGTAATTGAGACGCTCACTTCCCCCTGTGCACATCATTCAACTTTTCGTAGTGATACGGGTTCGTTCGTCTCCTCGTCTTCCGAGTTGGCTCCGTGCTTGAGATGCTCACTTCCCCCTGTCCAAATCATACACCAAATCATACAACGAGACAAAATTTTTAGATCATAATTGAGAGATCAGCCAACCACTCGTTTCCTTTTGATACTGGAATTGGATTCTCTCCGGACTTTAATTTGGACTGTACAAGACAATCTAAATCTGAATCAACTATTATTGCAATTAATAGTATGGATTTGCGCAAAGACTTTGTAAGATTTAGTCCAAAACTTAAGCCGGAGAGAATTCAAACCACCGAATAGACGACCTCCCCAAACGAAGCTTCGACTTGTTTAGTGTTGTCAGTTGTGTGTAATTTTAGCCATCCCAATTAATAGTATTTCTTTTTATAGTTTAGCCCTTCAAATTGAAAATGGAAAAAAAAAAAAAAAAAAAGAGAGAGAGAAAGGAGAAGATTTTGTTTTTTTTGATCCGCAAAGGAGAAGATTAAAGGCATACAGTATATACAAACATCGCATTGGAAACGCGTGCAGCGCGAGACCAGTATTATACTCTTTCCGTCCATTTTGATGACCACACCAATCTGACAAAGTCAGCAATCATTCTTCATACTTTGTAGAAACCCACTCGATAAAAAAGAACCAATAATTGAACTGGTCTTGGATCCAGCTCAGCGGCAGTAATGGCGGTGTCACTCAGCGGCTTCAGCCCTTCCGCTTATAGTGAGAACGAGTTCACGCTGGTGTGGCGAGCCTATCTCGTTAGTTGCTCTACTCATATTTGGCCTCTCCACTTGGCCACTCCACCCATTCTTACGAGTGTGATTGACAAGTTCGGCTCTAGCGTTTTGGTTCCAGGCGGCTCTTTTGTTTTTGTTTTATATTTTGTTTGTTGTGTGTTTTTTTTTTTTTTTTTTTTTTTGGTATTTTGGACAGATAGTGTATTTTTTTATATTTATATAAAAAAAATCTTAATGTTCATAAAATGTAAATTGTGCAGTACATCAATGCGAGATCCACATATTTCGTTCTAAGAGGTACTCATGTGCAGGACTGCGTGGTACACTATTTGTAATCAAAAAAAATCTCCTGGTACATAGGTTTTCTTTTTTTAAAGTAGGATAGGATACCTCATAACATATTTACTTTGAAAAAATATCAACATATGAAATCGAAACTCATTTATCTCAAAATAAATACGCTGGAACCATTTATTTATTAATCCCGGTATATAAATTTTAACGTAACTGATATTCTCGACAAACTTTTAAAAAAATTAATGTTTTCAATCATCAAAATGAGCCCAGAATTGTCAAGGATTTATACTCCTTCGAAATTAAACTCCAGCTCTCTTAAGACTTACGGCTAATTAAAATAATTATTTATTTTTCAAATAAGTACTTAATTTTTGAATTAAAGGCGTTACAATGTTAGAGAATGACATGTCTTGTAAAACGAAAAATCATTACTTAGAAACTACTCCCTCCGTCCCCATTCTTTAGTTCCTTTTAGGTGATTTTGAAAACATCGTTTAAAAAAGAGCTCATTAAAATCTATCAAATAAGATTCATATTACATATAAATAGGATTATTAATTAAAAGTTATAATTACTAGTAGTGCTATAAGTAAGAATTGTGGCCTGGATTCACCAAACAATCTCTCTCCCATGGGTCACCAAGAAAATTCCCCACTCCCGCCTCACGTGCTCGTCTTCCCCTTACCCATCCAAGGCCACGTAATCTCCATGCTCAAGCTCGCCGAACTCCTCTCCCTCGCCGCCGTCCACGTCACCTTCCTCGCCTCCGACTTCAGCCACCGCCGCCTCCTCCGCCACGCCGACATCCGCTCCCGCTTCTCCCGCTACCCCGGGTTCCGGTTCGAGACCATCTCCGACGGCCTCCCCGATGACCACCCGCGCGCCGGCGAGAGGATCATGGACATCATGCCTTCGATAAAGAACGTGACGGGGCCGCTGTTCAAGGAGATGATGGTGGCCACCGATTGCCTGAGGTCTGAAGATAGGCGGCCGGTGACGTGTATCATAGCCGACGGGGTTCTGAGTTTCGCCGGCGATTTTGCTCTGGAGAAGGGGATTCAGCTTGTTTATTTTCGAACGGTCAGCGCTTGTTCGTTCTGGGCTTGTTTCTGTTTTCACGAAATTATTGAAGCTGGTGAAGTTCCTCTCAAAGGTACCCTTCCTCTGTTTAATAATACTTACAGTTCATGAATATACTTCCATACATTCTAACCCAAGGCCTTGGTTTGGTGGTCGGGTTGGGATCAAGAGTTTGCTGCCTTTTAAGGTATCAAGTTCGAAACTTTCAGTCCGACGCCTGAGTTATCAGAAGAACATCCTTTCATATATATATATTCAGTGTTTTTTTTTGTGTGGTGATACTGTAGTATTTCATTTTCAACCGATTTGATCATCCAATGCTGATCGCAGTCTCACACATACCCAGCACAAATACACACCTAGTCACATGTGTACAAGGAACACACCCCACAGCCTTACAACAAAACATATTACTAGAGTAGGGTAAAGTTTACGTCCACAGTTCAACATTCACCGCTCTCCCATCGCTCTCATTTTTACCTAAAAAAAGTGTTTTGAACTAAAATCTGGACTATTAATTGTCGAGATGGGTGGTGAGATGTTAAGCGGTGCAACAGAGTGGTGAGCGTAGCACTGCTGCTATAGTAGTCGTGGAGCATGTTAGCTCACATACCACATCAATTAATGACTTGGACAGATTTTGATAATTGATTTCTATACTAACAAAATGACAAGAAAAATGCGAATTTAAGTCAAAGGAGAGTGTGATTTGTGTGAATCAGGATGAATCCTATAGTTTGGTATTGAATTTTTATGACTATGAAAATGGAATTTTGGTAAAATAGACTATGAAAATGGAATTTGCACAAACTCATTTTTATCTTTATAATTCCCACAGCAAATGGAATGGACCTACAGGTAAAAAGCGTACCCGGAATGGAAGGGTTTCTCCGGCGCCGTGACTTGCCCGGATTCTGTCGGGTCAACGAAGTATCCGACCCAAGTTTTCAAGTAATAAAAAATGAGACCCGACAAACCCCTCGAGCCCATGCCGTAATTCTCAACACCTTCGAAGACTTAGAAGGACCGGTTCTCTCTCACATTCGGACCCGAATGCCCAATCTCTTCACAATCGGACCCCTCCACGCCCACCTGAAATCCCGACTATCTGAGGAAAAAACCACCACCATGCCGCCGTCGACGGTTTCCGGTAGCTTCTGGGAAGAAGATCGATCTTGCATTGAATGGCTCGACAGAAAACCCCCAAAATCAGTTATCTACGTGAGCTTTGGAAGTATTACAGTTTTGTCAAGGGACCAACTCATGGAGTTTTGGTATGGGTTGGTAAACAGCGGGCAACACTTTTTATGGGTTATGAGGCCGGACTCCATCGCCGGAAAAGATGGGGAGAGTCAGATTCCGGCGGAGATTTTGGAGGGTACTAAGGAAAGGGGTTACATGGTTGGGTGGGCTCCACAGGAAGAGGTCCTGAACCATGGCGCTATTGGTGGGTTTTTGACACACAGCGGGTGGAACTCGACTTTGGAGAGTATAGTTGCGGGAGTGCCGATGATTTGTTGGCCTTACTTTGCTGATCAGATGATTAATAGTAGGTTTGTGAGCGAGGTGTGGAAGATTGGACTTGACATGAAAGATACTTGTGATCGAGTTATAATCGAGAAGATGGTAAGAGATCTTATGGTTGTGAGGAAAAATGAGTTCATCCAATCGGCAGATCGAATGGCCAAGATGGCAAAAGAAGCTGTGAGCGGAGGTGGATCGTCGTACTGCAACTTAGACCGTTTTATTGAGTACATCAGATCCATGGTTGTCTGAGCTTACACTTTGAAACTTGGAAGCTCTTCAGGTCACATTTTGCTTATGTGACGCGATCTGAGCTTTTTATTGGGTGCATACTTTATGTTCTTAAAAAGGAATGTGTATCGAAGCATTTTCGAAAATTTGGTAATGGGTTAATTAGAGAAGCCTTCAAGTGCAGGCCCATCAACATTATGCAAATGTAGTACATTTTCAATTTGAAAATTGATTTGTCAATTGTGAGGTTCTCTTCATGAATAAAAGTTTTAGTAGCATATTTATTTGTGTTTAGATTCTTTTTCTAGCGCATCACCACAAACAAAAAAATTCCATGAGTTACGATTTGGCTATGGAATATTGCCGAAAAGTTCCATGTGTTAGCATGTGGTTGTATAATAGATCCCTGTGAGAACCCACATATCTATCTTTTGAATAAGAGAAATCGAATTCTATTTATCTCGAAATAAAGATTAGCACATGGTGGGAGTATTCTTTTTTATTGATTTCTAACTGCCATCATTTGTCTATTGATTTCTAACGAATATGATTGATGTTTTTGACGTAATTATGAAATAAACGTTGTCAGATCATCAAAATGAGTGTTACTCACATGGATCATTTGTTTATTGATTTCTAACGAACATGATTGATATTATCGACACGAGTTTATAAAATAAACAAAGTCGATCATCAAAATGAGTCTTACTCACATGAATCATTTGTTTAATTATCAATCTCTAGCGAACATGATTCATGTGTTCGACGAGTAGGAGATGGGGTCACCCTTCTTACATATCCACCCAAAATTATATCCACTAAAACAATGAATGTCTCATGCGTTGAAACTTGAATGAAGTTCCTTATGAAAGTCTCATGCGTCCCTCCTCGTTGGTCGTAGAAGAAATCCCTTCTCAGTAAGACAAGGTTTTAGGCCGATTTCACCGGGCTCGATCCATCACTGGACACTGGGCCAGCCACCAAAACAATCGAACCCAAGTTATCGACCGAAACCAAATGGCCAACAATTGTTCTACAACCGCGTGCACTTACACAAACACAAACACTTTTACACATTCACATTTATGTGTGAATTCCGCAAGTGTGCGTGTGTTTTGAAGAGCAAAACGAGAACGACAAAGGATCCGCATTGCCCGGACTTGAACCGTAGACTTTCAGTCTGTTTGGCTGAGTGTGTAAAAGTGTTTGCGGTGTGAGGTTGTAGAATTTCTTCTGAATTATATAAATTGAATACGTTGGTAACACTACTCTTGCGTTTCTCGATTGGGATCCCCACTACCAAAAGGAACAAGGATAAGCAAAACTCCACAGGAATGGCTCACCAAGAAAAATCCCCACTCCCACCTCACGTGCTAATATTCCCCTTTCCCGCCCAAGGCCACGTAAACTCCATGCTCAAACTCGCCGAGCTCCTCTCCCTCGCCGCCGTCCACGTCACCTTCCTCCTCTCCGACTTCAGTCACCGCCGCCTCCTCTGCCACACCGACACCCACTCGCGGTTCTCCCGGTACCCCGGGTTCCGGTTTGAGACCATCTCCGACGGCCTCCCCGACGACCACCCGCGCGCCGGCGAGAGGGTCACGGACTTCATGGCTTCGTTGAAGAACGTGACGAGGCCGCTGTTCGAGGAGATGATGGTGGCCTCCGATTTCTTGAGGTCTGAAGATAGGCGGCCGGTAACGTGTATCATAGCCGATGGGATTTTGAGTTTCGCCGGCGATTTTGCACTGGAAAAGGGTATTCCGCTTGTTTATTTCCGTACGATTAGTGCTTGTGCTTTCTGGGCTTACTTCTGTTTTCAGGAAGTCATTGAAGCTGGTGAAGTTCCACTCAAAGGTACTACTCCCTCATTTTGGAGCTATACTAGATTTTTTTTTCCGAGTTCTAATATTTTGAATGGGAGAATGGCGGGTTTGGCGCAACGGTAAAGTTGTTCCATTGTAACATGGAGGTAACGGATTTGAGTTGCGAAAATAGTTAAGACTGCAATGACGGGAGTCTCGTGCACTGAGTTTGTCCTTTAGTAATATTTTGAAAAGGAACGGAAAGGGTTGGTTTGATGCGTTTTGAGGCTCCGGGGCTTGCTCCTTCTTTAAGGTTTTAGGTTTTATTTTCTTAGCTAACAAGTCTTCGGATCAGTTCATTCCCAGCTAACAAGTCTTCGGATCAGTTCACTCCCACAGATAAGTTTATGATTGTGAAACCGCGGGGAAGAAATTGTAGGAATTAGTCGGAGCTCTGCATTACCCCCAACCCAAATACTATTATCAAATTAGGCTTTGTTCGACTGGATGATAATCTTTTGTCTGTCATTTACAAGGGAGTAATTACACACAACACATATGCTAAGAGCATCTCCAATAGCCTTAGTTCTTGTTCGTTCTCGTCTAATCTGACGAGCCAAAGCCCCAAAACCCAACTGCATCGTTTTCGTCCTCGTCAATATACCCTGTGCTACAGTAGCTCACTGGTCTTGGCGTGCTACTGTCGCACTTGTCCCCAACGATTTTCCCTCTCTCTTCCCCCCTTGTTTTCGCAACTACCAAATTTTGCGTCGTCACCGGCGTTTGGCTCCGGTGAAGGTAAGAAAGGTTACCCCCTCTCTTCCCTTCTTCTTCTACGATCTGGTACAATTTTTTCGGCAAGGGTTTTAAATTTGGATTTTCTAATTTTCCGGATTCCGGCGGGTTCTCTCCTTGCTTGGTTTGTGGATATTTGTGTGTGAGAGAGATGGATTTGTGATTTTGTTGGTGGTCTGCGATTTAGTTGTTTGTTTTTGGCGAGTTTTTCGACACGTTTTCCGGTCAAGATGGAGTTGGGATTTGAGTAGTTAATTTGCTTTGGTCGTTGGGTAGTGAATTTTTGGGTGACTTGACAGAGGCAAATTGTCCACTTTTTCTAGACAAATTGCTTAGAATGCCATAGAGGGGAGATGCTCTTAGCCATTTGTATTTGGGTAAATTTCACTTACCTCCCTTGAGGTTTCTGATAATGACAGACATCTCCCCTCATATTTCTAAAATTGCACTTACCTCTCCTATTAGACTTGTTGGCTAACAGATGTTAACGGAGTGCGTGAATGTACAGTTTTACCCTTTTATTGACCTCCCCTGAGGTTTCTAACAATTGCAGGTACCTCCCCTAGGTCTCTCTCTCTCTCTCTCTCTCTCTCTCTCTCTCTCTCTTATCTAATTTAAGCTATAATTTAATTAAGATATTGGTGTTAATGCAATAGTTATCTAACCTTGAACTTACAAAATAAAAGTTTACTTCATTTTATCTCTAAATTTCTTGTGAAAATAAACTTAAAATTATAGTAAATTTTTGCCTATGTTTTCAAATATTCAAATTTCTAGTTTTAGATTTCTAGTTTCATTGAAGTTGTGAAAATTTAATTTCGGCAAAATTCTAAAGGTATTTGTATTGGGAACCTATTACCTTTTTTCCAATTATTATTTTGCTGCTTTATAAATTAAATTGGATTTTATTAGAACATCCTATCTTAAATATCGTTAAAGAAAAAAAACATATGGGTAAATCATGTAACCGTAAGGTCCTTCTCTGAAAATAGAGGAGTAATTTTGACTCGTGTACTGCTAATTTAAATAGGCCTCAATTAACAACTATATTCTTTATACCATAAATTTTTTTTAATACCATGAAACTTTTAATCACAAATTTTTTTTACAAGATCCAAAAGTTCAGGGAAAAAAAAGATGGTTTGGCTAAGAAAGTATGTAAGAGTTTTAGCCAAAATATGCCTTTTTACTCCAATCAATTTTTTTCCAGACTTTTGGATGATATATAACCTTAATTTAAAGTCATGTATTTTAGAAATTTGTGTTATTCTTTGCAAAAACAAAAAAAAAAATAATTGAAGCTTTATGAAAATGAAAAGAAACAGTAATTTCTTTGTAGTTATGCCTACATATGCGTTTGTCTTCAAATAAATTCAAATTTTCAATCTCCGTAGAAAAAAAATACTTATGCATGCATATTTAAAACCAAATGTATATATGTAATCTAAAAGTTCAAAAAAGAAATCAGTTAGGGAAAAATGATGTTTTGACTAAAACTTTTAACATAATTTTTTTGGGTATAAAGATGCATGGTGTAGGATTGGGAAAAAAGTCTTTTGAAGTTTAATGATAAAGGAAATAAATTGTAATTGCTTTGTATTTATGCCTACATATGCATTTAACTTCAAAAAAGGTCAAATGTTGTTTCAAGTTTCCTAAAAAAAATGATTAAGGAAAGAAACTGTAAATCCTTTATATTTATGCCTACATATGCATTTGACTTCAAAAAATCAAAAGTGTTTTCAAAGTTTTGTGAAAAAAATTCTTATACACACATATTTAAGGTCAATGTATATATGTATTTAATTTTGAAGACACGTGTGCATATGAGATATGTATAATAATTTGATGCCGTTCAAAAAAAAATGTATAATAATTAGATTTCTTTTAAATAGTTTTAATTTGGAACAAGAACGTCTTTTAAATTGAGTCTAGGGTATTCATTTCACAAAATTATTCTATAGGGGCAAAATTGGCAATGAAATAGATTTAGTAGCTGATGTAAGCATTTTGCGTTACCTAGTAACGGTCTTCTAATAGCAATAGGAAAATCTGCAGCCGACAACTAAAGCAGATGGGAGATAGGTGCAATTTTTGAAACGTGAGAAGAGATGTCTGTTTTTGTCAGAAACCTTAGAGGAGGTAAGTGAAATTTACCCTTTGTATTTTCGAGTTTCTGATCCCCACACTCTCCACAACCACACATATTAGTGGTACACCATGTGAGCGCATTTGCTCCACACATGGTCTGGCCTTGTCCCCTATGTCCAATCGTGTCAGTGAGGAAAGAGAGAATTTGTACGTATAGATTCGAAAAAATTAGGCTCCGATTTTACCACTCGTTTGGATGGTGAGAAAGGGAGAGATAGGAAATGGGTGTCATTTCTTACCAAATTTCATAATTTTTGGTGAGATTGAATAAGAAAGAGGAAGGGCTAATCCAAACATTTATTTTTGTATTTTTCTCTCTGTTTCTCACAAAAAATATTCACCCCAGACGAGAAATTTCATAAGAAACTATAACACTTTCCTCTCTTTTCTCACAAAGCCTCTCCATCCATGAGGGTTGTTTACTCTGTTCAATTTCATATCGTAGCAACTTCTAAATTTCCCCATGTATTGACGTGAATCACTGATTATCAGTTTGAGGGTTTTGACCCAAGAGTTTGGGAGAAACGTGCTGGGAAATGCAAATCATCCTTTGATTATCATCATTTCTTAAAAAATGGTATTTCTTATCAATTAAAATATATTAATTAGTGATGCAGGAGCATAATAATTCAAATCTGGAAAACGAAGGGTTATCTTAATTAGTTCAAAGTGTCTTTTAATTTCTGGTCTAAGAATTTGTGTTTTGACTATCTAGTAAGTTGTGTTTTTGTTTTAATAGTTGTCTAGGTATTTGAAAGGTCAATGTGGGAAAATGTCGAGTATTTATTTTTAGTCTTGAAGAGTCATCTTTGTAATGCCTATAAATAGTTGATCTAAATGAAATGAAAATCAGAGAGTGTGTTTGAATTAAAATAGCCTTTGGCTTGTGAGAAGATAAGGGGGTGTTCGGATAAATAAGGCAAAGTGGCTTATTTTTTGCACTTATTCAAATTTTTTTCGTATCACTTGGCTTATTATCAATTTTTTGGGGATTATTGCATCCTCATGACGAGAGGAATCTAAAAAGTAAATTTTTTTGACCGAAATCCAATTTTTTTGAATAAAGACGAAACAATTGGCTTGTTGGCTTATTTTTATTTTTTTTTGGATTTGTTTGGCTCATTTTTGACGGGAAAGCCAATGGCTTATTTAGAAGCCTAATTCTTCTTGTTTATCGTTTCTGTATTTCTTAGGTGAATTCCTTTGAGTGGTGAGCGATCTCTTCACTCTGTATCCCTAGTTAAATCCTCGGGTGGTGATATCTGTATCCCGTTGGTTTTCTTAACTTGGGTGGTGAGTGATTATCCCCGTTACCCCTTTATCCTTTTTTTTACCTTACTTTCGTCCCGTCTGAAAAAAACCGCCGTCAGTTTAGGCTCCATTCCGCTAAGGTTTTTATTGTTTAAATATTTATTTTTCGTTTTACGAGATAAATTATTCTCTCGCACTGCATCACCTTTAATTTTAAAAAAATAATAAATACTTATTTTAATCAATGAAACAGAGTTTGAGGAAAAAATCAAACCAAAAAAATATACTACTGTAAATGTTATCTTTAGATGATGGATTTGTGAAGATATACCATGAAAACGGAATTCCCACAGGAAATGGAATGGACTTACCGGTAAAGAGTGTACCCGGAATGGAAGGATTTCTCCGGCGCCGCGACTTGCCCGGATTCTGTCGGGTCGACGAAGTATCAGACCCTATTTTTCAAGTATTAAATACCGAGACCGGACAAACCCCTCGAGCCGAGGCCGTAATTCTCAACACCTTCGAAACTTTAGAAGGACCTATTCTCTCTCACATCCGGACCCGAATGCCCAATCTCTTCACAATTGGACCACTCCACGCCCAACTGAAAACCCGACTCTTAGAGGAAAAAACCACTACCACCGCATCGTTGTCGACGACGGCCTCTGGTAGCTTCTGGGAAGAAGATCGATCCTGCATTGAGTGGCTCGACAAAAAACCTCAAAAATCAGTTATCTACGTGAGCTTCGGAAGCATTACAGTTTTGTCAAGGGACCAACTCATGGAGTTTTGGTATGGGTTGGTAAACAGCGGGCAACACTTTTTATGGGTTATGAGGCCGAATTCCATCGTTGGAAAAGATGAGGAGAGTCAGATTTCGGCGGAGTTTTTGGAGGGTACTAAGGAAAGAGGTTACATGGTTGGGTGGGCTCCACAAGAAGATGTCTTGAACCATAGCGCTATTGGTGGGTTTTTGACACACAACGGGTGGAACTCGACTTTGGAGAGTATAGTTGCGGGAGTGCCGATGATTTGTTGGCCTTACTTTGCTGATCAGATGATTAATAGTAGGTTTGTGAGCGAAGTGTGGAAGATTGGACTCGATATGAAAGATACTTGTGATCGAGTTGTAATCGAGAAGATGGTTAGAGATTTGATGGTTGAGAGGAAAGATGAGTTCATCCAATCGGCAGATCGAATGGCCAAGATGGCAAAAGAAGCTGTGAGCGGAGGTGGATCATCGTATTGCAACTTGGACCGTTTAATTGAGTATATCAGATCCATTGTTGTCTGAGCATTACACATTGAAACTTGGAATTGGCTGATTATTTGTCGATGGGTACTGGAAATACTGTGATGCCACCCAACACTGGGCACATTTTGGTGTATTTTTATTTCAAAATTGATTGTCGATTTCGTGATTTCTCTTCATCAATAAGATTTTACGAGAATAATTTATCTCTGTTTAAATTTTTTTTCCTGGTTTATTCAAAAAATACAATATATGGATCGTGTTAATTCATAGAAAATGCACGCATTTCCCGGAGATGAAGAGAGAAACAAAGAATACCACTCAGTCGTGGCGCCATGTTATGAGCACAGTGGTCACATGACCACTTGTTTACAAATTTTTTCCTCACTCGAAATTGACAGAAATTTCGGGAAACAATACCAACAACAAAAATAAGGGTGAATGTGGCTATGTCTCCATAAGACGGATCCGTGGCTCCACGCCGTGTTTCAGGACTTTACCTGAGAGAAATGGTGGTTGAGTCAAATGCGAGATTAGTGATGAATCGACTCGTAAAAGAAGACCGTTACCCGCAAATCTTCAAGAACGGAATCGACCCATCAATTGGGCGGAGTGGATTGATGGTTTAGTGAAGTGGGGTGGAGCGGAAGAAAAATAACAAATTAACTTTGTTATTTTTTCAAAGTAGAATTACAATCAAGAAGGATGGATCCTCATTGAAAGTAAGAAAATTAAGTTAATTCTACTCTTACTCCTAATTATAACCCAGAAGTGGGTTGGTAAGACAAAAATTAAAAACAAAATTAAGACTTTGATTTGTTGGAGAGATTACAATGAGGCCTAAAAAGGCTATTTATAGGAATACAAAATGTGTAGGAAATAACTTCCTAACTTCTCACTACTCTTCATTCTTCTAATTATCTTCCAAGTGTCCAAATAACTCCCCTTCAACTTCAAAGTGTGTAGGATAATGACAAGTGTCTTTTTAACTTCCAAATGTGTAGAAGCATGCTAAGTGTCCTGTACTTCATTAAAATACAAAGAAATAAAAGAAATAAAAACTAGTTAAATTATTAATACGAAATAATAAAATAGGAAGCATTCTCATAATTGTCACCTTTCGGTCAATCAATTGACAGGCAGTGAATAAATGGTGCAAACACCACCCCAAACAAAAAATTTTTTTTGTTGTAATACATATAGAATTTTTAGGATAGCCCATATTTTGAAGTAGTTTAAACATTCAGCTCATACATCAATGAACACTCAATTCACAATATTTTGGACACCCAATCCATACATCAATGACCACTGATGAGTGGTGAAATTGCAGCTTTTTTTTGCTTTTTATTTGAGATTGTTTATATATATATATATATATATATATATATATATATATATATATTTGTTGATCATAATTTTTAGGAAAAGTTTCTTTTATATCCTTTCGACTTTGACCAAAAATTCATTTTGGTCCTTCACTTTTAAATTTCGGCATAAAAATAATTCGACTTTCCAATTTTTTCTAATGTCATCCTTTAGAAGGAATCCGTTTTCTTTGAGTCCTGCTATAGGGACCGACGGCCGCGCCGGGCTCCGAGCAATCCAAAAATTCTAAAAAAAAAACGAGGGGGCCAACGCAGGAATTAATGACATCCAATGTGTGTAGAGTACTTGATCCAAACACTCTATTTTTCGTGCATATATGTATATATTCCTAAATGATGACATTGAAAAAAATTGAAAAATCGAAGTATTTTTATGCCGAAATTGAAAGGTGAAGGACCAAAATGAATTTTTGGTCAAAGTCGAAGAGATATAAAGAAATTTTCTCTAATTTTTAATATACGAACCGTCTTAAAAAAATTAAATTCTCCAATTTTCAATTCGTTTGAACTGATGCGAAGATCATTTTTTTTTTATCATTTTATTCTAAAGGGTAATAATTAATTTTTGGCTTTAGGGCTCTTATATGATAGCCCTAAGAAAGCCATTGAATCAAATAAAAGAATAGATTCTTAAATTATGAGAGCCCAAGAGACGAATATTAATTATGACCCTTTAGTATGAAATGATTATAAAAATAAGATCTTTTCACCGATTCAAGCAGATTGAAAATTAGAGCACTTAATTTTTTAACAATAATTTTAATATATAAACAGTGTTAGTCTCTTTATTTATTTTTTATTTCAGCCCATATTGCCTTAAAAATAATCTCCTGATTTATTTAACAAATATTTTTAAAAAAATGCCGAATTTCTTGGTAGAGCCTAGGTGGGCTTGGTGCTTGGCAGTGGGTCGCCGCCCGACTAATGACGAGCGCCATTTAGAATACTGAGTAGTATATTATAAGTTTTTTTTGAACACCCTTCCGAGAAATCTTGGAGCTGCCACTGATACCACTACTGTGAAATAAAATGTTTGTGTTAGAATTTGCCATTGATTTTCTAAAAAAATCCTTTAGGAGATTAATTCGCTACAAATCGTCTTTTGTTCTTCGGACTAGCCATTGAAAACAAAAATACTTTCAGCAGAGACAATCTGCAGAGATCCACGCAGAGACAAATGCGTTTAACCCCATTTCGGATCCTGAAAAAATCTAGAAAAATATCCATAAATTTTTGAATATTGTTTTATAGAGCCCTGTAAAAAATCAACTCCAGTGGATGTCGATAAGTATTACTTTTGGATTCGTAGAGGCGAAACTGCTCAATTCGCCCCTACGAATCCAAAAGTAACACTTATCGATATCCACTGGAGTTGATTTTTTACAGGACTCCATAAAATAATATTTAAAAATTTATGGATATTTTTCTAGATTTTTTCGGGACCCGAAATGAGATCAAACGCATTTGTCTCTGCGTGGTTTTCTGCGAATTGTCTCTGCGCGTAGCAGAGCTCCATTGAAAAATGGACGATGTTGTCTAGAGGTTGTAGTAGTGTTTATGACTTGATAGTGATCTGATGGGAATATCTATCAAGTAATAGGTGTATGTTGAGAGGACTGGGAGACCCTGCCAAGCAGGGGAGCGCATCTCGGCAGTTCAAAAGTGCTTTGGATGGTCCGGATGTAAAGGTACCAAACGGATTTAAAAATAAAAGAAAAGAAAAAGGAAAAAAATGTTTCGATCCGGACCGTCTATTCCGAAATGAATGGCCGGATTGGCCGCTTGGCACCTGCTCGGAAGGGTTGCCGCTCGGCAGGGTTGAGTAGTAAGAATAAGCTTGTCTATAAAACTTTCCCCGTTCCAGAAACACAATAAGAACTTATTTTTTTGTGTAATAAGAAGGCTTGTTCCGGAAAAATAAGAAGGCCGGTACTTATTTTGGAAGAATTTATATAGGTACCGACCGGCCGGGGAGGGAAATCGTACGGGCGGCCGCGCCGGGCCGTCTCCGGCCACCGGACGGCCGATCCGAGCCGTCCAAAAATTCTAAAAAAACAACCGAGGGGGCCATTGTGGGAATCAATGGCATCCGAGGTGTGTAGGGTGCTTGATTCAAGCACCCCTTTTCCGTGTAGGGTGCTTGATCATATATACACGGAACAGGGGTGCTCGGATCAAGCACTCTACACACCTCGAATGCCGTTGTTTCCCGCGCTAGCCCCCTCGGTTTTTTTTATAGAATTTTTGGACGGCTCGGATCGGCCGTCCGGTGGCCGGAGACGGTCCGGCGCGGCCGCCAATACGATTTCCCTCCGCCGGCGCCTATTATCTTAGCAACAGTCTTATTTTTTGTATAAGGCAACTTCAAACTCAAAAATCATGTGTTTACGCAAATAATTTTCCCACCACTATGAATCTTGTATAATAGATCTTATTGAGATTTTTAATACGGTGCAAAAAAAATTGAATTTTTTTTTTCATTTACATTATTTTTGAATTTGAAAATGTGAAAGAAACTTTTTATTTGGGTTTTATGGAATGACCCTTCTTATTTTTGAATGAGAAGTGGCAAAATAAGTACTTATTTTTTAAGAAGGTTTTCGGAACGGGGCCTAATTTATAATAAGTGAGAGAACTTCAATTCATGTAACAAATTAAAAACTAGTACTATATGTATCTTTAATTACGCGGAAGCTCTACATGTGTGTTGAAACTTGGAATAAAGTTCCTTATGATTGTCTCAGAAGAAAGCCCTTCTCGACAGGACAAGGTTTTGGTTCGATTTCACCAGGCAAATTGCATCATTGGGTCAGCCACCAAAACAATAGGAGTTAGCCCAAGTTTTTAACTAAAATCAAACGGCTATCAATTGTTTTATAATCACAAACACTTTTACACACTTGCATTTATGCGTGGATTCCACAATTGCCTTTTTTTTTTTTTTTTGAAGAGCAAAACGGGAAGAACAAAGGATTGGCGTCGCCCGGACTCGAACCAGAGACATTCAAGTGCGTTAGACTTGAGTGTGTAAAATTGTTTGAGGTGTAGGGTTGTAAAATTTCTTCTGAAAAGATATACTCTAATTGAATACGTTGGTAACATTACTCTTGCGTTTCTGGATTGGGATGCCCACTACCAAAAGGAACAAGGATAAGCAAAACTCCACAGGAATGGCTCACCAAGAAAAATACCCACTCCCACCTCACGTGCTAATCTTCCCCTTTCCCGTCCAAGGCCACGTAAACTCCATGCTCAAACTCGCCGAGCTCCTCTCCCTCGCCGCCGTCCACGTCACCTTCCTCCTGTCCGACTTCAGTCACTGCCGCCTCCTCCACCACACCGACACCCACGCGCGGTTCTCCCGGTACCCCGGGTTCCGGTTCGAGACCATCTCCGACGGCCTCCCCGACGACCACCCGCGCGCCGGCGAGAGGGTCATGGACATCCTGCCTTCGTTACACAACGCGACGGGGCCGCTGTTCGAGGAGATGATGGTGGCCTCCGATTTCCTGAGGTCCGAAGATAGGCGGCCGGTAACGTGTATCATAGCCGATGGGATTTTGAGTTTCGCTGGCGATTTTGCACTGGAAAAGGGTATTCCGCTTGTTTATTTCCGTACGATTAGTGCTTGTGCTTTCTGGGCTTACTTCCGTTGTCAGGAAGTCATTGAAGCTGGTGAAGTTCCACTCAAAGGTACTAATCCCTGAATTTTTTTTCCCAGTTTGTAGTATTTTGAAAGGGAACGGAAAGGGTTGGTTTGAAGCGTTTTGAGATTCGGAGGCTTGCTCTGTCTTAAGGTTTGATTTTCTTAGCTAACAATTCTTCAGATCAATTCACTCTCATACGTAAGCTTACGAGTGTGAAATCCCGGGAGAAGAAATTGTAGAAATTAATTGGAGCTCTACATTACCCCCAAAAAATACGAATATCAAATTAGGCTTTGTTTGACTGGATGATAATCTTTTGAGGGTCTGAGCCCCACACACTCCACAACCACGGACACATATTAGTGGTTAACCATGTGAGCTCATTTGCTCCACACATGGAGGCGGGGGGGCTGCTCCCCCCCTTCCTGCTGCCCCCCTTTCCGGGCCCACTCCGGTCTCGCTCCGATGATCGGAAACGTTCACTTTGTAGAGCTCGTCGAGTAGAACAACCATGTCAAAAATCAGCTTGATTGGATATCATTAAGTGCCTGATCGGAGCCCATATAACTCTCGGTCCATGGGTTACAATGGATTTGATTCAGTGTTTCGGATCCATTCTTTTTAAAATAAAAAGGTTCCGATCAAGGACTTAATGATATCCAATCAAGCTGATTTTTGACATGGTTGTTCTACTCGACGAACTCTACAAAGTGAACGTTTCCGATCATCGGAGCGAGACCGGAGTGGGCCCGGAAAGGGGGGGGCAGCAGGAAGGGGAGCAGGAAGGGGGGGAGCAGCCCCCCCGCCTCCCTCCACACATATAGTCCAATCCTGTCCTCTATGTTCAATCGTTTGTCTGAGAGGAGTGATTTTTCAGTGTCGAGCGGGGTGGTACCCGTTCGGGGCATCTGAGCCGTCCGATACCTTTTTGGACGGCTCGGATTGAAACCCTCTATCTCCTCTCACCCAACACTTTTTCTCTCCTTTTTTTCTCTCCAAATCTGAGCCGTTCAAACATACAATGGACAGCTCGGATGCGAGAGAGGCACCACGTGGTAGGTACCCACTCGGCACTGAAAATTTTTTCATCAGAGAGAATTTGTACGTATAGATTAGGAAAAATTAGGGCCCGATTTTACCGCTAGTTTGAATAGTGAGAAAGAGAGAGATAAGAAAAGGGAAACCATTTATCACCAAATTTATCATTTTTGGTGAGATTGGATGAGAAAAAGGCAGGGCCAATCCAAACATTAATTTATTTTTTTGCACTTTTCGCTATGTTTCTCACAAAAATGTTCACTCTGGACCAGAAATTTCACAATAACCATAACTCTTTCCTCTTTTTTCTCACGAAGCCCCCCATCCAAGAGGGCTGTCTGTTCTGTTTCATATCATAGCAACTTCTAAATTTCCCCATATTGATGTGAATACCTGATTATGAGTTCGAGGGTTTTGGCCCAAGAGTTTGGGAGAAATGTGCTGGGACATGCAAATCATCCTCTTATTATCATCCTTTCTTAAAAAATGGTATTTTTTTACCCATCAAAGTATATTAATTAAGCCCGATTTCGCTAAGATTTTTATTTTTTAAATAGTTATTTTCTATTTTATAAGACAAGTCATTCGCTCGGATTACATCGCCTGTTATCTTAGATGTTGGATTTGTGAGATATACCATGAAAACGGAATTCCCACAGGAAATGGAATGGACTTACTGGTGAAGAGTGTACCCGGAATGAAAGGATTTCTCCGGCGCCGCGACTTGCCCGGATTCTGTCGGGTCGACGAGGTATCCGAACCACATTTCCAATTAATAAAAAACGAGACCCGACAAACCCCTCGAGCCCAGGCTGTAATTCTCAACACCTTCGAAACCTTGGAAGGATCCATTCTCTCTCACATCCGGACCCGAATGCCCAATCTCTTCACAATCGGACCCCTCCACGCCCACCTGAAATCCCGACTATCTAAGGAAAAAACCACCACGACGCTGCCGTCCACAGCTTCCGGTAGCTTCTGGGAAGAAGATCGATCCTGCATTGAATGGCTCGACAGAAAACCCCCAAAATCAGTTATCTACGTGAGCTTCGGAAGCATTACAGTTTTGTCAAGGGACCAACTCATGGAGTTTTGGTATGGGTTGGTAAACAGCGGGCAACACTTTTTATGGGTTATGAGGCCGGACTCCATCGCCGGAAAAGATGGGGAGAGTCAGATTCCGGCGGAGATTTTGGAGGGTACTAAGGAAAGGGGTTACATGGTTGGGTGGGCTCCACAGGAGGAGGTCCTGAACCATTGCGCCATTGGTGGGTTTTTGACACATAGCGGGTGGAACTCGACTTTGGAGAGTATAGTTGCAGGAGTGCCGATGATTTGTTGGCCTTACTTTGCTGATCAGACGACTAATAGTAGGTTTGTGAGCGAAGTATGGAAGATCGGACTCGATATGAAAGATAGTTGTGATCGAGTTGTAATCGAGAAGATGGTGAGAGATGTGATGGTTGTAAGGAAATATGAGTTCATCCAATCAGCAGATCGAATGGCCAAGATGGCCACAGAAACAGTAAGCGAAGGTGGATTGTCGTACTGCAACTTGGACCGTTTGATTGAGTACATCAGATCCATTGTTATCTGATCATTACACATCGAAACTTGGAAGTGGCTGATTATTTGTCGATGGGTATTGGAAATACCGTGATGCCACCCAACACTGGCCACATGTTGGTAGGTGAAGTGGTTTATGTTTATTATGTGGGGCAAATTTCACTGACCTCCCCTGAGGTTTCTGACACTAGCAGAAACCTCCCCTGAGGTTTCTGAAATATCACTGCCCTCCCCTACTTTTTCTGACATTACCAAGACTCCCCTTATGTTAACTTGTTCACAAACGGTGTTAGCTTTTGTGGTAAAGTGACAAAGATAACCTTGCCATTTCATCTCCCTGTCGTGAAAACACAGTAAGAATCCTAATACCATTATACCAAATTACCAATGTGCATCACAGGTCCAACTTGGACATGGCTTCGCTCGTGCCTTTTTTTTTCCCCCTTGTGGTGGGTCTGATCTTCTAAGGATAAGAACAATGAAAAAATTTTGCTCAAGCACATCAAATTCTTATGCTATAATCGGTAATTTAAAGTCACTAGTAACTCACGAAAAAAATTCCAACCGCTAATGTTTGAATAACTTAGGTCTAGTTTCCAAAAAAAAAGCTTGGGCTTTTTCTTTTTCTTTTTTGGCCTTATCCAAATTTTTTCGCATTTTTCAGTTTTGCGCCAATTTTTTTTTTTTTTTTAGATTATTAGTTCATCTTGACGAAAGCAATCTAAAAACTAAAAATTACTCCGTATGACTTTTACCCAATTTATTTTAAAAAATCCAAGATTTACACTTTTAGAGCTAAAAGTAAGTGCTTAAATGTGTAAAAGTCATAATTTTTTGCTTTTTTTATTCCTCTTGCCAAGACGAACTAATATTCCACAAAAATTTGACACAAAACTAATAAATGTGAAAAATATATTTGAATAAAGACAAAATAAAACATGCTTTTTTTTTTTTTTTGGGAAACTAGGCCTTACAACAACTTAATACACAAGAATAATGTATCATATGTCCGCGATACACAACAAGTGTTGTGCACTCAGGCCCATCCAACGTTGGATTATTTGAACCTTTTTTTTTTTGCAAATATTGTTAACATCAGTGGGGGATTAGCGGGGATGTCGATAAAAAAAAAATTTGAATTGCAAAGGATGAAGATAAAAATAAAAATAAAAATATTTACCCCTCCTTAGCAAATTCTAGAAGTAGTTGTTGATCAGATGGGATTTCTCCCTAAAATTTGAATCGTCGCTTTTTTTGTAAACCTTATATGCTTTTGAAACATTTTTTATATAGTAGCCAATGGTCAATAGTAGAGCATAAAACAGTAGGGGTGTTCAAGAAATCGGTTCGAACAGCAAAACCAATTTGATCTGGACCGAACCGTCCTATTTGGTCCGGTTCTATGGTTCATTGGTCAGGTTATGGTTCTAAAAAAATAAGAACCGTTAAATTTGATTCGATTATTGATTATCAATTAAAGAATCGTGGTTAGAACCAAACCAGATCGTTTTAAACTAATATGTGTGTGTAATTAAATATATATTTGGTCAGGTTAGGTTCCAGACATATATTGGTTAGGTTTTGTTTCCAATTTTCTAGAACCGTTTGGAATGGTCCAGTTACTGATTTTCTAGAATACCGGACTAATCCGAACCGTGCGCACCCCCATAAAATAATAAACAAACACAATGGGTTCAATATTAACAAGAAAGGCTAAATGGGCGATAAAAAAAAGAAGAAAGGCTGAGTTGGAAGGGCATTTTCGACAGTTTGAAGGTCATATAATATGACATTAGTATGACTCATCCATTTCTGTCAAGGCACCTAACGATGAGTTAACAGAAGGGTGTATTTTGGTAATGTCAGAAAAAGGAGGAGAGGGCAGTGATATTTCAGAAACCTCAGGGGAGGTTTCTGCTAGTGTCAGAAACCTCAGGGGAGGTCAGTGAAATTTTCCCTTATTATGTGTGATGTAATTTTGTTGAAATCTAAAATAAAGAGGGTCGTTTAAAGAAAACAAACATACAAAAGTACCATTTCAAATGGCGCTATAGAATAATGTATAAGTTATTGTACAACGACAATGGCGATGCCGTTATAAATTAAACGACTTTCTGCAAGTCTTGGATGTACGAAAATAAAGTAATATAGCACCATTTTAAATGGCGCTTGAATGTGGGTGGTGTCTTAGTTGGTATAGCATCTAATTGCCCCATTCGTTTGGCAAGGTTCAACTCCCGTGCCGCGTGCCCCATTTACGTGGAGGCCTCCCCTCACCCTTTTTCCCACCAACATATTATCACCCTAATGATGTATATCGTCTGGTTTAAAAAAAAAAAAAAATTGGCACTTTCAGTGTGCTATATAATCCCCCAACTAGTTATTGTTTCATCGTGACAAAATGAAGTCCAACAAATTATCCAACAGGGAAACAAAGCATCCGTGTTGAAAAATACCGCATGCACGTTCATCAATACCTCACCCGCCCACAGCAATCTCAAAGGTGGTTGATACAAAATTTTCACATTTGCAAACGCATCCAACAGGGGATACGCATAATCCACAAGGGTGTCCATAACTTTATGAATTATGACGTATACTGCAATATTGTTGAAATGTAAAGTTGGTGCGAATTAAAAAAAGGAATACTACATTCTTCAAAAATAAATAAATACGTATAGCGCCATGTTAACGTACAATCTTATAGTGCCACTAAACATGCGTTATAGATTGGTTTAAGAAAACAACAATATTCAAAACTGAATGTTTAAAAAAAGTACGAGTTTTGGCTCATATTTCAAAGTGAGTTATTACGCAAGAAAAAAAAAAAGTTGAATTAGGGTTACAAAGTTTGTCGCGGACCCGTGTTGGACAGCACCCATTTTCGCCTACGGAGGTCGTAAGTACACACAGGTATAGGCCACGCCCAATCCGGGTACACACAGGTATAGGCCACGCCCAATCCGGACAGCCCACACAGGTATAGGCCACGCCCAATCCGGGTACACACAGGTATAGGCCACGCCCAATCCGGACAGCCCACGGAGGAGATACGCCGCCTCCAATATGGGTCGGGGCAACCACTTTTGGAAGGAAAATTAGGGTTACAAAAATTGGTCGTGGACCTGTATGGGACATCACGGACTTGTGACCACCATTGGGTTTCATGTTCCCGAATTTGACTGCGATGCTGTATTCGTTCACGACCACAGTTGTGGCTCTGTTATCACCTTTGGATTCTTGGCTGGGCAGACCAAATTTTGAATAAACTTGTGTGTTGAACTTTACTTTCAATTTTCTTATGGCAGTGTCTCCTTTGTTTTCAGTCTAACCCGACCTCAAAGCATCTCAGTCCAACAGGCTCAACAACTGTGCTACAATAAATGCAGTATAATACTAACAAATGCAGTGTGTAATACTAAAATTGATCAACAAAGCAGGAAATTTTGAATTTTTTTTGGGCAGAGTCTCCTTTGTTTTCAGTCTAACCCGAAGTCAAATCGTCTAAAGCCCAAACAGGCTCAAATGTGCTACACCAAATGCAGTACAATTCTAAATACCACAAGTCATCGTAAAAGATAAAACTAATTTGAATTAGGAACGAAATATGAAGACCATCTGAAACAGTGTCAGATACGGCATATCCTTATTTCATTCCTAATTCAACTTGGACGGACAGCCTGCGAATTAGGCAAGCTAGTAGCGAGACAGCACGGTTGGTGACCGCAAGTCCACTCCGCCAATTGGGGAGATTTGGACCCGGATACGGAGACTGTATCCTGACACGGTGTTGGATAAGGTATCTGACACGGTGTCGGCTACGGTATCCATCATACCGAATCCGACATGGTGTCGGATACCGTATTCCCCCAACTGGTGGACTTGCACTCACCAACCCACAACTCCGTGGCATCCCTAGCCATCCTTGCCCAGTCCGAATCCCTGTTCAACATCCATACACCACGATCAAACCACCACAAGTAAGAATAACAACATTTAACCCGGAAATTTAACAAAACGACATAGTCCATAAAACAAACAAAGTCCATAAAACAAACGAAGTCCATAAAACTAATGTCCCACCGTACCTGTGACCCGCACCCTCACCTCACTTTCTTACTCTTACCTTTCCCTCCCCCTTGCCCGTCACCTTTGTGTGGTCCTTTGTGTACTGAGCTGGTACCACAACTCTTGGCCCTGCGCACTCGCTTGCTCCGAGGATGTGCCTCAACTGGGGTAGCAGTCCTCGCAGCCTGCGTGATCTCCCCGGCACCAAGCAAGGATTCCACTTGTGCCTCCGTCCCTCCCACCAAGTCCATGTCCACATCATGATCCATCCACCTCATCATCCTCCTCCTCCCCTGAGTCACACTCCACCCCCACCTGTTGGCCTCCCATACACTCATCCTCCAACTCCTTACCAAGCTGGGTTACTAACCCGATGTCCTCCAAGTTCTCTCCTCCTAATCTCTTCCTCTTTGCAAGAAGCAAACTATCGTCAAAATTTTCATGCGCTGGATTTACTTCCAAGTTCTGCCAATCTACAGGTTCAAGCAGGGTGGGCTGGGAGGACAATACTGTCGGGTGCCGACTCAGCCATGGGGGACTCCAACCAAGAAGGATCCCAAGTCAAACAACTGTGTGGCTACCTCTTCGTGTGCAGGCAGCGGCTGCTCCAGCAACGGAGGATCCTCAGCATGCTGCGGAGGAGGATCCTGCTGATCATGTGCCACACCCTCCTGCTGCGCTACGCCCTCCTGCTCAAGCACCTCATCTACCTCATCAGCTTGGCCATGTCCTACTGGAGGCTCAAATACTCTATGGATGGGTGGATCCTTGCGCAAAAAACGTCTCCAATTTGGCCAAGTGCTGAAGCCCAACCCTCGCTGCAGCTGCATATGGCTGTGGCAGCCCGGGTTGACTTAGGAAGTCAAAAAACTGCATCTGAACATAAAAAAACAATACAGTGTCTGTTAGTGTCCAAAATACTAAATTTCATCTCAACATATAAACCATTGTAAGTTAAAAAATTTGTTGCAAGGCATAATTCATTCATACCGCTCCGTCAAAAGCTGCACCGTTCCGACTAATACAGCGCCTCGTTATTCCATTGTACCAAGCCACGTATGTATCGTCCAACGGGTAAACTGGCAAATCTGGAACTACATGCTACAGCCTACCATCACACACCGCAATGAGATTTGCATGTTCAACACCCCAGTCCTTTTGTCCATTGCGCATGGTTTGTCTATGAGACTGACCCATAGATTTGGAGTCGGTGGGGATTTCTTGCCTGAAGCCGAATTGTCGCATCAAACGCTCCGGCTGGTGCAGATCTAATGGGTTGTCTTCTCCACAGCCTAAAATTCCGATCCAAGGTTGATCAAGCCCAACCATGGGTTGATTTTGATAATTCTAAGCTGATGCCCCGGAGGAAATGGATCATAAGTTAGAACGATCAAGTGATCTGTGACTGTACATGGATTTGGAGAGAGAGTATTTAGAGTTTTTTTAAGACACAGAAAGAGAACATAGATCTCATTTTGTTGACGTCTTTCCTGTTTCTTCTAACTTGCGTCATCTTATGCAATAAGACGTGGCAGATTTTCATTTGGTCACATTATGACCGTATATCTTTATAATCTAGCAAAAATGAATCCGGACAGAGGGATAGGGCAAAGGAGGATCCAAAGCTGAACTTCTTCTCCCTCTCAATACAGTGTTCTTCTCCGGCCAAAGGTGGGTTTTATTACAAGCCCTTAAACTCTCACTGCAAAAATAAAAAGCCACACAATAGAAGCCCCACAAAGCTAACAATGGCAAAATTAACAAAGAGGAACAATAGTGTCGATGGCGAGAATTCCCTTTGGTTAGAGCTGCCAGGGCCATTTGGATTGTTTTTGTCCAGGATTGGTGGGCCGTCATCAATTGGGGCAAAATGTGGACGAATTGAGAGACAAAATTAAATAAATTGATCTTTGAGGGATTCTTTAAACATGAATTGAATTGTTGAGGAACTAAAAGCTAAATTTCCTTGTGTGCGTTTAGAATTTGTTAATAAGCATCTAGGGTTTTACAAGGAATAGACAGAAACAACAATAAACACTCCCTCCGATAATGTCGGTGGAGAAGAAGACCAGTACGTTGTTGTTCTGAGGAAATAAATCCGTCATCAACCTTTTCTCCGACAATGTCGCAAACAACGCCAGTATCGTTTCAGTCTCTTGAGGATGGTTTGCTCCTCGTTTATTTATTTTAATGCTCCTATTTCTCAACCTTTCCTCTCATTCTTATTACCTTTTTTACTTGAAATAGCCCAAAAAGCTTTAAAAGAAATGAATACAAAGCCATGTGTTCCACCAATCTCCCCATTTTTTGTGTGCAGTGATGGCACCTATGTTGGGTTAAAAAAGGATGGATGCATAATTGTAACAGGTTCTTTGACCTATTTGAGAAGAATTCCAAATTACCCGGGTCAAAATCCAACCATCCCCCATTTATACTAGGATCATAAAATTTGTCTTAGAAGTTTCAAGTGTTTTCAGGAGTAGTCAATTGAGATTGGATCTGGATGGAGAACTCATCCTCCTCAAGTTGGCCACCACTAATAGAGATATCGATGATGTGTTTTTCCTTGGTTTTCGTGAGCCGGGTAGAAATGTAGATGATGGAGGGAAGTTAATCACCTTACTCAACTACATTCACGAGCGGGTTGGAGGAGATTGTCGGGTAATGAATCCATTCAAAGAACGAGTGCGGTCTCTTTGAGGTGACGGGCTTTCTCGTAAAGATTGCAAGTTTCTCCTTAGTGATCCAACCTTGCTGACTCCGACCAAAAAGACGAGGCTCATGGAGGAATTGGGTGGTATGCTTGAGAGTAAAACCTGCCAATACGGTGTTATGGTGTGCCCATTTGGCCTGCTTTTAAGAATTTTATAGTCAAGTGAAGGATAATTACCACTTACAGTGGCTTGTTCATGCCGACCAGCTCATTGCATCAAAGAAGCTGCCGGCTCTAGCTTTTATGCACCGTTAAAAGATTCTAGGAGGGAGGATGACTCCACTAGTTGGAAGACTAAAAATCCAGAACCTCGAACCAAATTGGATGAAAAGAACATCAAGGTATCCAGACTAATGCTCTTGCTGTTCTATCCTCCAACTTGTTCCTTTATCAAAATTTGGTTTGAGGTTCTGGATTTTTAGTATTCCAACTAGTGGAGTCATCCTCCCTCCTAGAATCTTTTAACGGTGCATAAAAGCTATAGCCGGCAGCTTCTTTAATGTAATGAGCTGGTCCGCATGAACAAGCCACTGTAAGTGGTAATTATCCTTCACTTGACTATAAAATTCTTAAAAGCAGGCCAAATGGGCACACCATAACACCGTGTTGGCAGGTTTTGCTCTCAAGCATACCACACAGTTCTTCCATGAACCTCGCATTTTCAGTCGGAGTCAGAAAGGTTGAATCACCAATGAGAAGCTTGCAATCTTTAAGAGAAAGTCCATCACCTCCAAGAGACCACACTCGTCCTATGAAGGGATTCATTACCCCACCATCTCCTCCAACCCTCTCGTGCATGCAGTTGAGGAAGGCGATTAACTTCCCTCGATCATCTACATTTCTATCCGGCTCACAAACACGAAAACCAAGAAAAAACACATCATCGATGTCTCTATAAGTGGCGGACTTAAGGAGGATGAGTTCCCCATCCAGATCCAAACTCAATTGACTCCCCTAAAAGCATTTGAAATTTCTAAAACAGATTTTATTATCCTAATATAAATGGGGAGGGTTGGATTTTGACCCAAGTAGTTTGGACATTATTCATCAACTTCTCGAATTCGTTAAAGAACTTGTTTGGGTCTGTTTCTAGGGCCTAGTTTAGGGCTATACATTCACCATTTTTCAACCCAACATAGGTGCCATCCCTGCACTCAAAAAATCGAGAGGTTGGTGGAACAGACTTTGTCTTCATTTCTTTTAAAGCTTTCTAGGCTATTTCAGGTCTAGAAAAGTGAATTCGGTAATAAGGATGAGGGAAGAGGTTGAGATGAGAGATAGGAGCATCAAAGTAAATAAAAGGTGAGTGAACCATCATCAAGAGATTGAAACGATACTGGCGGTGTTTACGACATTGTCAAAGAAAATATCGATGACGGATTTGCTTCCTCAAAACGATGTCGTACCATCGTCTTCCTCAGAACGATGACGTATTGGTCTTCTTCTCCACCGGCACTATCAGAGGGATTGTTTATCTTTGTTTCTGTCTATCCCTTGTAAAACCCTAGATAAACCCTCGGCTTGTGAACAACTACTAAACGCACAAAAGGAAATTTAACTTTTAGTCCCTCAACTATTCAATTCATGTTTAAAGAATCCCTCAAGTATCAATTTATTTAATTTCATCCCTCAACTCATCAATTTGCCCACATTTGACCCCAATCGATGACGGCCCACCAATAAGCCGAACGGAAACCATCCAAATGGCCCTAGCAGCCCTAAACAAAGGGAATTCTCGCCATCTCACTCGCTTACAAGGCAAAACTACCAATTCACATATATTTCGCATGTGCGGTAGGGTTACAACCTAAGTCACATAATGCGCCTACGGATGCGGGAACGTGAGCATGATAGTGTTTTCTAAAATTATCCGATAGTACTAAAATTCGCGAGTGCAAGCTCAGAGCACATTCTCTGTCCACCCGCTTGCAGCAGAGGGGATTCAATTCCCGTTATACGTGATTTGGTGAAAAAGACTGATTCAACGATTCTACATTCTACTAGCAACTCGTAAAGAGGAGGGTTACTCTTACCCAGTTCCTAGCTCTAAGACTACTAGCAGTTCATATCTAAACATTCCAACCGGTGCTTTAGCCCGCTTCTTGTTACTAAACAAATTGCGTGCGTATAGAATTGGATCAAGACTAGTGGGATCAGTTCTGACTCACTTTCTCTATAGAAAGAGAGGAAAGCAATCCATCGCAAGCTTGGAGAGCAAAGATTGAGAGCGAGAGTGTAGGGCTTTTTGAAAGATTATGTGACTAAGGTTACAACCTCTGAAATCCCTAAATCCCAACAATTCACACTTGAGAGACAAATCGATTTGGGTTCCCCGTTCATCTGTGATCATTGATCGTCATTGTTGATCTTCATACGGTGCTTGGAAAGAAGGCCAATTAACTGTTTGGTTTTTTGTTTTTATAACTTTACTAATTAAAACGCGCCTCTCGAATTACGTGAAAACGTGTTTACAAAACACGCTTTTAAAGCCAGATTAGCCGCATTAATTACCAATCTTAAGTTAATTGTATATCGACTTGAAAGTAAACACACTTGATTTTTTTAAACGTGTGAAACTTAGGGCTTTTACCGGTAGTCACCCACCCCACATCAAACTCCGTCGCTCTCTGCTCGAACGCTGACAAGCACGGGTTCCATTGCCAGCCCTTCTCCCTGGTCGTCACTACTCCAGCACGGATTCGATCGCCGGTAGCGGTGCTCCGAGGTACCTACTCTCAATCAAATCACAAAATAAAAATTAGAGATGCATGATGTTATGGAGCATTACAATATGAGAAAGGTAAACAAACCACGAAAATGATTCACATAGAACTCCTTACAAAGTTAAGGCACAATACCTGCGTTCAATCTAATATTTTTAGAGTAATTGACCTGATTAATGGGAGCATTTGGTTTTATTGTGCCTAAGAATACCAGGGAGTAAAATTCTGAAGCAGGGGAATGGATGAAACACGAGCAAAGTGCTTAAGCACTACCATGAACTGGTATATACCCGTGGTTTTAGACATCTAATCAAGCATATATAAATAAATAAATAAAAGAGCGTAAAAAAATCCGAGTGAAATTGAAATGAATGGATGAATCACTTCCAATTCAAATAACCTAAAATTCTATGAAGTACGGGTTGCAACAAATGGATGGCAATCAAAGAAGTTAAACCCTACAAAAACAGATTCAAATGTCAAATAATCCACTAATATTTTTAGCCACTCACAAATAATGTAACTCATTAGCATAAATCCTGCAAATACACTCAATTCTACTATGAAAAGAAGAAACAAGTTCTAGGAAAAAAGTGCTCAAATCCCCAATTTCAGTTCAACCCTAACCCTAATCAGAGTGAAAAATTGGAACTTCTCCCTGGCTATGGCAGAGAGAGAGAGAGAGAGAGAGAGAGAGAGAGCGAGCGAGAGTACATTAGTGGTGCGAGGTCGCGGAGGCGAAAATTGCCGCTGGTCGTGGTCGCCGAGGGTGGTGGTGGTGGCCAGTTGGTCTGGTGGCCTCCTCCTCCTCTTTCTCTTCGTTGGGTTTAATAGGCCAGGTTCAGATCCAATCCAGTTTTGTACTCTCCATTATGGTCCGGCTATAATTTACTGCAAGAAATCCAAGGCTCCCTATTATGCCACGTCCCATTCTTATTTTTGCTCTAGAATGGCACTAGCAACTTGTTAACAGAAAGAGCTCGAAAGCCCCTTTCAATGTGAAATAAATTTATTCTTAAATGAGCATGATTTTGTGGGGCCTATTTTAAATTTCAAAAAAATAATTCAAATAACAAGTTATTCTTAAAATATATTTTTTATGGGTTCATGTGAAAAATTAGGTCAATCCGATATCCATAAGGGCTTTTTCAGCATTCGTAGAGGCCCAACAAATACTGAAACATCTTACAAATTCTGAAAAAGTCCTAATCGATATTGAATTGAGCTAATTTTTTTTTCAGGAACCCATAAATTTTATTTTAAGAGTAACTTGCGATTTGAATCATTTTTTTACAACTCGTTATGAACTCGACAAAAAAAAAAAAGCTATTTACTCCGTATTTGGTACCTCAGAATGGACCCCACAAAAAATTGTAATGAATGATATAGTTGATGAATTTAGAGTACCTAGATTTATTATTTTAACATAGAAAACCCTAGCCTGCGAGAAATTTCTGGAAAGCGGGCACATGTGGTATCCGCTCAGCAATAAAAATCTTCACCTAGCCTTATGTCAGTGAGGAACTCGACAGGGCTTTTTCCCCTTTCTGTCTTCCTCCCTCTTGAGTTGACACGGGGACTGGAATATATAGGAGTATTTTTTTTTGATCAGTAAAACTGGTACATATAGGTATTCAAAAAAAAAAAAAAAAACTGGTACATATATATTCGTGAGAAATTTTTTGATATCAGGCGGGCATGATTGAAAAGTTTTTTAAACGGTTAAGATTGAAAACCCTCTATATCCTCTCACTCAATCACACTCTCTCCTCTTTTTTTCTCTAAAATTCGGATCATTCAAAATCGAAAAACTTCTTTATACTCGTATGATCTATGTACCCTTTTATTCCTCTTCCGTATTTTATTTTTCGTTTTTGAAAATTGATTGTCAATTGCGAGGTTCTCTTCATCAATAAAAGTTTTAGGTGCATATTTATTTGTGTTTAGATTCTTTTCCTAGTACATCACCACATACAAAAAAATCCCATGAGTTACGATTTGTTATGGATTGCCGGAAGAATTACCCACATATCTATCATTTGAATATGAGAAATCGAAATCTATTTATCTCGAAATAAAGATTAGCACGTGGTTGAAGTATATATTTTTTTTAATGATTTCTAACTGCGATGATTTGTCAATTGATTTCTAAGAATATGATTAATGTTTTCGACGAAATTATAGAATAAACGTCGACATTAAAATGAGTCTTACCCACACGAATCATTTGTTTATTAAATTCTAACAAAAATGATTGATATTTTTTTTACGCGAATTTATAAAAAAGAAGAAGTCAATCATTAAAATGAGTGGATCATTTGTTCAATTATTGATCTCTAAAGAACATGATTAATGCGTTCGACGAGTTTCTGAAATAAACAATGTCAATCATGGAAACGGGTCTTACCCACCCTCATGTAACACGGAGAGCATAGTCTAGGATTTTGATTCCTTTAGATAACCAAGAAGGAAAGAATTGTTTTGATAAACTGCCGGGTAGTACTTAACAATTTTTTTTTTATCAATCGATAGAAGAGATCTTTTTTACATCAGATATGAACTACAGAGTACAAATACAGTCCCATTATAAGATATAAACAAATAAGGGCTTCTTTCCGGCCGATTCTATGTGAGTGAATTACTATGTCCCATTAGGTCATCGCGCACTAGGGTCGAGCCGAGTATTGGCATGATTGAGCTTGCTTGATTAGAATCGATAGCTCAAATCGAGCCAAAAAATCAGAGCTCGAGCTAGACTCGCCAAACATGTATAAAGCTTGAGCTCGGCTTGACCTCAGGGTCGAGCTCAAAATCATTCCAAACAAGCTCATCATTCATTCAAAAGGCTGATTCCATCATATTTTTTTTTTCACAAAATCACGGACTGCCACTACCAGCCTAGCTCCACATTGTTAATTTCTTCAAGCAAAAATTATCGGCTTGTCGTGGCAGATTGTCCAGAAATAAAGTAATAAGATCTGAATTACCTTTGAGGCCAGGCGATCGAGAAGAGTTCAAGCGTCTTCTCCATGCCGGAATCCACTCCCCTGGCTCTAAATCTTCTTGACCCAGTCGTTTCATTGCATGAGAATGGGCAGAGCACCATATATAAGGATCGCAGATGATCGATGTCGGAATGAAGGTAGAACCCACCACTACCTCTACGAAATGGCACAGCAACTGACTGGCGGCGGTTATGGCTATGGTTTGGTGGAGTGCGAGAGAGAGGAGAGAGAGGGAGATGGAGTGGAGTACGCTGGTTTAGTGCGAGAGCGAGAGACAGAGATGAAGTGGAGTGCGGCTAGGGTTTGTTCACAGTATATATTGGTTATAATCAACGGCTATAATTTCCACACAAACACAAGTTGAAGGGGTGAGATTCAATTGATCCAAGAGTTGATGTGCGCTCTCAAACTTTCTTAAGAAACATCCACACTCTTCTAAAGTTATTACAAAAATGTCATCAAATGGTGGGTGGTGCCGTAGGCACGGACAAGTACTAGTACGTATATAGATCAGTCCAGATCAAGTCCACATCCCTTTCCGTCCGCACCTCCCCTATTCTGATTGAATTTCGATGATCCGAGCCACTCAATGTAATTAGAACGTGATTTCAAGGGTACTCGAGAGAAATTGGAAAAAAAAAAACAACGGGAAGGGCTTGATTTGAGCAATTTTTTTTAAACGGTTTAATAAAAAACTGTTCGGATGAAGCTTTTCCCGATCATTTTTTTTGCCGATTTCTCGTGGGTACTCTTAAAATTACGTCTGATCACATTAAGCGGTTCGAATAATTGAAATTCGATCGAAAAAGAGAAGGTGTGGACGGGAAGGGGTGTGAACTTGATCCGGACTGATATATATATATATATATATATTCGAGTCAAGCCGAACCGAGTCAAGTCGAGCCAACTCATGAGCCTGTAGTTAGGCTCGAGCTCGGCTCATTTGTCTAACGAGCCACAAAACCGAGCTCGAGCTTGCTTATTTACCCTTCGAATCGAGCCGAGTCAAGCCAAGCTTCCGAGTAACTCAGCTCACTTACAACCCTATCACACACAAATGCGAACAAATTTTTTTCCCACCAAGTCCTGTTTCACGCGCAGGCACCATTCCCATGTCTTCCTCTCCTCCCTCTTTCTTCTTCCGCGTGACATTCACTCTCCTTCTGCCATTTCTCTCTCTACACACTGATACAAGCACATGGCTAGTCCGCACACCGACCCACATAAATGCTTCTCTCTCATCCCTCTCTCTCTCTCTCTTTATTTATTCGGTACACACAGTCTCACACACACACTTCTCTCTCTTTTGTACGTTTGCTCTTTTTCCACTTCCTCATAAAGTATATTTTACTACTTTCTCATCCTCTTTTTAAATGTTCTGTTTCGTAACTTCAATTGATTAAGAACACATTATCATTATATATTTCACATCAATTTTTATCTCCACTTTTTCTTACTGACCCTCTATGGAGACATCATCATTACACTTTTACATACTAACTTTTCAAAATAAAATATACTTCTGGGGCAAAATGAAAAATGTATCAATTTTTATCCACTAACTTTACAAAATAGACACGTATTAAAGAAAAACCCAAAATGAAATATTAGATTCTAAAAAAAGAACGTAGGAAATATTTACTTTTTATGGATTAATATATTTAACAATTAATTAATTGTTAATTAACAGTTTTTTACACATGATTTCAAAATAAAAAAGAGGAGCCTACACTCAAAAAATTTATATACATAATTTCACATTCAATATGATAAATTTCATTGAGTATATTTCAATTTTTTTTGGGAAATGATTTTGCCACTCCATTTTTTGTTAACGCCACTCCCCTGTAAGTATATATTTGGTGCAAAAATAGACTTGTAGGGGAGTAGCGTTAACAAAAAAGAGTGGCAAAATCAGCCGCCTTTTTTTCCCATAAAAATTGGATAAATGAAATACGGTAAAAGAGAAAGAAAGAAAGTCATGCAGGGGAGAGTATACTTTATTGAAAAGCCTGAAAAAGAGTACACTGTCTTTTTTTTGTCAACTTTTTAAGATTATTCTAAAATACCCGTCCGAAGGCATAGGATAATAGGTAAAAACACTCAAGATCCTACGAGGGATCCCTTATGGTTTTACCGCAAGGGACTTTCCTTGCCTGATCAAATTGCGATGATCCGATCCGTTCAATGTGTTCAGAATGTGATTTTAAGGGTATCTGTCAGAAATTGCCCAAAAAAATGACCAGGAAAGGTTTTATCCAAACAGTTTTGTATAAAATGTATTTTATAGTGTTTTTATAAAAAACTGAGTGGATCAAGCTCTTTCCAGTCATTTTTTTGGGCTATTTTTTCGAGATGTACCCTTAAAATTGCGTTCTGAACACATTGAGCGGGTCGGATCGTCGCAATGTGATCGGACAAGGGGAGTCCCTTACGGTAAGGCCGTAAGAGATCTCTCATAGGATCCTGACTGTAGGTAAAAATATGCATTGATATCTAAAAAAATGTGTATTAGTGTTTGTAAAAGTATATTAATATCCATGAAACATGTATTAATATCTGAATTTATTTGAATTTATGCGTATATTTTCTTCCGCCTAGAGGATGAAGATTAGCAAAACCAAACTTTTTAAGTCGCAGCATAGTAGAAAAGATGGGCGGGGGGTGCTGTCCCCAAGGGGACAGCAGCGTCGGTGCTGTGCCCGTTTTTTGGGCCCACCCCGGTCTCGTTCTGATGATCGGAATCGTTCACTTTGTAGAGCTCGTCAAGTGAACAACTATGCAAAAAATCAACTTGATTGGATATCATTAAGTGCTTGATCGGAGCCCATATAACTCTCGGTCCATGGATTACAATGGATTTGATCCAGTGTTTCGGATCCATTCTTTTCAAAATAAAAATGTTCCGATAAGGAACTTAATGATATCCAATTAAGCTGATTTTTTGCATAGTTATTCTACTTGACGAGTTCTACAAAGTGAACGATTTCGATTATCGGAACAAGACCGAGGTGGGCCCAGTAACGGGCACAGCAGCGACGCTGCTGTCCCTAAGGGGACAGCAGCCCCCCGCCTCTGAGGGAGAGAGGGGACAGTGGTGCACATGGGGTGAAGGGAGCAACAGAAGGGGAAGAAGGGCCTGCATGAGTTGAGTTTTGTTCATCTTCCATTTAAGAACGTAAACATTATTTTCCTTTCTATTGATTGAAATAATGTGGTTCTCACCACACAGTGATGTCATGCTTATCATGTGGTAAGTATGATATAATTTTGTGGTAAAATTCACACTAATTAATAGAAACGAGGGTAATGTGAAAAAAATTACACTCACGGCGATGGGGATTTTTTTTAGGGACCTAGTGGGCTATTTTTATTTGGAAAGGACCCGAAGGACTATAAACTTGAAAAACGAGACTGGGCCGTCATTTTTTGGACAAGGGAAGAAAAAACTCTTCAAAAGAAGAACACCCACGTGCAACTGGGAAAACTCGAACTTTTGATCTTTTAGTGAAGAGAATAAATTATTTACACCGCCGGTGTAAGCATTTGTTTCCTCCAAATCAATTGCATCGCGACACATGTCAAAACAGTGGTCCCAATTAATAAAACATGGCGACGTGGCGAAATGCAATTGATTTGGAGGAAACAAATGTTTACACCGGCGGTGTAAAGAATTTATTCTCTTTAGTGAAATACAAGAGTCCTAACAAACTACGGTAACCCCAATTGGTTATACCAACTACTTTACATAACTTTAACGGGGCCCAAGGTCCCGTTCCAGAACACCTTCTTAAAAAATAAGTATTTATTTCATATTTTCAAACTCAAAAATAATGTAAATGAAAAATAATTTTTTGATTTTTTACACTGGATAAAATATCTCAAAATCTTTCAAACAAGATCCACATTACATATTTTTAAATTATATTAATTCTATTATTTTTGAATTTAAAATTACCTTCTTACAAAATACTTCCTCCGTCGCATTTTTATTGTCCATTTTCGTTTTTCGTACTGTTCTTTCAACTCTTATATCTCTCAATCTATAATATTTTTCATAATTTTGAAAACTTTGAATTATAGATCTAATCGAGAACTATCAAACAAGATCTATATTGCATATTTTTGGAGATTCATATTAGAAGATATAAGCGTTAAAAGAACGGAACGAAAAACGAATTTGGACAATAAAAATGGAAAGGAGGGAGTAAATACTTAATACAACCCGTTTCGGAACTGATACGATAAGAATTGTGGGCTCTGAATTCACATTTTGCAGATTGGGATCCCAATACTCAAAGGAGGAGAAAAACCTTGCGTACTAATCATCAATGGCGCCTCACCAACAACAATCCCCACTCCCACCTCACGTGCTAATCTTCCCGTTGCCCCTCCAAGGTCACGTAAACTCCATGCTCAAACTCGCCGAGCTCCTCTCCCTCGCCGCCGTCCACGTCACCTTCCTCCTCTCCGACTTCAGTCACCGCCGCCTCCTCCGCCAGACCGACACCTACTCGCGGTTCTCCCAGTACCCCGGGTTCCGATTCGAGACCATATCCGACGGACTCCCCGACGACCACCCACGCGTCGGCGAGAGGAGCATGGACATCATTCCGTCGATAAAGAACGTGACGGCGCCGCTGTTTAAGGAGATGATGGTGGCCACCGATTGCCTGAGGTCTGAACATAGGCAGCCGGTGACGTGTATCATAGCCGATGGGGTTTTGAGTTTCGCCGGCGATTTCGCACTGGAAAAGGGGATTCAGCTTGTTTATTTCCGTACGATTAGTGCTTGTGCTTTCTGGGCTTATTTCTGTCTTCAGGAAATCATTGAAGCTGGTGAAGTTCCTCTCAAAGGTACTACTACTCCCTGATTTTGGGGCTATAGAAATTTTCCATTCTAGTAATATTTTGAAAGAGAACGGAATGGGTTGGTTCGATGCTCTTTGAGACTCATCGGCTTGCTCCATCCTAAGGGTTTATGTTTGATTTTCTTAGCTAATAACTCTTGGGGCCAATTCACTACCACATGTAAGCTTATGAGGGTGAAATCGCGGTGGAAGAAATGGTAGGAAAACGGAATTCGCACGAACTCATTAATTTTTATCTTAATTCCCACAGGGAATGGAATGGACTTATTGGTAAAGAGTGTACCCGGAATGGAAGGATTTCTCCGGCGCCGTGACTTGCCTGGATTATGTCGGGTCGACGAAGTATCCGACCCAATTTTCCAAATAGTAAAAACCGAGACTGGACAAACCCCTCGAGCCCACGCCGTAATTCTCAACACCTTCGAAAACTTGGAAGGACCGGTTCTCTCTCATATCCGGACCCGAATGCCCAATCTCTTCACAATCGGACCCCTCCATGCGCTGAAATCCCGAATCTCAGAGGAAAAAACCTCCACCACATCGCCGTTGACGACGGCTTCTGGCAGTTTCTGGGAAGAAGATCGATCCTGCATAGAGTGGCTCGATAAAAAGCCCCCAAAATCAGTTATCTATGTGAGCTTCGGAAGCATTGCAGTATTGTCCAGAGACCAATTCATGGAGTTTTGGCATGGGTTGGTAAATAGCGGGCAACACTTTTTATGGGTTATGAGGCCGGACTCCATCGCCGGAAAAGATGGGGAGAGTCAGATTCCGGTGGAGATTTTGGAGGGTACTAAGGAAAGGGGTTACTTGGTTGAGTGGGCTCCACAGGAAGAGGTCCTGAACCATTGCGCTATTGGTGGGTTTTTAACACATAGCGGGTGGAACTCGACTTTGGAGAGTATAGTTGCGGGAGTGCCGATGATTTGTTGGCCCTACTTTGCTGATCAAACGACTAATAGTAGATTTGTGAGCGAAGTATGGAACATCGGACTTGATATGAAAGATAGTTGTGATCGAGTTGTAATCGAGAAGATGGTGAGAGATCTGATGGTTGTGAGGAAAGACGAGTTCATCCGATCGGCAGATCGGATGGCCATGATGGCTAGAGATGCTGTGAGCAAAGGTGGGTCGTCGTATAACAACATGGACCGTCTGATTGAGTACATCAGATCCATGGTTTCGTGAGCATTACACATAAAAGCTTTGGGAGTGGCCTTAACTATAATTACTGATGGGTTATTGAAGATTTCATGAGGGAATCAACATTGTGCCCATGTTTGCCTATTTTTCAAGAATCAACAATGAAAATTGATTGTCGATTTTAAGTGTGTCTTCATAACCATGTTCCACAAACATTCTATTATCCTGTGGCACCTGATACATTTTCAATTCATTGGGTACTGTTTGGACGTACAAAAAAAATCTACCCTGCAGAGGTAGAAGAAAGGACTTCGATGATGCACTGGGGATTTGGACTCCTGAGGGTCTAACCCATGCTTGCTTCTGTTCCTTATTTTCGTTTCGACGATCTGTTTTTCGTTTTAATGTCGTCTTGAACGTTTCCGAAATCACAAAAAAGAGAAGAAGAAAGACTTCCAAGGTGATTTCTGGTCAATAGAAAACCCAAAAAACTATCGCGCAAATGAAATTACGTACCTAAGGATAGATTGAACAAAGGTCTATGTTCGTTTACCTACGATACATCAAATATCGAATGCATTTAGCTGTAATACGTCCATATGGATCCTCCGTCTTTATTTTGTTTCATTCCTTCCAAACCAATTGTGTGTTCAATCGGTGTCCAATGACCTTATGTCCTCGATCAAACAGTCCAGATTAATGTACGATGAGCCACCTTCGCTAACGGCATTTTTCGCCAGTTTCGCAATTTGATCTGCGGATTGTGTAAACTCCTCTCTCCTGGTATCCATCAGCTCTTTTATCATCTTCTGGATTATGACTCGATCGCAAATGTCCTTCATGTCCAATCCAATTTTCCATACCTCGGCAATTAATCTGCTAATGCACTGTTGGTCTCCATAATAGGGCCAACAAATCATCGGAACTCCCGCAACAATACTCTCTAGAGTTGAATTCCATCCACAGTGAGTCAGAAACCCACCAACAGCTTTGTGATCCAGGACATCCTCCTGTGGAGCCCATGCAACTATGTACCCCTTTCCACTCGAATCATCAAAGAGCTCCGGCGGAATTTGATTTTTCCATTCTTTGTCAGCTACGTTGGGAAGTGCCCACAAGAATCGTTTTCCACTATTTTTTAGACCGTGCCACAACTCTATGATCTGGTCATTTGACATCACTACAATGCTTCCGAAGCTTACATAAATCACAGATCTCAACAGTTGTGCGTCAAGCCACGCTATGCAACCCATATCTTCTTTCTTTAAATTGTTTGGAGGGATCATTGATGTGGGTCTTGTCTTCAGGTGCCTATGGAGTGGTCCGACCGTATAAATACCCGGACATAGGGAGCGCATTTGAGCAAGCGCAGGCCCTTCTAGCTCTTCAAATGTGTTGAGTATCATACGTGTTCGGTGGGCCTGAGACACTCCGTTAATTAAAAATTGGGCGTTCTTGTCCGACAAGTCTCCAACACGTAAAAAACTCGATAGATCACGACGTCGGAGCAAACCTTCGAGACCCGGAACGTTTGCGATGGGCACATCCAAATCGTCTCCTGCCATGCATTCGCAGGTTGCACAAATATGATAAGAACACAAGAACACGACAAAATTTAAATTCAAAACAGCTCATTTCCTTGGTAAAAACACATACATATAAAAGAAAGTAAGTGGAAATTTTAAACTCCGTAGTAGATTGGTAGAAACACACATACTCCTACTAATGTTTTGCTAGTTTTGCGTAAAAAAGTAAACTATTATTTTAAATAGATTGATTTGTCTTCACCAGAAGAATTTAAAAAATAAAATATTACTGTATTATCTCCATCCCATTTTTTTTTTGTCATTTTCTAATATTCATGTCAATTTTCAATCGCTTGTGTCTTCTGATATGAATCTTCAAAAATATACACAATGAATCTTGTTTAATACTTCCTCTGTGTCCCACTTTGTTGTGCCCCTATTTCTTTTTGGGATGTTCCAAAATGATGTGCGTGTTTCAAAACTTTTCAATTTCGGATGTCCGTATTGCCATTTTATCCTTCATTTCTCCCTCCCAAATTTAAATTTTGAACTTGATTTGAAAGAAAAGTGGAGCAAATTAGATTTGTCTTCATTCTCTTAATGACACGACAAGCAAAGTTGACAAAATTAAAAGGTATAAATTACGGAGTATAAAGGAGTAAAATGAAAAAATTGACACATAGTCAATATAATTATGATCTTTTCTTAAATTATGAGAAAATCAAAATAGGTGCATCAAATTGGGACGGAGGGAGTAATTCATGATATAAAGCTTTCAAAAGTATGAGAAATATTATAGATTGAGACATATAAGCGTTTAAAGAACGACACAAAAATTGAAAATGGACAAACCAAATGATTTTGGAATAAAGAAAGAAATAATCTAAAATAGACTAATTTTGGCTTTATTAAAAAATAATTTTGAATATATGATTTTACTTGGTAGATTACTCTCGTTGGGACAACCAATAATCTGCAAAAAATTGGGGCAAAATTAGGAAATGCAAAAATAATTTGAATAAAGACAAAAATAATCCTTCAAGATTACACTTCTTTATTCCTCTTTTTGGAATAAAGAAAGAAGTAATCTAAAATAGACTGATTTTGGCTTTTTTAAAAAATAATTTTGAATATATTATTTTACTTCGTAGATTACTCCCGTTGGGACAATGAATAATTTGCAAAAAAATTCAAGAAAAATTAGGAAATGCAAAAATATTTTGAATAAAGATAAAAATAATCCTTCAGATTATGTATTTGCGCTAACTATGTATACCAATTTTGGATTGTATCTTCAAATTCTGTTGCAGATTTTAGATTTTAAATTTAAATAGAAGCAAATAAATATGTTTATCATAACTGTGAAATTATGATTAAGTTGCAGTAAAAATTGATACTCTTTACTATTAAAGTTAAAAAATCAACTTTTACAAAACTAGAAATCTGAAATAGGATCCAAAAAGCACCAGAACCTATCCAAACTGAACTTCAGGATTTTGAGAAATTTTTTTCCGTTTTGAAAATTTCAAAATATGTCGATTCTGAGAATTTGTTATTTGAATTATTGATAAGCACTCCGAATTGATTTTGAAAACTTAGAATCTTCAAATTTGAAGGGAAAAAAAAAGGGATTTTCCGTTGGTACGCAAAAGCCAAAACAGGCCTAAATAAATTATCCCCATGACACAATTTAAGAACAACTTAATCATGATACTAGACAAAAATAATAGAAAAGACTGCTTTCTTGTAAAATTATAAGTGTGATGCTTTAGAGAATGAGGGTGGATTTGGCTTTAAAAGTCAAATAGTAATTTATTTATTTTGTCTTTATTTAAAAAAAAATTCGCATTTGTTAGTTTTGAGTCAAACTTTTGTACTTATTGATTTTTCTCGATGAGAGAAATTGAAAAACTATAAAATTGAAGAAATCAAATAGGCATCCTCTTTACTAGACTTATTTAAGTGTTAGGTTTTAAATACTTATATTCTCATTCTCAAATTGTCATTTTATCCTATTAATATCCCTATCTATATACGGAGTATTTATAGTGTGTATATATATATATATATATACACATATATACACACACATATACATATATACATATATATACACATACACACACAAGTTTCCAATCCCACAAATATAGGGATTATGCAATCACCATCCAAAAACTCTAATTTACTCCAACTGGACCAAAATAATGGTAGGGGCAGTTTACTCATCATCGCTGTAATTTCAATATTAGTTTGAGCCTATACTTCAAATCGAAGGAAGGATGTCTCGATGAAATTTTGATTGGAACTCATAATTTTTTTAAAAAAGATTAAAATAAGTTTTAAAAAAAAGTTGTCTTTTTTATTTATTTTTGTCTTTATTCAAAAAATTAGTACGACTTTCGATCAAATTTTTTATATTTTTCCGATTTCTCTCGTCTAAAAGAATCAATAAGTCACAAAAAGTTTGAAACAAAACAAACAAATACAAAAAAAATCAAATAAAGATAAAAAACAACTTACTTATGCTATGCTTGGTTTGGTTTTTGAATTTTTTTTTTGAAAAATAGTAGGGGTAATAAATGGAGAGAGATAGAGAGAGAAATATTGAAAGTAAAAAAAATCTATGGGGTATTAAAATTTTTTTTTTAAATTGTAAAGAGAATAAAACAGTAATTTTTTAATCTAAACCCATGAAAAGGAATCTCCCCTGCTTCAATCCAAAACTAAAAACACGTGCAAAATTATAGTCCTACCCAGAAAAGGAATCTCCCCTGCTTCAATGAGTTTAGGGACACAAAGAACTGTCCAAAAATCAGAGGGGCACGCGTTGTAGTTACACATGATCGGGATACCAGCCTCACCAGCCACATCCACAGCAAAACTCGCCATCATCGAATCCGCTATGATGCACGCGATCGACGATTTTCCGGCGACGTGATCAGAGTCCTCCTCGGCCTTTTGCCAGTCGGATGATGATGATGATATCAAAACATCTTTGAAACGCGGTTTCGCTACTTCCAAAAAGGAGGAGCCGAACTCCATTGTTTTTTCAAGGGAACCTTGGCTATCTCGTACGGGAAGCCCGTCGCGGAGGTTTTGGAATCGGAACCCGGAATACCGGTCAAAGCGAGACCGGACGGCAGTGTCGTTAAGGAGGTGGCGGTGGGTTTGGTCGGCTACAAGGAAGGTGATGTGGAGGCCGCCGCGGCAGCAGAGAAGCTCTGCTAGATTGAGTAGGAAATGGATGTGGCTGTGGGCTGGGAAGGGGAAGAGGAGTACATTGGGAGGGAGTTTTTCCACCGTAGAATCCATCGGTAGTACTCAGTAGTTTTTATATTTTAGCTTTTTTTTTTTTAAACAGCGCAGTAGTTTTTGTTATGAAAGATGAAATGTGTGAAGTGATCAGAAAATCGCAAGTGGAGGCCTACTTTATATACTCTTGTGCACATAGGCTGGAGATCTCCGTAAGCCCCATTCTCCTCCCCCAAGTCCTCTAAGATAGTGTAGATTAAGATTAACGAATGAGAAAAAAAAGTGATTAGAAAATCTTATTTGTGGACCATCCCGTAAATAAAACTTTATGGAGGCCAATTGCACTAATCCAAAATATTTTTGGACGGTCCATATTGAAAAAATCAATTGTGACCAGTAACAATTAATGTGTGTAGTGTATGTGAAGTCTCCCCCTATTGTGAGTGTGAGTGTGTGATTGGGTATGTATTGTCGTGATGGAATGATTGAAAATATATACCGTCGGCAAGTTAATTAATTGGAGGAATTTTTGATAGGTCTACCATAACATGTTTCTAACCCACTTAGTCCACTTCTAAAGTTCCTAACACCTCTACTTCACTAATAATTCCAATGACAAAAATATATAACCACCACCACCACCACAATGACCACCACCACGCCGCTATCACCACCACCACTCCACCATCACAACCACCATGTCCCCCCCCCCCCCCCCCCCCCCCCCCCCCCCCCCTAACCACGCCCCCTCTACCACCACCACCACTACCACTCAACCACCGGCCACCACCGCCACCGCCACCACCACCATGCTGCCGTCGACGCCGCCACTTTCACCCACCACCACCTTCACCACCACGCTGTCGCAGCCACCACCGCCACCACAACACTGCCACCTCCACACAATTACCATCACAACCACCACCACCACCGTCACCGACACCATCACCACCACACCGCCACCACCACCACTACTGCCACCACAACCACCACCGCCACCACAACCACCACCCTTCCACCATCACCAACACCACCACCATGCCGCCGCCATTACTCCACCACCACCACCACTTCTTTGGTAATTCACCTTCGTTTTGGATCACGATTGCTTGGGCCTAACTCCGGACCATCACCGCAATCGTCGGGAAATTGGAGCCGAAAGACTCTGTTTTGAAACAAGAGCATAAACGACAATTTACAGTCTAAATTCTCATTGGTGTCAGTGTTCATTTAATAATTTGTAGTTTAAATTTGTGTGTAGATTGCAAATTTATACTTTTAGAGCAAAGTTTAGAAAAGTGCCTTTATTTGCAGTCTAAAAATGCAAATTTACAGTCTAAATTTTTTCTGACGTTGGTGTTCATTAAACAAATTTGTAGTCTAAAAGTGCAAATTTACAGTCTAAATTCTCATTGGCATTAGTGTTTATTAAATAATTTACAGTTTAAATTCTCATTGACGTTGATGTTCATTCAATAATTCGCAGTCTAAACCCTAAATGCCTTAAGTAAACCCAAAGCGACTATCCTACTTAAAATAGTAATAAAACAATATTAATTTTTTATTTAAAAATAATAATTCTCTTGACATTAGTCAAAAGTTCAAATTTGCAGTTTAAATTTGCCTAAATGTGCAGTTTATATTCTCCTTGGTGTTAATGTTTATTTAACAATTTGCAGTCCAAATTTATAGAAGTGCCTAAATTTGCAATCTAAATTTACGAAGTGTTGAAACCCTAAATACTAAACCCTAAACCTGAAGTGCGTAAACCCTAAACTATCTAAAATGTCTAAATTTGCAGTCTAAATTCTCCTTGGCCTGCAGTCTAAATTAAAAAAGTGCCCAAATTTGTGGTCTCAATTCTTCTTATTGGTGGTGTTCATTTAATAATTCGCAGTCTAAACCATTAGTGTTTAAAACACAAAACGCCTAAACCATAAAGTGCCTAAATTTGCGGTCTAAATTCTCGTTGACGTTTGCATTTACTTAACAATTCTCAGTCTAAATTTACAGAATTTCTAAATTTGTAGTCTAAGGCCCCGTTCCACAACGCTTCTTAAAAAATAAGTACTTATTTTACAACTTCTCATTCAAAAATAATAAGGATCATTCCACAAAATTCAAATCCAAAACTTCCTTTCACATTTTCAAACTCAAAAATAATATAAATGAAAAAAAAAATCAAATTTTTTGCAATGTATTAAAGATCTCAATGAGATCTATCAAACAAGATCCATAGTGATAAGAAAATTATTTGCATAAACACATGATTTTTGAGCTTGAAGTTGCCTTATACAAAAAATAAGACTGTTGTTATGATAATGGGCGCCGGCGGAGGGAAATCGCACCGGCGGCCGCGCCGGGCAGTCTCCGGCCACCAGACGGCCGATCCGAGCCGTCCAAAAATTCTAAAAAAAAAAAAAACCGAGGGGGCCTACGCGGGAATCAATGGCATCCGAGGTGTGTAGGGTGCTTGATCCGAGCACCCCTTTTCCGTGTATATTTGAATCATCATATATACACAGAAAAGGGGTGCTCGGATCAAGCGCCCTACACACCTCGGATGCCGTTGATTCTCGCGTAAGCCCGCTCAGTTTTTTTTTATAGAATTTTTGGACGGCTCGGATCGGCTGTCCGGTGGCCTGAGACTGCCCCGCGTGGCCACCGGTGCGATTTCACTAGCGGCACCCATTGGTACCTATATAAATTCTTCCAAATAAGTGGAAATCTTCTTATTTTTCTGGAACAGGGGTTCTTATTCAACAAAAAATAAGAACTTATTCCATTTCTGGAACACAGCCTAAAACATACCTATATATTCTCTTGTAAAAATCAAGAACCAATGTGAAAAGTGACTTTAGTCTAAATTCTCCTCACCGTCGGTGGGAAATAGTGGGAAACGGATGAAGCTGGAGTCTGGTCGTCCTGGTCAAGCTTGACGTGAGCAGGCAGTGGCGAGAGGCAAAAGGCATCATTGTCTTGTTAAAATAAAAGATGGACTTTAGTTTAGAGTCTTTAGACCATATGAGACAAGGGTATAACCGGACACGACACTTTACTGAAAATATAGGTGGAATGAGGGCCATGATCAAACTCTTATAATGGATCTTACTCTAATTTATTATTAATTAATTCACCCAAATCAATCATTCATTTCGTGCATGATTTTTTAATGTTTGTTTTGGCTGTCGGCTGAGATTATGATTTTTTAATTAATTTACCCAAAACAATCATGCAAGACAGAATTGGCTCATCATAATATATAAATATAATAAAAATGAGTTTTCATTAATTCCTTCTTTACTTTTTGGATGTTTGGACAGAAACACAACCCATTCATGAATCCAACGTCCCAATCTCTCTCTCTCTCTCTCTCTCTCTCTCTCTCTCCACATTTGATTGTTGAGGGGGAAAACCAAAAAATAAAACATCCACACACACAGAGGAAAACCAGGACGGGAATAGGAGTTGAATTGGTCCTAAAAATTCCCCCTCCCACTTAAGTTTTTTAAAAAACAAGTATTTATTTGTAATTTTTAAATTTAGAAATAATATATTTATAAAAATAATTCTTTAATTTTTTTTACATTGTTCAAAAGATTTCATCAAGATTTATTAAACGAGATTCATATTGCACAAAAAATTATTCCAATCAGCCTATTATTTTTAAGCTTGAAAATTATAAATAAGTACTTATTTTTTTAAAAAGACTAAGTGGAACGATGTTAGTTCAAGAAGTAGTTTAAAGCAAATGAGAGTAGGAGAAAAAATGGAAAAAACTGAAATATCATCTTTGTAAATTATTTAAAGTACTCGAAATTGCGTAGATAACTAAGAATTGGTTTTCACTTATAGAAATATAGGAAAATTTAGGAATTAATTGAACCGTAGAACCACGATTCATTGAATGAAGCATTATATATTTATATACCATGTACATTTGGTGTATCAAAATTATAGGAATAAGTTAATTTTTTTTTTTTTTTGTATAACGTCACTGGACTTCAACAAGTAAAACTAGGAAAAGTCCTTAATCAAAATAGAATTAAGAGCGGGCGGAATACGACCCGTAAAATGGAAAATTTAATTATAGGAATAAGATGTGATATATAGAAGTTTATGCTAAATAATTTTGATAGTAAATGAATACTTAATAGGACGGTGGATTGAATAGATTATTAATTTAGAAAATTAGTTGAATGTATATAATTCTCAAGTATACTTGGTATATCTAAATTAAATGAGATCTATAAATATATGGTTCGGATCGGTTTGAAACCGAAACCATTAACGTTAATCTCCAGACCAAACCATTTAACGGGATTTTTAATTTTTTCAAACCGGAACCAAGCCATCTTACTAAAAAACCAAACCAAATCATTCGGTTTGGATTGGGGATTGGTTTCACGGTATGACAAATTTTTTGCTCACCACTAATTAACCGATAAAATTGGATAACCAAGACGTACAAGTTTTGAAATTCATTCCACGTAACACCAAAAGCTACTGGGGGACTTTCGTCATCTGAAATTGACATCTGTCCCAATATACAAAATATAATGGAAATGAGCTTTTATTCCTTCTTTACTTTTCCGATGTAGGAGTTGGATGTTTTGGACATTACTTCTCGAGTGAATAGCTCATTCAAACACGACGGCTAAATAAGTCACTTTGGCTTATTTTTTTGTTTTTATTCAATTTTTTTTGTATCAATTGGCTTATTGTCAATTTTTTAGGAATTATTGCATCCTCAAGAATAGAGGAATCTAAAAAGTAAAAAATTTTAATCAAAATCCAATTTTTTTGAATAAAGACGAAAAAATTGGTTTATTGACTTATTTTTGTCTTTATTCAAAAAAATTTAATTTCGGTCAAAATTTTTTACTTTTTAAATTCCTCTTATTGTGAGGATGCAATAATCTCAAAAAATTGACAATAAGCCAAGTGATACAAAAAAATTAAATAAGGACAAAAAATAAGCCAAAGTGGCTTATTTAGTCGAACGGGACAATCACTAATGCATGGGCTCGATTAAGCCATATATTTCACCTTTCTAGCAAAACGCCTCCGGCCCAAAATACCGCTAGCTCGGCTCCGACGGTTCGGATGAGGTCGTGAGCTTGGATATATATACACACACTCCATCAATTCCCATTTAAGCTCATTAATTAACCAAAAAAGAAAAAAAAGGACAAAGCAAGGGGGAAGGCATTTTAGAGCAAAATGAATAGACTGAGAGCCTCTTCTTCTTCAGTGTGGGATTACTCAATACTCACATCATAAGCAAAAGAAATGCTCCCCGACAAAAATATGCAAGCCGAGCTCTAGCCTCATTTTTGCATTGATCGAGCCCTTCTCGGTTGAATGAGGTTGTTGGCCGATTTCATTGCTTTGATCCAACGTTCGGGCGATCATCCGAACAATTTGACTGAACCCACATTTAGGAGGTTCAAAATGTTACTTATAAGTTAGGAGGTTCAAATAAAAATAAAAAAAAGATCAAGCAAGTTAAATTACCAAAGAATAGATTGAACAATTAAAGGTCAATGTTCATTTACGAACGATATATCAAACACTGAACGTGTTTAACTGTAATACATAATTCTTCATATGTACGATATCTTCCATCTTTGTTGTTACACCTCCACCCGTGTTGGACGAAGATATTACAAGAAAATTTCTTTTGTTTCATTCCTTCTGAATTGATTATGCGTTCAATAGGTGTCCAACAACCTTATATCCTTGATCAAATGGTCCAGATTAACGTACGATGACCCACCATTACTAATAGATTTTTTAGCCAGTTTTGCCATTTCATTTGCCGATCGCGTAAACTCCTCTCTCTTGGTATCCATCAGCTCTCTTATCATCTTCTCAATTATAACTCGATCACATGTGTCTTCCACGTCCAACCCAATTTTCCATACCTCGGCAATCAATCGGCTAACGCAATGTTGGTCCGCAAAACTGGGCCAACCCAGCATTGGAACTCCCGCAACGATATTCTCCAGTTGCTGAACTCCATCCGCAGTAAGTCAGAAACCCACCAACGGCTCTATGAGCCAGGACCTCCACCTGTGGAGCCCATGCAACTATTGATGTAGGACAAAAATTTAGAGTTTTTGTATTTTATTTTTATTGTTTTAGAATAAGATTTTGGCTAGGAATATTTCCGTTTACGTTAGAATTATTAACTTTCTGTATGTGGTTTAATTTTGATTTCTACCTTTATTAGGATTCTTGGTCTACAAGAATTAGGATTTTATTTTAATTAATTAGGAAATATCTTTTATTTAATGCCGCTTGTTTTGGCATGATTTATTATTTCTTTTACAGTAAGATTTCTAGGGTTAGGGTCTTATAAAAAGGGCTGTAACCTATTCAATTATTTAACTTTTTTAAGCTTTTTGATTAATAATATTGCAGAGATTTTCTCTTTCATTCTTGTGCGCAAGAATTGCTCGTTGCGATGGGTTGTTTATCTCGTTTGGATTAGTACGCTAACTAATCTCTTGTGAATTCCGCCGCGTCAAGTGGTATCAAAGCAAGGTTTTGCCTGGTTCGATGGCACCGAGCAAAGTTGAAGACACACCCATTGACGTTTGTCGTGGTGAAGGATTTAACAGGACTCGCACCAAGGGATTTGCCCATGGTCAACCTGTTAAACGCAAAGTTGATAGGAACCGCGTTGAGGGATTTGCCCACAACCAACCTATTAACCAAAACGTCTCCAGAGAATATTCTTATTATCACTACGATAGTAGGAATAAATTTGAAGGCGAGCTATTCAAAAACCGTGATGATTATCAGTCGACAAAGCGACAACAAAATTTCAGGTATTACGATAGTTTGCCTAAATTTAGTGGTCTTCAATTTTTTGAAGATCATTTGGATTGGATTCTAGACATCGAAGATTCCTTCGAGTATGCAAAAATTCCACCAGAACAAATGTGGAGGTATTTGTTAGTGAAGCTTACGGGTCCAGCGCTACGATGGTGGCTAGATCTGCAATATCTAAGAGATCGATTGGGTAAGTATCGAATTTATGCATGGTACAGAATTAAAAAATGTATGATGGAGAAATTTTTACCAAGGAATTATAAGCAATTGTTGGAGGAAAAATATAGGCCAAAACAGTATCATGCAGAACAAATTATTGTAGAAGCCGTGGGAGAAGTCAAAATTGAAGTTGAAGATCAAGGCGAAATTGACATCAATGCTTGTGTGCAAGAGGATACAGAAATTGTTTCCAATGTGGTTGCAAAGGAACAAAAGAATATTCCTTTGGAGGTGGTTGATACTAATATTAGTGTCAATGAGGAGATTTTGGTTAGCGACATTGGCGCTCCAGTTGAACTTCACAACATCAAGATGAATAGTTGTTATAAAGAGGCCCTTAAAGTTGCTACAGTTGATAGGGTAGAGGACGACACAGATAAACCGAAGGAAGGAAAAAGCGTTGTTTTCACTGTGAATACTACGAGTACGGTGGACGAATACTCCTTGGAGCCCATTCAATTACCAAAAATTGGAGTATATGTGCCACAAGAAAAGAACACTTTTACGGCTGGTAGTAATTTCTAGACATAAAGGTTGCTAACAATACGGTTGAAGATGAATTGGTAGAATTGCACCATGCAACACCAATTGTGAAGAAACTATTTCCAACTGCCCTTGAGAGTACGGGGCCAATTCTTGAGGGGTCAAGCAATTTTGAGATGGAACAAAATCAAGAGAACTTGCAACATCAACTTAAGGTTCACTTTGTTGATTTTCTTGGGGTGGAGCGCTTTGAATTAATTGTTAATGCCCGTTTAGTAAATTATATCAATGAGTTGAAGCATGAGGAGAAAAAATCATTGCATAAACACTCTTTTTTGAATGATTTTTGGAAGACGAGCGAGAGGTTGAAGTATTCCAAATATCTGTTTCTTTGGCATGGAAGATGACAGATTCCCAATGAGAACTCGAGGTCGAGTTCTTTTGAAGAAAAGGAGACTGATGTAGAACAAAAATTTAGAGTTTTTGTATTTTATTTTTATTGTTTTAGAATAAGATTTTGGCTAGGAATATTTCCATTTAGGTTAGAATTATTAACTTTCTGTATTCGATTTGATTTTGATTTCTACCTTTATTAGGATTCTTGGTCTACAAGAATTAGGATTTTATTTTAATTAATTAGGAAATATCTTTTATTTAATGCCGCTTGTTTTGGCATGATTTATTATTTCTTTTACAGTAGGATTTTTAGGGTTAGGGTCTTATAAAAAGGGCTGTAACCTATTCAATTATTTAACTTTTTTAAGCTTTTTGATTAATAATATTGCAGAGATTTTCTCTTTCATTCTTGTGCGCAAGAATTGCTTGTTGCAACGGATTGTTTATCTTGTTTGGATTAGTGCGCTAACTAATCTTTCGTGAATTCCGCCGCGTCAACTATGTACCCCTTTCCCCTCGATTTCTCAAGGAGCTCAGGCGGAATTTGACTTTTTCATTCTTTCTTAGCTACTTTTGGAATCGCCCACAGGAATTGCCTTCCTCTATTTTTCAGTCCATGCCACAACTCCATTAGCTCGTTATGTGGCTTCAATTCGATGCTTCCAAAGCTTATATAAATCACAAATCTCAACGGTTGTGCGCCCAGCCACGTGATGCAACTCGCATCTTGTTTATTTACACATTTTGAAGGGATCATAGAAGCGAGTCTAGTCTTCAAGTGTTCAGGGAATGGTCCGATTGCATAAACATTCAGACATTGAGAGCGTATTTAACAAATTGCTGGTCCTTCTACCTTTTCAAATGTATGAAGTATCAATTCGTGCCTGGTGGGCTTGTGTCACTGCATTCATGATACATTTGAAAATCTCGTCTGACAAGTCGTCAATACGTAAAAAACTTGAGAGGTCGTGACGTCGGAGCAAACCTTCAAGACCCGGAACGTTTTTTATGTGGACGTCCAGATCGTCTCCTACCATGTACGCATTCGCAGTTTGCACAAATATGATACATGTTCAATTCATTGGGTACTGTTTGGACATACCCAAAAATCTACCCTGTAGAGGTAGAAGAAGAAAGGAATTCGACGATGCACTGTCGGGTTTGGATTCCTGAGAGGGTCTAACCCATGTTTGCTTTCGTTCCGAAACACAAAAAAGAGAAGAAGAAAGACATCCAAGGTGATTTCTGGTCAATAAAAACCAAAAATACCATCGAGCAAATTACAATTACTAAAGGATAGATTGAACAAAGGTCGATGTTCATTTACCTACGATATATCGAGCACCGAATGCATTTAGCTGTAATAAGTCCATATGGATCCTCTGTCTTTATTGTTGTACCTCCAATTGTGTGTTCAATCAGTGTCCAATGACCTTATATCCTCGATCAAACGGTTCAGATTGATGTACGATGACCCACCTTTACTAACGGCCTTTTTAGCCAGTTTCGCGATTTGATTTGTTGATTGCGTAAACTCTTCTCTCCTGATATCCATAAGCTCTTTTACCATCTTCTCGATTATGACGCGATCGCAAGTGTCCTTCATGTCCAACCCAATTTTCCATACCTCGGCAATTAATCTGCTAATGCACTGTTGGTCTCCAAAACAGGGCCAACAAATCATCGGAACTCCCGCAACAATACTCTCTAGAGTTGAATTCCATCCACAGTGAGTTAGAAACCCACCAACGGCTTTGTGATTCAGGACATCCCCTTGTGGGGCCCATGCAACAATGTACCCCTTTCGACTCGAATCCTTAAGGAGCTTCAGTGGAATTTGATTTTTCCATTCTTTGTCAGCTACGTTTGGAAGTGCCCATAAGAATCGTTTTCCACTATTTTTTAGGCCGTGCCACAACTCCATGATCTGATCATTCGACATCACTACAATGCTTCCGAAACTTACATAAATAACAGATCTCAACGGTTGTGTGTCAAGCCATGCCATACAACCCGTATCTTCTTTCTCTAAATTGTTCGGAAGGATCATTGAAGTGAGTCCAGTCTTCAGGTGCTCATGGAGTGGGCCGACCGTATAAATACCCGCACATTGGGAGTGCATTTGAGCAAGCGCGGGCCCTTCTAGCTCTTCAAATGTGTTGAGTATCATACGTGCCCGGTGGGCTTGAGACGCTCCATTGATAATAAATTGGGCGTTCTTATCCGACAAGTCTCCAACACGTAAAAAACTTGAGAGATCACGACGTCGGAGCAAACCTTCGAGACCCGGAACGTTTGCGATGGGCACATCCAAATCGCCTCCTACCATGCATTCGCAGGTTGCACAAATATGATAATTAAGAACATGATCAACACGACAAATTTTAAATTCAACAGCTCATTTCCTTGGTAAAAACACATATAAAAGAAAGCAAGTAGAAGTTTTATAGTGGATTGGTAAAAACACACATACGAATGATTTGCTAGTTTTGCGTCAATGTTGAATGGATTAAAATGTAGATTATTATTTTAAAATGGATTAATTTGTCTCGATCAGAAGAATCTAAAAAATAAAATATTAGTCTTTCTATCCCATTTTGTTTCTCTTTTTTGATATTTAAATCAGTTTTCAATCGCTTGTATCTTTTAATATGAATCCTAAAAAATATGCAATATAAATTTTGTTAAATAATTCTCAATTAAGTCTTTAATACAAAGCTTTCAATAAGCACGAGAAGCTACCCAAACTGAACTTTAGGATTTTTAGAAATTTTATTCCTTTTTCTAACTTTTCAAAATTTGACGATTGCGAGAATATGTTATCTAGGATTATTAATAAGCACTCCGAATTGATTTTGAAAAGTTAGAATCTTAAAATTTGAAGGGAAAAAAAAAGGTTTCTTGATCGTACGCAAAAGCCAAAACAAGCCTAAATAAATTACCTCCATGACACAATTTAAGAACAACTTAATCATGACACTAGAGAAAAAAGAATAGAAAATGCTGCGTTCTTGTCAAATTATAAATGCGATGCTTTAGAGGTTAAGGGTGGATTTTGCTTTAAAAGTTAAACAGTAATTTTTTTTGGTCTTTATTTAAAAAAATTTGCATTTGTTAATTTTGCATTAAACTTTTGTGACTTATTGATTCGTCTTGATGAGACGAATCGGAAAAATAAAATTCTTTGATTGAAACTCATAATTTTTTTTTCAAAAAGACAAAAATAAGTATAAAAAAAAGAGTAATCTTTCGTCAAGACGAATTAACAAAAATTTAACGTAAAACAATAAAAAAAGAAAAAAAGAAGTCACTTATAATTTTTCAACCTAAACCCATGAAAAGGAATCTCCCCTGCTTCAATCCAAAACTAAAAACACATGTACAAAATTATAGTCCTACCTTGAAAAGGAATCTCCCCTGCTTCAATGAGTTTAGGGACACAAAGAACTGCCCATAAATCAGAAGGGCAAGCATTGTGGTAACACATGATCGGGATACCAACCTCACCAGCCACATCCACAGAAAAACTCGCCATCATCGAATCCGCTATGATGCACGCGATCGACGATTTTCCGGCAACGTGATCAGAGTCCTCCTCGGCCTTTTGCCAGTCGGATGATGATGATGATGATGATAATGATATCAAAACATCTTTGAAACGCGGTTTCGCTACTTCCAAAAAGGAGTAGCCAAACTCCGTCCTTTTACGAAGGGTCGAACGTTGGCCGTCGTCTCCGGGAAGCCCGTCGCGGAGGTTTTGGAATCGGAACCCGGAGTACCGGTCGAAGCGAGACCGGACGGCGGTGTCGTTGAGGAGGTGGCGGTGGGTTTGGTCGGCTACGAGGAAGGTGACGCGGAGGCCGCCGCGGCAGCAGAGAAGCTCTGCTAGATTGAGTAGGAAATGGACGTGGCTGTGGGCTGGGAAGGGGAAGAGGAGTACATGGGAAGGGAGTTTTTCCACCGTAGAATCCATCGGTAGTACAGTTTTTGTTACGTATGAAAGTTGAAATGTGTGAAGTGATTCAAGTGAATTCAAGGATGGCTGCGGATCAAAAAAAAATAATTCAAGAGTGGCTCCTACCTTTATCTCGGGTTAAAAAAAATGCACTAAATGTTTTTAATTTTTAAAAAAAATAGGTTTTTTTTTTTTCAATATTGTCGGCGCTGAGTTACTCATACAAAGATAAAATTTGAAAGTCCAACTAAATTTGTCCAACAATACAAAATAAACTCAGCCTCAAAAAGTTTTGACTATTTGAGAACCTAAAACTTAAAGTGGCGTAAAAATACACAAAAATAACAGGTGGAGTTTTGTGATAATTTAGTTTTAATCTTAAAAATTTGTCGCGAAACAAAGGATCAAACCAAAACACACACACACACACACAAACAAAGAGACAAAGGATTTACGTGGTTCCCTATGACTTAGGTATGTTCACAGGGGACAGCCGGATTATATTTAGGCAGAGGAGGATTACAAATCACTCTACTCACACTCTCACAAACTGATGCAAACAGAAAACAAAACCAGGTACGTCTCTGATTTCCCACTCAAATACAAATGTTATGGCAGGAGCTCAATTTATAGGCAAAACCTTCTCCTGTTCACAAACCGTGCCAGAGCTCTAAATCCACGCCTGGGATTTTCCAAATCTTGCCAATCTTGACTTCGATTACCCACATGAGAGAATCAATTGCATTCGATGCAACCCACGCCAAATCTTCTGAGTAAATACAAGTCTGCATGTGTACAGGATGGAGCCAAAACATGGCCTCAAAAGTAAACAAAATTAAAATACGATCAACGAAATTTTTTCTTAAAATTCTGATACCGTGGTCAAGTTTAAAATAAATTTTATTTTCTACAATAATTTTTGTCTATGGAATACATACCGTCGGCAAGTTAATTCACTCAAAAAAAAAAAAAATGCACGAAACAAATTTTCTCTGCCAACTGAATTTATTGGAATGGACACGTTTTCGGTTGGAGAAATAAATCACAGGCTACGTGGCTAGACAAAGTTTAATGGGGATTTTTTTTTCATTTATGGCTTTGTCGGATATATACCTACGCTATTTAAACTCTCCCTGGCATTTTGTTTTTCTCCCAAAATATTAGGAATAGCAACGAGACGGATTGGGGCGGATGGTAGGATATCTCTATCCGAAACCCCAAAAATTATAATTATCTGAATTCGGCCTGATACCCATCGGGATGGTATAAGTGGTCCCATAACCGAACGCTATCAGGGTTCGGGTATTAACCGATACAATTGAATAACCAAGACAAGTTTTGAAATTCATTCCACGTAAGGTTCATCATTTGAAATTGACATATGTCCCAATATACTAATATAATGGAAATGAGCTTTCATTCCTTCTTTACTTTTCCGATGTAGGAGATGGATGTTTTGGACATAACTTCTTGCGTGAAGAGTCATTCAAACTGAGGGTCATCATTTAGCCCGAAGGCTTGCAGTCCGTCCGAAATCTGCTCTGTCCATAAGGCTTTTACCCGGCCCGAATTCGTGAAACGGGCGGCTCGGCCCGGTCCGTAGTTTGTAATGGGCGAGCTAGGGCCTATGAATTTTTACTCGGCCCGCCCGTAGGCCTTGTCCGTGAGCCCGCCCGGTAGCCCGCCCCTGGTACCCGTCTAATAGCCCGCCCACGGGCCCACCCATTAGCCCAAAATCCCACAAAATCCTTTCTTTTTTCCCTTACCCAAGGAAGTTTACATCCGCCCTCCCGGCTTTTGGCCCGCTAGCCCGTCAATTGGGCTAGCCCGTGGGCCGGGCTTGGGCTTTAATTTTTGGTAGGTAGCTCGGCTTGCCCGGCCCGTAAAAAGTAAAAGCCTGGTCGGCCTGTGAACGGGCTTGGATAGTGACTTGACTGGACAGGCTGGGCCGGCCCGGCCCAATGATGACCCTTAATTCAAACTCGACTCAATCAATAATGCACGAGGCTCGATCAAGACATATATTGCACCTTTCCAGCAAAACGCCCGCAGCCCAAAATACCGCTAGCTCGGCTCCGACGGCTCGGATGAGGTCTTGGAGGCATTGAGAGACAAGGGGAAATAGTTGACCCCACTGCCTCCCAAATTTTCTTAGAGATAGATATCATTTTTATTCACTTGACCCCACTTTACAATTTATTTTAGCCCCAACCCATATAAATATTTTGTACTTAGGGAAAATAGGGGTTAAAATAGAATCACCACCCATAAAATCCCCGAACATCGGTTTTATTTGTTTTTCAGAAAAACTAGGTTTCCTTCACTTTTGCCTTTGTGGAGATTCTTCATCGTCTACAGGCATTTCTCTTGTTGATCGTTTATTGATATTTCTCTTCTTGATAGTTTGGTTGTGTATATAGAGCAAGATATTACAAACGAGGCTATCATCCATCGTTTTCAAAATATGAAAAGTTGTCGAGGTCAATTGTGAATCTAAGTTATATTTTGTTATTGATATATATCTACTTTTTGATTAAGGTTCCGTTTGGTTCGATGTAAAATATTTTAGAATGTAAAATATTTATCATGTAAAGTATTTTTTCAAAAGATTAACTTTTGAATATTTATTTTTTGGTGTTTGGTTGGCATATGAAGAATAATTTTCAAAGCAATAATGAATGAATGGATGGATCAGAAAATGTAATGCACGCAAGTGAAATTGGATTATATATATACTAGAGAGAGAGAGATGGCTCAGAAAATTAGAGATTGGAGAGAGAGAGAGAGAGAGAGAGAGAGAGAGATGGCTCAGAAAATTAGAGATTGGAGAGAGAGAGAGAGAATCATGCATGATTGGATGGATTATGGATGACAAATGCGGTTGGGTAGTGGAAGATTACAAGCGACGGGAGGTGGCACTGGAAAATGACTAACATATGTTTTGAGGGTAAGTTATTTTACCCCGACTAAGGGAAATTATTTTACAAATGAAAACATTTTACTCATAATTTGCGCAATCAAACAACGAAAAATGAGTAAAATGTTTAACAGAAAAAATGTTCTACGGCCAAACAAACGGAGCCTAACTTCTTTAAATTAGCAACTAGAAAAAATGAACCATGAATAGTTTAATTTTTCGACCCCACTAATAAAAAATCCTGATTCCGCCACTGTATATATACACTCCATCAATTCCCATTTAAGCTCATTACCCCAAAGAAAAAAAAGAGGACAAAGCCAGTGGGAAGGAATTTTAGAGCAAAATGATTTGACTGAGAGCCTCTTCTTCTTCTTCAATGTGGGATTACTCAATGCTCACATCATAAGCGAAAGAAAATCGCCAAGTGGAATAGATTGAACAATTAAAGGTCAATGTTCATTTACCAACTATATATCAAACACTGAATGTGTTTAACTGTAATACATAATTCTCCATATATACGATATCTTCCATCTTTATTGTTACACCTCCACCCTTGTTGAACGAAGACATTACAAGAAAATTTATTTTGTTTCATTACTTCTGAATCGATTATGTGTTCAATCGGAGTCCAACAACCTTATATCCTTGATCAAATGGTCCAGATTAACGTACGATGACCCACCATTACTAATAGTTTTTTTTGCCAGTTTTGCCATTTCATTTGCCGATCGCGTAAACTCCTCTCTCATGGTATCCATTAGCTCTCTTATCATCTTCTCGATTATGACTCGATCACAAGTGTCTTTCATGTCCAACCCAATTTTCCATACCTCGGCAATCAATCTGCTAATGCAATGTCGGTTTGCAAAATTGGGCCAACCCAGCATTGGAACTCCCGCAACGATACTCTCTGTTGTTGAACTCCATCAACAGTGAGTCAGAAACCCACCAACGGCTCTATGAGCCAGGACCTCCTCCTGTGAAGCCCATGCAGCTATGTACCCCTTTCCCCTCGATTCCTTAAGGAGCTCGGGAAGAATTTGATTTTTCCATTCTTTCTCAGCGATTTTTGGAATCGCCCATAAGAATCGCTTTCGCTATTTTTCAGTCCATGCCAAAAACTCCATTAGCTTGTTATGTGGCTTCACTTCGATGCTTCTATAAATCACAGATCTCAACGGTTGTGCGTCCAGCCACCCGATGCAACTCGAATCTTATTTATTTACGCATTTTGAAGGGATCACAGAAGCGAGTCTAATCTTCAGGTGTTCAAGGAGTGATCCGATTGCATAAATATTGGGACATTGAGAGCATATTTGAGCAATTGCTGGTCCTTCTAGCTCTTCAAATGTATGAAGTATCATAGCGCGTACCCAGTTGACTTGTGCCACTGCATTAACGATACGTTTGAAAATCTTGTCTGACAAGTCGTCAACACGTAAAAAACTTGAGAGGTCACGATGTTGGAGCAAACCTTCGAGACACAGAATGTTTTTTATGGGGACGTCCAGATCGTCTCCTACCATGTACGCATTTGCAGTTTGCACAAATATGATACACGTACGCATTCGCAGTTTGCTTCTGTTCCTTATTTTCGTTTCGACGATCTGTTTTTCGTTTTTATGTCGTCTTGAACGTTTCCGAAGCACAAAAAAAGTGAAGAAGAAAAACTTTCAAGGTGATTTGTGAAAAACTATCAAGCAAATTAAATTACCAAAGGATATATATATTGAACAATCGTCAATGTTCATTTACCTACGAGATATATCAAACACCGAATGCACCTCCACGCTTGTAGCACTTCACATTACAATAAAAATTATTTTGTTTCTTTTCTTCCGAACCAATTGTGTGTTCAATCAGTGTCCGATGACCTTATATCCTTGATCAAACGGTCCAGATTGATGTACGATGACCCACCTTTACGAACGGCACTTTTAGCCAGTTTTGTGATTTGATCTGCTGCTTGCCTAAATTCCTTTCTCCTGGTATCCATCAGCTCTTTTATCATCTTCTCGATTATGACTCGATCGCAAGTGTCCTTCATGTCCAATCCAATTTTCCATATCTCGGCAAATAATCTACTAATACATTGTTGGTCTCCAAAACATGGCCAACAAATCATTGCAACTCCCGCAACAATACTCTCTAGAGTTGAATTCCATCCACAGTGAGTTAGAAACCCACCAACGGCTTTGTGATCCAGGACATGCATCCCCCTGTGGAGCCCAAGCAACTATGTACCCCTTTCGACTCGAATCGTCAAGGAGCTCCGCCAGAATTTAATTTTTCCATTCTTCGTCAGTTGCGTTTGGAAGTGCCCACAAGAATCGTTGTCCACTATTTTTTAGACCATGCCACAACTCCATGATCTGGTCATTTCACATCACTATAATGCTTCCGAAGCTTACATAAATCACAAATCTCAACGGTTATGCATCAAGCCATGCTATGCAACCCGTATCTTCTTTCTTTAAATTGTTTGGAGGGATCATTGTTATGAGTCTAGTCTTCAGGTGCTCATAGAGTGGTCCGACCGTATAAATATTCGGACATTGGGAGCATATGTGAGCAAGTGCGATCCCTTCTAGCTCTTCAAATGTGTTGAGTATCATATGTGTCTGGTGGGCTTGAGATGCTCCTTTTATCATAAAATGGGCGTCCTTGTCCGACAATTCTCCAACACGTAAAAAACTTGAGAGATCACGATGTCGGAGCAAACCTTCGAGACCCGGTACGTTTGCGATGGGCACATCCAAATCGTCTCCTACCATGCATTCGCAGGTTGCACAAATATGATAAGAACATGATCAACACGACAAAATTTAAATTCAACAGCTCATTTCCTTGGTAAAAACACACACATACTAAGGTCCGTTCCGCTGAGGTTCTTATTTTTTATTTTTGTTTTTTTATGAGACATGTCATTCTCTCGCAATATATATATCACATTTGATTCAAAAAATAGTACTATTACTTATTTGTGTTAGTGGAACACACCCTATGCTACTATAACTTTTGCGGAAAATGTATTGTTAGTTATGCGTCAATGTTTTACGGATTAAAAAAGTAAACTATTATTTTAAAACAGATTGAAGTGTCTTGATCAGAGCAACCTAAAATCTAAAATCTTATTTTAAAACTACTCCATTTTTTGGAATAAAGAAAAAAATAATCTAAAATAGACACATATTGGCTTTATTAAAAAAATAAAAATGAATATATTATTTCACTTGGTAGATTACTCTCGTCAGGACAACCAATAATCAGCAAAAAAAATTAAGGAAAAATTAGGGAATGCAAAAACAATTTGAATATAGATAAAATTAACCCTCTAGGATTACGTGTCTGTGCTAATTGTGTATACAAATTTTAGACTGTACCTTTAAATTCTATTGCCGATTCTAGATTTTAAATTTAACTAGAAGCAGATAAATATGTTTATCAGTGAAATTACAATTAAGCTACAGTAAAACTAATTTTCTTTACTAAAGTAGGATCTGAAAAGCACCAGAAGCTACCGAAACTGCAAAAGCCAAAACAGGCCTAAATAAGTTACAATTTAAGAACAACTCAATCACGCTATTGGAGACAAAAAGAATAGAAAAGTTCACGTTCTTGTAAACTTGTAAATCTAATGCTTTAGAGGTTGAGTATTGGAGATGGCCAAAACTAAAAAAACACACAAAATTATAGTCCTACCTTGAAAAGGAATCTCCCCTGCTTCAATGAGTTTAGGGACACAAAGAACTGCCCATAAATCAGAGGGGCACGCATTGTAGTTACACATGATCGAGATACCAGCCTCACCAGCCACATCCACAGCAAAACTCGCCATCATCGAATCCGCTATGATGCACGCGACGCGATCGACGAATTTCCGGCAACGTGATCAGAGTCCTTCATGGCCTTTTGCCAGTCGGATGATGATGATATCAAAACATCTTTGAAACGCGGTTTCGCTACTTCCAAAAAGGAGTAGCCAAACTCCATCGTTTTGTCAAGGGAACCTTGGCTGTCTAGTACGGGAAGCCCGTTGCGGAGGTTTTGGAATCGGAACCCGGAATACTGGTCAAAGCGAGACCGCACGGCGGTGCCGTTAAGGAGGTGGCGGTGGGTTTGGTCGTCTACGAGGAAGTTGACGTGGAGGCCGCCGTGGCAGAGAAGCTCTGTTAGATTGAGTAGGAAATGGACGTGGCTGTGGGCTGGGACGGGGAAGAGGAGTACATGGGGACGGAGATTTCCCACTGTAGAATCCATCGGTTAGTAGTTTCTGTTAAGTATGAAAGTTGAAATGTGAAATGAAGAGAGAAACTTATTCATTCATGTCGGAGCTATGAATAAGTTATTCAGTGCAATTTCAGTCGTCCACGGGGCGGATCCATTCAGAAGCATGTGGGGTCACGTGCCCCCGACTGCAAGTTTTTTTCTTTCTTTGGTTATTTGCTTTCACAAACTTTAAAACAAATTTGGCAGTTTCTATTACACTGGTACCCATCTTTGACTTCTTCCAAGAGGTTTTGCTGACACACTATATCCACGTCCCCCACGCATCTCCCATCAGCTACTCTCTCTCTCTCTCTGCAAGGGTTTTTGATTGGGCTTTTTGCTTTAGATTGAATATTTCAACTTCAAATTGAAGACTTACTTCAATTTGAACTTAAGAAACTACATCCAAAACACTTTGCATCCGAACAGTTAAATTAGATCTAGATAACTTAGGACTTCTTATTCATTTTTTCGTTAAGAGTTTGGGATATATCTTTTGATTGCTTATTTAATTTGTTTAGTTATTTTTTACTCTATAATGGATATTTACATTTTGTTTTACACAATTTTGCTTAATTTTGATTTTTTGTCAATGTTGTTAATGTCATATATGTGCCCCCACTTGGTGCAAATCCTGGATCCGCCACTGGTCGTCCAAAAGTGTTTTGGATGATCCAGATTAAAAACAATCCTTTAACTAATAGTTGAAAATAATAAATTAATGGTAATAGATTACCATTAAGAGATTGTTTTCAATCCGGATTGTCTAAAATATTTTTAAACGATTGAGATTGAACGTCATAAACTTTATTTACGGCTCCCCCGTAAATCAAATTTTCTCCTGAAGTGAATTCGCTAGTACTAGACTTGGGAGCATAGTTATGAATACCGTTCCGTACAGGCCGGTACGTACCGTTTTGACAAATAACCGGTACCCTAACCCCCAATTTCGTTCTGGTACTGGCTGTTTCGGAAAATACCGGCCGAGACAAGGTTACTGGAAATCCCGGCCAAAATTTTGCAGAGCGTATTTTTTTTTTGCTGGAACGTTTTTTTTCTAGTCACGTTAAAAAAAAAAGTTGCCCGTTTCAGAATTTTAGCAAAACTAACTCTCTGCGCGCGAATAACTCATGATGCGCATCCGGTTAACTGGTTAACGAATTAGTTTTTCTAAATTGCCTTCGGCCACGGCCCATTTTCCCGGGCGCACGAGACCTTTCCTTGGGTCCTCATTAACAAGCCCACTCGTGTGCAAAGTCATTTAAAATGGAAAAGAGTTTTGTAACTAGACAATGTGGGACAATAGGCAAATACATAGGTATTTTATGATGAATTGCATGATATGAGGGATATTTTTGAATTATAATTATATATAATTATTTTATATATTACAGTTGCGATAAATGTAAACGGTACCCGATATTTGACCGATACCGACATGTACCGTGCCAGTAGAAAAATCGGTATCCTAACCGGTATGATATTCATAACATTGCTTGGGAGGTCATGTGGCGCCAGCCTGCCATCGTCTGAATTTCAGTTTACCTCTCAGCCATTCGAATTCCATCACCAGACAAAGAGTACGCCTTCGCCTAGTCTGATAGGCACCTGTGGGGCCTTAAGCATTTTGTTTGGTTGAGGCCGGGTCCCAGCGTCTGAATTGGGAGATGCTGCCAAGCAGGGGTGCTTGGCAGCAGTACTGTGCGGTTGATTTGGGTGTTCATTTTGACACGGACAGCTCGAACTTAATTTGAGCGCACGAAAATATATAAACCGTCTGTTTCTGATTAGATTAAGATTTGAGCCATCGATTGTTGAAATGAACAATCGGACCGGCCGCTCGGCATTGCTGCCAAGCACTCACGCTATTGGACAACATTTTTGGTGCGGTAAAAAAAATGTTAAAGTTGTGTGCAAACATCTAATACATGAAGCCAATGCAGTGGGAAGGCCTTGAGCAAAGAGACTTGGTAGGATAAATGATACTGGCTACATCATACATGAAAGTGTTCATAAAAGAAACTGGCCGGCTTAGAATGAATACATGAAAAAGAATTGACAGCTCAGACATGAACACTTTTATGTTTCTTTTTTCATGTATGGCAGCATTTCTCTAGAGCAAAAGCAATGACTGAGAGCCACTTCTTTTTCAATGTGGGACAACTCACAATAAAAGCAAAAGAAAGTTTCATCGACAAAGCCTTATAGAAAAGTTGAAATCTTTCTAACAATATTACAACAGATAACCAAAACCTACTTAACTGCTAATTTCCTCAATTAATCAAACTAACCATCTAATCAACTAAATGACCTTAATGCCCTTCTTTTACAACCCCTGCAAACTCATGGGTGTGGGAAACACCCTGAGTTTGGCTTTGAGAAAAAGAAACCTATCACAGTCAAAGATTTGGTGAATATATTTGCAATTTGATCAAGAGTCCCAAAATGGTTGACCTGAATCTGCTTGTTGAGAACATTTTCTCTAATAAAATGATAGTCTACCTCAACATGCTTGTCCTAACATGGAAAATAGGGTTGGAGGCCAGTGCTATGGCAGAAATATTGTCACACCAGATTACATGAGGCATAGAAAAAGGAACATGCAAATCAAGTAGAAGTTGTTTTATCCAAGAAACTTCTGGAGTTGTTTGTGCAAGTGCTCTGTATTCAGCTTCAGTAGATGATCAAGCAACCGTATTCTACTTTTTGGCACACCACGATATAAGATTTGGACCAAGATACAAGCAATAAACAAATGTAGATCTTCTATCTAAGTAATCCCCTGCCCAATCAGCATCTGTGAAGGCAGTTAATTGCAAAGAACCAAGAACAAAGTGTAAACATGGATACAGCCTTTGATATATCTTAAATTGCGTTTGATAGACACAAAATGACTATATTTAGGGCTGTGCATGTGTTGGCAAGCAATATTAACAGCAAAAGAGATTTCAGGTTTAGTGAGGGTCAAATATTGAAGAGAGCTCACAATAGTCCGATACCAATGTACATCAGCAAAGTTACGATCTAGTCAGGATCTGCTTCAAAAACTGTAGGTTTAGAAGAAGAAGGAGAGGGACTAGACTTACAATCCGGCATCCCTGCTTTGAAAACATTTAAGGCTACGGTTTTTCCAAATTTGCCAAAGAGATACCACAAAAACTGTGCCCCAAGACTAGTTCTTGTCCAAATGGAAAGGATATTAGGCTTCAATGCGGGATTACTCAATACCCACATCATAAGCAAAAGAAAGGTTCCCCGACAAAGTCTGTTACATCAGACATGCAGTAGTCCTCATATCGAGCTCCAATAATTCTTATCCAGCTCTTATCCCTTCCGCCAGTCTCTCGCGCGGCTTTTGAGCTTCTGCGAGTTGAGCCCGAGCTGAGACAAAGATATGCAAGCGGAGCTCTAGCCTCATTTTCGCATTGTTGAGCCCTTCTCGGTTGAACGAGGTTGTCGGCCGATCTCATTGGTTTGACCCAACATTAGGGTGATCATCCGAACAATTTGACTACACACAAGTTTAAGCCAAGCCGTCACAAAAACCAAAATATTACTTACTATAAGTTATGAGGTACAAAAAAAAAAAAAAAAAAAAAAGAGACGAAGCAAGTTACCAAAGAATAGCTTGAACAATTAAAGGTCAATGTTCATTTACGAACGATATATCAAACACTGAATGTGTTTAACTGTAATACATAATTCTCCACCCGATATCTTCCATCTTTATTGTTACACCTCCACCCTTGTTGGACGAAGACATTACAAGAAAATTTCTTTTGTTTCATTCCTTCCAAATCGATTATGTGTTCAATAGGTGTCCAACGACTTTATATTTTTGATCAAATGGTCCACATTAACGTACGATGACCCACTTTTACTAATAGTTTTTTTAGACAGTTTTTCCATTTCATTTGCCGATCGCATAAACTCCTCTCTCCTGATATCTATCGGCTCTCTTGTCATCTTCTCGATTATGACTCGATCACAAATGTCTTTCATGTCCAACCCAATTTTCCGTACCTTGGCAATCAATCTGCTAATGCAATGTTGGTCCACAAAACAGGACCAACCCAGCACTGGAACTCCCGCAATGATACTTTCCTTTTCTGAACTCCATCCGCAGTGAGTCAAAAACCCACCAATGGCTCTATGAGCCAGGACCTCCTCCTGTGGAGCCTATACAACTATGTACCCTTTTCCCCTCGATTCCTCAAGGAGCTTAGGCGGAATTTGATTTTTGCATTCTTTCTCAGCTATTTTTGGAATCGCCCACAAGAATTACTTTCCGCTATTTTTCAGTCCATGCCACAACTCCATTAGCTCGTTATGTGGCTTCACTTTGATGCTTCCAAAGCTTATATAAATCACAGATCTCAACGTTTGTGCGTTCAGCCACGTGATGCAACTCGCATCTTGTTTATTTACGCATTTTGAAGGGATCACAGAAGCGAGTCTAGTCTTCAAGTGTTCAGGGAGTGGTCCGATTGCATAAACATTCGGACATTGAGAGCGTATTTGACAAATTGCTGGTCCTTCTAGCTCTTCAAATGTATGAAGTATCGTAGCGCGTGCCCGGTGGCAATGGGCTTGTGTCACTGCATTCATGATGCGTTTGAAAATCTCGTCCGACAAGTCGTCAACACGTAAAAAACTTGAGAGATCGCGACGTCGGAGCAAACCTTCGAGAGACCCGGAACATTTTTTATGGGGACGTGCAGATCGTCTCCTACCATGTACGCATTCGCAGTTTGCACAAATATGATACATGTTCAATTCATTGGGTAGTAGGTACTGTTTGGACATGCAAAAAAATCTATCCTGTAGAGGTAGAAGAAAGGAATTCGACGATGCATTGTGGGGTTTGGACTTGTGAGGGTCTAACCCATGTTTGCTTTTGTTCCTTATTTTCGTTTCGACGATCTGTTTTCCGTTTTTATGTCGTCTAGAACGTTTCCGAAGGCCGATCAAAAAAAAAAAAAAAGCGGGAATGATTTTGATGTTCCCGGTTATTTTGGGGACACTATAATTTTTGGTATAATTTCACTATTATGAACATAACTAAAACTCATCACAAGTATAACAAAACTCAAACAAGGCATAACCAAGGAATATTCAAAAATCCAACAAAGACATAACCAAACCCAACCAAGACATAACAAACAAGTTATGCTTGTAATGAGTTTTTGTTATGCTTATAATGGTTTTGCTATGCCAAAAATTACTGTGTTTTCAAAATGACCGGGGACACCAAAGTCATTTCCAAAACAAAAAGAAACGTTTCCGAAGCACAAAAGAGAGGAGAAGAAAGACTTCCACGGTGATTTCTGGTCAATAAGATTAAGAACAAAAAATAACATCGAGCAAATACAATTACCAAAGGATAGGTTGAACAAATTAAGGTCGATGTTCATTTACCTACGATATATCAAACACCGAATGCATTTAGCTAGAAAACGTCCACATTACAAGCAAATTTATTTTGTTTCATTCCTTCTGAACCAATTGTGTGTTCAATTGGTGTCCAATGACCTTATGTCCTCGATCAAACGGTCCAGATTAATGTACGATGACCCACCTCTACTAACGGCCTTTTTAGCTAGCTTCGCGATTTGATCTACTGATTGCGCAAACTCTGCTCTCCTGGTATCCATCAGCTCTTTTATCATCTTCTCGATTATGACTCGATCGCAAGTGTCCTTCATGTCCAATCCAATTTTCCATACCTTGGCAATTAATCTGCTAATACACTGTTGGTCTCCAAAACAGGGCCAACAAATCATCGGAACTCCCGCAACAATACTCTCCAGAGTTGAATTCCATCCACAGTGAGTAAGAAACCCACCAACAGCTTTGTGATCCAGGACATCCCCCTGTGGAGCCAATGCAACTATGTACCCCTTTCGACTCGAATCCTCAAGGAGCTCCGGTGGAATTTGATTTTTCCATTCTTTGTCAGCTACGTTTGGAAGTGCCCACAAGAATTGTTTTCCACTATTTTTGAGACCGTGCCACAACTCCATGATCTGGTCATTTGACATCACTATAATGCTTCCGAAGCTAACATAAATCACAGATCTCAACGGTTGTGCGTCAAGCCACGCTATGCAACCCGTATCGTCTTTCTTTAAATTGTTTGGAGGGATCGTTGATGTGAGTCTAGTCTTCAGGTGCTCATGGAGTGGTCCGACCGTATAAATATTCGGACATTGGGAGCGTATGTGAGCAAGCGCGGGCCCTTCTAGCTCTTCAAATGTGTTGAGTATCATACGTACCTGGTGGGCTTGAGATGCTCCGTTTATTATAAATTGAGCGCTCTTGTCCGACAAGTCTCCAACACGTAAAAAATTTGAGAGATCACGACGTCGGAGCACACCTTCGAGACCCGGAACGTGTGCGATGGGCACATCCAAATCGTCTCCTACCATGCATTCGCAGGTTGCACTAATATGATAAGAACATGATCAACACGACAAAATTTAAATTCGACAGCTCATTTCGTTGGTAAAAACACATAAAAGAAAGCAAGTAGAAGTTTTATAGTGGATTGGTATAAACTTACACATACTAAGGCCCGTTTTGCTAAGGTTCTTATTTTTTACTAAGTTCTTATTTTTTTTGTTTTACAAGACATGTCATTCTCTTGTAATACATCACATTTGATTCAAAAAATAGTACTCTTACTTATTTGTGTTAGTGGAACACACCCTATGCTACTACTATAACTTTTGCCAAAAATGTGTTTGTTTTGCGTCAATGTTTTACGGATTAAAAAAGTAAACTATTATTTTAAAACATATTGATTTGTCTCGAACAGAGGAATCTAAAATATAAAATATTATTTTAAAACTATTCCATTTTTTGGAATAAAGAAACAAATAATCTAAAATGGAGGGATATTGGTTTTTTTTTTTTTTTATAAATAAAACTGAATATATTATTTCACTTGGTAGATTACTCTCGTCGGGACAACCAATAATTTGCAAAAAAATAAGGAAATGCAAAAACAATTTGAATATAGATAAAAGTAATCCTCCAGGATTACGTGTTTGCGCTAATTGTGTATACAGATTTTAGATTGTACCTTCAAATTCTGTTGCAAATTCTAGATTTTAAATTTACTGGAAGCAGATAAATACGTTTATCAATGAAATTATAATTAAGCTACAGTAAAAACTAATATTCTTTACTAAAATCAGTTTTTATTAAATTAAAAATCTAAAATAAGATCTGGAAAGCACCAGAAGCTACCCAAACAGCAAAAGCCAAAAGAGGCCTAAATAAATCACCCCCATGACACAATTTAAGAACAACTCAATCACACTATTGGAGACAAAAAGAATAGAAAAGTGCACGTTCTTGTAAATTTATAAGTCTCATGCTTTAGAGGTCGAGTATTGGAGATGGCAAACAGAACTAAAAAACACACAAAATTATAGTCCTACCTTGAAAAGGAATCTCCCCTGCTTCAATGAGTTTAGGGACGCAAAGAAGTGTCCAAAAATCAGAAGGGCAAGCATTGGGGTAACACATGATCGGGATACCAACCTCGTCAGCCACATCCACAGCAAAACTAGCCATCATCGAATCCGCTATGATGCAAGTGATCGACGATGTTTCTCCGGAGACGTGAGAGTCCTCCTCCTTATGCCAGGCGGTTGATGATGATATCAAAACATCTTTGAAACGCGGTTTCGCTACTTCCAAAAAGGAGAAGCCAAACTCCGTCGTTTTGTCAAGGGACCAGCGTTGGCCGTCGTCTACGGGAAGAAGCCCGTCGCGGAGGTTTTGGAATCGGAACCCGGAGTACCGGTCGAAACGAGATCGGACGGCGGCGTCGTTGAGGAGAAGGCGCTGGGCTTGGTCGGCCACGAGGAAGGTGACGCGGAGGCCGCCGTGGTAGCAGAGAAGCTCTGCTAGATTGAGTAGGAAATGGATGTGGCTGTGGGCTGGGAAGGGGAAGAGGAGTACATGGGGAGGGAGTTTTTCCACTGTAGAATCCATCGGTTAGTAGTTTTTGTTAAGTATGAAAGTTGAAATGTGAAGTGAAGAGAGAAACTTATTCGTTCACGTTGGAGCTGTGAATAAGTTATTCAAGGCTTCGTGCAATTTTAGTTGTCCAAAATTGTTTTGGATGATACAGATTAAGAAACAAACCCTTAACTAATAGTTGAAAATAATCTCTTAATGGTAATCGATTACCATTAAGAGATTGTTTTCAATCCGAATTATGCAAAATACTTTTGAACGATTGAGATTGAACGTCATAAACTTTATTTACGGCTCCGCGTAAATAAAATTTTCTCCTGGAGTGAATTCGCTAGTGCTAGCGACTTGGGAGGTCATGTGACTGCCAGCCTGCCATCGTCTGAATTTCAGTTTACCTCTCAGCCATTCGACTTCCATCACCCGACAAACAGTACGCCTTCGCCTAGTTTGATAGGCACCTGTGGGGCCTCTAGCATTTTGTTTGGTTGAGGCCGGGTCCCAGCGCCTGGATTGGGAGATGCTGCTAAGTAGGAGTGTTTGACAGCAGTGCTGAACGGTCAATTTGGGTGTTCATCTTGATACGGACGGCTCGGATTTAATCTGAGCGCATGAAAATATCTGAACCGTTTGTTGCTAAACGGATTAAGATTTGTGCCGTCGATTGCCGAAATGAATAGCCGGATCGTTCGCTCGGCACTACTGCCAAGCACCCATGCTATTGGACAAGATGAGTGTATATCAATCTTTTAATGTTTAACAATAATACGGATTGACCCCCTATCGTCTTATTTTCCATCCATATTAACGGACGCAACATATGATATCTTCGAGTTATTGTTACACTTCCTAGCTTGTATCACTTGAATATATATTCCAACTAAGCCTTATTGAACGAAGAGATTACAAGAAAAATAAATTTATTTTGTTTCATTCCTTCCAAATCGATTATGTGTTCAATAGGCCGGTGTCCAGTGACCAACCTGTACCAGCAGCTTTTTTAGCCAGTTTTGCCATTTCATTTGTCGAATGCGAAAACTTCTCTCTCCTGATATCCATCAGCTCGTTTATCATCTTCTTGATTGTGATTCGATCACAAGTGCCTTTCATGTCCAACCCAATTTTTCATAGCTCGGCAATCAATCTGCTATTGCACTGTTGGTCCGCAAAATAGGGCCAACCCAGCATTGGAACTCCCGCAACGATGCTTTCCATTGCTGAACTCCATCCGTAGTGAGTTAGAATCCCACCAAAGGCTCTATGAGCCACGTCCTCCTCCTGTGGAGCCCAAGCAACTTTGTACCCCTTTCCCCTCGATTCCTCAAGGAGTTTGGGCGGAATTTGATTTTTCCATTCTTTCTCAGCTATTTTTTAAAGCGCCCACAAGAATCGATTTCTGCTATTTTTCAATCCATGCCACAACTCCATTAGCTCGTTATGTGGCTTCAGTTTGATGCTTCCAAAGCTTATATACATTACAGACCTCAGCTGTTGTGCGTCTAGCCATACGATACAACTCGCATCTTGTTTCTTTACGCATTTTGAAGAGATAATGGGAGTGATTCTAGTATTCAGGTGTTCAGGGAGTGATCAGATTGCATAAACATTCGGACATTGAGAGTGTATTTGAGCAATTGTGGGTCCTTCTAGCTCTTCAAATGTATAAAGTATCATAGCACCTGCCCGCTGGGCTTGTGTCACGGCATTCACGATCCGTTTGAAAATCTCGTCTGACAAGTCTTGAACACGTAAAAAAACTTAAAGAGGTCCCGACGTCGGAGCAAACCTTCGAGACCCGGAACGTTTTTCATGGGGACGTCCAGATCGTCTCCTACCATGTACGCATGTGCAGTTTGCACAAATATGATAAGAAGTTAAGAACATGATCACGAAACAAATTGTATGCAACTGCTCATTTTCTTGGTAATAACACATCAAAGAAAACAAATAGTAGTATCTGTATCACAGAGTAATGAGAATAATCCTTTCTTTTTCGTTCTTTGTAAGATGGATACAGCAATACTACCCCCACCGCTCACTTTCACCGCTCCCTCAATCTCACCGCCTGTCTAGGCAATCAATGGTCCGGACTGTCCAAAAACTTTTGAAATGTGAGATTGAGTGCGGTGGAGGAAATGATGAAAAAGAGCGGTAGACGTCGACTTTTGGCATACAATCCGACAATCGCATTTGTGAAAAATGTTTCGTTACGGAAACACCCTCTAATGTGTCCCCAATTTTACAGAGAGCATTTCACACCATTGTACGTACGTAGTAGGATTTTAATTAGTGGCTGCTCTGCTCAACAGTTACATATTTCTTTTTGGCCGCTGATACTACTACACTCTCTTCAGGGACGGAGTGAGGATTTACACGAAGGGGACCGAAACTTAAAATCTAAAATTCCATATGTATTGACTTGATTACAAAAATTCTTAAGCTTTCATTACGTGTATTTTTAAATTTAAGCTTGGAATTTAAAATTAAACTACTCCATTTAAATTAAAATAACTCCTCGTCTCCGCTGGGGAAGCAGAATAACAGGAGATGAATACGCCTCGGCGATGTGTTTTCTTACTGTTCAAACCATTTGTGTAAAACTTTTCTCGTACTTGTGGTAGGAGGAGTCCTAAAATCAGTCGCCTAAGAGTGAGATTGAAAAATCGCATGCATGATTACATAATAGTAACTGATTCAATTCTCGCTGTGTATTGGTTTTTTTTGTTTTGTTTTTATTTCACATTTGTTAGTTTTGTTTCTAACTTTTGTAAATTATTGTTTCATCTTGAAGAGAGAATTTTTTTTTTTGATCTACGAAGAGAGAATTCAAAAAGTTAAAAATCTTTTGAGACTTTTTCTTTGGATATTTCTGAAAATATTTGTATAAAAGTCATAATTTTAACTTTTCTAATTCGTCTTGGCGAGACGAATTAATAATTCATAGAAATTAGGCGCAAATTAACAAACATGAGAAAATTTCCAATAAGGACAAAATAAAAAAAGCCCCAAACAATCTTAGCAGAACTTAGCGTACGTGAATCGAATTGAGGGTGCCTCCTATCTAGGGTCTCCTTAGGGACAGCATGCATGTTGGGCCGATCCGGGCTGTCTATGCTTGGCAATGGATGACTGAGATCTGTTCGATTAAGATGCAATCTGAGCCGTCCATTGCCAAGCATGGACGGCCCAGACCAGCCCAACACACATGTTGTCCTTTAGGGACATCACGCTCTTTGGGTTCATGTGACTCTTAGCTCATCTAGTTGTATTTATTGACTAAAAGGAAAAGGTCTAGAGAATGAATTTATGAAGAAACGCCGAATCTCGTTTGGTTGTTAAGTCACTAATTCCTTTATAATACTCCACCAATATATAAATTTTGGGCAAAAGAAATCACATATTAGATTGAGATACAACATAGAATATAAGTTAGGGGAAAGACTACAATACACACCCCTTATTTGGGTGTGTATCATATGCACCCTCTAAAATGTTATGAATTATAGAGCAAATGTTACGAATCGTATTGCTAAAAAGTTACGAATCATGTAAAGGTTACGAAATATACCAAAATGTTATGAATCATCATGAAAATGTAACGAATCGTACTGCCGAAAAGTTATGAATTCTAGAACAAAAGTTACGAAACACGCTAAAATGTTATGAATGAACCATAAAATAGGTGCATATGGTACACCCTTTTAAGGGGTGTGTATTGTAGACTTTCCCATAAGTTAGAGCGAGTTTGGAACTTAGGGAAAGCAATAGAAACGAAGGAAAAAATTTCTTTCCATTGTTTGGCTTCTAGAGAAAGAAGAGAGTAAGTTTAAAAAACAAGTTTAATTATCTCTCTAATTTTTTCTCAACTTTTCCTTTTTATTATATTCTCTTCTTTTCTCTTTCATTCCCAAGTTTCAAAACTATAGGTGCTTATGGTGCGGGTGAGTATACCAGAGACGACTAATTTTTTATGATCTCAGAACCACAGAATAATTACTCATGAAATTTTGATAATTTTTTTCAAATTCTTAATTCTGAAAGAAAAATATCCAATATCTTCGATAAATTGTATTTTTACAGTATCAAAATTTTCTGTTTTAGATAAATTAGATGAACTTGATCTACATGTGTTGTTGTTGTTGTGTGTGGGCAAGTCTCGTGTTTATAGTACTTTTGAAATCTGCAAACGTATGAAACGATATGGATGTACCTATAAAATATGTTTCCGCTATGGATGGTTTTGTCTGGCGGCGTGAGCTCCCAAGTTTCTATTGCGGCAGAGACATGGCTGATCATGATCACTTGCAAATACTTTTGAGAAACACCCTGCAAACTACTTGAGCGCGAGCTGTGATACTCAACACATTTGAAGACTTGGAAAGACCCATTCTTGCTCAAGCACGTTCTCTATATCCACAAATTTATGCCATCGGGCCACTCCACACACACCTCAAGCTTAGACTTGCTTCACCGATTACTTCAAATAGTTTGTGGGAAGAAGATATGAGTTGTATGACATGGCTCAATGCACAATCGCAAAATTGTGATCTACGTAAGTTTCGGCAGTAATACGATAATGACAAAGGACTCTTGTGGGTCATTCGACCAGATTCTGTGATGGGTAAAGATTGGGAAAATTATTTACCGACAAGGATATTGGAGGGTACAAAGGAAAGAGGATGCATAGTTGGATGGGCTCCACAAGAAGAGGTCCTAGGTCACAAATCTATTGGTGCGTTCCTAACTCATTGTGGGTGGAACTCAACGCTATAGGGCATTGTCGCCAGAGATCTCATGGATGTGAGGCGTCAAGAATTTAAACAATCGTCTGATCAAATGGGCAAATTAGCTAAAAATGCTGTTACTGAAGGTGGGTCATCGTACGGTACTTTGGATTGTCTGGTTAGAGATATAAGATTGATGGGTGTAGATTAAGTGTAAGTTTGGTTTGTAAGATACTAGTAAGTCTAAGATTGTTATGGTTCTTCCATCCCGATATTAACTCCATCATCCAGGGCCAAACTCTTCAGTGGTTCAATAATCATGCATCCTTTCCTTTCGGCTTAAATCTAATTGCACTTCAAAAGTCATCCACGAGTCAGTTATACCTTGGTCTTGTGTCTTTCCGTTTGCTTGTTGGTTCATTTGGTTGAATAGAAACCAAAGACATTTTCGTGACTCCAATCCTCTTGATCCGGGACACATTCGTGCTAGACTATTACTTTTCAGGATATTCTTGCCTGCGCAACGGAATGGTATTTTGTTTGCTCCAAGCCCTCTCGGATTACTAGGCCTAGACATATTCAGGGGGGTTGGATTCCCCCTTCTCTAGGGAGATTCAAACTCAACTCTGATGGTGCCGTAAATAGCCGGGGAATCGCAGCAACGGGTGGCTTTATTCGCGACTGGAAAGGCCAATGTATCAGAGGCTTTCAGCGCCATATTGGCACACTTTCAGCGCTTGCGGCTGAACTTTGGGCTTTAAGGGACGGTTTACAGCTAGGGGTGGATTCAAACATCCCAAATTTGGACATTAATTGAAGTGGATGCATAAGAAATTGTCAATCTGATGCAAGAGAATATCAGTGATGCCCATCCTTTGCATAACTTGGTCTCCGATTGCAGGTTTCTTCTTCAGAAGTTCGCCTCAACGAACATCAAGTATGTTTTTCGTGAGGCAAATGGTTGCGTGAACGGTTTGGCAAAAGATGCTCTCAGCAATGGTGTCGGCTTTATTAGCTTTAGTTCTATTTCCATTGTTAATGTATCTCAATTTCAGAATGACTTTGTATGGGTTCCGTACCCCAGAACTCTATTTTAATTAATATGTTAGCTTCCTTTTCACCAAAAAAAAAAAAATAGTAGTAAGTCTAATCTTAAGGAAAATTCGAAAAATGTGACGAGGTTTACATGGTTTCAGCCGTAGATTAATAGCCCCTTTGGATGGTGAGAAAGTGTGAGATAAGAAAGGGGAGAAGCCAATTAAAACATTTCATTTTTTTACTTTTCTCTTTATTTCTCTCCAAAATAGTCAATCTAACTGAGTGATTTGACTAGAAATTAAAATCTTTTCTTTTCTTTTCTCTTGAAATCACTCCATCTAAAGGGACTGTAAGTGTGTGTTTGGTTTGAAATTTTGGTCGTCTCCCGTATAGGCTGGAGCTAAGCCCAAGACCATCACTCTTTGGGCTGGTCTTAAGCAAGAACACAGATTTGGACCAGACACTATTATATCATAGGCCCTTTTATTTTTGGGAATTTTAAAAAAACGCAAACCACTCTCATAACAACATTGCCGTGTGATTATAAAGGTCAAGTGGGCCGGGCCAGCATGGAACGTTTAAATGTGGCAAGGCACGGCACAGGCACGGTCATGGTCCTGGCACGGGACGACACAATATAGCATGGTCGAAGTGGGCACGTGGACGGGCATGGGCACAGAAGTGGGCGGGCATGGCATGACATGGGCACGAAAAGACACGGTATGAGGCACGGAAAAACAAAAAAAAAATTAATTAGATTCACTCACTATGTTATGACTCACAATGTCATTAATTAAGATAAAAATAATAATACTTTCTCCGCCCCTTTTTAAGTGTCATGCTTTGTAACTTCAACTTATTAAAAAGATATCATCATAACACCTTTTGCATCAACTTTTACATTCACTTTCCCTATTTACTTTCTAAGGAGACATCATTATTACACTTTTATTCACTAACTTTTCAAAATGGAATCCACTTTTAGGGGCAAAATAGAAAATGCACCAACTTTTACCTATTAACTTTACAAAATTGACACTTATTAAGGGACAACCCAAAATGGAATACTGGACTCTAAAAAAGAGACGGAAGGAGTATTAATTTTATTAAATAAATTGACTTTCTATGTCATGAGTCATGACTCATAATGTCATTAATTATGGTAAAAAAAAAAAAAAGACTCCCTATGTGGCTAAATGGGCCTAATGGCTAATATATGGTAAAATTAGTAAACAATACATTTTAGGTTTGTAATTTAACTAAAATAAACTTTTAAAATTTTTTATACGATTAAAAAACTTTGAATCAAACATGACAAAATACCGCACATAGTATGTGCCACATACATTGCGTTTTATGTAACGAAGATTTTTATAAAAGATTATCAATTTTTATTCGGTGAAAATGAATTATTTTTGTTTGTGTTTGTGAATAGGGTTTGGTTTATAAATTTGACATTACAAGATAACAAGTAAAATAAAAACTTATCAAAATATTCTTTACCCCTGGATCTAACAAGAAATAAGAAAAAATGAGTTCCAAACAAGAAATAAGAAAAGAAAAAAAAAAGTTTGACACCTCTAAACGAACACGACCCGGCACGATTAAAAACGGTACGACATGACCAAGTAAACTGTAACGGGCTGGCATGGCACAACACGATTGAAAAACGACATGACAAGATCAAGTAAATGGGCCGGCATGACACGACACGATTAAAGTAATGGGCCCGGCATGGCACGACACGACACAATTTAAGTAAACGGGCCTGCACGACACAACACGAAGCACGATTGGCACGAAACTAAACTGGCCAAGCCGGCACGGCACGGCACGGCCCGTTTGACACCACAACGTGTGATATTTCTGACAAATAAAAGATTGCCACCAAATTTTGTAGGTCATTTCCTTGTCTCCCCAACCACCAAACAAAAGTGAATGCAATATCCCTAATGCAAAATTTGTCTCAAGGAAGTAAATGGTTAGGAGTACCACATAGACAACGTCACGTGATACTCCGGGAGCGCTGAATAATTACTCGGTCAGAAATTGGGTCGAAATTACTTCGTCTTTGTTTTCTATGGCCACACCAATTTCTTATCCAAGTGAAAGACCAAAACCTAAGGAACACCACCTAGTGTGGTTGGTTCTTTACTCTCCCTCTCAAGGAAGAGGTTTTGAGTTCGAGTTCTCATGAAAGAGGTGCTTGACTAGTGTTGTAACTACTAACAAGTAATCCCTAACCTCTTATTGTCAAAAATAAAAAAATAAAAAAAATAAAGACCAAAACCTCCCTACTAGTCGTTCTTAATGAAGGGTGCTAAATTTGAAATTTCAACCAATTCCCATGCCTCAATGGTAGACAGGTAGTTCTACCAAATTTGAAGTTTGGTAGACTGGTTGTTCTCTGTATATTATGAATCCAATTGAACCATTTCTACTTAAAATAACTCCATAGATCTATTTCTTGGATACAAAGAGTATACCACCTTGAGCCATGGGTGATCAAGAGACAGACCTCCCTCCCCACGTGCTCATCTTCCCCTACCCAGCACAGGGCCATGTCAACTCCATGCTCAAGCTGGCCGAGCTTCTCTGCCACGCCGGCATCCACGTCACCTTCCTCCTCACCGACCACATCCACCGCCGCCTCCTCCGTCACAGCAACGCCCAGTCCCAGTTGACCCGCTACTCCGGGTTCCGTTTCGAAACCATTCCGGACGGGTTGCCCGAAGACGACCCGCGTGATAAAATCATGGAGCTGTTCCGATCGTTTAGTGCGACGGCAAAACCACTTCTCGGAGAATTGCTGAGGTCCGATCGGGAAAAGGATTCGGACTTGGGCCGGAAGCGGGTGTCTTGTATTATAGCCGATGGGATAATGAGTTTTGCCATTGACGTTGCTGAAGAGATTGGGATCCCTGTCATTGTTTTCAGGACTACCGCAGCCTGTAACTTTTGGGCCTACTTTTGTGGCCCCAAGCTCATTGAAGCCGGTGAGATTCCCTTCCAAGGTAATCCCCCATTCGGAGTATTAATTTTAAGATCTCTCATCAAAATTGGATAATTTTTTCTTATTTCTGAAAGAAAACATCCTCTATGCTTTCAAAAATATCAAAAGTCTGCCGAGCACCGCTGCAAAGCGGCTGATTCGGTCATTCACCTTGGAACAGATGGTTTGGATTAAATCTGATCGCCTACAAATCTAAACAGTTAATTGCTCTGCTAAGATCCAAACCGTTAACTGCCGAGATGAACGGCTGGTTGGCCGCTTTGCATTGGGATGCTCGGCAGCATCCCCAGTATGGACAAATCAGATGAACTTGATCTACATGTGTTGTGTTGTGTTTATTTGCAAGTCTCGTGTTTATAATACTATTTGTGAAAACTGGGAACGTAGGAAACAATATGGATGAACCTATAAAAGGCATTTCCGGTGTGGATGGTTTTCTTCGACGGCGAGACCTCCCAAGTTTCTATCGTGCTAGAGATAAAGATGATCATGATCACTTGCAAATACTTTTGAGAGAAACCCTGCAAACTACCCGAGTACGAGCTATGATATTCAACACGTTTGAAGATTTAGAAGGGCCCGTTCTTGCTCAGGCATGTTCTCAATGTCCACAAATTTATACCATAGGGCCACTCCACGCACACCTCAGGGTTAGACTTGCTTCACCGATTACTTCAAATAGTTTGTGGGAAGAAAATATGAGTTGTATGGCATGGCTTGATACACAACCACTAAAATCTGTGATCTATGTTAGTTTTGGAAGTATTACAATGATGACAAAGGACCAACAAATGGAATTTTGGCATGGTTTGGTAAATAGTGGGAAACGATTCTTGTGGGTTATTCGACCAAATTTTGTGATGGGCAAAGATTGGGAAAATCATTTATCGGCGGAGATATTGGAGGTTACAAAAAAGAGAGGATTCATAGTTGGATGGGCTCCACAAGAAGAGGTCCTTGGTCACGAATCTATTGGTGGGTTCATAACTCATAGTGGGTGGAACTCAACACTGGAGAGCATTGTTGCTGGAGTACCAATGATTTGTTGGCCATACTTTGGTGACCAACATATTAATAGTAGGTTTGTGGGAGAGGTATGGAAGCTTGGATTGGATATGAAAGATACTTGTGATCGAGTCATAATAGAGATGATGATTAGAGATCTCATGGATGTACGGAGAGAAGAATTTCAACACTCGTCTAATCAAATGGCCAAATTGGCTAAAAAAGCTATTTCCGAAGGTGGGTCATCGTCTCGTAATTTGGATTGTCTGATTAAAGATATAAGGTCGATGGGTGTAGATTAAGTGTATATTTGATAAGTTTTACATGGTTTCAACTGTAAAATACTTGCAAGAATTTGCAAGTGGTGCATGAGATTTATGAAATAAATTTATTTGAAATTTATATGTTGAATGGTTCCGTTTTAATTTGTAGGAGTAATTTAAATTTTGCATGTTGAGTGAGAAAAATAAGAGCAGCCATAATTTGTGGATAACGCTATAGTTGTGTCCCTTATAGAACACATAGACTGGAGCTAAGCCCAAGACCAACAGTCCCTGGGCTGGGCTTAGAGTGTGTTCCACTCTTGTAGAAAATGAACTTTTTGAAAAAAAAGATAATTTTAAGGTAAAAAATTATGTATTTATGCAAATAATTTTTCTATCAATATGAATCTTGTTTGATAGATCTCATTAAGATCTTTTAAACGGTGCATAAAAAATTGAAAAAATATTTTTTATTTTCATTATATTTGAGTTTGAAATTACATTCATTGAAATTTTTTTTTTTTTTTTAAAAATGGAACACCACCTTAACCAATGAAGCGATCAGCATTCAATAGGCAAAAAGATTCGGCGTAGACACAATATCTTAAAGGCAAAAGCTAACCGGTGCCATATTGCACCCATTAAGTGGGTCCAATTTGACAATAATTACTGACTATAGTTTTCTTCTTCTTTTTTTTAATCCGTACTGACTACAGTCTGCAGCTTCCAATAATGATTGTCCTTTCACTTTTTAACCCAAGCAGTGTTGTGTACACCGCACTTTTACATCACACGCTTGTAGGCTCCACTCCGAATTTTAAAAAATACAAAAAAATGCTTATAAGTTTTAAAATATTTTTTTATGAGGTTGATTTTTATCGCCCATATGAATACATAAAAAATACTTACCGATATACGTTAGATCTAATTTTTTATAAGAACTCATAAAAAAATATTGGTTTTTTACATGACCCCAAAATAAGCTCACACAAAAAAACTTATTTTGGAAAATACTTTAAAATTTTTCTAAATTCATTTTAGTACTTTTAGACCCCATTCCAGAAATCTTCTTAAAAAATAAGTATTTATTTTGAAACTTCTCAAACAAAAATAAGAAGTGTTATTCCACAAAGCCTAAATAAGTAGCTTATTTTACATTTTCAAACTCAAAAATAATGTAAATGAAACATAATTTTTCAATATTTTTTGCATCATAAAAAAGATCTCGATAAGATCTTTCAAATAAGATTTATATTGTATATTTCTAAATTTCAATAAATTCATAATTTTTGAGGTTGAAATTGTCCGTTCAAAAAATCAGAGTTTTTTTTTTGTGTTCAGAAATGGAGCCTTAGAGCTCTTCAACCCATGACTTCATATTGGAGATGTCAAACATTTTTTGAAGGCTTACGTGGCATTTTGACATCTCCAATTTGACATCAAAGCCTTCCCTTCCAACCCTTATGCCAAATTCTTTTTATTTGACATCAAGTTATCCCTCTCCAACCCTTAATGTCAATCCTTATGTCAATCCAAACGGTCATTTTTTGAAATTTGGTATGGAAGAGGGTGGTTGTCAACTTTGACAACTTTGTCATTCCCTTCAAAGCCACATAGATTTTGGCATCAAAGAAGGCTTTTAGGTTGGATTGAATTTTGGTGTCAATTGTTACCGTTAACATGTCCACGTAGAAATTGACATCTCCCATTGGAGATGCTTTAACACTCTTGGAAAACTCATCTTAACTCCTAACTTCCTACATTGTTGAAAAAAATTGCAAAAAAAAAAAGTAATAAAAAGTTACTGAGAGAGTAGCGGTGGTGTTCCACTTTTACAAAAAGATCTTTTTTTTTCAAACGAAGGTAATTTCAAACTCAAATATAATGAAAATGAAAAAGATTTTTTCAATTTTTTTGCACCGTTTAAAAGATCTTAGTGAGATCTATCAAACAAGATCTATATTGATAGAAAAATTATTTACATAAATACATAAATTTTTAAACTTAAAAGTGACTTCTTTTTTTAAAATTAAGTACATTTTTCATAAAATTATGCATATTTTTGGTTTGTTTTTTTGTACATATGAGCAGGTAGATATAAAATTAAAAAAAAAACAAAGGCATTGATATATATATTTTTGGATCCGAAATGGCATTGATATGAAGACAAAAATAATAAGAACGGGGGGGGGGGGGGGGGGGGGGGGGGCGGTTTGGTGGGGTGGGGGTAGGATATTTGGCCTCAAGAGGATATACAATCTAGGACAATATCCACAATCTCTACCCAGGTGGCAAATACCAGATATAAATAATTCTGATATCTTATCCGAGAATAACGTATTTGCCCTCAATATCCCATCGACAATTGAGCCATATGAAAATGTCTTACTTTCAAGTCAATAGAATGACATTGACCTGCTGTTTTTATCTCAAATTGATCAATTACAAATTAGGAGACCTATAAAAGCCTATGACATAAATGAAATACTCTCTCCATCCCTTATTTACTGTCCAGTATTTCATTTTGGGCTGTCCTTTAATAAGTATCCATTTTGTAAAGTTAATGGGTAAAAGTTGGTGTATTGTCTATTTTATCTCTAGTAGATTCCATTTTGAAAAGTTAGTGAGTAAAAGTGTAATAATGGTGGTAAGTAGGGAAAATGGAGGAAAAAGTTAATGTGAAAAGTATAATGATGATATATTTTTAATAGGACAAATTATAGTTACCCCCTTCTAACTATGCCTCGCGTACACTTACCCCCCTCTAACTTTTTTTTTTTTGGCACTTAACCCCTTCAAACTAACGGAAATTCAAGTGGTCATAACTTCAAACGGTTATAACTTCTTCGTCCAAAATCAAAAATTTACAAATTATATATCGATTTCGAGGTCTTGAAGTCAGCTTTCTAATGACACCAAAATCACATCACGATTCAAAACACACGAAAGTAATGATCAAAACGGTCTTTCTGTCTACCAGCCCTTACTCTTTTGATCATAACTTTCTGTGTGCTTTGAATCATGATGTGATTTTGGTGTCATTAGAAAGCTGACTTCAAGACCTTGAAATCGATATATAATTTGCATATTTTCGATTTTGGACGAAGGAGTTATGACCGTTTGAATTTCTGTTAGTTTAAGGGGGTTAAGTGCAAAAAAAAAGTTAGAGGGGGGTAAGTGTACGCGAGGCATAGTTAGAGGGGAGTAACTATAATTTATCATTTTTAATAAGTTGGAGTTACGAAACAAAACACTTAAAAGAGATGGAGCGAGTACATACGTTCTATTGTAAGAACAAGGATACTTTGTCCTACTACATGTTTATTGTTTGAAAACGTGTGGAAAAAACATACTTATACAATAAGTAAATTGATTTCCATGCTCAATTTTTACTAATCTACTGTTAACGTAAAGTTACTAATAATTTCATGAACAACGTGGAGCGCCATTAGTAAAAAATGGAGCGCGAAAATCAAAATCCTATAATAATACTAGGGACACAATAACGGACAACAACACCAATCACAACTGTCTATGCGCACTGCATAATTGCTAAAGAAATAGCGATCACTTTACAACCGCCAAACATTCTGTATCACATATGGGGATGTGGTTGACGTAGCGACCCGTCCTTGTGGCCCTATCCCTATAATTATTGGACAAAACATGGGGTCGGTATGTGATCAAAATTATCACAATATGGTCCCGTTCATCCACACCAGTTTCTTATCCATTCCAAAATCCAAAGCATCACTGCATCGGAGCTACTGAACCATTTCAATCTTTAGTCATCAAAAGATCCAATTTTGGGATCCGAAAAGTACTTGAAGCCATGGATGATCAAGAAACAGAGCTCCTTCCTCCCCGCGTGCTCATCTTCCCTTACCCGGCACAGGGCCACGTCAACCCCATGCTCAAGTTAGCCGAGCTCCTCTGCCACGCTGGCCTCCACGTCACCTTCCTAGTCACCCACTTCATCCACCGCAGTCTCCTTCGCAACAGCACCGCCCTGATCTCGCGGTTAACCTGCTACTCCGGGTTCCAATTCGAAGCCATTCCGGACGGGTTGCCCGAAGACGACCTGCGTTCGGGTCATAGAGTCATGGAGCTGTTCCGTTCGTTTAGAGTTACGGCAAAACCACTTCTCAGAGAACTACTGGAATCCGATGGAGGAAAGGATTCGGGCTTGGGTCGAAAGCGGGCATCTTGCATCATAGCCGATGGGATATTGAGTTTCACCATTGACGTGGGTGAAGAGGTTGGGATCCCGGTCATCATTTTCCGTACCACCAGCGCTTGTGCCTTTTGGGCCTTCTTTTGTGGCCCTAAACTCGTTGAAGCCGGTGAAATTCCCTTTCAAGGTAACTACTGTATGAAATTTGAAAAATCATTGATAGTTTCCTGGTCACCGGCCGTCACATAAAATACTCCAACTATCTGCGTAACTACACATCTACTATGTGTGGATTGTTTGCAATTACGTACTACTCCCTCCGTTCCAAAAAGAGTGTCCTTTTTGGAGAAACGTGTCATTTTCAATTGTTTATATTTTTCAATGTGAATGTCAAAAAATATGCAATATAGATCTTGTTTGATAGATTATAATTAATTCTATTAAACAAAGTTTTCAAAATCACATAAAACTTCATAAATCAAAAGATATAAACATTTGAAAATAGTACGGAGTTCCAAAAAGGACACTCATTTTAGAACGGAGGGAGTACTATATATATATATATATATTATATATTAGTGTGAGACCCAATACAAACTGTGTTTGTGGAGGAATTGTGAGCCGCAAGCTGGTCTGGCTCTTAGATTTCCGTGGCCACAGGCAGAATTTGAAAATGGATCCTTTCATTTTCCATTAAATTAATTAATTATTCAATATAAGAAACAAGCTAGCCTTGTTGGCAAAGTGGTTGTACAAGCACTTCAATACCTTAGATCGTGAGTTCAATCCTCAAAAGCATAACCTAGTTGTAAAATATATAGTTTATATACATAATAATATCTAATATATTCAACTATTTGGGGGCCCAATTATTACGTCCAACATCGAAGGCCCTAGGCGCTGGTGGACTTATGCCCAAAGCCTAGCCTGACCGCAAGGGTAGTGAAATTATGTTTTTTGTTTTTGAAAGAAAACATCCACTACCATTTTTTGATAAAAAATTGGAGTGAAATAATATAATCAGAATTTTTTTGATCTGCATGCATTTGTTTGTTTGTTTTTTTCTTTTCAAGTCTCGTGCTTATAGCCTTATACTGTGAAAAACTACTGCCAAGGTAGGGAACAATATGGATGTAGCTATAAAATGCGTACCCGGTATGGATGGTTTTCTTCGACAGCGTGACCTCCCAAGTTTCTATCGCGTTAGAGACATTGCTAATCAGGACTTCCGAATACTTTTAAGTGAAACCCTAAAAACTACTCGAGCACGAGCTCTGATACTCAACACGTTTGAAGATTTAGAAGGATCAGTACTTGCTCAGATACGTTCTCAATGTCCACAAGTTTATACCGTGGGGCCACTCCACGCACACCTCAAGGTAAGACTTGCTTCATCGAGTTCTTCAAGTAGTTTGTGGGAAGAAGATACGAGTTGTATGACATGGCTTGATGCACAACCGTCAAAATCTGTAATCTACGTAAGTTTTGGAAGCATTACAATGATGGCAAAGGACCAGCTAATGGAATTTTTGCATGGTCTGATATGTAGTGAGAAACGATTCTTGTTGGTCATTCGACCAGATTTTGTGATGATGGGGAAAGATTGGGTAAGTCATTTACCGACCGAGATATTGGAGGGAACAAGGGAAAGAGGATGCATAATTGGATGGGCTCCACAAGAAGAGGTCTTAGGTCACAAATCTATTGGCGGATTCATAACTCATAGTGGGTGGAATTCGACGCTGGAGAGCATCGTAATTGGAGTACCAATGATTTGTTGGGCATATTTTGGTGACCAACACATTAATAGTAGGTTTGTGGGAGAGGTATGGAAACTTGGATTGGATATGAAAGATACTTGTGATCGGGGTATAATAGAGACAATGATCAGAGATCTCATGGATGTACGGAGAGAAGAATTTCAACACTCGTCTGATCAGATGACCAAATTGGCTAAAAAAGCTGTTGCCGAAGGTGGGTCATCGTATTGTAATTTGGATTGTCTGATTAAAGACATAAGGTCGATGGGTGTCGATTAAGTGTATATTTGGTTTGTAAGAAATTAAAGTAATTTTAGTCTTATCCTCAGGAAAATTCAAACACTATGATAAGTTTTACTACATGGTTTCAGCTGTAGAAGTGCATCATCATGCATTTAGTATTTGTTAGCCCTCCATGAACTTTAAAATACTTGCAAGTATTTTCAAGTGGTGTTTGAGATTTAAGAAATAAATTTATTTGAAATTCATCTGTTGACAAAGGACCGACCACTAAAATCTGTGATCTACGTAAGTTTTGGAAGTATTACAATGAAGACAAAGGACCAACTAATGAAATTTTGGCATGGTTTGGTAAATAGTGGGAAACGATTCTTGTGGGTTATTCGACCAAATTCTGTGATGGGTGAAGATTGGGAAAATCATTTATCAACGGAGATATTGGAGGCTACAAAGAAATAAGGATTCATAGTTGGATGGGCTCCACAAGAAGAGGTCCTAGGTCACGAATCTATTGGTGGGTTTCTAACTCATAGTGGGTGGAACTCAACACTGGAGAGCATAGCTGCTGAAGTACCAATGATTAATTTGTTGGCCATTGTAACATCCCTGATTTTTGGTCAGTAAAAATTTCGTGAAATATTTGAATTTTATTTGAATTACTTATTTTTTCAATAATTCGTCGTAATTACACTTTATCCCTGAGAAGTTCGTTTTCTTGACTTGAGGCCCTACTTAGCAAGTCTAGTTAGTTTCTAATCAACTAGTTGGAGAAACCGAACTAGGAAGTCACCTAATTACATTTTCCTAACCATAGATGAACCTTTTTTCCCATCTTTGAACCTTGAGAACCTTTTCAACCCTAGACTTGAAATTTGTTTATTTATTTTCTTTTATTATTTTGGTTTTCTTCTTTATCCATTAGACTATAGAAGTTAGGGAAACTTTTATCCATTCGGTAATAGAAACCATATTCTTTATATTAAAGAAAGATTTGATTTAGTACTAATATCTATAAAGAATAGAATTTTAAAATATAAAAGTTCCCTTATTACTTTTATCCATTGGACAATAAATACTAGGAGATTTATTATCCATTGGGTAATAGATTGGTCTTTCAACTAAGTACTAGGGTTTTTATAAACAAATCATTTTCTAATTGCCCATGTGGCATGGTACCTATATTTTATTATGTAAGTACTTATTGGTTTTAAGCCTAGGATTTTCTAAGTACACCTAATATTATTTTATATTGGGGTTTGGTACTCAATTAGATTAATTTAATGGGGAGTCTTGATTTCCCTAGATTGCATAGGACCTTAGTTAATATTATAATGGTACTTGGATGAATATTTATATGGCTTAGTATACATGTGCTTATTAGTTGTTTAATGGGGAAAATCTTAACCTTTTTTAAGTCTCCTTGACTCAAGTACCAAAAGTACTATTATTCTATTTGCTTCTTGCCATAGTGTGTGTATATATATATATATATATATATATATATATATGTGTGTGTGTGTGTGTGTGTGTGTGTGTGTGTGTGTGTATGTACTAGAGCATGGGGAGAGAGAGAGAGAGAGAGAGAGAGAGAGAGAGAGAGAGAGAGAGAGAGAGAGAGAGAGAGAGAGAGAGAGAGATTGGATTGGACTTAGGCTTGATCTTCCATTGTACTTAAATTCCTTGGTGTATATTCTTCTTAGCCAAAATCTAGTCCTTTATTGTCCTTCTATTATTGTTTAAACACAAAATCTTGTACAAACCAACCTTTCTACCACAAAATCTTCCAAGAATCAAATCCAAAGGACTAACCTAGCCATGCAAGCCTAGGATCTTGACCTTGATCTTCCTTGAAAGCTTGGATTTTGGAATTAAAAAATGAGATATATATATATATATATATATATATAGAGAGAGAGAGAGAGAGAGAGGGCCGGCCTTGATGAGAGAGAGGGAGAGCTTGGCCTATAAATAGAAGCTCACTCCAAGCTTGAACTTTTGAACTTACATATTCACTTCTTGCTCTCACTTCTCTCTAGAAGTTCTAAGTGTTCTTAGTTCTAAAGTTCTTGTTTTCTTGAGTTTCTTGAGAGTTCTTGAGAGAAACCACCAAACCACTTCCAAAACCACCTCTAGATCTCTAAAAGAAGCTTAGTTAGTTAGCAAGTTGTTTTTAGGAAGAGAAAAGATCATCTCTCTTCCTTTCGAAGCAAACCGGAGCCGTTACGCCGCCGAATCACAAAATCGACGACCAAATCTTCGTAGCTGACCACCGCCAAGAAGTAAGGTAGGAATCCTAGTCCACCAACTCTAAGTATTGTATAAAATCGTATGTTGAAGAATAGAGCGTCATTAAGTAGTAACTTTGATCATTCTTTCTAAAGTAGATAAGGTGATCTTTTGTTAAATGTTAGAAATGCATGAAGTACTTGAAAGGTATTCTCTTGAAATAATGAAAAGGATGGGGAGTATGTTGAACTCATCAACTTACGATATAAGCATGTTAAACAACATAGAGTTGGATGATCTTGTTGGATTAGTTTCAAGGTTTTGTTAAATGCTTGATTATATGGAAAAGTCCTACCGCGGAGTCTTTGTATGTAAACGAGACACGAGAACCGAAAAAGTAGAAAACATGGCACCAGGGTGTGGTTCATGAAAGGAAATGTATTCCGAGGACAAAAATATTTTTGAAACGACATAATGACCGGTTTTTGGTGGCATTATGTGAGACATGTGTGTGTGTGTGTGTGTTCCAATGGAAATCCGGGATAGCGGAACCATTGTGAGGTTGTGTGCGTTCCCATGGGAACCCGGAGCAGCGAAACCATGGTGAGGTATGGCTTGGTTATCCGCGGTATGGAGCCAATGCAAATGTGTGCCAATGGGAACCCGGCGCGGCGGAACCGAGGTTGGGTTTGTTAAAAACAAATTTTGGAAAATGTTGATTTGGAAAAAGAAAAGTGGAAAATGGTGACATGGTCTACGACGAGTCGCGTAGGAGAAACTCCAAAATATTGGACACCAACGATAGATGATTAACGAATGTGGATGTGTGATTGTTAGTATTGTTGTAAATGATTTACTGTTATAAGATTGGTGGGTAAGGATTTCCTATTGAGCGTTGTAGCTCATGGTGTTACCTTTGGTAACCCTGACATATTATATCGGTGGCGACGCTGGTATAATGTGTCAGATCTCGTAGATGAACAGAGTAAACTCTACACCTTGGAGGCGTACAGAGCCGAGGAGCTGGCTAGGATAGAGAAGCAGGCGGAGCTGTAGTTAGGAACCCTACATTCCCTCCCTTTTGTAATGAAAGTGCTCTGGTGAGAGTAATGATGTAATTAAGAGCCAGACTCTATTTTGAAGTTTCAATAAAAATGTTTTATTTAACGTACCCAAAATTCGGGGCGTTACAGCCATACTTCGGTGACCAACAAATTAATAGTAGGTTTGTGGGGGAGGTATGGAAACTTGGATTGGATATGAAAGATACTTGTGATCGAGTCATAATAGAGATGATGATCAGAGATCTCATGGATGTACGGAGAGAAGAATTTCAACACTCGTCTAATCAGATGGCCAAATTGGCTAAAAAAGCTATTTTCGAAGGTGGGTAATCGTCTTGTAATTTGGATTGTCGGATTAAAGATATAAGGTGAATGGGTGTAGATTAAGTGTATATTTGGTCGTAAGAATGTAAAATAGTATTAGTCTTATCATTTAGGCTCTGTTCAATTGTCAAAAATGTTGTACAGGAAAGTTATTCTTAGAAAAAGTGAAGTAAAGTGAAATAAAGGAAAAGGAAATCTATTTTCCTGTGAGTGTTTATTTGACAAATTTTTTTTTGCAGGAAAACTAAAGTTTAGTGGTTTTGCGGGGAAAATACACTTGTGAGAAACTTCTTTATTTTTATTCCCACGACTAATTTTAAATGAAAGTAACTTTAAGAGCTAAAATAGGCTATCATATTTGAAAAATTAACACATACGGGAAAATGTATTTTTATCTAATGCAAAGCCTTAACATGAAATGAAAAAATTGACTTGCAATTCGGTTTTCATTTTGCTATCTTCTGAATGGTCATGCGAATCCCCCATTTAAATTGACATCCTCTGATAATCAACCGTAAAATGAAGCTTAAAAAATAAGTAGATGATAACTAAGAGCTTGTTTGATAAACTAAATTCAGCATTTAATACTGAATCAATTAAGTAATAAGTGATTCAGTAAGTTTGATAACCACATTTTACATTGCTTAACAAATTAAGTACCACTTATAATATAGGCCAAAAAGTTGAAAAAAATTAAGTAGCTTTGAGCTACTTAATTCTTGCTGAATTTTTTTATACTTACATTCAACCATCATACCACCACCACAACCACTCCCACCCACACCGCCACTGCTCCACCACCACCACCACCACCACCACCACCATCTCCACCACTCCACCACCATCACCACCACCACCACTCCACCACCACCTCCACTACCACCACTCCTCCTCCACCACTCCATCACCAACACCTCCACCACTCCACCACCACCACCACCACCACCTCCACTACCACCACTCCTCCACCACAACATCACCACCACTTCCTCCACTACCACCACCACCACATCACCACCACCAACTCCACCACCACTTCCTCCACTACCACTACCACCACCACCACTCCACTACTACCACTCCTCTTCCACCACTCCATCACCACTACCACCACTTCACCACCACCACCACCACCACCTCCACTACCACCACTCCACCTCCACCACATCACCACCACCAGCTCCACCACCACTCCACCACCACCACCACTTCCTCCACTACCACCACCACCACCACCATCGCTCCACCACTGCCATCACCACCACCAGCTCCACTACTCCACCACCACCACCGCTCATACACCACCTCCACCACTCCACCACCATCATCACAATCATCACCACCACCACCGCCACTCCAGCACCACTACCATCACTACACCACCACCATCGTTACCAGCACTACACCACCACTCCTACCACCTTCACCGCTCCACCACCATTACCAAAAGTATATTGTGACCGTTAGTAAATTAAGAGAGAATTAGAACAAAATTAATTCATCATTTTTTTAATTAAGTACTTAATATATTTATCAAACAGCTTTGCAGCTTAAAATTTTCATCATTCAGTTTCCAGTACTTAATTTTTTAGCTTTCAGTTTCAGTTTTCAGTTTTATCAAACAGCCCCTAAATGAACAGATGTCAAACAACCATACTTAATTAGTTGCTGGCACAAAAACTCATTGATAATTAGTTAGTACAAAACAAAACTAAAGATTAATGACAAGATAAATAAATACTTTCAAAAAAATTAATTACCTCCAATTATTTGGATATTGCCGTCATTCACTTTTGGGGAAAGTACGGATTACCTTCATGTGGTTTAACTGTTTGGCAGATGACCCCCCTGTATTTTACTAATGACCAGTTCACCTCCTTATTGTTTCGGACTAAAGTGCTACTGTTACATTTTCCTTCCAAACTGACGGAATGTGTTAAAGACGCGCCTATTTTGAGAGTGAGAATGACAAAAAAAATTAAATAAGATTTTTGGTGTAAAATGACCACAGACCGAACCATTTCTTTCTCTGTCTCAAAAATCGAACGCGACCCACACCTCTACCGAAAGGTCCAAAACCGTTTGCCCCAAACCACATCGACACCGGCAACTACCACCGATGCCACCCCGTCACCAAACCGAAGGGGAAAAAATACAGGCTTGAATCGAATGAGAAAAAATCGAAGGGAAAAAACAAGGGCCCCTTTCACATTTCTCTCTCTCTCTCAAATCGGAGGGGAAAAAATACAACAAATTGAGCTGCCATGCTTGAAATTTGTCTGGATGCAGGCGTGGGTTTGGTTCAAACAAGGCCCCTTTCACACATGGGGGAATCCAATCTTTGTTCATCTTCTCCCCCATAATTACTGAAGACACAAAGAAAATTGAAAAATAAAAGGAAACCCAGCAGGTTTATCTTCTTCACTGACTGGTTCTCTCTCTCCCCTCTCGCCAATCTCTCTCTGTCTCTCCCTCTCAGTTTCCATTGTGTATTTCTACAACATTTATGTATATATAAATGTATACACACACATATAGAGCACACTGCACACCCATATATATCACGCACAACACTCGGCGGGCAGCCACGGCTATCTCCGAGTCAGACCTCTGGCCGCCGTCCAAGCACTCGGCGGGCAGCCACGACTGTTTCAATTTCCCCAATTGTTGTTCCCTCTGTTTTTTTCTCTCTCTCCTGTTCCTTTCCCCTTATTATCATACCTCCTCATCCAAAAGAAAAGATTGGATTTTTTTTTCGAAAAGCAAGAAAAGATGGATTAAAAATAGGAAATACCCAAAAGAAGAGAGGGAAATTTTCTTTGGTAACCATAATTTTTCATTAACACTTGCCCAAATGCCCTAAACAGAGCCTGGACCAATTTTTGTAAGAAGAAAATACCCTAACAAATTAACAATTAGATAAAATACACTAATAAATTCTAAAAATAAAAACTGAAAATGAATTGGGTAACATAATTAGATAGAAAAATATTGTAATTTCTTGTCAATTTACGATTTTAATGTGAAAGAGAAAGCATAGATGTAGAGTTAACTTACACAGCCCCGCCCCAACACCCCCCCCCCCCAACCAAACCAAAAGTAAGTGGTACTAAAGTCATTTTGCATTTTCTGTTAACGGAGTTGCACTTTACTCCAAAAGTACGAGGGGCAAATTGGTCATAATTAAAACACATGGGGTCATCTGCCAAAATGTCAAACCACAGGGAGGTAATCCATACTTTGCCCTCACTTTTTTTCTAAGAACCTAATTCGTATTTTTTTGGTATTTGCGTCATTTCCGCCAATTATTTTGGCCCAATAATGGAAAAAACTTTTTTCGTGATGCAAAATTCTATGCTTTTGGCAGGATCACTTTTACAAGAAAGTAAATCTTGCAGGAAAACTTAAAAACATGTTTCTCACTATTTTCTCTGGCAACTAAACACTACAGAAGTTATAGAAAATTTGATTTTTCTATAATTTTTTATACTTTTTTGACAACTGAACGGGGCCGAAAAATCTAAATACCGTGATTACTTTTACGCCTCCATGAACTTTAAAATAGTTGCAAGATCGATTCAAGTGTATGGAATACTCAGAAATATCGACTACATTTATTTGACATTCATCTTTCGATTGGTTCCCTTTGTAATTTACATTTTGCATGTTTTTTTTTTTTGTTTGTTAAAATTGTATAGAGCAGCGAGTGTTAGCGAGAGGTTAAGTCCATATGAGTTTCAAAAGCTATTCATAGCTCATTAATACATTTTACATGTTGAGTGAGAAAAATAAGAGCAGCCCAAGACCAACAGTCTCTCACTGGGCTTAACCAACGAAGCGATAAGCATTTAATTAGCAGGCAAAAAGATTCGGCATAGACACAATATCTTAAAATAAATCATTTATCTCAAAATAAATCGGATCCGAAATCATATCTGTTGATTCCTGATTGGCATGATTCTTGGCAAGAATGGTGTTCTCGATGAGATCTAAAGTTGAATAATTTTGATCGTCTTTGTGGAACCCAACTTTAGTGTGCAGTTCCTAAAATTAGCTCCTATTTTTGATGACCAAATTAGTTTCAAGTAATGTAGAATGGTATAGTCATAGGGCATGTATATATGAAGAATATGTTGTAGATGGTTTATTTGAGTAATTTATTGAATAGAAAATATGTATATGTTTGGTTTGTTTTTTGTGGATACAAATGGGTAGATATAAAATTTTAAAAAAAATGATATTGATATGAAGACGGATATCATAAGAACCAGAGGAGGTGGTGTTGGGATATTCGGCCTCAGGAGGATATACAATTTAAGATATAATATCCACAATTTCTATCCAAATGGCAAATACCGGATATAAGAAATTCTGATTTATCATCCGAGGATAACGTGTCTGCCCTCAATGTCCCATCTACAACTGAGCCATATGAAAATGTCTTGTGTTCGAATCAATAGAACGACATCGACCTGTTGCTGTTATCTCAAATTGATCAATCACAAATTAGGAGACCTATCAAAGCCTATGACATAATGAAATACATACGTTCTATTGTGAGAAAAAGGATACTTCGTCCTACTACATGTTTATTGTTTGAAAACGTGTTGAAAAAAATACTTATACAATAAGGAAATTAATTTTCGTGCTCCATTTTTTACTAATCCACTTTTAACGTGAAATTACAAATAACTTCATGAACAAAGTGGAGCGCGAAAATCAAAATCCTACAATAATGCTAGGGACACAATAACGGGCGACAACACCAATCACAAGTATTCACAACTGCCTATGCGGCACTGCATTATTGGTAAAGAAAGAGCAACCACTTTGCAACCACCAATCATTCCGTGTCCCGTAAGCGGATGTGGTTGATGTAGTGACCCGTCATTGTGGCCCTATCATTATTGGACAAAACATGTGGTCGGTATGTGATCAAAATTATCACATGGTCCCTTTCATCGACACCAGTTTCTTATCCATTCCAAAATCCAAAGCATCACTGCATCAGAGCTACTGAACCATTTCAATCTTCAGTGCATCAAAAGATCCAATTTTGGGATCCGAAAAGTACTTGAAGCCATGGATGATCAAGAAACAGAGCTCCCTCCTCCCAGCGCGCTCATCGTCCCTTACCCGGCACAGGGCCACATCAACCCTATTGGATATGGAAACTTGGATCTCCATTCCCATATTTTCCCTTATTCTCTACTAATTGAATCCCTGATTTTCTGTTTATTCCCATGATGTATTTCCCTTTTTTAGATTCCTTAATTGTTGTAATTTTCTTTGATTAGCAAGATACATTGGAACCTTCTGATTATATATATATCAATGAATAAAGGTATCTCCAGAGTGTGGAGAAACTATTGGAGTTTTTTTCATTCTTTTCTTATTATGGTATCAGAGCAGTGACTGATCCGACTCTTTCAAACCATGGCAGATAAACAAAATGAAAAAGGTTCTATTTCCAATGACGCCTTGGGATCAATCAATGATCCTTTCTTCATTCCTCATTTTGACAGTCCCACTGCTGTTTTAGTTACCCCTCTCCTCTCAGGAGATAACTGTGAAACCTGGCTTCGCGCCATGACCATGGCACTTTGCACTAAAAATAAGTTGACAGGTCAATCGAAATGCCCAAGGATACCAGCAAGTTGCGTCAATGGGAGAGATGCAACGATCTAGTCAGTTCATGGATTCTCAACTCCACAGAAATTGAGATCCGTGGAAGTATTCTCTATGCTGAAACTGCTAGAGAAGTGTGGCTCGATCTTCGTGATCAATTCACCCAAACCAATGCACCGAAAGTCTATCAACTGAAGCAAGCCATTGGTAAAACAACACAAGAAGATTCTAGTGTCTTCGCATATTTCACAAAGATGAAAGCACTATGGGATGAACTCAGTTCTGTCTCTACTGTGCAGCCTTGCACTTGTGGCCATGGAAAAGTGAATGCTGCTCTCCACCAACAAGATTGTGCCACAGAGTTCCTTCAAGGCCTCCATGAGCTCTATTCTAATCTGCGAAGTCAGATTCTTTTAATGGAGCCATTTCCAAGTGCTACCAAGAATATTTATGCTCTCGTGCGACAAAAAGAGAAGCAACAAGAAATACACTCTTCAACCCCTTTAGTTACCATGCTTGAAGCTACTGCACTGACAGCTAACTCAATTTCTACCAACGGCACAGAAAATTGGGCTGCACCCTCTCAGAATCATGCTAATGTCAGCGCCAATTTTAGGGGTCATCATCCAAACCGATCATCCAATCGGTACGATGCAAATTCTAATCAACGCAACATTGGTGGAGATCATCGCCAAACCGGGAAACCACGGATGCATTGTGATTACTGTGACTGTGACAACCATAACAGAGATACATGTTATTGGTTGCATGGTTATCCCACAGATAAACCAAGGAGTTCTTCAAATAACAGCAGACTTTCGAGTTCCTCTTCTTCAGAAGCTCCCCAACCCAACGACCGAGCAATGGTCGTTGCTCCATTGATAACTCAGGACCAATACAACAATATTTTGGCCGTACTTTCATCAGGTAGCACCAATTTGAATGCCAACTTAGCAAGTATTGCCCTTTCCACCCGATCATTTTCTGCTTGGATCATTGACACAAGTGCTAGTAACCAAATGTGTGCTTCCTTGTCTTTTTTCTCATCTTATAGTCCTTGCACCAATCCGTCCTTTGTTCAATTACCTAATGGTTCTGATGCACAGATCACTCATATCGGAACTGTGAAGCTTTCTCCAACCTTACAACTTGATCATGTCTTTTATATTCAATCTTTTAAATTCAATTTGCTATCTGTCAGTCAGATTACAAAGTCTCATCAGTACTCAGTTACTTTTTTTTGATGATCGTTGTGTTTTCCAGGACCTGTTCGTGAAGAAGACGTTTGGGATGGGTAGTGTACGTCGTTGTGTCTTCAAGCTCCTGCTGCACTCCTTGTTACCGACACTCCCGCTATTGATATTTGGCATTGGCGGCTTGGACATCCATCTCATCATAGAGTATTAGAAATAGCTAAGAGTGTTTCTTCTATCTCTCATTCGAATAACTATGTCTGTGACATTTGCTCACAAGCAAAACAACCTAGACTAAGTTTTCCCAACAGTTCCATTTCTTCTAGTAAACCTTTTCAATTAATCCAAGTTGACCTTTGGGGTAGTTTTTTCCAACCTTCTATGAGTGGTGCTCGATTCTTCCTTACTATAATGGATGATTTTGTCACGTTGCACTTGGATATATCTTATGCGTTATAAGTTTGACACAAAATATCATTTGAAATATTTTTTTGCTATGGTAAAAACTCAACATCACTGTCATATCAAACATATATTTTCTGGCAACGGTGATGAGTTTTTTCCAGAAATCCAACCGATCAGGTCAGACAATGGGGCATAATTTTTATCCAATGAAATGCAACAATTTTTTTCCGAGAATGGTGTAGTTCATCAACATAATTGCATGTCTACATCGCAACAAAATGGTGTTGTAGAACGCAAATATAGACACCTTTTAAAGGTTGCTTGATCCTTAAGATTTCAAGCCAACTTACCAATATCCTTTTGGGTGGAGTATTCTCACAGCTGCATATTTGATCAACAAGATTCCCACACCCTTACTTCAAAACAAATCGCCTCATGAAGTTTTTTTTTTCCAGCCCCACCTTCATATTCTCATCTTCGTATATTTGGTTACCTAGTATTTGCTCATAATGCTAACATTACGCACACATTTGACCAACGTGCAAAGCCTGGAGTCTTTGATGGGTATCCATATGCACAAAAGGGTTACCAAATATATGATATCCAATCCAAAACCATATGTGTCAAGAGATGTTGCATTTCATGAAACCATTTTTCCTTTTCGAGATATTTCTTCAAATGTAACCCCATCACCAGTAATTCCTTTACCTATTGAGGATCATCCACACTTTGACTATGCACCTACTCACCAAAACCCCCATTATTTAGACCTACCAACGCCATCGGAAAAACAAAGTTAATAACCAACAAGCAGACATGCAGCCTAGCCCACCATCCTCCCTTGAGGAACCATTAACTGAACCTCTCAACACTCTTATGAGTGATTCCATAAGTATACCACTTGCCATTCATTCCACCTAGGGGTGTACATGGTCCGGATTGGTCCTGTTCTCTAGAAAACCAGTAACCGGACCATTTCAAACGGTTCTAGGAAATTGGAAACCAGAACCTAACCAATATATGAGTGGAACCTAACCAGAACCAAACCGCAAAATCAGTCCGGTTTCGGTTCGATTCCGGTTCCGATTCTATCCAATTAGCATCTAAACCTATCACCGGTATGTGAGAAAGAGAGACGTGAAAATTGAAAGAATAGGAAGGTAATCTATTATAATAGAAAAATAAGGAAGAAAATAAAAACTTTCTTAACAAATGAGATTTCATCTCTAAATAAAGTAAGTTTAGCAAGAAAGAGATTAACCTACCAAATTATATACATATATTTATTTTTATATAATTTATATATATATATATATATATATATATTAGTTTTAAACGGTTCGATCCAGTTCTAACCATGGTTCTTTAATTGAGAACCAGTAACCGAACCAAAATTAACGGTTCTTAGTTTTTTGGAACCATAATCTGACCGCAGAACCACAAAACCAGACCAAATAGGACGGTTCGGTTTGGATCGAATCGGTTTTACGGTTCGGGCGGTTTTCTTGAACACCCCTAATTCCACCCGTGAGCGACGGGCATGCTCAAGTTAGTCGAGTTCCTCTGCCACGCTGGCCTCCACGTCACCTTCCTAGTCACCCACTTCACCCACCGTCTTCTCCTCCGCAACAGCACCACCTTGATCTAGCAGTTAACCCGCTACTCTGGGTTCCGATTCAAAGCCATTCCGGACGGGTTCCCCGAAGATGACCCGCGTACGGGTGATATGGTCACAGAGCTGTTCCGTTCGTTTAGGGTGACAACGAAGCTACTTCTCGGAGAATTGCTGAGGTCTAACAGGGCAAGAGATTTGGAGTTAGGGCGGAAGCGGGTATCTTGTATCATAGCCGATGGGGTGCTGAGTTTTGCCATTGACGTTGCTGAAGAGATTGGGATCCCAATCATTATTTTTTGGACTACTGGCGCCTATGCCTTTTGGGCCTATATTTGTGGCCCTAAACTCATTAAGCAGGTTTCCAAGGTACATCTCTTATAGTATGCTCATCTAACATTTTAAAAGTTGACCCTTAGACAAGGAAAAAATTTCAGTGCCGAATGGGTACCACGCAGTGCCCACTTGGCACATCTGAGTCGTCCATTGCATTTTTAGACGACTCGAATTTGGAGAGAGTAAAAGAAGAGAGAGAGTGTTTGGGTGTGTTAGAACTGTAGCTCATATGTTAAGTATGAAAAGATACTAAGGAGTTCTAGAAAGAAGGCCAAATGCCAGAGCAGAGCGGAACGAGTGGAGCGAAGCGCAACGAGTTTGTATAAGGGCATTTTTGGGATACAGACCAAATACCAGATTAGGGTTAGAATAGAGTCGGTATAAATACTCTATGTTGTAAACCCTATTCAATACTGTGATAATAAAAAAACAGCAGCCGCTCTCGCTCCCGTAGATGTACCCGATATTGGGGAACCACATATATCTCTGTGATGATTCTTTACTGTGTTATACTCGTAAATTGTGTGTGTGTGTATGTGACGATCGTAACAAGTGATATTAGAGCTTCTGGTTGTTTTAGATTACACGAAAGAATGATGTTAGCAAGTTTGTCTGTTTCAAAGTTTGATGTGCTTAAGTTCGATGGAACTTCGAATTTCGGATTGTGGCAATAGCGGGTAAAGGATCTGTTGGTGCAGCAAGGTTAGTACAAGGGGTTGAAGGCGAAGCAAGAAGCCATGTCAAAAGACGATTGGGAAGAACTCCAGATGAAGGCGGTGAGTATGATTCATCTTTGTCTTGCAGACGAAGTTATGTATCACGTGTTGGGTGATGAATCGCCGGCTGGGGTCTGGACTAAACTGGAGAGCAGGTATTGTGGGCACACGCCCCGAAAATCGCCCGATTTTGGTTTGCAAGGATTAATTGTTTGGGGGGGCTGCCCTTTTAGAAAATAGCGCGGCGAAATGCTTCGATTCAGAGTCGCCACTCGGGTTTTAGCGATGAGACACCCAAGGAACCGAACTCGAGAACGTTTGCTACATTTTGCTTTGATTTGAAAAAGGGTTTGATTTGATTTGAAAAGGCGTAGACTGGTCCGTCGTCACCTTCGATATCTGAGGTTCGGGAGCCAGGTTACGAGAGGGGAAGGGTTTTATGGCACCCCTCTTGTCCAATCCGGAGATCGGTCTCTACTCAGGCATTTTTGTAAAACTTTTGCACTTTTCTCTCATTTGATCATTTTTTAGCCAGTTAGGGCGGGGGAACAGATAAAGGGGATTAAAACTGTAACAGTTTATGGTTTATATGACAAAAATGTTTATGGATGATGATTTGCTTGAATCGATAGAATGAATATAGATTGAAAACAAGCACTGAGAGCAGTTTGAGCAGAATGGTGTATGTTGTCTCTCAGGTACGTGAGCAGGCGACATACTGGCATGCAGTGACTGAGCCTCTGCATGCCACCATACCCTGCGCACGCCACCAAGAAGCTGGCGTACACCACCTTTTGTCACTCACAACCTTTGTTCTCAACCCTCTGGGCTCTGGAATGGACCAGTGCACACCCAGGACAAACCACACAGTTTATAATATGATCATATTTATAGATTACAGACAGCTGAAATGGCTTGAAGCCATGAAAATAGACTGGAAGCCCCATAAACAGAGTGGGGAAATAACTAGAGGCCAGGATTGAGCTATGATGCAAGGGCCAGGCACTGGTCTGTGTCAAGCATGCCGTACGCCACCCCATGGGGACCGTACGCCAGGCTTGCATTCTAACCAGCGTTTGGCTTTACATCATCTGGGTTCTGGAACATGACCAGACGTACCCCAGAGGCCTTATGAAGCAAAAAGATACAAGTATTGAAAACTAGATTTGAACAGTCCTAAAATACAGAAAGCAATAAACTGGTTATTAGCATGCAATAAGGTGATGAATAGACAAGAAATGAAGCACAAAACAAAGATCTGGGTCCCATTTCACAACTGGAGTACGCCAGTTTCGGAGGGCTCGGACCTGCGGTACGCCACCTAAAAAGGTGGCGTACGCAGGGTCCAGACAGATCAAATTTTAAAACTGTACGTACTGTCGCGGACCGGCGTACGCGGGCCTATGACCGGCGCACGCCGATTCTAGTTAGAAACGATTTTTTTGTTTTTGAAACTTTGATAGCTTTAGGGCCAGGACTGGTATTGATTACCAGCCTTGACCCTGTTAGCTCCCCTCAGGGACCAGAACAGAAAAAAACAGTACCAAAGTGTATACCTTTGGCCTTTGGATTTGAAAGATGTTTGAGCTTTGAACTTGGCTTTAAAAGGAGAATGTGGATGGATGCTTGACTGAAATAAGTGTGTGGAGGGGTCTCTTGTTTACTCTTTCAATGGATGAATGAAGAGCAAGCAAGAAAAATAGAGAGAAAGAGACTTGAGAACTTGGAAACTTGAAGAGGCAACCCTTTGTTAGACTAATGGAGGGGGTATATATAGGGGAAGAGGGAGAGAGAGGGGTTAAGGCCAGTCAAAGGGACTGGAGCCTTAGCCCTTAAGCCTTCATTCTCATTGGATGAGAGGGAATATGATGATGGGATATGTGTAAGAGATGTCCCCTCGGCCGAGACTATTTTTCAATGGATTGGAAGGTTTCCATGTGTTGTAGACCCCTACCCATGGCTTCTGCATGCTGAAAATGCTGAAAAACACAAGTTTGACCAAAGTTTGACTTGGCGTACGCCACTAAATACCTGGCGTACGCAAGGTCAAACCTGGTCAACGGTCAAAGTTGACCGATGACTGACACGTGGCAGAGGGCGAGCGCACGCCAGGAAAGTATTGGCGTAAGCAAGAAGGGTTTTGTTGAGGCCTTTTGGTTCTGGTTTAGAGAGTTTGAAAGGGTTTTGAAAGTTTTGGAATGCTCAAAGCTCAAACACACTAACATTTCTGAGGTGTTCTTGATCCGTTTCATCATCGGGGCAACAAAAGATAGTAAAAGAACTAAGTCCGGATAGTCCAGAATGGGGTGTCTACAGGTATATGTCAGAGTCGTTGATGAACAAACTATTTCTGAAGCAGAAACTATTGGGTTGAAAATGGTCGAGGGTGCTGATCTGATTCAGCATATCAACACGTTCAATCAGGTTGTGAGCAACCCGCAACGAATTGATGTAAAGTTTGAGGAGGAAGACTAAGAGCTGATGTTACTGTGTTCACTATCGATTTCTCTCGAAACCCTAGTTACAACCTTACTCTGAGGGAAATAAACCCTAGAAATGGAAGAAGTCACTACAGCCCTTCTGGGGTATAATCAACGCAAGCAACAAACGGAATCGCTGCAGGGTGAAGGTCTGGTGGTTAAGGGGTACGGGGATCGTGGCAGGAAGAATAAGAGGGATAAATCAATTTCGGGGCGTGGGAGGTCTTAGTCAAAGAACAGGTCCGAGGCAACGTTTGAGTTCAATTGTTACAGGTGTCATGACCCGGGGCACATGAAGAAAGATTGTTCGCAGAAGGGAAATGGAACTGACTGGAAGAAGAAGGGAAAGGCAGGGGAGAGGAAAGATGGATCAACTTCTGCAAACGTTGTGGAGCAGGAGTCAGATGATGGTGATATGCTTTCGGTCTCAGCAAGTTCTGATGATTACTGGATTATGGATTCAGCATGTTCTTTTCACATATCTCCTATCAAGGAATGGTTCAACACATACAGGTCAGTGGATTGTGGTAATGTTCTTATGGGTGACGATGCATCGTGTAAAGTCATAGGAATAAGCACAATTAAATCAGAATGTATGATGGTGTCGTGAGAACTTTGGAGGATGTTAGACATGTTCCAAATTTGAGAAAGAATTTAATTTTGTTGGGAACCTTAGACTCCAATGGCTGTGGATATAAAACAGAGGGTGGAGTCATGAAGGTAACAAAGGGTGCTATGGTGATGATGAAAGCTTGTAAAGTTCCTGGTAATATTTACAAATTGTTAGGGAGTACTGTTATAGGTGGAGCTGCTGCCACTACAACAGACGATACTGATGATACCATGCTTTGGCATATGCGGTTGGAACATATGGGAGAGCATGGGATGTTAGAGCTGCATAAGAGGAATCTGTTGAAAGGGGTTAAATCTTGTAAACTGGATTTCTGCAAGTTTGTGTTCTGGAGAAACAGTGTAAGGTGCAGTTTAGGAATGCAACTCACAAAACGAAAGGAATTCTTGACTACGTTCATTTAGATGTTTAGGGGCCAGTGAGGGTAGTTTCGAAAGGAGGATCTCTGTATTTCTTGACCTTTATTGATGATTTTTTAAGGAAAGTTTGGGTGTACTTCATGAAGCACAAGTCTGAAGTCTTTGCTAAGTTCAGAGTGTGGAAAGCTAAAGTGGAAAACTAGACAGGAAAAAAGATTAAGTGCCTCGGGACAGATAATGGGAATGAATTCAAGAATGAGGTTTTTCTAAAGTTTTGTGAGGAACATGGGATTTAGTAGCACTTTACTGTTCGAAAGACATCACAGCAGAATGGGGTGGCAGAAAAGATGAACAGAACTATAGTAGAAAAGGCACGGTGTTTGAGATTGAATGCGGGACTTCTGAAGGTTTTTTGGGTAGAAGCAATGAGTATGGCATGCTTTGTTATAAACAGGTCACCGAGTGCTGCTTTGGATGGGAAAGTAGCTGAGGAGATGTGGACAGAGAAAGAGGTTGACTACTCAGGGTTGAGAATTTTGGGTGTCCGTCCTATGTTCATCTTCCTAGTAATGAGAAGTCAAAACTTGATGCGAATTCTAGACAGTGTATCTTTCTTGGTTATGAGAAAGGGGTCAAAGGGTACAAGCTTTGGAATTCAGAGAGAAAGAAGGTGGTGATCAGTAAGGATGTGGTATATGATGAGGACTCTATGATCAAGGCACATCAGAAGGTTCAAAGTTCTGAGTCAAAGGAAGTGAACAATAGACAGTCGGGCGTACAGATTAAACTGGAGAATTTTGATATAGGTGATACTCAGCCAGATGAACAGCTTGATCAACAACAACAGCAGCAGGAGCAGCAGGAAAGTTTGGCCGCTGGGAGAACCAAGTGCACTATCAAGCCACCGGTGCGGTATGGGTTTGAGGACTTGGTTTCTTATGCATTGACTACTACTAGTGGGGATCCACCTACTTTTCAGGATGCTTTCACTAGTTCTAAAAGGGACAGATGGATGGAAGCCATGGTAGAGAAAATGGAGTCTTTGCATAAGAATAAGACTTGGGAGTTGAAAGAACTGCCCAAAGGAAAGAAACCAGTGGGTTGTAAGTGGGTATACAAGTGGAAAGAGGCAGTAACAGAAAAGGAGAGGGAAAAGTTCAAGGCTTAGTTAATGGCAAAAGGGTATTCACAAAGGAAGAGGATTGATTTTGATGAGGTCTTTTCTCCAGTGGTAAGGTATACGTCGATCAGGATTATCTTGGTATTGGTGGTTAGCTATGATCTAGAGTTAGAGCAGATAGATGTGAAAACGGCATTCCTCCATGCTGATTTGGAGGAAGTCATATACATGGAACAGCCTGAGGGGTTTAAGCAGCCAGAGACTGAGTATCTTGTTTGTAAGTTGAAGAAGTCACTTTATGGGCTGAAACAGTCTCCAAGACAATGGTACAAGAGGTTTGACTCTTTCATGATATGGATTGGGTACACACGCTGTGAGTATGATTGTTGCGTTTATGTTAAGAGTCTTGATGATAGTTTCTATATTTTCTTGCTTCTTTATGTGGATGATATGCTGATTGCGGCAAGGAGTATGTTGAGGTTAACAGGTTGAAGTCTTTATTGGGTAAAGAGTTTGACATGAAGGATTTGAGAGCAGCTAGGAAGATACTTGGGATGGAGATTCGCAGAGATAGGTCAGCTGGTAAGTTATGATTATCTCAAAAGTATTATGTGGTGAAAGTTTTGGAGAGGTTTAGTATGAATAATGCCAAACTGGTCAGTACTCCATTGGTAAGTCATTTCAGATTATCTTCAGCTCAATGTCCGGTGTCAGATGAAGAAATTGAGGATATGTCAAGGGTGCCTTATGCAAGTGTAGTGGGTTGCTTAATGTATGCAATGGTTTGTACGGGGCCTGATTTGGCACATGCAGTCAGCACAGTCAGTAAGTACATGGCCAAACCAGGCAAAGAGCATTGGAAGGCAGTCAAGTGGATGTTCAGATTCTTGAGAGGTACTTCAGATCGTGGGATTATGTTTGGTAGGCAACGGGGTCAGATTTTCGTTGTTGGGTATGTGGATGCGGATTATGCTAGGGGTTTGGATGACAAAAAGTCTACAACTGGTTATGTGTTTACACTTATGGGTGGGCCTATTTGTTGGAGATCCATGGTACAATCTCTGATGGCTTTATCTATTACCGAGTCTGAGTATATGGTGGTGACTGAGTCAGCTAAAGAAGCATTATGGTTGAAAGGGTTTGTTAAGGAGCTTGGCATAGATCAAGGTGGAGTTCAGTTGCATTGTGATAGTCAGAGTGCCATTTATTTGGCAAAGCATCAGATGTATCATGCTCGAACCAAGCATATTGACGTAAGATTTCACAAGGTGAGAGAGTTGATTGATGCAGGTGATTTGATACTGGAAAAGGTGCACACTTCTGAGAATGCGGCTGATATGTTGACAAAGATGGTTACTGCAGACAAGTTCGAGCATTGCTTAGACTTGGTTAATGTCTCTAGGTGCTAGAAAAAGGGAGGCTTCCCCCCAACCCACTGGATGGTGATGGTTATCTTCTGAAGGGGCGAGAGTATATTCGCCAAGGTGGAGATTGTTAGAACAATGACTCATATGTTAAGTATGAAGAGATACTTTGGAGTTCTAGAAAGAAGGTCAGATGCCGGAGCGGAGCGACGGCGTGATCTCCCAAGTTTCTATCGCGGCAGAGACATGGCTGATCATGATCACTTACAAATACTTTTGAGAAACACCCTGCTAACTACTCGAGTGCGAGCTATGATACTCAACACAATTGAAGACTTGGAAAGACCCATTCTTGCTCAAGCACGTTCTCTCTATATCCACAAATTTATGCCATCGGGCCACTCCACGCACACCTGAAGGTTAGACTTGCTTCACTGATTACTTCAAAAAGTTTGTGGGAAGAAGATATGAGTTGTATGACATGGCTCAATGCACAATCGCAAAATTCTATCTACGTAAGTTTCAGCAGTATTACAATAATGACGAAGGATTAGCTGATGGAATTTTGGCATGGTCTGGTAAATAGTGGGAAACGATTCTTGTGGGTCATTCGACCAGAATCTGTGATGGGCAAAGATTGGGAAAACTGTTTATCGACAGGGATATTGGAGGGCACAAGGAAAGAGGATGCATAGTTGGATGGGCTCCACAAGAAGAGGTCCTAGGTCACAAATCTATTGGTGCGTTCCTAACTCATTGTGGGTGGAACTCAACGCTGGAAGGCATTGTCGCCGGAGTAGCAATGATTTGTTGGCCATACTTCCGTGACCAACATATTAATAGTAGGTTTGTGGGAGAGGTATGGAAGCTTGGATTAGATATGAAAGATACTTGTGATCAAGTCACAATAGAGAAGATGATCAGAGATCTCATGGATGTGAGGTGACCAAAATTTAAACAATCGTCCGATCAAATGGCCAAATTAGCTAAAAATGTTGTTACTGAAGGTGGGTTATCGTACGGTAATTTGGATTGTCTGGTTAGAGATATAAGATTGATGCGTACTGTAGAATAATGTATGTTTGGTTTGTAAGATAGTAAGTCTAAGATTGGTATGGTTCTTCCACCCGATATTAACTCAATCATCCAGGGCCAAACTCTTCAGTGGTTCAATAATCTTGCATCCTTTCCTTTTTGGCTAAAATCTAATTGCACTTCAAAAGTCATCCACGAGTCAGGTATACCTTGGGCTCGTGTCTTTCCTTTTGCTTGTTAGTTCATTTGGTTGAATAGAAACCAAATACATTTTCGTGACTCCAATCATGTTGATCCGGGACACATTCGTGCTAAACTATTTACCTTCCAGCATATTCTTGTCTGCGCAACGGAATGGTATTTTGTTTGTTCACAGCCCTCTCGGATTACCAAGGCTAGACATATTCAGATGGGTTGGATTCCCCCTTCTCTAGGGAGATTCAAACTCAACTCTGATGGCGCCGTAAATAGCCGGGGAATCACAGAGACAGGTGATATCATTCGCGATTGGAATGGCCAATGTATCAGAGGCTTTCAGCGCCATATTGGCACAGTTTCAGTGCTTGTGGATGAACTTTGGGTTTAAGGGACGGTTTACAGCTAGGGGTGGATTCAAACACCCAAAATTTGGACATTGAAGTGAATGCGTTAGATATTGTCAATCTGATGCAAGAGAATATTAGTGATGCACATCCTTTGCATAACTTGGTTTCTGATTGCAGGTTTCTTCTTCAGAAGTTTGCCTCAACGAACATCAAGCATGTTTTTCGTGAGGCAAATGGTTGCGCGGACGGTTTGGCAAAAGATGCTCCCAGCAATGGTGTCGGCTTTATTAGCTTTAGTTCTATTCCTATTGTTATTGTATCTCGGTTTCTGAATGACTTTGTAGGGGTCTCGCCAGAACTCTATTTTAATTAGAGGAAAGTCCACTTTCACCCCCTGTGGTTATCGCCATGTGCGGATACCCCCCTTGTGATTTAAAATTGACCACATAACCTGCCTGTGGTTTTGAAAATGTGCGGATAGACCCCCCTGCCGTCATGTTTTCCATCCATATTAACGGACACAACATTAAAAGACCGTTATACCCCCATCACGTCCCTTTATTCTTCTTCTTTTTTAAATCTAATCACACCATCCTGTATACCAAAAATTGAATCCAAACCGTTGATATTGTAAATTTTGACGAGTACTACGTCTATGCCAAAATTCAAATCAATCAAAAAATGAAAAGCTCATGGTCAAATCGATTTTGTTATGAAATTAAAATTTCAAATTTGAATTTACTAAAAATTAGATCACTGAGTTATTGATGCCTGATCGAGATGATTTTTTACAGAGATACTCTATTCTTTATTTACTACATTATGAACGACTCAGATTACATTCTAGAGATGTGTGAGATACACCTCCGTTAATATGGATGGAAAACATGACGGCAGAGGGTCTATCCGCACATTTTCAAAACCACAGGTAGGTTATGTGGTCAGTTTTAAACCACAAGGGGGGTATCCGCACATGGCGATAACCACAGGGGGTGAAAGTGGACTTTCCTCTTTTAATTAATGTTAGTTTCCTTTTCACCAAAATAAGATAGTAAGTCTAATCTTAAGGAAAATTTGAAAAATGTGACGAGATTTACATGGTTTCAGCCGTAGAGATGCAGCATCATGCATGACTAAGTATTACCCTCCTGTGGACTTTAAGATACTTGCAAGAATTCGCAAGGTGTGTGGATTCATAAATCCCAAGCAAGGTTCTGTGAATTTTTTTTTTTGTCTCCCCTATAGGCTGGAGCTAAGCCCAAGACCATCACTCTCTGGGCTGGGCTTAACCAACGAAGTGATGTACTCCAAGAACACAAATTCGGATCGGACACATGGTTCAAGAGTACCGCCACGTTGTACTCCGGACTACTTTACAACCACATATTCATATGTGGTCTACTTGGCTCTCCATGGCCTACAAGTTACCCAGGGAGAGATGTTCTCTCTTGTTTTATAATACAATATCTGAGGAGCAGGCTCTCACCATGGTTAATCTAGTTACAAATGAAAAAATTAATAGTAATACCCTTTTTAGTATGAACCCTAAGTAAGTGTATGGGCCCCACAGAAATATGTGGTTGTGATGTGGTCCAAAATACCACGTGACGGTACTCTCGGATTATTAAATAATTACTCTATATCTTAGGCCCTTTTATTTGGAAAATTTGAAAAAACGCAAACCATTCTCAAAACAACATTGCCATGTGATACTCTTCCTACAAATAAAAGATTGCCACCGAATACTGTGGGGCATTTTCTTGTCTTCCCAACCACTGAACAAAAGTATCGATAGCTTATTGCAGTAATCTAAACCATTCATCTTGCAGGGCAATATCCAAAATTTTGTCTCAAGGAAGTAAATGGTTGGGAGTACCACGTAGGCAACGCCACGTAATACTCTGGGAGCACTAAATAATTACTCGGTCATAAAATGGGTCGAAGTTACTTTCATCTCTGTTTTGTCCACACCAATTTCTCATCCAAGTGAAAGACCAAAACCCAAGGAACACCAGCTAGTGTGGTTAGACTCTTACTCTTCCTCTCATGGGAGAGGTCGTAAGTTCGAGTTCTCATAAAGGAAGAACTCCACTCCACTCCAGTTGTAACTATTAGTAACAATTAATCCCTAACCACCTGTCGTCTAAAAAAAAGAAAAAGCAAAAAAGAAAGACCAAAACCTCCCTAGTACTGGTCGTGCTTAATGATGGGTGCCAAATTTGAAATTTCTGCCAATTCCCATGCGTCAATGGTAGACAGGTAGTTCTACCAAATTTCAAGTTTGGTAGACTGACTGGCGGCTCTCTGTTTATCATCAATCCAATTGAACCATTACAACTTAAAATAACTCCAAAGATCTGTTTCTTGGATACAAAGAGTATACCACCTTCAGCCATGGGTGATCAAGAAACAAAGCTCCCTCCCCACGTGCTCATCTTCCCCTACCCAGCACAGGGCCACGTTAACTCCATGCTCAAGCTGGCCGAGCTTCTCTGCCACGCCGGCATCCACGTCACCTTCCTCCTCACCGACGACTTCCACCGCCGCCTCCTCCGTCACAGCAAAGCCCCATCCCAGTTGACCCGCTACTCCGGGTTCCGTTTCGAAACCATTCCGGACGGGTTGCCCGAAGACGACCCGGGTGATAAAATCATGGAGCTGTTCCGATCGTTTAGAGCGATGGCAAAACCACTTCTCGGAGAATTGCTGAGGTCCGATCGGGAAAAGGATTTGGACTCAGGCCGGAAGCGGGTGTCTTGTATTATAGCCGACGGGATAATGAGTTTTGCCATTGATATTGCTGAAGAGATTGGGATCCCAGTCATTGTTTTCAGGACTACCGCAGCCTGTAACTTTTGGGCCTACTTTTGTGGCCCCAAGCTCATTGAAGCCGGTGAAATTCCCTTTCAAGGTAATCTCCCATTCGAAAAACTATTGATTTCTCCATAAGAGCTCTGTACTTGCGGAGCTCTTGTGGACCGATGCTTAACGTGTATATAATAACTTCTCCTAGAGATGCAACATTTCATAAAGTTTTGACCCTTGACAATCACATAATACTAATTAAGATCTCGGGGCCACCCAATAATTACTCATGAAATTTTGATAATAGTTTCTTATTTCTGAAAGAAAACGTCCTCTATGCTTTCAAAAATATCAAAAGTCTGTCGAGCATCCCAGGAAAGTTGTCGATTCGGTCATTCATCTTGGCACGGACGGCTCGGATTAAATCTGAGCGCCTACAAATCTGAACGGTCTAATACTCGGTTAAGATTCTAGCAGTCGATTACCGAGATGAACGACAGGTCGGCCGCTCTACGTCCGCTTTGCAGTATGGACAAATCAGATGAACTTGATCTACGTTTGTTGTGTTTGTTCGTTTATTTGCAAGTCTCGTGTTTATAATACTATTTGTGAAAACTGGGAACGTAGGAAACAATATGGATGAACCTATAAAGGGCATTTCCGGTGCGGATGGTTTTCTTCGACGGCGAGACCTCCCAAGTTTCTATCGTGCTAGAGATAAAGATGATCATGATCTCTTGCAAATTATGTTGAGAGAAACCCAGCATACTACTCGAGTACGAGCTATGATATTCAACACGTTTGAAGAGTTAGAAGGACCCATTCTTGCTCAGGCACGCTCTCAAGGTCCACAAATTTATGCTATAGGGCCACTCCATGCACACCTCAGGTTTAGACTTGCTTCACCGATTGCTTCAAATAGTTTGTGGGAAGAAAATATGAGCTGTATGACATGGCTCGATACACAATCGTTAAAATCTGTTATCTATATAAGTTTTGGAAGTAGTACAATGATAACAAAGGACCAACTAATGGAATTTTGGCATGGTCTGGTAAATAGTGGGAAACAATTCTTGTGGGTTATTCGACCAAATTCTGTGATGGGCGAAGATTGGGAAAATCATTTATCGACAGAGATGTTGGAGGCTACAAAAAAGAGAGGATTCATAGTTGGATGGGCTCCACAAGAAGAGGTCCTCGGTCACAAATCTATTGGCGGGTTCCTAACTCATAGTGGGTGGAACTCAACACTTGAGAGCATTGTTGCCGGAGTACCAATGATTTGTTGGCCATACTTCGCTGACCAACTAATCAATAGTAGGTTTGTGGAGGAGGTATGGAAACTTGGAGTTGATATGAAAGATACTTGTGATCGAGTTATAATAGAGAAGTTGATCAAAGATCTGATGGATGTGAAGAGAGAAGAGTTTCAACAATCATCTGATCGAATGGCAAAAATAGCTAAAAAAGTTGTCACTGAAGGTGGTTCATCTTATTGTAGTTTTGATCGTCTGATTAGAGATATAAGATTGATGGGTGGAGATTAAGGGTAGGTTTGGATTAATAAGTCAAGTGACTTGTTTTCTTTTCTTCATTCAATTTTTTTGCATTTATTTGTTTTGCATTAAATTTTTGTGACTTATTTATTCATCTCGTCGGGAGGAATTGGAAAAGTAAAAAAATATGATCGAAACTCATAATTTGTTGAACAAAGATAAAAATAAGTCAATAAGACAGCTTGTTTTTTTTTTTTTTACTTATTCTTGTCTTTTTGAAAAAAATTATGAGTTTCAATCAAAAAAATTTACTTTCCCGATTTCTCTCGCCGAGACGAATCAATAAATCACAAAAGTTCGACGCAAAACTAACAAATGCGAAAAAAATTAAATGAAGACAAAAAATAAGTTACTATTCTACTTTTAAATCCAAATCAACCCTAAGTATGTTTGGTTTGTAAGAAATTAAAATAATAAGTTTCATTATCAAGAATATTCAGAAACTGTGATATGGTTTACGTGGTTTCAGCTGTAAGGGACCATCAATCATTCATGGTTTAGAATTTACCCCTCGAGTGGGCTTTAGAATAATTGCAAGAATTTTCCAGGTGTATGGAATCATAAATATAAAACTACATTTTTACTTTAAAATTCATCTTTCGATTTGTTCGCTTTTTCGTAATTTGCATTTTGTATGTTGAGTGAGAAAAATAAGAGCAGCCATAATTTGTGGACAACGCTAGTTGTCTCCCCTATAGTGTATATATAGACTGGAGCTAAGCCCAAGACCAACAGTCTCTGGGCTGGGCTTAACCAATGATTCGGCCTAGACATCTAATAAATTGATTTCTTTGACGGCCAGATTAGTTTTGGGTAATGTAGCACGAGGTGCAGTTATAGTTAAAGGGCGTATGTATGGAGAATATGCAGTAGATGGTTTATTTAAGTAATTTATTGAATAGAAAACATGTACTTTATGTTTGGTTTTTTTTTTTTTTTATTGAATATGAGTAGGTGGATATAAAATTTAAAAAAAAAAAATTTGGCATTTTGATATGAAGACAGACATATGATAAGGATAGGGGGGAGATGATGTTAGGATTTTGGCATTTTGATACGAAGACAGACATATAATAAGGATAGGGGGGAGATGATGTTAGGATATTCGGCCTCAGGCGGATATACAATCTAGGATAAAATCGGCAATCTCTATTCAAGTGGCAAACACCGGATACAAGTAATTCTGATATATTATGGCTGTTGATTTTGCCACTAACTTTTTTGTTAACGTCACTCCCTTGCAAGTGCATTTTTGCACAAAAAATACACTTGTAGGGGAGTGGTGTTTACAAAAAAAAGGAGTGGCGAAATCATTTCCCTATATTATTTGGTGATAACATATTTTTCCTCTATATTGCGTCGACAAATAAGCCATATTTAAGTTAGTGTTTACGAAAAATGTCTTACGTTCGAATTAATGGAACGACATTGGCCTGCTGTTGTTATTTCAAATTGATCAATCACAAATTAGGAGACCCATCAATGCCTATTGACACAATGAAACACATACGTTCGATTGTGTGGACAAAGATACTCGTTCCTACTACATGTTTGTTGTTTTCCTTGTCTACGTTAAAAATGTGTTGAAAACAATGCCAGGGCCCGTTTTTGTGGCACTGGCAGTGACGGATCTAGAAATTTTTTATAGGAGGGTCACCTCTTCAGAACCGTCTCTACACATTTAAAAGCCCTAAGCGAACTCGCATCAATTGTTATTATACAATTCAAAAATAAGTATATATACATGTCACATATTTTTTCGTGTTGGTATTGGTGTTGTTAATTTTGAACTTGTAGAAAAACTAAACAAAATGTAAAATATTAAAGAAAATAAGCGTTTCTGTACTTTTACGTGAAACGAGGGCTTGTAATACTCCTTTCGTCCCTTTTTAAGTGTCCTACTTCGTAATTTCAATTTATTAAAAAAACATCATCATTACACCTTTCACATCAACTTTTATCTTCACTTTCCCTCCTTACCCTCTATAAAAACATCATCATTGCATTTTTACTCACTATTTTTTTCAAAATGGAATATATTTTTATAGGCAAAATGAAAAATTCACCAACTTTTATCCACCAACTTTACAAAATGGACACTTATTAAGTAACAGCCACAAATAAAATGCTGGACTCTAAAAAAGGGACGAATGGAGTAATTGATTTGCATAACAAATAGTGTCATTATAATGGACTTTGTGGCACCAAGGCTATATAAGTTTATTTTTCTATGGGTTCCAGTCTCGACATAGTAAAAATTTCGTTAAGAGTTTTTTTTTTTAAACAATTTACACTCAAAACTTGAAAATACTACTGGGATACTACAGCCAATGGTCTAGAAGCCGGGCTATTATATATATATATATATATATATATATATATATATATATATATATATATATATATATATATATATATATATAGTAATTTAGTAAAATCTGTGATCTACGTAAGTTTTGGAAGAGTATTATAATGATGACAAAGGACCAATTAATGGAATTTTGGCATGGTTTGGTAAATAGTGGGAAACGATTCTTGTGGGTTATTCGACCAAATTCTGTGATAGATGAAGATTAGGAAAATCATTTATTGACGGAGATATTGGGGGCCACAGAAAAACAAGGATTCATAGTTGGATGGGCTCCACAAGAAGAGGTCCTAGGTCACAAATCTATTGGTGGGTTCCTAACTCATAGTGGGTGGAACTCAACACTAGAGAGCATTGCTGCCGGAGTACCAATGATTTGTTGGCCATACTTCGGTGACCAACAAATTAATAGTAGGTTTGTGGGGAAGGTATCGAAACTTGGATTGGATGTGAAAGATACTTGTGATCGAGTCATAATAGAGATGATGATTAGAGATCTCATGGATGTACGAGAAGAAGAATTTCAACACTTGTCTAATCAGATGGCCAAATTGGCTAAAAAAGCTATTTTCGAAGGTGGGTCATCATCTTGTAATTTGGATTGTCTGATTTTATATATATATGTAGATTAAGTGTATATTTGATTGTGAGAAAGTAAAATAGTTAGTCTTATCATTTAGAAAAATTCAAATACTGTGATAACTTTTACCCCTCCGTGAACTTTAAAAATAGTTGCAAGATCGATCCACGCGTATGGAATAATCATAAATATCGACTACATTTATTTGACATTCATCTTTCGATTGGTTCCCTTTGTAATTTACATTTTGTATGGGTTTTTTTTTTAAATTAAAATTGTATATAGCAGCGAGATATTAGCAGGTTAGTGCACATAAATTTCAGAGGCTATTCATAGTCCATTTCAGAGTCTATTCATAGTCCATTGATACATTTTGCATGTTGAGTGAGAAAAATAAGAGCAGCCCAAGACCAATAGTCTCTGGGCTTGGCTTAACCAATGAAGCGATAAGCATTTAATTAGCAGGCAAAAAGATTCGGCCTAGGCACAATATCTTAAAATAAATCATTTATTTCAAAATAAATTGGCTCTGAAATCATATCTGTCGATTCCTGATTGGCATGATTCTTGGGAAGAATGGTGTTCTGATGAGATCTAAAGTTGAATAATTTTAATTGTCTTATTGGAACCTAATTTTAGTGTTCAGTTCTTAAAACTAGCTCCTATCTTTGATGACCAGATTAGTTTTGAGTAACGTAGCACGGTATAGTCATAGGGTGTGTATAAATGAAGAATATGTTGTAGATGGTTTATTGAGTGATTTATTGAATAGAAAATATGTATGTGTTTGGTTTGTTTTATTTTGGATACGAGTAGGTAGATATAAAATTTTAAAAAAATGGCATTGATATGAAGACGGATATAGTAAGAATCGGGAGAGGTGGTGTTGGGATATTCCGCCCTTAGGAGGATATACAATTTAGGATATAATATCCACAATGTCTATCCGAGTGGCAAATACCGGATATAAATAATTCTAATATATCATCTAGGGAAATTGTATCTGTCCTCAATATCCAGTCGACAACTGAGCCATTTGGTAATGTCTTGCGTTCAAATCAATAGAACGACATCGACCTACTGTTATCTCAAATTGATGAATCACAAATTAAGAGACCTATCAAAGCCTACGACATAATGAAATACATGCGTTCTATTGTGAGAACAAGGATACTTAGTCCTACTACATGTTTATTGTTTCAAAACGTGTTGAAAAAAATACTTATACATCAAGGAAATTAATTTTCGCGTTTTATATTTTTACTAATCTACTTTTAACGTAAAGTTACTAGTAACTTTAAGAACAAAGCGAAGCGTCATCAATAAAAAAAAATGAAACTCAAAAATCAAAATCGTACAATAATGCTAAGGACACGACAACGAGCAACAACACCAATTACGACTGCCTATGCGGCACTGCATAATTGGTAAATACAGAGTGACCACTTTGCAACAACCAACCATTCTGTGTCACGTGAGCCGACGTGGTTGGCCCTATCATTATTGGATAAAACATGTGGTCGGTATGTGGTCAAAATTATAAAAGAGTGCTGCTATCCGTATCGATGGATTTCCCACCGAAATCGTACCAAATGCCTCGGCGGGTAGTCTCCGGCCACCGAACGGCCAATCCGAGCTGTTCAATAATTCTAAAAAAAAACCGAGGGGGCTTGCGTTAGAAACAATGGCATCCGATTTGTGTAGAGTGTTGGATCAAACATATTTTTTTTCGTGTATATATGTTATACACGAAACATATATACACGAAAACAAAGTTGCTCGATCCAATACCCTACACATATCGGATGCCTTTGTTTCTCGCGTTGGGCCCCTCGGTTTTATTTTTAGAATTATTGGACGGCTCGGATCGGCCGTCCAATGGCCGGAGACAGCCGGCCAAGACCCGTCGGTACGATTTCGGTGGGAAATCCGTCGGTACCTATATCTTTATCGATTATAAAATGGTCCCTGTTTCATCCACACCTCCATTCCCAAGCATCTCTGCATCAGAGCCACTGTACCATTTCAATCTTCATTGCATCAAATTAAAGATCCAATTTTGTGATCCGAAAAGTACTTGAAGCCATGGATGATCAAGAAACAGAGCTCCCACCTCCCCACGTGCTTATCTTCCCTTACCCGGCACAGGGCCACGTCAGCCCCATGCTCAAGTTAGCCGAGCTCCTCTGCCACGCCGGCCTCCACGTCACCTTCCTAGTCACCCACTTCACCCACCGCCGTCTCCTCCGCAACAGCACCGCCCTGATCTCGCGGTTAACCCGCTACTCCGGGTTCCGATTCGAAGCCATTCCGGACGGGTTGCCCGAAGACGACCTGCGTTCGGGTGATAGAGTCGTGGAGGTGTTCCGTTCGTTCAGAGTTACGGCAAAACCACTTCTCAGAGAACTGCTGGGATCCAATGGAGGAAAGGATTCGGTCTCGGGTCGAAAGCGAGCATCTTGCATCATAGCCGATGGGATAAGCTTCGCGATTGACATGGGTGAAGAGGTTGGGATCCCGGTCATCATTTTCCGGACCACCGGCGCTTGTGCCTTTTGGGCCTTCTTTTGTGGCCCTAAACTCATTGAAGCCGGTGAAATTCCCTTTCAAGGTAAATACTGTATGAAATTTGAAAAATCATTGATAGTTTCCTGGTCAACGGCCGTCACATAAAATACCAACTATCTGTGTAACTACGTACACATCTACTTTGTGTGGATCGTTTGAAATTCCCTTTCAAGGTAACGTGTGTTTGTGGAGGAATCGTGAGCCGCAAGCCGGCCTGGCTCTCAGATTTCGGAGACCCTAGTCAAAATTTGAAAATGGATCCTTTCATTTAATTTCGAGTAAATTAATTCGTTCTTCAATATAAGAAACAAGCTAGCCTTGTCGACAAAGTGGTTGTACCACGTCTTTAATACCTTACATCGTGAAGTAAAATAATATAATCAGAAATTTTTTTATCTGCATTTGTTGGTTTGTTTGTTTGGTTTTTTTTTTTAATCTTTTCAAGTCTAGCTCGTGCTTATAGCCTTATGCTGTGGAAAACTGCCACGGTAGGGAACAATATGGATGTAGCTATAAAATGCGTACCCGGTATGGATGGTTTTCTTCGACAGCGTGACCTCCCAAGTTTCTATCGCGTTAGAGACATTGCTAATCAGGACTTGCAGATGACTTGGAGTGAAATCTTACAAACTACTCGAGCACGAGCTTTGATACTCAACACATTTGAAGATTTAGAAGGATCCGTACTTGCTCAGATACGTTCTCAATGTCCAAAAGTTTATACCGTGGGCCCGCTCCACGCACACCCCAAGGTAAGACTTGCTTCACCGAGTTCTTCAAATAGTTTGTGGGAAGAAGATACGAGTTGTATGGCATGGCTTGATGCACAATCGCCAAAATCTGTAATCTATGTAAGTTTTGGAAGCATTACAATGATGGCAAAGGACCAGCTAATGGAATTTTTGCATGGTCTGGTATGTAGTGAGAAACGATTCCTGTTGGTCATTCGTCCAGATTCTGTGATGATGGAGAAAGATTGGATAAGTCATTTACCGACCGAGATATTGGAGGGAATAAGGGAAAGAGGATGCATAATTGGATGGGCTCCACAAGAAGAGGTCTTAGGTCACAAATCAGTTGGTGGATTCATAACTCATAGTGGGTGGAATTCGACGCTGGAGAGCATCATAATCGGAGTACCAATGATTTGTTGGCCGTATTTTGGTGACCAACATGTTAATAGTAGGTTTGTGGGAGAGGTATGGAAACTTGGATTGGATATGAAAGATACTTGTGATCGGGGCATAATAGAGACAATGATCAGAGATCTCATGGATGTACGGAGAGAAGAATTTCAACACTCGTCTGATCAGATGGCCAAATTGGCTAGAAAAGCTATTACCGAAGGTGGTTCATCATACTGTAATTTGGATTGTCTGATTAAAGATATAAGGTCGATGGGTGTCGATTAAGTGTATATTTGGTTTGTAAGAAATTAAAATAATTTAGTCTTATCATCAGGAAAATTCAAACACTGTGATAAGTTATACTACATGGTTTCAGCTTTAGAAGTGCAGCATCATGCATTTACTAGTATTTAGCCCTCCATGAACTTTAAAATACTTGCAAGTGGTGTATGAGATTTATGAAATATATTTGTTTGAAATCCATCTGTTTAATGGAATTTCCTTTTAATTTGCAATTTAAATTTTGCATGTTGAGTGGAAAAAAAAAAAGGGAAAATGACGGCGCATGACGTGTTTTGATAATTAATACCTTTTAAGGATATGCTAAGAACTTTTGTTAATGAATAAAATGTCCTTGACGGGTATTAATTATCAAAATACGTCATTGGCTCTCATTCTCCAAAAAAAATAAGACCAGCCCAATGTTTGTGAATGCAACACTCTCTGGGCTGGGTTTAACCAATGAAGTGATCAGCGTTTAACTAGTAGGCGCAGACACTCGGGCCATACACAACATCTTGGGCCCTTTTAATTTGGGAAATTTGGAACAAATCAACATTGAATAATCTGTCTATTCGGGGACATCTGATAAAATTGGAACGAAACATCGAATAACCTCGTCTCTCTTTTTTCTTTGAGTTTTTTCCCCACAAGTATGATGTTGGAGGATTAATAGAGTAGATTACTACTAGAGGTATCAATGGTATTACATCAGCCCCACTTGAGACCCTCATGACACAAAGTAAGTCTCATCATTTAGCCCGACGGCCCACGGCCCGCCCTTAGCCCCCCTGGCCCATCGGGCTTCTACCCGGCCCGAGCCTGAGAAACGGGCGGGGCTAGCCCGGCCCGTAGTTTGTAATGGGCGGGCTCGAGCCTATAAATTTTTACTCGGCCCGCCCGGCATACCCGTCCAAAAGCCCGCCAACGGGCCCGCCCATTAGCCCAAAATCCCAAAAAATCCTTTCTTTTTTCCCTTGGTTTAGTTTTGCCCAAGGAAATTTAAGCCCGCCCGGTTTTTGGCCCGCCGGCCCGCCAATTGGGCTAGCCCATGGGCCGGGCTTGGGCTTCAATTTATGGTAGGTGGCCCGGCCCGCCCGGACTGCCAAAAAGAAAAAGCCCGGTCGGCCCGGCCCGTGGGCGGGCTTGGGCCACGACTTGGTGGGCTGGGCCGGGCCGGGCCGGCCCGATGATGACCCTTAACACAAAGCGCATTTATTAGTTTTGCGTCAAATTTTTGTAACTCATTGATTCGTCTCGGCGAGAAGAGCCGGAAAAGTACAAAATTATGATCGAACTCATAATTTTTTGACTAAAGACGAAAATAAGTAAAAAAGACAACATAAATGAGCTAGATAATCGAGCCCGACCTTACTCTTGGTGAAAATGCTATAACACTTTCTGCGTGGTAAAAGGTAAAACTAATTTTGCATTGTCGACAAAGTTTTGCCTAACTTCTTTGTATTTTTTTGCACAGATTTTTTGATTCAAAAATAAACAAAGGACAAAATTAAATAAATAAAAAAGCACTTGGTTCAGCTTAATTTTTTTTGTCTTTCCTAAAATTTGTTAGAATTGGTCTAATACTTTTCAGTTTTTCCGATTTCTAACATCCAGATGAGTTGAAGAAGTAAATCTTTGGACCAAGAGTTAGAAAATCAATTAAAGAAAATTAACCAAATACGGCAAAAGACAAGTTAAGACCATCTAAGTTCAGTCTTCCTATCTAAATATGAATGAGAATTGTCTCATTATGAGAATTGAAAAGGCCAAGGGACACGCGCGCACTCACCGTCACCAAACACCTGGTCGAGATTTGGGCCGAGGCTGGGACTCGAAATTCGTGGACTCGCGGCCTGCGGTCCGAGGTCTAGTCTGGGTTAGTTTGTACTCCGTAATTCAATAGGGCTTTGTGAAACCAGATTATTATGGGATGGAGGTTACAAATAGTGTAATCACATAATCAATTTCGTATATTAAATGGGTTTATTACCTAGTTAATTTCCCGTGATGAATGTTATCAATGGTGATTTAATCACAGAGTTAAATTCCCCATACTGAATATTGGCATTTGTTGCGATTGAATTCTCGTATTCCTCCTCGGCTACATAAAGAGATCTCCGTTTACTCCGACACACCGGAAAATTAGAGCTGCTTCTTCTTCCGCAATACTCTTTGCTTTTGAGAGAGAGTGAGAGTACAAACACAGGTTCGTTCGACGGGGCGGTGCTCGGTGCTCCTGTTGCTGCGACATCCACCTTTATCGCTGTCTACTAGAAGTCGAAGACCGAAGGGCCCAAAATCCTGCAGTAAGGTTGTATTTCACTCATACCGTACTATGTAAAAATAGCATTGTTTTGTTTTGGGAGAGAGAAAAAGAAAAGAAAATAAATTGCGCAATGTTAAGAGCAACTCCAACCAAACTCTATAACACTCCAAATCCCTATATTAAGGGAAATTTTGTAATTTATCTCCTCATATCTTCTTTAACTTTATGTACTTTATGAAAAAATATTAATCTTGGAGAGACTAGTCATCGTCCTTTTTAATTAGACCATGTTTGTGTTCGCTGTGGATACAGCTCTTAGATTTAAGCTTCAGATTCTGCTGCAGATTTTCGATTCTGGATTTTAGTAGAAGTTGAGAAATAGTATGTTTGTTACAGCTGCCAGACTATGAAATTTTCCTTCTTTTTTTGAAAATTTATGTTACAGAATTCCAAAAGCTATCCTAATCCAACTTTGAAATTTTGAATTTCTTTCCTTTTCAGGCAGGTTCTCGGAATCTTTAGATTCTAAAAACCACGTTTGTTGATTTTTTTGACGAACATTCTAAATTGCTTTTTAGAAGTTAGAATCTAAAAATCTGTCAAAATAATTTTTTCCAAACACCCACTTAGAGATTGAGTTTCCAAATTTACTTTTGGATCTCCAAAGACCTGACCTCTTTTTGGGTGACCAAATCTCTAAAAAAGACTACAGTTCCCTCCAAGATTTCTCCATAAAGAACAAAAAATTGAACAAAAGAAACAATAAATTACAAAATCTCCCTCAATATAGAGATTTTGAGCATTATGGAGTTTGGTTGGAGCCCCACAAGCAATCAAACTCTAATTCCTAATTTCCTGGACTTTTCACTTTTTTAAATAATAAAAAACCCACACGTTACACGTGTCCCACCCAAAGACCACACGGAAGAAAACGAAAACTGAAAAAAAAAAAAACCCATGTTGAACCACTTGTCATGCCAACCCACCTCAGTTATTTTGTCGGCACTATTTTCTCTCACTCTCTCATTTGCCTCTCCTAATTAATTATGGTGTTTCAACTCTTTGTTCTTCAGATTTTTAAAGTAAGAGGCAATGTATACCAACAACAAGAACTACAACGAATTACGTACGTGATTGATCAATTTGTTAGAACATTTATTGTGTTTGGTTTCACTTCTCCATTCGCTACAAAAGGTTTACAAAATTCATGTATTGATCGATCATGTACTTTTCCTGACTCGGTTTTTCTAATATTCTTACATTCTCTCTTCTAATGGTGTTTCCACATTTTTGTCTCTAGATTTCGATTAAAGTAATTAATAAAGTTGGGTTCATCAACGTTTGATTTCAGTGCTCATCCACTGCTCAAAGGTCAGTTTAACATAAGTTGCATCCTATCAGTACGTTATGTTTGCATAAGCTGAAATTTTTACAATTTTTCTTCCTCTGTTTCTACCCATATACAATTAGGGTAAATTGGGGAACGTGGTCAAAATGAGTTTAGTGGGTGGTTTGTTGAAAAAGGAAAACAGAAAAAATAAAAAAAATATTCGGTGGTTTGGTTCTTGCAATTACAGGAATGTTTCAACATTCAAACCCAAAAAACTATGATCCCATCATTTTTTTTAATTGTTATCGTATAGTTTCAATCGTGTTTAATGTTCACATACTACGTACCATTATGTTATGTTAGATATATTATACGTTTACGATTTTGGTCCACCTGCTACCGATTATGCCATGTACATATATTGAATGTGAATGTTAATCTCGCCCGTGCTTGTAAATTTTGCTTGTACAAAGAACGCGTTGAACGGTTTTTTGAACTATAGTGATGTGGTACGTATTACAGTTTGTACCATTCATAATTTTAATAATGTATCTTTCAATGCACTTTGTACACATACTTTTGGACATTTGGAATCCCTCTTTCCAAAGGGAAGTAGCCAAGAACTGTAATGTATATAGGGAACATTGCCGTATAAAACACCAAAAATTTTGGACCACTTTGGGAAGTCATAATCACCCTTTAAAATTCCATTTGAAAAAAATAATCCAACAAAAATATTTTGAATTTTGCGTAGTCGTGAGGTGGTGTTCCTCTTTCCCCCCTTAAAAAATAAGTACTTATTTGCAATTTTTAAGCTTAAAAATAATAAGCTTACTAAAATTAAAAAATATGCAATATGGATCTTATTTTCGTAAACCCTGCAAAAAAATGTGAAAAATTATTTTCGTAAACCTATTATTTTTAAGCTTGAAAATAGATCCTTATTTTTAAAGTACTTATTTGAGAATCTGGAACAGGCCCGAGTCTCATGACTCGTGAACAGAGAATTGATGGCTTTAGATTTTTAATTTATGTTGTCATCACTTTCCTACATTGCTTATCCTCAATTTAAACCTCCGCTTAAGCAAAAAGAAAACATATAGACATCTAACCCTATTTCGAAACCTCACCCTTTTGAGTCTCACTGTGTTATTCTAAACTGTTAATCTTGTTTAAATGAGTAAAATAGGGGGCTCTACAAAAATTTAGCTCATTTTGATATTGGTAAGGCTTGACGGGTGTCAAAATAAGTGTGAGCGGAACCGGCCTCATATATATAAACAGACATGTATTTGCAAACCCATTGGCCCAAAAAGACAGATAGAAGCTTAATTAGGTAGAATAATTAGTTAGAAACAAAAGAAAAAAAAATGTTGTGTCATTATCAAAGTCATCCGTTAGAATTTATTTTTAATCTATCGGACCAATAAATATATATTTTATCTATAGTGTCGTTTCTAGAGTGTATACATAAATAAGAGTAAATATAAGTTGAAAAAATAGGTAAAACCCACAATTGTCAATAATAAACTTTGATGATGCAAAGTTTCATGCCATCAATTATATACATATATATATATATATATATATATAACGTTTAAGAACAAAAAAAAAAAAAAAGACGTTGCGTGATGAACTGGATAAGTGTCATAAAATATTTATCCAAAAAGAGAGACGTTTAAAAATACTTATCGGTTTTTAGTCTCAACCTACTGTACTATAAGATACGCACCAAATCGAATGTGTATTGCAACATTTATCGAATGATTTCCCCTCCAATATATAGAGTCAATTTGTGTTGTCACTTTCAAACATTGCTTATCCTCTAACCTCCCCGTAAGCTAAAGAAAAAAAAAATTACTTGCAATCACATTTTTTTTTGCAATCACATTTGCTCAACAAGAAGTAGTTTTGTGTGCCTATGCAAGCAAAAAGCAGATCAAAGCTTAATTGCTTAGGAACACAATATTAGCTGTTTTTTACTCTTTGTCCCACACCAATCACTACTATATATAGGGTTATGCTAACGGCCAATAACACGTTATTCATGTGTGTGTGCATATATATATATATAGAGAGAGAGAGAGAGAGAGAGAGAGAGAGAGAGTTAGGTTCCAGTGAGGGATCCCTCATTTTTTTAAAATGAGGGACTTCCATTCCCAATTGAATTTCGATGATCCGAGCCGCTCAAAGTGATCAAAACGTGATTTTAAGGGTCCCCGCGAGAAATCAACAAAAAAATGACCGGGAAAGGCTTCATCCGAGCAGTTTTCATTGAACGGTTCAAAAAAAAACTGCTCGGATGAAGCCCTTCCCGGTCATTTTTTTGCTGATTTCTCGCGAGTACCCTTAAAATCACATTCTGCACACATTGAGCGGCTCGGATTTTTAAAATTTGATCTGGAAATGAAAGTCCCTCATTTTAAAAAAATGAGGGATCCTTCATTTTAAAAAAATTAGGTTGAAGCTCTTATATATATATATAAGAGCTTCAACCTAAACCTCAAAGGCTCAAAGTCCACTAAAAAAATGGTGAATTTGGTATGCTTTTATTTGCGTGAAACATTTAAATCTACTTCACATTAATTCTTCATAAAGTGATTGTTGTGGAAATTTTATAACCAACCCAAAATTAATTGACAATGAGTGAAAAGATCCATCATCATATTATTAAGTAATCTCACATTTCATACCCAAGCAACCTGGGACTATTGTCTAACAACCTCACTCACATGTAGTCGCGTTTAGGTCTGTCACGTGTATCCATTTTGTTGGATGTTTCTTCATGCACGCATGCATGGAGTCTTCGCTTTTTTCAATTTTTAATTTTGTGATGGAATATGCCTACTCTGATCCTATGTGAAAATTTTATATAGTATGAATTAAGTTTCTTCATGGTATCAGAGCAAAATTTTATAATCCAAACCTCATGATCACAGACCAAACTAAAATACTGCACGATGATAAATCCACAAAGAGACTACACTTGTCAGACCTCAAAACGGATTGCACGTTAAGGGGGATGCTGAGAAATAAAATTCCACATTCATTGGGTATGGAATGGGTGATCGCCTAATATAACATTGGAATCTGTCCACCTAATTAATTGGTTTGTGATCAGCATCGATCATTTATTTATTGTAAGCTCAGATTAAAAAGGCAGATAGCTAGATATATTAAGATCCACAACAATTAGTTAGTGAAATAATAATAATAAAAGAAAGAAGAAAGTCCAAAAATTTCATTTGGAATGGTCTCCTTAATCGAAGCAACGAAATTCACATGCCAAGTTGGGTACATTAGCTTCCAAGAAGATAGTACAGGCAGGCCGGGCAGCAGTACGTAGCTAGGCCTAGGTCAACGTCGACACCCCAACCAAACCACACGATCCATGATTTGTGTGCCTTGCCCCTTTTGTCCACGGCACAATATCTCCAAACCTTCTTAATTACTAAAGCAATGAAATCTTCTACGTAAATATATATCAATCTAAAGTAAATATACGTATATTAGTTAATGGACAAGCTTATGGTACAACAACCAAGGAAATTTGGGTAAGAAAAATTAGGATTATTAAAAACATTGCGTAACTAACACTGAAAAAATATGTAGCTAATCCAAATTAAAGATGCATAATAACCCCACACACACACACACACAAAAGCGCGATTATTTTGAATTTTGTCGTAAACCTCTGTGGTTGTGTTTGCGATAGCTCTAGATACAGTGTTTAGATTCTGTCTTCAAATTTTGCTGCAAATTCTAATTTTTTATTTTAGTATAATAAGATAAGATAAACATTTTTACTCTAGTTGTAGAATTTTGATTAAACTGTAGTAAAAGCTGATACTGCTTACTACAAAAAGCTAAAAAAAATTGATTTTTATAAAACTTAAAACCTAAAATTTAATACAAAAAGCTTTGAAAGCTACCCAAACATAGCTTTGAATTTTTTTAATTTTTTTTAGCATTTCAAAATATGTAGAAATGTAAGAATCTGTATCCTAGAATTTTTGAAATCAAACACTCCAAACTGATTTTGAAAAGTTAGAATCTCAAAATCTGCAAAAATAATTTTTCGCAAACATCCACTATATGTAGCTTCACCAAAAATATGTGTTTGCATTGATTGAATCTTTAATTGCTTATATTAAAATATTCTTAAAAGGTATGGCTTATGATTTCTAAATTAAATATCGCTAAGCTCGATTGCTGCATTAATCCTTATTGGGGTTTTTTTTTTTTAAGTCGTGTAGATTGTATGTCCAAATTTAAAGTTTTTCAATTTGGAAAAGAAATCATCTTCAACGAAACAAGACCGGAAAATAACGTCAGACTTTATTGTGGAAAAACTTTCGAAACGGAAATCAATGCCCTCTCCAAGTGTAATTGATTTGTTTAGTGATGCTACGCCAACCGCTTAACATCTTACGGTGAAATTGAGACCAGTGAAAAGAGACATAAATATTGAGCAGTAAGCGTAGACTTTCAGTTGTTGTTGTGCTTAACATGCACAAAAACTGTACGTAACATTTTTATGGTACACCCAGGTGTACCAAAGCTTTCTCCTTAATTAAATTCCTTAGCATTGACTAACTGGCTTTAAACATTCTAATCTTCCGTAAACGCAAACTAAAAAGTTTCAGATCCAAAAGAGAAAGGAAGCCTCTCTCTCTCCTCTCCTCTCTCTCTCTCTCTCCCTAATGGAGGAACATCAAGTAGTACTCCCTCCTCCTCCTCCTCCTCATGTCCTCATCTTCCCATTCCCGGCTCAGAGCCACGTCAACTCCATGCTCAAGCTCGCCGAGCTCCTCTGCCACGCCGGCCTCCACGTCACCTTCCTCGTCACCCACTTCACCCACTACCGCCTCCTCCGCCACAGCAACGTCCACTCCCATTTCACCCGCTACCCCGGGTTCCGGTTCGAGACCATCTCCGACGGGCTGCCCGAGGACGACCCCCATTCGGGCGAAAACATCGTGGACTTGCTCAAGTCCTTCAGGCTCATAGCGAAGCCTCTCCTCACGGACTTGCTGATATCCGACCGAGAAAAGAATGCGGACAGTGCTGCTACCGGTAGGAGGAAGATAACGTGCATCGTGGCTGACGGGTTGTCGAGTTTCACGATTGATGTTGCGGAAGAGATTGGGATCCCGGTGTTTTGCTTCCGGACGGCGAGTGTTTGCAACTTCTGGGCCTATTTTTGTGTCCCCAAACTCATTGAGAACGGGGAGCTTCCCTTCAAAGGTACATACGTTGACTATTTTTTTGATTAACCCCTAACTTATGTTCCTCATAATTACTCCCTCCGTTCCAAAATGACTGTCCCGTTCGGTCTCCAAGAAAAATTTTAAATTGTTAATATCTTTCAATCTACAATGTTTTTAAATATTTTAAAAACTTTGTATAATAGAACTAATTGAGATCTATCAAATAAGATCCATATTGTACACAAAATTCATTATAGATTGAAAGATATTAACAATTTAAAATTTGCATTGAAGACCGAACGGGACAGTCATTTTGGAACGGAGGGAGTAGTATTATTCTCTATGTTACTACTCTTGGTTCACCGATTCAGAATCTAGAAAACCTAGGTTATAGTTAAATGCAGTCAGTTTATGCAAAAAAAAAAAAAATGCCAGGAACACAACAATCCGAACACAATCTTTCACATGCATGTAGGACCCACACGCACTAGTATATGTGGACCCCACATGTATGTGAGAAATTGTGTTTAGATTGTTGTGTATGTAGAGCACTTTTGCAGTTCATGTAGTACCATGGAGTTTCTCAAGCATCAACTATTACATACATGTGGATCTCACACATTTTATTTTAGGATGGGATCCACACCTATGTGAGACTAATGTGGTCGAGATGTGTCGGTAGCATTGCTCATTACAGTTAATACCTAGTTGAAATACAGTAATTAACAAGGTCTTCTTGCCATAAATTCAAAGAGAAAATAGAGGAGAGAAAAGAGCCCAAGCCCATGTTGTGAAGCAGTGGCTCCAAGGTTTTAATTCAGCGATGACAAAAAAATATAAACAATTTTTTGTATATAAATATTTATATAAAAGAATTTTTTATTACGATTGAAAATAAATTGTACTTAATTTATTTTGTTTTTTTGAGTTATATTATCTGCATACTCACAAATTTAAGTAATTTTTTATTATTATTATTCATGAACAAATTTAATGCCTACAATATAAAAAAAAATCAAATTACATATAAAAAAATATAAAAATTTAGTGCATTTTTCGGGTGCATGGAGTCGCTTGAATCCCCTCGAATACATGGGTGTCGCCGCGCCTGGTGAGTGTGTGAGAGCGAGAGAGTTGCTGCAGGAAAAATGATCCAGTACTACTCCCTCCATGGTTGAGGTCAGATCTTATTATTTTATGATTGGTCAAAATATTGATCAACAAAACACCATTTAAGTCTAATCGTAGCTGTAATTGTCTTTTTCATGAGTCAGTTGACCCCACTCTTCTCTATATACTACAGTATATAATGTAAGCGTATTGGGGGTGACGTGAACAATAAACTATATCAAATACAAAGAAATGCTCGCCTAACTTTCTCAAAAACGGAAGAAACCTCTCCCGATTACATTCCGTAAGATTCAGTAGAATAAGTGAAATAGATGTTGGCGTCACCGCCAATCAGCATGACGCTATGAACCCCACCCCATCTCTATTATCTATTGAGAAGGGGAAAAAAAAAAAAAAATTTAGCCGACCGGCCCGACCCTATCTCTCCCTTCGTAGAGGTCTCATTGGTTAAAGAGCTGCATGCATATGTCATGGGCAGTTTACTAGGAACATAGAATAAATTTTTTTCTTTAGTTTGATATAATACAAAGTACAGTACAGCTGCGTCCTCCTAATTGCAAGAATTCAATAACCAAGGCAGCATTGTCCAACAATGAAAAAGGTTATTTTAGCTTACATATCAGTAGAAGTAAGAATTTCTATTGTGTTGTTGGTCCCGTTCTGCTCAGATTCTTATTTTTTAAGTACTTATTTTTTATTTTACGAGATAGATCATTCTCTCATAATACACTTCAAATATGGTTATTTTAATTATTAGTGCACTCTAATAGATACTTTAAAACTTATGCTCAAATAAGGTTTGCTTTTTTCTATATGTAAAATTTAAAAGAAAGAAACACATTTGAAGGGTGGTACAGATGAGAGTAACAAATTAAATGCAACAAAACTATCAAAATGCTTTTTCTCTTAGAGAGATATCTTTGGCATGCAAAATAAGTTGTTGATCTCTCTCTGTCTATTTCTTTCCACTTATTTGTAACGTGCAAAATGTAAACGACCTGCAGGAAAAAATCTTGATGTACTTGTAACAAGCATTCCCGGCATGGATGGTTTCCTGCGACGTCGTGACCTCCCAAGTTTCTGTCGCGTGGGGGACGTGACTCACCCCGACTTCCAGTTGTTTGTGAATGAAACGTTGAAATCCTCTCGAGCGCAAGGTCTGATACTCAACACGTTAGAAGAGCTAGAAGGACCCATACTTGCTCAGACGCGCTCTCAATTTCCAAAAATTTACACCATCGGACCACTCCAGACGCATCTCAAGAGTAGACTCAAAGTACCGATTTGTTCTAATAGTTTATGGGAAGAAGACATGAGTTGTATAACGTGGCTCAACGCGCAGCCCTTAAGATCTGTGGTCTACGTAAGCTTCGGAAGTCTTACGATGGTGACAAAAGACCAGTTGATAGAGTTTTGGCATGGTCTGATAAATAGTGGGAAGCAATTCTTGTGGGTCATTCGGCCAAATTCCGTGCTAGGGAAAAATGGAGAAACTCAAATTCTGACAGAGCTCTTACAGGGTACAAGGGAGAGAGGATATATCGTTGATTGGGCCCCACAAGAGATCGTCTTGGCTCACCAGGCCATCGGTGGATTTTTAACCCACAGTGGATGGAATTCGATTCTTGAGAGTGTTGTAGCAGGGGTGCCGATGATTTGTTGGCCTTACCATGGGGACCAACAAATCAATAGTAGATTTGTTGGGGAGATATGGAAACTTGGACTGGACATGAAAGACACGTGTGATCGACACATCATTGAGAAGATGGTAAGAAAGTTGATGGACGAGATGAGAGAGGAGTTCAAGCAATCGACAGATTTGATGGCGAAATTGGCTAAAAATGCTGTTAGTGAAGGTGGATCGTCGTATTCTAGTTTGGACGGTCTTATCGAGGACATAAGACTAATGTGTGTGGACTAATGAGTACATACTTTACTGCTGCCTACACTTAACTTTACCTGTGCTAAGTCGGAAGTTCACTCTCGTTGGAGCTCCTACGCCTACCAAGTCGGGGAGTTCAACTCTTATCAACCCCTAATTTCCTCCTCCTAGAATAGAATAGACGTAGAATTTGTCTTGTCAAAAAACTTTACCCGCGTACGTAGTTTGGTGCATGTGCGAAGTACACCTCTCGCGGTAGGAAAACAACACACACTTCTAGTTGTGGATCGAAAGTGCACAGTTACACTGATCATTAGCAATTGTTTAAAAATGACCACAATACTACAATAGCCTCTTGTTCTTCTTTTTTCTCCTTCTCTGTTGATATAGCCTGAAGGTGTGGTGAAGGGTTTGATCGAGCTGATGGAACAACGATCAGTCCTAATTAGTATTAATTTAACTTACTAACATATATAATGAGCATGATCGCACGTCATCGGCCGTTAAATGACCCCTCCAAATATATATATATATATATTATACTTTTGTTCTGGATTCACAGATCTCAAATCTCTTGAATTTATCATTGATCATTTATTAAGTGAGTTTTTTTTTATACATTCAAGGTGATGAATATTAAACGGTAGATTGGACAGTTTAAGGATCAGTTAATTAAGAACTTCCTGTAGTTTGATTCCGATACAAAAATTGTTAAGCCCACTTTCCAATCATCAGTTTCAGTAATTCGAATATGTTCTTTTTTAATATGAAAAATATGTTCTTGCTCAGTTCAATGTTTACTCAAAAACTGTACGTTAGGCCCACTTGCCAATTTGTTCCGCCTGTTTTCTTTTTAGGACGTCCTAAAAAATTGTTTATATCTCATAATTTATAATATTTTATATATTCAATATGGATCTTGTTTGATAGATCTCAATTTAATTTTTCAAACAAAGTTTTCGAAATCATAAAAAACATTATAGATTGTGAGATATAAACAATTTTTTGGAGACGTTCCAAAAAAGAAACAAGCCCAACAAAGTGGGACGGAGGGAATACCTTTTTCGTCCAATCATATAGTATGTTTTATCTTTTTTCAGAGAGTCGTGTTGTTTTGAATTTAAAAAAATGGAGGCGGCTTTTCTGCAGTTTAGCCATGACCATGTAGTCTAGCCATTTTCGAGTTCCTTCAAGACCCGAATCGTTCACAGTGGTAGAGCTCGTTGAGTAGAATAGCCCAGTAAAATATAAATTTAACTGGATACCAACTAATATCGATCAGTCCACATATATTCTAGAAAACGAGCTGGGCACATTACAACTTGAAAGCTCAATTTTTTATCCAAACTTTATGTGCACCAATTAGATATTAGTCGATATCGGCTTAATTTGATACTTAGTGTGGCTATTTTACTTGACGAGCTCTACAAAGAAAACTGTTTCTATCATCGAAGTGACTTCAAAAAGCATTCAAAAATTCTAGACTGCACGGGGTGCAGTTTGCGGCAAGCATAAAAGCCGCCTCCTTCAAAAATATCTCCTCTTATGTGAAGTTGTGTTGTTTTGAATTGAAAAAAAAATAAAAAAATTTTACCCTGCGCATATATAATCGTTTGACGTTCTTCGCAATCACTTTAAAGACCTAATTGAGATCTTCCTATTGATCCAAAATTGAATAAAACTATGCACGAAGTGCTTAATTTTTTATGTAAAAATGACGACCTTCAAAAATAATATATAAATAATACGGGACGGAGGAAGTATTTCAATTTTGCGGGATTGGCAATCAAGGAGTTAACACCTTTTTACAAGCGAAACAGCATAAGAACACCAATTCATTTCATTTACTAAAGAAAAGAGAACCTTGAATATGACAGAAACCTTATTAGATACTACAAGAACAAACTAGCTAGAGTACTGACACAACTCTAGCAAGAGAAATACACATAGTACAAGTTGGTGGTTTGTGTCATATCCAGGAGGGCATCCCTTGTTTGGTCTTCAATCGTCAAGGTAAGGTATAACCTGCAACACAGAATTCCAAAGTTTTTTTTTAGGGCAAATGATAACAGAATCAAGGTTGAAACTTACTAAAATAACTGCAAAGTAGTTATCGACTACTTGTTACTGAGTTGTTAGTTTGAATCACAGTCTTACACTGGGAACTGAAGATTTTGCAGGGCGGCTGATTCAGCCGTCCATTTTGACGCCAATGACTAGGATTTAATCTGAGCTATCCATTGCTCGGATATATTGTCCTCAATTTAATTACCAGAACAATCCCCTCTTTATATTTCTTAATTTATTTGTGCACAGCAGCTCTAGACAACATAGAAGGGTATTTCAGTAATTTAACCTCATAACACCGAGAAAAAATGAATTTCGAGAAAGGCAGAGTGAAAACGGAGTTCCCCTTAAACTTTTCCTCCATTTAATCCCTTTTAGCATTAGGATTGGACTACTCTTGAGTAACTATTTCGGACAGTCCAACATTTTCTAGAAGGGACACTTGTGTGATAACTCTTGCAACTATTCGGGATGGTTACCCGAGAGGATCCATTTCTTTAGTATTAGTGTGGAAACTTTACATTTTGACTCGTTATTAACGTAGAAACTTTGTGGCCAGTTCATTATTAAAGTGGAATTAGCCTCAACGTGCACGTAAGCTTGTCTGGACATTCTGAATATATAAAAGTATGCACTAATTACCTCCACACTTGTACCCAATGGGACGATCGGCAAGGTTGCAACGCTTGGGAATAGTTATGGCAGTTTCAGGCTTAATTCCAGACATTTTGGCAGTATTTGAAAGCATAACAGCACAGAGGCAACTAGGATTCTGCCCCATCTTCTTCACTTGAGCGCAGCAGCCACTCGACGGAGTGGCCGAGTCGTCGGTCGCCGCCGACGCGCAAGGTGCCAATTTCATGGCTTCGCTATCCGGAGAAGCTTTTCCGCACTCACCAGCCCCATTTGCTACCCCATTGAAGCAGGCAATGCCCACAAACAGAGCAAAAGCCACAACCCAAATGCACTTCATCATGTTTTTTAGGGCTTTCTTTGTTATAGCTAGTACTTCAGTCAGTGGATTGTGTAAAGAAGAGGTGGGTTTTGTCGGTTTTTATAGTTGAAAAAAGAGTGGGAACACAAGATAGAAAGGGGGGGCAGTGGGGGGAGCACTAAAGGGAAATTTAAATTGTTTTATGTTAGTAGCACTTAAACGGGAGGAGTTTGAGGATTATCTTATCTTAGCTACGTCTAATGTCGGCTATAATTAATCAGTTAATCACCATTAGGTGTTCGTTTTCTACCCTCTTTTCCACCATCTCTCTCCTAATGGAACCCAACATTTGTAACACCAATTTCCAGTGAAACTCATCTTTTTCTTTATATTAGTAATAATTCTTTGTCTTAACTTGATTACAATGGGATTGCTTCGGATTAGTTTCTTTTAATCTTTTGTCAATTGTTTCCGTTTGATACACACAATTTTGAGAAGCCTTTTGTCACTCATATGAGTTGGTCAAATCTCTCTTGAGCACAGAGGGTCGGCCCTGGGTATAAGTCCAAGTCCGTCAGGCGATTGCTTAGGTCTTCTAATTTTGGACTCAATAATGGGACTCCCAAATAGTAAAATATGTTAAATATTATGCATGCACACAATATCATAGCAAGTCTAGAGATCAATTTTTAAGCATCAATTTTATAACCTTAACAAAGAAAAGGTTGTGGTACTAGAAATGAGAGGCCTCATTTTCAACCACCGCCTAGGACCTCAAAAATCTCAAGGTCGGACCTGCTCTTGAGCTGTCCTCCGACTAAAATTTTGCTAGGACGGGTGCAGGGGTGGCCACCACCTCCCACCTCCTTTTTCCTTTCCTTCTCTCCTCGATACCGCCTACGTTGCACTCTTCCTTGAAGGATCTCTACCCTCTTTACCATTCCTTACGTCCCAAGAACGTACTTGTAGTGGGGCAAGCTTTATTGTTTGTGTTGCAGCACTTGCTCTCCATTAACGAAGGGGTAGGGGTATACGTGGCCATTTTAGGCCAATCAACACTCACACGCCTGCTAAAGCAATCACTCTGTCTTGAATTATTTATAATACGGAGTAATAATGAGATGAGATTAGATTGTTGCGTCACCTCAAACCTTGAAGTAATTTACGAAATAACCCCATTACCTAACTTCAAACAAGATGACAACTTGCTTACGATGAACCCAATTGTTCTCTTTGTTGTAGAAACCCAAAATGGAAAGGTTGTCACTAGCACGATGGCAAGGTGCTATTTGTCTCTTGTTTTGTTTTTTGTCGTTTACTCAAGTGTCCATGTCACTTTACGCGTTCATCCGCTAATTTTAATAGACAAATCCAGGATGGTGCTATTTGTTGGTAGGACTAGTGGGAAGTTTGTGCACAACGGTTGTTGTGCTCCAAAATGAGACCAGCCTCAGGTCACTTGGTTTGATCCAATTTTTTTACTCGTTATTGAGTAACTCATGTAAAAATTTGATCAATCGTATATGCATGGTTGTTCAATCGAAGCACATCTTTCTTCCAATTTAATCTCATCAAAATCTGTACGAGTTAAATTTTTATCACATGTGCCCCGATCGAGTACCCATCAATTCTCAATCATCCTAATTTTTTTCTTGGACGATCAACCTCGCTAGAATATTATTAGGAATATTACGTTACCAAATATTCTAGGTTTTATTATTGTATTTCCTGCTCGAGAGATAGCTTTCCCTCCCTATTTAGGTTCTGGTTGTGTTGAGGGCTTGCATATTCGAAAACTCAGTGACTTTCAGCGTATTGCTATGATAGCTCTCATTACTGACTTGGAAATGTTGGAGGTTCTTTGGTCACTAAAGTCCGACGAGGCCCCTAGGGCCGGCCATCATCCCAGCAAGAGTGCTCTCCCCCAATTCAGATTGCTGTTCAAGTTAATAAAGTTTTTTCATTCTTAAAAAATCTATGAAGAAGGCAATCGGGCTCCATAGGATACACTATATATTTCTTTTCAACAACTGTTTCAATTTGTTTGGAGCATTAGGATTAGGTTTCAAGATATTCATTGGGCACCGACGTGTGTCGCTTTTCTGTTTTGGAATTTAATATTTCCATCGAAAGATTGAAAGTGTTACTAAATGAAAGTCTACATACGTGGCCCAAGGCCGCCCCCAAGGTATTTGGGTGCCCAAAGCTTGTTCTAAAAATGGTGTCCTAAACGTTTGACAATTTTTACGAAAAAAAAGGAAAATGACAGTCCAAGACGTGTTTTGATAATTAATACATTTTAAGGACATGCTAAGAATATTTGTTAATGAATAAAATGTCCTTGACGGGTATTAATTATCGAAACACGTACTTAGCCGTCATTTTCCCCAAAAAAAAAAAAAAGACAGAGAAAGTCAAAACTATAGTATTAAATCCACTTTGTCAATTGAGTGTGGGACAAACAAATGTAAAACAAAGTCTCCTACCTATAGTCTTACATTGCTAGTTGAAGAAAACAATGAAGGTAAAGAATCTTTTATAAGTAAAAAGTCCTACTGCCTCAGTAATAATGCTCAAGAGACTGGGTCTTGCTTCTGAAACTTGGACTGAGCATTTCCTAAAAGAGTCCTACCCAACCCAAATACTAAAAAAAATTGGTGTGCCCCAAAAATTGAGCATGTTGCGGATGCCCAAGACCCAAGCTTGTGGGCCTTGTGCCTGGGCCGGCTGTGCATACGGCATACGCCCACCCCTCTCTTTCACTGCTCCCCTACCGCATTTAATCTCATCGTCCAAAAGTGTTTTAGACTATCCGGATTTAAAAAAATTCTTCCAGGGAAGAGTTTGGTTAAAATCCGAACAATTAATTACTGAGACGGATGATAAAATTAAGAGAGCAGTGAAATTGAGCGGTAAGCGTAGCAACGCTGGTTACTAAATAAGACAATAGCAATTATTGGACGGACCAAAAGTAACGGAGCCAAGTTTAAGACGTCAAAAGCGTAAAGTTGGGGGAAAAGAAAAGGAGGCAACGGCCTTTGTTGGACGGACCAAAAGTAACGGAGCCGAGTTTAAGACGTCAAAAGGGTAAAGTTGGGGGAAAAGAAAAAGAGGATCGCCGTTGCCGGGGATCGAACCCGGGTCACCCGCGTGACAGGCGGGAATACTTACCACTATACTACAACGACTTTGTTGCTCCTTGAATGCTCCTGTTTTCTATACAAACAGAGATAGAGAGAGAGAGAGAGAGGCGATAATGCATAGGGCCTGTTTTACAGAAGGAATTTTGGAGAGAGTCGATCATGATGCGATAGATCTCGCTGGCGGCACCATAGCCGAGATGCAGTGAGGACGGGATTAGAAGTTTGACAGTTTTCAATTTTTTCTTGCATGATGGGGTTTCTGCCCTTAGTCACATAATCTCACTCGGAGACTCTGCTTCCGCTCTCAACCCTCGCTCTATGCTCGTAATCTTAATCCTTGCTATCCTGAATTTTGGTAGTTCGGGATGTTATTGGAAGATGTTTTTCTTACTCTCGCTCCTACTCACGCATACGGGCATAATGATACTTGGGTTTTGCCTCCCTTACAAAATCAAATTCAAAGGAATGTGTTTTATGCTTTAATCTGAGTAGGAATGAAAATCTCATGATGCATATTCTATTTCGTTATAATGTCTGCAGGAGCAGCTGAACAATGATTTTCTGTATTTGTTAGTTCTACTTCATTCCATACGAACATATGAACATAAGTCTTAAAAGACAACAGGAAATAACAACCTGTGCTCGATCAATTCCTAAGTAGTAGGAGCAATATAGATCATTGTCAATTACAATAAAGAACTCATCTCTCTCTCTCTCTCTCTCCAACATGCCATTTTAAGAAGCAGGCAATTCATGAACACTTCCGTTTGGAACTGAGCCTGACCCTGACGTTGGATTTCCACAGTTCTTCACTTAACTTCGCCACCAAGATAATTTGTCAGTGCTCTTTTCACCCCAAAACCGCGACGGGGAGGTTTGTTGCTATGGCCATTCAAGAAAGGAGTTCTCTCCCCCCTTGCAGGGCTAACCTGGGGTAGTGCAGGCAAGAACTTGGATGTGGTAAAAGCAGTTTTACGAGGAGTGGCCGAGATGGACACTGAATATGGGACTGGAATTCTCTTGTGAGCAATCATGTTGGCTGTAGCAAGCTTATGAGAATGCCTTGTTAGGTCATCTACGTATAAGAGGTCATCGATACGTGCCACAATGTTAAATGCCAAGCTTTCCAAGACTCTTGAGTAGCTCTCCAGAATTGATTTACCAACATCCTGAAAAGACAATTGAAAAACTATGTTCACGCTAATGATAATACGATATAGAGGCGAAAGAACGACACTAGGATTTGGATCCCGGGTTTATGTACGGTAGCTAAAGAACAGGAAGGGGGGAAGACTGGGAAAAGTTGGATATTGTTGAATACTCTTTACATTCCTTTTTCTCTTTCTACAAATTCCTTCACAAATCCAAAGATCCAAACAGTCTAGAAGAAAAACCTTGTAACCTGTATCATGCTAAGGATATAGAAAACCATGTTCAAGCCAATGATAAGAAGGCGAAACATGAAAGAATGGCAGGATGGCTGCGCTTGGATTTTGAGATTAGTGGAGGGATTTGTGAAGGGAAAAGAAAATAAAATGTGACTTCGGAAGCTTATTTTTCTGTTATTTTCCTCTGCTTTTCCTTCATCCAAGATCCAAACAAAGCTAAAAAAACAAAATATTTCAAGGTACGGGAATTGTACCTTGTTGCACTGAATCTTGCTAGCATCCAAAGTAGTCTGTGTTAGACCAGGGAACCGCTGTTTCAGGCAAAGGAGGAGGCTTTCAGCTCTTGCTACAACCAATCCCCTCTTATCTCCATCAACCATTAGTTCCTTCACCATCTCCCAAGAAGATTTTGCAGCAGAGCAGTTCGTGTTACTGATGAGTTTTGAGTGGAGTCGTCTACGCCAAATGTATATGGATGCCTCCACACGGTCTGCAATCTCCAGAGCAATATGTTCCGTAGAAAGGTCAAGGCAATCAAGCAAGCACTCTGAGGAAAACTGATCTGAAGTGATGTATCGGTATGTAAAGTCCCCTAAACAAGCTCTCCCATTCTAACATCAAGAGGAAGAATCAATGTAAGATTCCTTTGTGTATTGCTGGATTCAACATGAAAGTATCGTGCAAATTTCTGAAACAGATCTAAATGGTGTTTGTCGAAGGTTTTGAGAATCAGTTTTTGGATTCTAGAGCTTCGAAATCTGTGTGTTTTCCACCACTTCTGCTCCTGGTTGAAAGCAACAATTTTGGTGCTTTTGGATTGTGATTTTAAAAATCAGCTTTTACCAACCAAAATGTTTTGACAAGCGAACATTTTTTGGCACCAAAAGCCATTCACACAATTTTAAGCACAATCTTCGGAAATCTCAAGTACAATCTGCATTGATCATAACATGAGATAAAATATAGAGAATGTTTATGAAATTCAAACCTTTGGAAGTGATTCCAAGTATGATTCTGGGACTTCCATTTCAGCTAAAGCCATATCGTTGATAGCCATAGCAGCTTTGAGTATTTGACTTGCACATTCGCGCTTGTGATTTAACTGCTTCCTTGTGCAGTCAGGGAGGCCTCCATGAGGGACACGTGGCACCGGAAGCCACCATTTCTCCTTGTGCCGTTGAATGGGCTTCCTAAACGAGGCTGAGCCATCTGCATCTGGAGCTACAATCCCTTGATCGATGTACCAAAACTCCGTTTTGCTAAAACTATCTAGTATCTCCTGTTATACAAAGGCTTTTTACTTTCAGAAGGATTTTCAAAATAGAGTAGTTGATAAAGTACAATGTAATGCTTGATCTTACAAGGAGCATGTTGTCTAGTTTACGGAGAGCTGGGAGATTGATGAAAATATCTGACCGCGGCTTGCAGGTCATGACCTGAGGAGCAAATGCAAAAACAAAATCAAGAAGCCAGTAGTCATGGTATGATTTCCACAGAGCCAACTTCTTTAACTAATTTTTCCCAACAGGGTACTTGCCATTTAGCTTGGATTCTCTCCATTTTGTAGAATCAATGTTTATAAAGAACAACAGCGTCTAATCTTTTATCTCAAATTCAAAAATGGTTGAGAAAGGAAAACTCATTATGACATGAGAATATGTAGACCGTTGATTTCTGGTCTTAACGATATGTCGCTACCTTAAGCAGTCAAATGGAGAGAATCAAAATCCATGATCATGATAGTAAATTGCTCAACCTGATGTCCTAGCAACATCGTTCGTTAAGGTGATCTTCTAACATTAGCAAACTTTAGATGAATGGCTAACTTCTTACGTAAATTTTGAGAACTAAACACTTCAACCAGATAGTTATCTAAATGCTTAGAGGTGCGGTTGAAATCTAGTTGGTGTTTATTATCGCATTTATTTCGGGCTAATCAAGTTGCACAATAAGCATATCTCAGAATGTTGGACTGTCAAGTATACGCTTACCTCAAGCTTTCTTCCATCAGGAAATGTTTGCCAAGAAGGTATTAACTCAACAATGTGGTTGGTAACGCAAACAAGCCATTCCATCTCTCTTCGCCACAAAGATTTTTTCTCGGAGGGCAAAGGTTCCAATCTCCAAAGTTGCCCGAATACAGTAGCTACAATTATGGTACAAATACAGTGATAAAGCATAAGCAGAAGACCAAAACGAAGGAATCGCAACAAGAAGTGTCAATTTCACTAAAAACCAAGTTCAGAGAGAGAGAGAGAGAGAGAGAGAGAGAGAGAGAGAGAGAGTCGTACCACATAGATTAGTGATGGCATTTGAAATGGCCAGTGCCGTGGAAACGCCTTGGCCACTCCCTGACATGTCTTCTCCAAGCAACAATTTTGCAAACCTCTCCTTCATCATGTCAACTTCTACTCAATTCAAGCAAGGAGAAGGTCAAATGACAAAAAACCACAGCTTGAAATTTATCAAGTTTAATATAATAAATTGTATTGATGTGTATCCGTGTGTGAATCAGAAAAATGAAAATTGAAAACTCTAGCGAAAAGGGTAACCTCATTAATCCTGTCTGGTTTAACCCACGAATCAAACGAGGCCTAAGAGTATCTCCATGGTAGCCAATTTGATTGCCAATGCTGGTATAATTTAGTTGGATATCTAGAAAATTCAACTCCTATAGCTAGTTACATCCATTTTCAAATTGTAGATCTGCCAAAGCTGGTATAATTTATTTTCTTTTCCTTCCTTTTTGGGCAACCAGGCAGGGGTTTTAAAAGCAAAAAACACAAAGGCTAACCTGCAATTTCAGAACCCATTTTCTTCATCTTCGCGTCGTCCAACAAATGCGTCTTCTTTTCGCCTTCGGAAGCCGGGCATTTTCGCACACGGGATTTGCGAATAGGCCAGCCAAAAGGATCCGGCGAAGAACACTCCTTGCCCTTGGCCTCGTCCGCCGAAGAATCCGAGCTCGATTGACATGAACTGGTGCTGCTATCAGTAACCAATTCGGTACTCGAACAAATTCCTGGGAAAAATTCGAACTCGTCTGAGTTCGTCTTACTCTTCTCAGCTGAGGTTTCCATGTTGTGCTACAGATCAATTATCCTGGATAGTCAAGCAGGTTTCTCGAGAAAATCTGGTTGAAACCAAAAGAACTGGGAAAGTAAAAGAGGATAGTTGTGTGTATATTAGCTGAAGATTCTGGTTTGTTTCAGACGGGGGAGATAAAACTGCTGAGCTTGTGATTTTTGGGACTTGGGTTTGCATTATCATCATCCATTGAGGACTAACTCCGGAAAACAACTTTGGTAGAGAGAGAGAGAGAGAGAGAGAGAGAGAGAGAGAGAGATTCTTGGTCACACAACGCTGTCTTTCTCTCTCTAATAAATTGCCAATTGAGGAGTGCCAACGTCGTCTTTCCCTCTCTGTGAGTTTAAAACTTCTGTGATGCTCCCAAGTGGTATGGGAGCATCATACTCCCAATGAATTACAGCCTTTGGATTGAAAATAGATAAATCACAGCCCTTAGATCAAAACCAAAAACTAAAAATAAGGTGGTTTTGTTACAAAACGAGGTGGTTTCGACTTAAAAAACGGAGGATTACTTACCACAGAACAGACAACACTTACTATTTGCTTAGGCAACACTTACCATTCACTAAGGCAGAACTTACTACACTTGTGTAGTAAGTTCTGCCTTAGTGAATGATAAGTGTTGTCTTAGTGAATGGTAAGTGTTGCCTATAATTCATTGGGAGTATGATGCTCCCATACCACTTGGGAGCATCATAGCCATTTCCCTGTGAGTTTAAGCCGATTCAAATTCCTCCGGGAAAAACGGGTATAGTTCAAAAAATAACATAGAATATGGTAGCGTAATCTAGCCGTAGGGAAGACGTATACATATAAAAACATTCGCGCTACACAATTCACCACTTTAGATGCCATCGAAACATGGTACTATTAACTAATACTCCTGTAGTTAATACCTACGGATTTGTCTCGATTTGAAATGGGTCTCGACTATGAAGGAAATAAATTAACGGTGGGGTCGTGAATAGTTGTTTACGGAGACAATTTCGACGGTTCGGATGTTAATGAAATTTTTTCGGAGAAGAAAACTTTTTTTTCGAAATTTTTTTATTACAATCCGGACCGTTGCTGCATAAACAACTTGTTGACAACTGAGTCGTGAATAAGTTGTTTCTCTCCTTGACTATTGGACGAGGTGTGGAAAACGGTACATGAGATACCAAAAAATGATGGAGACGTAACTTGGAGTCGGAATCAAACGAGGGTCAAACATAAAACTTGCGTTTTCGGATTTTCCAATTTGACCCAAAAATAAGGGAGATTCGCAAATTGCAATTATAACTATAACGTTCACACAATCCAACAGACGTATTTTTTAAAATTTGTGAATGGCGAGGATAACAGTGACAATACTGGCGAGATCATCTCTAATGCCCCACCATTTTTCCAGCTAAAACTAGAAAATGGCAGAACGTCTCAAGAAGACCAACGTCGTCTCATTGTTTCGATGAAAAATAGTTTCGTGAGTCGTTTAGTCAAAATTAAAATCATCTTTCGGTCAAGCTATCATGAAATAGAATGTCTGGATCTCGCGGACTCAAAGAAGATCTTGAACCAGGCAAAACCAAAGTGCCAGAATCTCATCCCAGGGAAGTCCATTACCAAAGTATGAGATTAGTTCAATTTCTACTAGTAGTAAATTACGTTTAATTGCTCCATTCAATTGGTTCACTCAAAGTCTGAAACCATTTAGTTGGCTGGGCCCCTTTCCACCAAAACCCTAGCTCATGGCTCCCTATCATACCCCCATTTCTTTTGCTAGTGATCGTTCCACTAACAACTTTTTTCACTTTTTTATTTAAAATTGGTGCTTATTTAAAATATTTGGGTAAGAGTCAAAAAAAATTTACTTTTTCGATTCGTCTCGTTATCAAGAAGTCAAAAAAATAAAAATTGGCAAAACTGACAAACGAGAAAAAAAAATCAAATAAGGACAAAACCAAAAAAGTGAAAATAATTGTTAGTGGAACGGGCCGCTCCGTACTGAAAGATTAATTGTGGTAGTTTTTCTATTCCAATTTAAGGAAATAAATAAATTTAACTGGTGCATAGTACTGTTGATGATGAATTTGACACACTTCAACTAAACTATGACCCACATTGTTGAATTTTGCATTTATGCTCAGCAAGTGGGAATTTAAAAGAAGAACTAGAAACGCCCGACAATTCCTAAATATTCATTCAATGACATTTATGATTGACGATTGTTCGTTCTTTTCAACATGTTTATGTAGCTAAGGCGAAATTAAGAAAATTGGGCCCTTTATGTATATTATATACAACAAAACGACCAAAAAAAAAATGAAATTTTAGAAAATTTATGACTACAAAAATTTGAGACAAGCACTTAAAGATCACTCTCGTATTGCATTTTCAGCGCCAAAAAAAACTTATTATGCTTGTATAATCAATTTTCAGTAATTTGACGTGCTCAACAATGAATGAATCTAATTTTATTGATGAGCGATATTTATTGCATAATACACAATTTTTTTGGCCCCTCATTTCAGCGCGATTTTGGGTGGCCAAGACAAATCGCCTTACTCGCCTTCGCTCAGGGCCGACAATGCTTCTACCACATTGTTAGTTGCTGAAATAACTAACGGTATAGGCTATAGCCTAGAAGATTGTAATAAGGTATTGAACAATAACGGGAAAATGATTCACATGGAATATGTTTGTAGTTGAGATTAAATTATATAGTACACCGCCGATGTAAATAATTTAATCTCATGTTATATTATTATTCCCATGCACAGTGTTATTTATTTGTGTAAGTAAACGTTATTTATTTTCTTAGAAAAAACTACTCTCTCCGTTCCATATTGAAGATTCATTACGAAAAGTCGTGTCATTTTTTAAATCAAAAAATGAACTATTTTCGTGTATAATTTTTTGAATTTTTCGCACCAAATTAAAGTACTAATCGAGATCATTAATACGGTACGAGAAAATTCAAAAAATTATACATGAAAGTAGCTAATTTTTTTATTTAAAAAAAGGCAAGAGAGAGAGTATAAAACTCTCAATATGAAACAGATGGAGTATCATTCTGTTGCTTGTTCCGCAATTTTTATTTTTTGTTGATCCCTGAAATTTTGTTTTCCAATGACTCTTTGCTGAGCGCATGGCTTGAGGTAGCTGTTGAATCAAGACTGATATAATCAAATGGGTTTATTTCTCTATGGCATTTTTGAATGTTCTTTTACGGCTAGATGTCGGGGTTAGCATATGCACATCTAGACTACTTCTGGGGGACCAATTTTATTATACTCTAGCGGGAGTTTAATTTAAAATTAGAGCAAAACTCTCTATAAACTGATTTTAAATGAGTTGATAGCCCCTGTGAATTTTTGAATCATTCGATAGGGCATTTTTAAATGTTAGTAGGATGGATGAAGGGTTGGCATTTTGGGGCCATAGCGTAAAAGCAAAAATATTCCCTAATCAGCAATCATCACGTTTTTGAATTTTGGGAAGAAAAAACAATTGTGGAGCATTTTGGGTGTTTTAAAGCGTACCCTTTCTAACAACTCATGCTGTCTTGTTTGAAAGTGGGTATAAAACTTTGGAAATTGATTTTCTTTAGTTTTAGTCACTGGCATTCCACTTTGTGTATTAATTATGTAAGAAAACAAAACTAAAAGTGGAGTGCCATTGGCTAAAAGTGGAGTTCCAAAATCATCTCCCTAAAATTTTTATACATAAATAATTCAAACAATATTTTTTAAAGGAAAATGATACTGACATTCCAAAAAACAAAAAAAAGTAGTTTTGGAATTACATTAATTTTGGAGTGTCTGCATTAATTTTTGGAGTGCTAATATTATTTTTCTTTTTAAATATCTCATGGTGTTTAGGTTATGTTATGTTCCATACACTTCAACTAATCTCTTGAGTACACACCAATTTAACTGTCCAGTAGCGTGGGGGGAAATATTTTTGAAATAATCAGTTATTCGGATCAACTTAAGCATAGATTGATTGATTCTTGTTAAAAAAGACGAAATGATGTATTATTGCTTGTATATCAAACATAACAATACATGCCTTTATATAGGCTACAATGTTCTTAGTCACTAAGAAATCTAAACCAAATAGGAAACTTGCATTATAAAAAAATCAGCCCAACTAGAAAACATGAATAATAGAACTTACAAAACATGGTAAAATAATATTTCTCAATATTATGTTAACAATTCTGATCCCTGAAATTAACGACTTGACAACAAATCTTGTATACTATTGTAGTTTGAAAGGTTCTTTTATACCATGCCATAAAAAGTATGGGGTCTTTTGTTTCAAACAATGTCATCGGAGGTGCACAGCACGGTGCACGACCCACCCGAAGTCAAAAAAACAGAGCATGCTCTGTACCATTTCTAACAAAGGCTGGTAACTCTGTTTGACTTTTGGTATACAAATCGTGTTCCCGTTTTCAAAGTTCCATTACTTCTTCGTCTTCACCTATGACTTCACTTTTCCCACGATTTCAAAAAACAAAGGGTTATACAATTTGAAACAGAACATAGAAAGAGATGGGTTATCTTTTGATAGAAGGATAAAAAAGTAATCAAAAGTTCCCATAGTACTGGACCCCATCATGTGATTATTTCCTTTAGATTCAAACGGCAATTTAAGGTTTTCTAGTTGTAAAATTGTACCCCTTCTTTGCATGTTTACGCTGTGTCGGTTAAGGAATGATTGATGACAGCACAATCAACGAGCATAGAACCAAAGGAAATCACCAAAGAAAAATTCAACAAGTCCATATGATGATGTTTTCTTCTTCTTTTTTTTCCGATAGGTAAGAGAGATTATTAGATCATGTATGAAGTATACAAAGTACAATTCATGAGACACTACATTCATTATGTACGAGATAACCAAGCACAACAACTGAATCAATAGGGTAAATAAACCCATCAAAGAGAAGCCTAATTCAACTACAAGCCTCGTTAAGGAAGAAATAACCCCAACCATTACAAAGGAAAGAATATACACATGCAAGTGGAAAGATTTTCGAACTCCTGAACTCCTAGTGAGATGTATGAGTCCTGACCAACTGAGTTGGCCCCTGTTTGTTACATATGATATTTGTTAGTCCTTTTATCTCAAAATTCTGTACAAAGTTCGAGCTAGGAAAATATATATTCTAATATATAAATGGAGAGCAATAGTATGGTGTCTTTTATTTTTTTTTGTCATTGTGTCAATTTTTCATCTTTTCAAATTTACCCTCTTACAATCCTTATTTACAAGTTAAATCCCCTTCTTCTTCCATGACTGCAGGACAAATGTGTCAAGATACCCACCCACAAAATTGCTGCAGTGTAATAGCAATAAATTGCCGTAAATGGTACTCCCTCCGTTCCAAAATGAGTGTCTTTTTTGGGATTTCGTGCCATTTTAAAATACTTATATCTTTCGATTTATGAGGTTTTATGTGATTTTAAAAACTTTGTTTAATAGAACTAATTAAAATCTATCAAACAAGATCCATATTGCATATTTTTTTAACACTCATATTGAAATATATAAGTAATTGAAATAACACGTTTTTTCAAAAAAGTCACTCATTTTGAAATGAGAGATACTATCGAGCACACCTACTTGGCAGCATCCCTGGTCAAGAGACTCTGATGGGTACAAGCGTTGGGCGGTTTTGGTGGATTCAAATTCAAAGTTCATCCCTCTCACAGTGATGGGGTTTAAATAAAAGAATAGAAAGAAAAAGGAGTTCCAGCTCAAAAGCACACACCCCAAATTCGGCCGACAAATAATAAATAGTCCATTTGTATATCAAGCCCATGGGCCCCGTATACAAGCCACTTGATGGACTTTTACGACTTTGACTGAGAATTTTAGTTTTTCATATCAAAGCCCATTAAATTTCTTCTACAGTACATCTCAAGCCCATGGGCCCAGTGATACTTTTGGGAAGTGTTTGGGAGCCTTTTTTTCTTTTCTTTTCTTTTTTTCAGTTCTCGGATTATTATTATTATTATTATTATTATTATTATTATTATAAATCTTTAGATTGTTTGGGAGATTATGACCAAAATTACCCAATTTATTTGCCGATCAAAATAATATTACCAATGTAATCCAATTTTTCTTTTGCCCCGTGATACAGAATAGCATACTCTCGTTATCATCTTTTTGAATCCCAATATAGGTTATGTCTGTATGTGAGAAGGGGAAGAGAGAAGAAAAAGAAGGGTGATAGATGAGGAGATTTTGGTTTTGAGGTTGTGTTGTAGTTAGAGTAGTGTGGCCTGGGACCTAGAATGGTGGTTCTGGAAAACCAAAATGTGAAGCAATACTTGTCAAGATTGAGTGATGAAGTGAGGATGGAGGTTGATATTTCGACAATGTATTTTTGACGAGAATGGAATAATGAGATCGGATGAAATCTCTCTCTCTCTCTCTCTCTCTCTCTCTCTCTCTCTCTCTCTCCGTAAAGTATTCTTTTTTTGAATGCAAAGTGAATGCAGAGAGTGTTAGAAGATGAATAATAACAAAACATATGAGCTAGAAAATGCATAATTAACATGACCAAGTCTTACCTAGGTCAACTAACGCGACTTCTATTTCCTCCAACTGCTCTTGTTTTATTGTTTTTATTAAAGTATTCATCTATTAATATTAAGTACTATTTCTAATTTCACTTGTTCAAATCTACCAGTGTTTATAAAGAATGGTCAATTTGAAAATTCAATTAAGGAAGACGAAAAAGGCATATTCTAATGGGTGCTCATCGGGCATAAGTTTAAGTACATTAATTATCCTTTGTTATATTCATGCCAAGATATATTAATAACCACATTGAGAACACAAAATCATTCCATCAAAAAAGCCCAAGAGTATTTTAACCGACAAAAATGACCATAACTTTTTATCTTCCTTGGAGAAAAATCCTTTCAATAACAAGAGTTCATGTCCTCTCGTTTGTAACTTGTTTCCTTCTGTAACTAGACGAGACTTCTTTATACTTGCAGATATTGAAATTTATTTGATTTCGATTTTATCTAACTAATTTTTAAAAATTAAATGAGGGTTACAGTTTGTCATTAGAAAAAAGTATACTAACATTTATGGTTAGTTTAGAAAATAATGATAAAAAGTGATGCTTTGTTAGTTCCCATAAACACAGATGGAGTGGAGTGCAATGCAGTTGATACTTCCTTTATACTCTCATGCATATGAGTAGGGTTCGATTCTCATAAACACTCATCCATTTTTTCAAGTTTCCTAAAATATAGTAGATTAAATTAAATGAATAGAAAAACAAAAGTACCCACGTACACATGCTTTATATTGGGAGCCGATTTTCGCGCTCCTAATATGTCCACAGGCGCTCCAATTTTTGTCCCATTAGCTGCAAGTTCCTAATTTACCCTCGGAGGACCGCAGGCCCCATTAACCCTCAAAACATACACACACTTTCTCTCTCTCACTTTACCCTCCCGCCTCTGCATCTCAGCCCCAACCACAAAATCTCCGAACAAAGGACAACCTCACCCTCTCCCTCTCTCGCATCGACATAATCACCCCTCCACCCTCTCGCTCTCTCGATCAAATCCTCAGGCCATGAAACCCTCACAACAATCTCACTCCTCTCTCTGTGTCGATCTCACTGTCTGCGACGGCGCCGGTGGCTGTACGGTTGGTGACGGTGGTGGTGTGGACGATGAAGGAGTTGACAGGAGCGTTAAACTTACGGTCGAAAGAGGGGGTTTATCGACGGAGAGGATCATTTCCGTAACAGCTTGAACCGGATCGTGAAGGGCCTGTGGGTCGCGAAGGGCGCCGTGGGGAATTACTCGGCGTGTTTGTTGTGTAAAGCGCCGACGTGTCAGTATTACCGTGGGCCCGTGGCCCGTGGGGAGAATTACTTGGATATCGACGTGGATATTGGAAACTCGGTGATTGCGAACGCGGTGTTGAACGGCGCTGACGGTGGACATGAGGTTCGTGGTGGAGGCGCATGTTAGGCACACCGACTATTATGAGTCTGATTAAGCACTGGATTATATTCCGTTGAGTTTGTCAGAAGTTAGTTTGTGAGGTTGTGCTATGTTTCTCTGCCGAGGTGGTATGTGAACTTGTATGCGTGTATTCCACAGAGAGAGAGAGAGGGAGAGAGAGATGTGAGTACAAGTAATAATGGACGTCAACTGTTTGTGATATGGATTGAATGAAAAATTCAGTTGTATCTTCCGTTTGACCAAAAAAAAAACTCAGTTTTCACTTTCTACTCAGCGCAGACGTAGGAGGAGTTGCCGGAGAGGTTGTTCGGGGCAGTTAGGGTTTGTCTGGTGGAGATGTCGACGGCGATGGTGGCAGACAGAGTGGTTAGGAGAGGATGAGGTCGGCCTTTGTTGAGAGGGATTGGGATTGAGATACGCAGAGGCGGAGAGGGTAAAGTTAGAGAGAGAGAGAGAGAGAGAGAATGTGTTTTGGGGGTTAATGGGGCCTGCTAAGGGTAAGTTAGGAATTTCCAGATAATGGGGACAAAAATTGGAGCGCCAGTGGACATATTTGGAGCGCTGAAATCAGCTCCCTTTATATTTAGTTATATTTATTGCACCTAGATTTATCAGCAGGACCTGACATTGCTGACAAAAAGAGCGAGCCTAATTTGGAAACAAATAAGATTGCCTTGATCACCTTAATTTGACGGACAATTTTCGGAGACTATGAGCTGGGCGGACTGAAGGGCTGTGCTGTGCCCTTGAGGGACAAAGCGGTGTTGTCCCGGCCTTGTGGGGCTCTCTTTGGTCTCGCTCCAATGATCGCAAACATTTACTTCGTAGAAATCGTCACATAGAACAAATATGTAAAAAATTAGCTTGATTGAATATCATGAAGTACCTAATCAAAATATTTTTTATTTTGAAAAGAATGGATCCAAAACACTAGATCAAAATCCATTGGATTCTATTACTGGCAAGTTGTATGTGTTTCGATCAGGCACTTAATAATATTCGATCAAGCTGATATTTGGCATAGTTATTTTAATCGACGAGCTCTACGAAATGAACGTTTCCAATCATCATAAAAGAACCGAAGCAGGCCCCACAAGGCCGGGACAGCACCGTGCTGTCCCTTGGAGGGCACAGCACGACCCCTCAGTTCTTGTTGGGCCCACAGGGCGGCAGGGGTTGGTTAAAAGTGGATATAAGCTTTACCCTTTTTAACACAGCGGAAAGATGGGGAAAAGGAAACAGAATCGAGGAAAGGAAAAGGCTCAAAAAACCGTCCAATTTACAGGTCTCTCTCTCTCTCTCTCTCTCTCTGTCTGTCCACAACTGATCGTTTCCAAATTTCGATTCCCGATCATCTTTACGCAGTGTACGGACATTAACTTGTACGATTTACAGTTTGAAGACTTTATTGATTCGGATCATCACGAATTTTAGGCTTCGATGGATCTCGAATCCTAATGCTTGGAATTAGTTGGATCATCGCGCTTTGATGTTTTTTCTTTTATAGTAATTCGGATTGAATTGTATTGATACACTTCTGATTTGTACCGCGTCGTTAAACTGAATTTACTGAAAATTCCATCTCACGCACATCACCGCCTCCTCAAATCAGCAGTAGCACGAAACGTGTTTCGGAAATTCTGTTTTATATAGGTCTTATATGGTCAGCTACCCTGGAAAAATTTGAATTGATCATCGAGTATAATGTCTTTCCTATTCAATTTCCCTGTTTCCGTGACTACAGTAGGATTTACAGATGTAATGGGACCCCAAGGGATTGGGCCTGAGACTTAGGGTTTTGCTCCATCCTAAGGTCTCAAGTTCGAAATCTCACACGTGCTATCAACTCCTTTTGGGTCAGTCCATACGGAGCGATTGCTCCGGCTTCAATTGGGCTCCTCGCAAGTGGGCGGTGGGGTTGGGCCATAGGAAGTCGAGGTGCACGTAAGTTGGCTCGGACATCTGAGTTATCAAATAAATAAATAGGACACGTTGGAGAGTTGAATCTTAGTCAAATGAGTTTCCATGTTAAAGCTATCAACACTTCAGTTAACAAAGGGCAACCTTATACGTGTGGTTGGGATGGACATAACATGTGATCCAATCAACTTAGACGTATGGACCGTCACTTGGCCTATCTGGATTGTCATGTGAACTGTTGTGCTTCTTTTTCAACGGAATTTATTTGGTTTTTGACTTGTGGAATCTAAATTTTCTTATTTCCCTAATGTTTGATAGATTGTGTGTTAAAATCTCCATCAGGTACAAAATATGGCGATCCTGGAATAACTTTTGGAAAGTACAAGAAGAGGCTATCGACTTACGTTATAATTCAGAGGGCTTTATGTCTGTATTTTAGTGCTTTAGCAAAACACATTGGTTGTTTTGGTCCCATATGTGGCCTTTGTATCTTCTTTTTAACAAACTTTTGAAAACGGACGAAGAAAATGTTCATCAATCAGTTGGAGATCACTTGACAGTGGTTGAAGCCTTCCCATTTGAACAGTCGGTGAACAATGAGAAAGGCAATGATGCAACCTTGCCTCACTCGCACTTTGTTGAAGTAAGTCCGTGTTGTTGTTCATTCCTCCTTCTTGAATATGGCACAACATGAGTTTTATGTTTTCGAACTGACCCAAGTATATATGCAAGACAAATTCATTCTACTAGATGAAGTCCTCCTTTGTAGTTGTTTTATTTACATCACTGGCGGGTGTTTTGCTTACAGGTACCGCTCATAAACCAGGAACACGCATGGGATTGTGGTCTTGCTTGTATTCTGATGGTTTTGAGAACCCTTGGCATCAATAGTTCTAATATTCAGGAACTGGAGAAGCTCAGCTGCACAACAAGGTGTCTTTTTTTTGGTGTAAAGAAATTTGGAAGTTTGTCACTTTATGATGCATCCTAAAAAAATTAGAGATTTGGTCTCTAAATAGTTAGGAAGTATGGACATCTGCTGTTCTGCAAGAGTCGAAAGCATAAGCTGTTTTCAGTATGTCAGTAGCATGTCCGGTCCATGTCTCTACCTTGCCATCGTTTAAATTGGAATATCACAGAATTCTCTTTTGTATGATGGAAAGGCTTTGTCCTTTTAAACAAACATGCATGACAGCTGAATGTCCATGGGAAAGGATGCTTTTTTTTTAATAATCTCTTATTTCTGACATGTTGTTTGCAGCATTTGGACTGTTGATCTGGCATACTTGCTGCACAAATTTTCTGTTAGCTTTTCCTACTTCACGGTAACAGTAGGAGCAAATCCCAATTTCTCCATGGAGACATTTTATAAGGTACCTCTTATTTCCTATCTTTTCCATCATTTACTTGTTTAATTTATGGGGTTTCCATCACTTATCCATACTATCTGGATAGTGGCTATATGAGTTTCTTGTCGCCACATCAGGGGTCAGCTTCTGCAATGCGTTTTGTTTTGCACTCATGCCTGCCTTGATTGGCATATTATAGGAACCACTAAGAGGTATATCTTCAATTGAACAAAAATTAAGAAAAAAAGTAACTGTTTCAGATAAAAAAAAATTCAGAATGACACAGAACACCTTCTAGTACACTACCGTGTTTTCAAGTGGTTGGCAATGAAGAGTTTTTAGGTTGGGCTGCCGTTGCTTGGTGAATTTAGATCTTCTGGACTTTGCCATGATGTGTGGTGTTATTTTCCTTTATAGTTTGGGATTTACCGTGATGCTGGGACTTCTTTTGCTTTACATATTCTTTAGCTTTTAGTCTTGCAGGTTACAATCCTCATGTATGTCTTGTTCTGCAGGAGCAATTGCCTAATGATCTAATGCGAGTTGATATGCTATTTCATAAAGCACGAGATGCTGGAATTAATATACTGGTACAATTTCCTCACCTGAGGCTTGTAGGTATATTATTAAGTTGATTTTATTTTGTTGTCTCAAGCACTTGACATTTGCTACTGCTTGATGTTAAACAAATCCATTTGCACAGACATTGCAAATCTTGGAAAAATTGCTAAATTTCTGTTCTTGTAATGTTTTTACCCATGAGACTCTGTGTAGTTTCTTTAGGTAATAAATTCAGTTTCTCTTTTATACAGTTCAGGTCAATCAGCGGAGAAGAAATTTCTCTATTCATCTTGTCAGGAAAATACATTGCGATTGCTTTAGTTGACCACTACAAACTTAGGTATGTGTTATATCCTCAGTGTTTTACAAATCCAATTCCGCTTAACTTCCTATATCCCGCTAATGCTGCGGCTGCTTTCTTCCTCTTTTATGCAGTCAGTCTTGGGTAGAGGATTTTTGTGTTTCTGGCTTCTATAGTGGCAGCTCAGGCTACACCGGTGTGTATTGATGTTTTTACCTCTTATGTTTTTGCACTTAAGGACGGTGTTATACCTTTTTTAGTATGAAAAAAGGAAGTCTTTCATTCTTATTTAATATTTATCGCTATATCGTTTCCCTGAATTGAATAAAGGGTTTTAGGGATGGGCTTCCAGATATATGCAGATTTTTTTGAGACACGGCTAAATGAAGACGTCATTCGGCTGAATTAGTGCTAATTTAGCTTCATTAATGGCCTAACCTGGTCTCTTCACAAGAGAGATTTATGAATATAACTGTAGAAAATAACTTTTCAGCCCATCTATTATCTGGAACGAGGGAGATGGGAAGAAGAATCCTGTGTATCGAAGGAACAACGCATCTTTGCATTCCTGTGCGTGCTAAATTGTTAAACGTGCGTGCACTCACACACACACATACATAAAGATAGAATACCACAAACAAATTGAGATGGAAGTTGTTTGGATACGGATTCGTATTTGAGCAATTAGATTTTTCCTTCATGTGAGAATACCAATAACAAATTGAGAGGTAAAAGGTTAGGTGGGGATGCTATTGTTTGACTATTTATGCGTTCATGTGCTTCTAGAAAACGTCTTCTTTTTCTGCTGCCATTGATGTTTCATTTCCTCCTCCAAGGTTTTTTTGGTGAATCAAAATCTTTGAACTAAATAAACCGCTAAGTTATTTATTTCTGGTCCTCTTGGTTCAAGTCAATACCACTACTCTTGTCTCTGTGAGGCAAAGTCTTGCATTGCCTGGCTACGAAATTAATGTGAAGTATATAAGGGTGAGGGCACCCTCACTTCAACAACTAGCTTTTGGGGTTGAGCTCTACCCAAGATCATGTAACATGGTATCAGAGCTAGGTACTAGGTATGGGTAGGGTGCATGTCTCTAGTCTGCACACGACTGGTGCTTGAGTGAACACACTTCGCATGAGGGAAGGTGTGAAGCGAAGTATAGGGCACCCTCACAACAATAACTAGTTTGTGGGGTTGAGTTCTACCTAAGACTGTGTAATAGTCTCATCTTTGAGTTTATGGCTTCTAACCTTATGTTTATTGTGCATGACACATGTATCTACGACTACAATTAACTAGATTGTGATCTTTCCTAGGTCACTACGTCATAATCTGTGGCTATGATGCTGTGACAGATGAGTTTGAGATCAGAGATCCAGCAAGCTCTAGGTACTTTGCTTATTGTTCCTCTTCTATGAAACCATCCACATATTGATTTGCTCAAAGAATAAACTAAACCAGAGCTTCTTTCATTTTCTTATCTTCGCCATGAGAAGAAATAAACATCAGAAATAGGCATCAGAGTGATATAAACGTCTGTACAACATTGATTAATTTTTTTGCTGTGGAATCATTTGACCTCTGAAAGCTTCTCTTATTAGTCAATTGACCAAAGCTATTGCGAAAAAGGTTCTTTTCTACATTTATTTCCATGTTTTGGGGTGTCTGTGTGCACGTATAGGCGCATGCAAGTGTGGAATGGTTCATGGTCCATGGTCCATTAGATTAGAAGATAACTAAAGCAGGATTTTTTTATCGACCGACTACAAAGAGATATCTTTAACCAGAAGTTTTCGATGTTATGATTCTTGAGTCTAGCAAAGTATACATTGAGTTCAGCAATTTGTGGGTTGTCTTCATTTGGGCAATTGGTTTAACTTATTGTAGTTCTAACTTTGGATGCTTGCACAGGAAACATGATAAGGTCACTTCAAAGCGCCTAGAAGAAGCTCGCAAATCATTCGGAACTGATGAGGATCTTCTCTTGGTAATATAAACCATCTTCATAAGTTCGTTTTTTTGTCTTTATCGGCAAAAAGCATCTTCATAAGTTACTCTATGGAGTACCATGGATAGATGGAACATCTTTTATAGTCACTATTGTTTGAAATGCCCTGATTGCCATACATATATGTCGGCTTTAGTCACGCACCCAGAATGAATGGGTGCTATATCCATGTTCAAAGATACATAGGATGATTCTAGGGTGTGTTTTGATCATACAATTTGTAGGGAATTTATGGAGAAAAAGGAAAAGGTAAAGGACAAGCTAAGAAGATAACGAAGTGAGTAGGATAAATTCATCAGAAATGCTGCTGGTACAGCAGAAGTGGCACAGACAGCGCATATAGCGCGCATTTGGGCCCGTTTCGGGTCCAATAAAATAATCGGAGCCGCACATTTTGTTCAATATATTTTGCTTAAGGTCTCTATAAAAAATCAGCCTCATCCGACATCGATAAGGGCGTTTACGAAGCGTCAAAAATCGCTTTAGAAATTTCCATAATCAATTTTAGATGCTTCATAAATGCTTTTATCGATCTCGGATGGAGCTAATTTTTTACGAAAACCTTAAGCAAAATATATTGAACAAAATGAGAGACTTCGATTATTTTTGTTGGACCCGAGACGGGCCCAAACGCGCGTTGTACGCGCTGTCTGTGCCCACTTCTGCTGTACCAGTAGCATTGCTCTAAATTTATTTCTTCTTTAAATTTTCTGTCATTTTCCTCTTCCTTGTGAATTCTCCGCAAAGATCTATGATCCAAACACCACATTGATTTTCCTGGTTTTTGCATGGTATCCTGGGAAAGGAAAAGTTTCATGAGAAATTAATACACTTGACTTTTGTCATAGAAGTCCAGTTTGGATGCCAACGGACAGTTCAGTTGCTAAATCTAGGAGTCTCATGTTAATCTCTCTTTCCTATTGTACTGCAGTGGACCCATTCGCTCCAGTCCCCTACCGTGGGATTCGACTTTTGATAGTTCAGTTTTTACTGTTCCCCTTCCCCTTTACTAATCTCTTTCTAAAGTAACAAAACAATGTAGATCCCAAAAAAATATAAAAGAATGTTGTTTGGTGAAAATGGAACTGTGTGCTTTTGTAGTAAAGATTGCATTTTCCATTCATATTTTCAATGCAGATATCTCTGGAGAGGGGAATTAATCAAAACATCCCTCCGGTACATCTCTCTTCACAAAACACTATCAATACATGACATTCTTTCCTGGATTTGTGCAGCTGGTTCATCCATTTAGTATAGAGAATATTGTTGTTTGTTGGTGTATAATTTGTACTTGTAGCCAATTTTAGCATGAGCTTGTCCAAAAAAATCCATGTATCGCTTAGTCACATTTGAATGTCATTGTAATAGTTCTGTTTTGTCAAATGAGAAGTACAATTTTGTGTTGTATACTCTACATTCATTGTAATACTTTTGTTTTGTTAAATAAAAAGTATAGTTCTATGTGTTGTATACTCTACGTTCATTGTAATAGTTCTATTTTATTAAATGAAAAGTATAGTTCTGTGTCTTGTGTACTTGACATTCTAGTGTACAATTAGTTTAACTTCAGGCATTATAGGAAGTTTATGCAAGAAAATCTTCACATGTAATCCAATTGTGGAAATTTTGTTTCTTTGATTGGATCTCTGTTCTCTTATTTGTTTTTGATTGGAATGGTAATCCTTTGTTGATTGACTGATTGAGCATTCATCAGCTTATACATATATTCTATCATCTCCATGTCTGTATTTTGGTCTTAACTTCTGTTTTACTCCTACTTTGCTGCGACTCCTACTTTGCTGCGACTGCTGTAGAAGTCTGTTCAATCCAAACTGAACACTTTATTTGATTCGACACAAATTGAGGCGTTGAATTCAAGAAACTCTCTCATATAGCAAACTCATACTAATTCTTAGAAAGTAAAATCTTGTACAAACATGGGAAAAAAGGCACAACATTATTAGTGCAAATCCTTACTCGTACATCACTAGACAAAATGAAGAAGAAACAGTTCACAAAGGCAACTCGGTTCACCATATATCAAAACACACGACTATATATGACAATACATAAAATAGGTAGGAGTAACATCTTTTACTTTGATAGGATAATGCCATGAAAATTGTTCCTTGAATACTTCCTTCAACCAGATATATCAATTGCTTTGACATCAGGTTTCTTAACCTCCTCCTTAGGCACAGTCACAGTCAGAACTCCATTCTCCATATTAGCCTTAACCTGATCCACCTTGGCATTCTCCGGCAGCCGGAACCGGCGAAGGAACTTGCCCGAGCTCCGCTCGACGCGGTGCCATGTGTCATTCTTATCTTCCTTCTCTTTATTCCTCTCTCCACTAATTTGCAACACCCTGCCTTCCTCCACCTCCACCTTCACCTCCTCCTTCTTCAGCCCCGGAAGGTCCGCTTTGAACACATGGGCCTCTGGGGTCTCCTTCCAATCAATATGGGTGTTAGCGAACGCCGCTGTGTCGGCGGCAAATTCAGAGCGTGGAACGGAGAGGGCAGTGGTGGTGGGGAAAGGGAAGTCCTGGAATGGGTCCCATATGTCGAGAGAGAACGGGTCGAAAACGTTGGTGCGTCGATTGCCAAAGAAGCTCGGAATAAGCGACATTGTCGGGAAATGGGGTTTACAGATACACAGAGGGAAATCAAGTTGGTTTTGGAAATGTGGCTTTGGTTGAGAGAGAGAGAGAGAGAGAGAGAGAGAGAGAGAGAGCTTGATCGAATTCTGTAGTGGTGAGGTGAGATGAGATGGAGAGCAGTGATACGTATTTATAGTTATAGTGGGGAAGATGATGACTGGTGAGGGGATTCAGGAAGGGTGGAGAAGTATCCAGAAAAAGGTCAGCATTTAAGCATCCTTTGCTACTGGCAATGGCCATCGCCGTCCCTTGGAGAAGTGTCTAGAGGAGTGGGGACATTTCTAGTACTCGCTGTAGTAGATGGACTCCTGTCCAGAGATTTTTGGTTGAAAAGTTCGACCCATCTAGTACCAACCCAACACAACCAAGGGTTGTCATCGGGCCGGGCCGGGCCGGCCGGGCTGGACCAGGTAAATAGACTAGCACAAATTTCAAAGTTCTAGTTTTCTCTGAAGTAAACAAAATAGTACAGTAGTAGTAACTATAAGAAGATGAGAACCACAGCCACAATTATAAGAGCAAGTACACCAAAGGTAAAAATAGGTAAAAATGCTAATGAACAGTGTAAATTTTATATTTTACCTATTTATATCTCTTTTAACACTATACCAATCTTATAACTATCACTTCATAAAATAATACTATTTTTTTCTTTTCCTACATCTAGATTTAAATTTGTGGAGTGTGTGTGTGTGTGAGAGAGAGAGAGAGAGAGAGAGAGAGTAACAATAAAAAAATAGAAAGCTTTTGAACAGTTGATAGGTAAATTTACCTACGAACTGTAGCAAAATATAGTTTGGCTTCAGGTTTTGCTATTCTGTTGCAAGGGGATTTTTTTGTTGAAGTTCTCTATTTTACCTTAAGAGCAACAAGTAGAGAAGCTGATAAACTTGCCCTAAAAAATCAAAAACAAATGTAAAACCTTCCATTTCGAAATCTAATTACCGAACTTAAGTGGTAGCCCTGGTTGTTGGGAGCCCATACTCGGTTCATGGAAAAAAAATTTCAGTTTTAGGTAGGTACCACATGATGCCCGCTTGGTGTATTCGAGCTGTCAATTGCGTTTTTTGACAGCTCTGATTTGGAGAGAGAAAAAAGAGAGAAAAAGTGTTGGGATGAGAAAAGAGAAAGAATTTTAATCCGAATCGTCCAAAAGTATATTGGATGGTCCGAATGGACCGGGCAAGTACCACGTGGGATATACCCACCAGGCACCAAAAAAAATTTCTCCTGTTCATGAGATGGTTGCTAGAGTAGAATAGATAGAGAATTTGCTGGTAAATAGAAATCCAATCACCAATACAGTGATGTCATTTAAATCTGACGGTTTCATCTTCTTGAATATGCAGTACTTTCCTTTTTCCTAGTTTGTTTGGTTATGACTCGTGATTCACGAGCCTAGCAAAACCATTGCTTAATACTTATAGACCACGGTCGTCTAACTTTAACGTATCTGCCACGTGGTACTCATCCATTGGACGAACGACATTTGGCATCTCAAACTTTCCCCTCATTCCCAAACCTCACATTTTATACCAGTTTCTCCACAAAAGTGCAAAAACTAAATTGGCTTGGAATGCGGGCATGCCAGGACTGGAATGCAGTCTGAACTGTATTTCAAGGCTTTCGTGCCTCAAAAATCTGACTTCTTTTCAAACGATGGTGCTAGGCCCAAAGGGTAAGGCCTTGTGATGGTTCGTTGTTCGCCATTGCTGGATAAGAAATTAGATATTTCCTAACCGTTGTTAGAAAATGGATAAAAGAAACGGAAAGGTAATGAAGGAACGATAACAAACTTTATTAATCAGTTTAACGAAGTTTGGGTATAAGAAAATGAAAGGAAATAAAATCTAGTCCGTGCTAGATGGAACGGAAAAGTAAAGACAATTGAAAGATAAATTGGGTAAGCCATGGGCTTGATGGTCGTGGACCTTTGCCAAAGCCTTCAAAACTGTAATTTATAGGTAGGAGCTTCAGGCCTTAAGCTGCTTTAAATGCTTTAATGCATGGCTGCTATGTGGCCCTCTTGAGCTGCTTCAAAATGTTCCAATGAGAGGCTATTCTTTGACAAAAACGTGCCCTCTACTCTAAGGAAATGGTAAAGGCCTGAAAAACCCTTCTTTCTTGCATAAAATTTTGCAAAAGGGCAAAAGGTTTCTGCATCCAGGCCTTTTGAGCTGCTTTAACACTCAAGCTACTACTTGAATGGACATCCTTCGGGCTCACCAATGCTGAAGACAGAGACTTCTCTAGGCCTTCCCTCCATTATATTGGTCCTTGCATCTATTGTGGGCCCTTAATTCCTCTAAGCTTGATTTCTTATGAAAAAAGAATCAAGAAACAAAGGATCAATCAGACCTGGGTGAGCTACTTGTGAGCAGCTTGCTTAGGTCTGCATGAGTCATTTGCCAGTAGCTCCAAAGGTTGCATGTACGCCACCTATCCTTAGCTTTGCTTCATGCTGAAGGATGGTGGCTACTCAGACCTTGAGCTGCTTGTGAGCAATTTATCCAAACCTGCCAAGCAAGAACATTCTAGGCCTTTGAGCTGCTTGTGAGCTGCTTGGGCAGACTTGCCAAGCGAGAACATTCCAGGCCTTTGAGCTGCTTGTGAGGCCTTTGAGCTGTTTGGGCAAACCTGCCAAGTAAGAACATTCTAGGCCTTTGAGCTACTTGTGAATAGCTTGAGACCTTTTCCTGCCAATTAAAGGCCATATGTGACATTTTTTTCAAGAAGTAGGCCCATCTATTACATGGGCCTAAGCTTGAGGAGCATAATAAGCCTCTACTCTTTGTAAGCCATGCGAGCCCAAGTCTGGAAAGAAATCTTGGGCTTTAACTGATTTAGGTCCACTTAGAAGGCCTTATTATTTCTAAGAACTGGATTAGACCTAGATAAAACACTCAGATCTAGTGGGTCAACCCAAATCTTCGGCCAATCTTGGACTTGGGCTTGTGATAACGAAATTTTAGACATTAATTTGACCCAAGCCACTGTAAAAACTCAATTCAGTCAATGGCTTCCAAACCGGCCCTATGTCGTGGGCAACTGATTATAAGGGTTTTCAAGGCCAGAGACTGACTTCCAAGGCCACCTTTTAACCCATAAATTCATTTTTTGATTTTGGCCAAAATGAGTATAAACAATACCCAAACCTTACATTTTATAACGCCTCAGATCCCATACTACATTTCTGTCTGAGCACTATTAACAGCTTATAACGGCTCAGATCCCGCACTAACGCCCTACAAGTACCCAAGTAGCCATTGCACATTGCTACCTTTGCATGAGATTTCAGAAACAAAAAACATATAGCCCTTCTGTTTCAAGAAACACACTTCCAATGGAGAACCAAGAAAAAACCCAAATGCCTCAAACCAACATTAACCGCCGTCTAGTACTGTTTCCAATCCCTGCACAAGGACACATTAACCCCATGCTCCAACTAGCCAACATCCTCCGCTCTAGAGGCTTTTCCATCACTGTCATCCACACCCACTTCAACTCCCCCGCCGAATCAAAACACCCTCACTTCACCTTCATCCGCATCTCCAATGGGCTTTCGCCAGCCGAGGCCTTGACGGAAGATGTTGTCTCTCGCCTCACTCTCCGCAACTCCAACTGTGTCGCCCCGTTTCGGGACTGTTTGGCTGGATTATTAGCAGACGGGCCGATTACTTGCTTGATAACCGATGCATTTTGGCACTTTTCTCAATCGGTCTCGGAAGGGTTTGGGATACCCAGGATTGTTTTTGAGGACTTCAAGTATTTCTTCGTTTCTGGCTTATGATGCCTTTCCAGTGTTGCGGGATAAGTGTTATCTCCCCAAACAAGGTATGTTTTTGTTTGCATGAATTCCAGTTTCTGGTTACACACAATCACGCATAACACAGAGATATACATGATTTCCCAACTTCGGTTTCGGTAACTTACATAACTACTCACAACCAAAGTTGTCAATACCGTACCGGTCAGCGTACCGTTTTCACTACTGGAATGGTACGTACCGGTACCGGACTGTATTCCGGTACCGTTCCGGATTTACTGCAATTAATATTATATATATATTTAATATATATCTACCATTTTTTAAAATTTTAAGTGTAAACATATACAAAATCTTTAAAAAAAAAAAACGTTATTTTGTACCGGCCGGAACACCGGAAAATGGCCGGAACAGACCGGAACAGGCCGGTATTTCAACCGGAACGGAACATGACTTTTTGCGTTCCGTTTAAAAAACCGGTACGGTACGTACCGGCCGGTACGAAACGGATTTGATAACTTTGCTCACAACTGATTGAGAGAGACTGGTTCTTTTTTTTTTTTAAATCTGCAATTTTTATTTATTTATCATGAAGTTAAGAATAAAAAATTTGTACATTAGGAAAAGACATCCATTGAGAGAGCTTCGAGAAGTGAACAAAGACTCTCCTCGTTCTGCTGTTCGCGAAATCTCAACCTACACCTCAACCTCTCGATTTTTAAGGAAAAATAAAACACCTTCAGAAATTCCTGTGTCCGTATTTATAATTGCTAAAGGTGATAAGGATGGAGCCACAAAAGGCCCGATCCATAAGTCATAACCCACCCACCAGTCAACACTGGCTAGTACGAACACTCCTAAAATTCTTTTTCTAAAAAAAAAAAAGTGATTATTTTCAATGAAAACTTATGAAAACAAATTGTTCGGCAACCAAATTTATATCTGATCTGTGGAAAATAAAAGCGGAAAATGAAGATTGTGCAAAATAGAGTTCTTAAATCTGATTTCCAAGCTTGTTTAAGTTGATATTCTCATCTTTCTCCCCGGTAGAGGCTTGAGTTCAAGCCCCATAGGGGCGCAACCGGTGTCCAGGGCTACAGATAGTCTCAGAATCTCTTGTGAACTAACATACTAACTAACTAACATTCAGATCCCGCTAATGTATAAAGGTGCCAAAAAAAATTCTGATTTCCAATACTCAAATTGCTTTTTGTCGAGTCTCTCTTCGGAGAAGCGATGCACTAGGTAGTCGAGGATTATAGTGCATGACTCTTCGAGAAGTGAACCCTGTATTTCTGCTATTATAAAGTAATTTCTGACAAGTGTTCACAAAAAAAAAAAAATTGAAATGGTAACCAAAATAGAAATTTTTAATGGATCACAAGGATCCCAGCTTTGCATATGAACTCCACACTTCATCCCCTCAAGTATTCATTCCTTCGCGGAAAAAAATAACACTTTGGACACATGTGTAGTCGTCCGATGCAGTTAGGTTCCATGTGCTTCGTGTGGGGCTTAGACATGCGTCGAACGGCTCTAAAGAGATTGTGTATCAATATCTATCCCAACATCTTGATCTGTCAATCGCATTGCTCTTCGTTCATTCATTCCGGTTTCTCTTCTTGTTTTTTTTTTACAGAGTCCCAACTAGAATCACCAGTGGTAGAGCTACCACCACTCCAAGTCAAGGACCTTCCCACAATCACCACAAAGGAACCCGAAAACTTCTACAAGCTAGTTAGCAACATGGTGAAACAAACGAAGGCCTCCTCAGGCCTGATTTGGAACACTTTTTCGGAACTCGAAGAATCTGCACTAACCCAATCCCGCGAACAGTTCCCCATCCCAAATTTCCCTATCGGCCCTTTTCACAATTCGTTTCCCGCCTCATCGAGTAGCCTACTAGCCCAAGATAGGAGTTCCATATCCTGGCTAAATACCCAAAAACCGAAATCCGTGTTATACGTGAGTTTCGGAAGTATTGTGAAAATAGACGGAAACGATTTCAAAGAAATGGCTTGGGGGGTTAGCCAACAGCATGCAGCCATTTTTGTGGGTGGTTCGACCGGGACTTGTGCGTGGTTCAGAGTGGCTCGAGTCATTGCCGAGTGGGTTTTTGGAGAAAATCGAGGATAGGGGGCGTATCGTTAAGTGGGCCCCGCAGCAGGAAGTACTGGCCCATTTTGCCGTAGGAGGATTTTGGACTCACAGCGGATGGAACTCGACGTTGGAGAGCATATGTGAAGGAGTGCCAATGATATGTTCGCCTTGTATCGGGGATCAGCTGGTGAATGCAAAGTATGTGAGTGATGTTTGGGGGATTGGGTTGAGGTTCAAGGAAGGGGTGGAGAGAGGAGAGGTGGAGAGAGGGATTAGGAGAGTGATGCTGGAGAGAGAAGGGGAGGAGATGAGAGAGAGGATTTCGTGCTTGAAGGAGAAAGCGGATGTTTGCCTCAAGGAAGGGGGATCTTCAAATCAGTACTTAGAAGACTTAATTAGTTACATTTTATCTTTCTAGTTGGTGGCGGGGCCATGATTTATACAGGGAGTGGCGTTGCCCATTGGGAATCCATTATTATTTGTTGCATGTTATTCGTTAAAATATGAAGACAACGGTTAATCGTAAAATCAAGTTTTGTCTTGGGCTTTGTATTAAGTTACAAAATTACAAAGGCTTTATCCAACTATCTCGTGATTTTTAAATGAAAGTCGTTGAGATATTATTTTGAAGACCCGAACTGATTTATTTTTTAGATCACTATTTTTCTTATTTGGCTAAAAAGTAAGTTATTTGAATCAAGACTTATACTTAATTGCCTTTGCCTAGTGTAAAATATTTTTTCCCTCTGAAATTGGGGTGAAATCGGGATGGCATGTGACACACCCCCATCCATATACCTCCACCCCTGTATATTCTAGTAGGAGTAGTATTATTCTTCTGTTTGTGGATTTTCATTCCTTTGTTGATTATGTGGCTATTTCTTCTTTTAAATTTCGATAGTGTTGTGGCTGCCAATTAAGCTGCCGGTCTAACTATTGAAATTAGTGAGTTTAGCTCATTTCTACCCTGCAACACTTGATGCATTGTTGGTGCTAATTTAGCTTGAGGGTTTGTCAAAATTTAGGTTCGGTCAAATCCAAATACAAAAGTAAATAAAAAGAAAAGGAAAAATGCTAACATCTGCATTGATATCCAAGAAGAGTATATTAATATCTGTGAAAAGTGTATTAATATCTGTAAGATATGTATCAATATCCACCGCCTACTGGATGGAGGTTGGTAAGAAAGCCCAAACTCAGTTCATGAGTTGTGGTTTCGAACTCCCACTAGCTCCTTCCCCTCCTTTGGGTTAGGGTAGAATTGGGATTTTATTGTAAAAATAAATCGTATCACCAATACAATTATGTGATTTAATGTTATAGTTTCATGTTCTCACTCTATTTCAAAAAAAAAAAAATGGAGAGAAAATTACCAACACTGTTGATAAATGAATCAGGCTACTCAAGTTTGAGCCTACATGCATTGGTTTATTACATAAACAAGCCAAACATGGATATGGTTTTGAAACTCGTTAAACTTTCAAACCAATGTTTAAACAAATTACTACTGGGTTTTTTGACTTAAGATCTATCAAAAAGTTCAATCTACTCGAAATTGGCTTGAAACCAACTCGATTAAAGTTCATTTGAGATTAATATGAATATGTATTCAATATTCATAAAAGTTTCTAACCGGGTTTGACCAACTACTCAATTCGTTCAGCTTATTTATCAGGTTAGATTTGGATATACAATAAAATATATAATGCTACTAACACGTACGTACGTGCACAAATTTGTTCATAACCGTTCGATGGACGGACGTGAGTCTCGTACCATCCGTATGGTGCCCACAAGCATCAAACTTTTCCACTCATCTATATTGGAGCATGTGCACTGGCCACTGAGTACGTAGCTTGCATGTGCACTGTTCCACTGGCCACTGAGTCCCTAGCTTTCTTTTTTGAATAGCATTTGTACTTTACTTCTTCCCCTTTTGTACTCCGTATGTTTATGACTCGAGATTCACGAGCCGGGCAAAACCATTGCTTTATCCAAAAGTCTACACCACCGCTCAATATTCACCGTTTCCTCCATTGCTCTCAATTTCACCGTCAAAAAGTATTTTGAATAGACTAGATTTTAATAGGCTCTTATACAGAAGAGTTTTTTCTAAAATTTAGACCATTTACTGCTGAGACAGACGGTGAGATGTTGAACAGTGAACGTAACACCGCTATTGCTTAATACTTATAGACCATGGTCGTCTAACTTAACATATCTTCCACGTAGTAATTCATCCATTGGACAAACGACATTTGGCATCCCAAACTTTCCCCTCATTCTCGAATCTCACATTTCATAACGGCTCAGATCCCGCACCATATCCCCATCTCAGCACTACACCCTGTAATGCCCTGCAAGTACCCAAGTCGCCATTGCACACAGTACTACCTTTGCATGTGATTTCAGAAACAAAAAACATATAGCCCCCTTCTGGTCCTCTGTTTCAAGAATCACACTCCCTCCCATGGAGAACCAAGAAAAAACCCAAATGCCTCAAACCAACATTAACCGCCGTCTAGTACTGTTTCCGGTCCCTTTACAAGGCCACATAAACCCCATGCTTCAACTAGCCAGCATCCTCCACTCCAGAGGCTTTTCCATCACAGTCATCCACACCCACTTCAACTCCCCCGCCAAATCCAAACACCCTCACTTCACCTTCATCCCCATCTCCGACGGGCTCTCGCCAGCCGAGGCATCGACGGAGGACGTTATCTCTCTCGTCACGCTGCTCAACTCCAACTGCGTCACCCCGTTTCGGGACGCTCTGGGTGGATTACTAGCAGATGGGCCGATTGCTTGCTTGATAACGGACGCTCTGTGGCACTTTTCGCAGTCGCTTTCGGATGGGTTTGGGATACCCAGGATTGTTTTGAGGACTGGCAGTGTTTCTTCGTTTCTGGCTTATGCTGCCTATCCGATACTGCGGGAAAAGGGTTATCTCCCCAAACAAGGTGTGGATTCACTCAGCTCTGTTCTCTCTCTCTCTCTCTCTCTCTCTCTCTCTAGCTTCGAATTACCTTTGTCATTTTCCCAAAGTTGATTTCGAATTGGGGATGGTGTTGTGCATTGATTTGTGGAGCACCGTGTTGCATATTTCTGAGCCGTCAGATCGTGTATTCGATGGCTCGAATTTTATCTCAGCAATGGACGACTCTCAATGGTTGATTGTCGAGATGAGATCTGAGTCGTCGGATGATGCACGATCCGACGGCTCGGAGGTGCGCAACTACCTCACTGTAGAGCACCAACCCAAATTCGGTTGATTTCAACTTTCTTTGAATCTTTTTCAACTCCGATCTGCGTATTTATATTAAAAAATATATACTAAATGTGAAAAAATAGACACCATATGGTAAGTGAGGATTGAACCTTCAACAAGTCGACGGAAGGATAAGGTATCTACTGTCGAACTACCACTCCACTTGCAAATAATATCCCGTCTTTGTCTTCATGCTTCTTCCTTTATCTTTTTCTATTATCGGTTCATGCTTCTTCCTCACCTTCACATTTTTGTGTGTAGAACCAATACTTTGTTATGCAAAGCCAAACTCTTGTGTAGGGATATTAACAAACTGAGTAGCTCGCTAATTTGGCTCTGCTCGTTTAGTAAATGAGCTGATTGAACTCGTGTTTTCGGTCCACTCGGTTTGTTTGACAAAAGCTCGGCTTGTAAAGGAGGTTCGATCAATTCAATTAAAGAGGCTTGTTTAGTAAATAATTAATCTTAGCTCGCTAAGGCTTAAGCTAAACTCGAGCTTAAGTTTTTGGTTTGTTTAGTAAACGAGTCGAGCTCGACTCGGCTTGTTTACAACCCTACACTTGTAGGGTTGTAGTATACTGTAATTTGTTCCCAAGGCAAATAGGATCGTAACCTATTTGGTTTCTACAGTCAAGGTAAATTCAGTGTGATCAAATGTTAGATTGATACCTGATCGACATAAATTTTTGATATAATTAAAGTTCTCAACGGACTCTAAATAAACATTTCCGAACATCAAAATAGACTTCCAAAAGGCCCGCGAAGCAATTACTTGAGAGTATCCCTGGCCCTTAATTAAATACTGCCTTTTCTCTGCACGCGATTAGTAGAAGTGTAGAACAAAAAACTTAGGCCCCTCTGTTTCAAGAAACAAGCTCCAATGGAGGAACAAAAACAAACCCAGAAGCCCCAAACCAACAACCGCCGTTTAGTACTGTTTCCAGTCCCCTTACAAGGCCACATAAACCCCATGCTTCAACTAGCCAGCATCCTCCACTCCAGAGGCTTTTCCATCACGATCATCCACACCCACTTCAACTCCCCCGCCAAAGCCAAGCACCCTCACTTCACCTTCCTTCCCATCTCCCACAGGCTTTCGCCAACCGGGGCCCACTACAAGAAATTGTGTTGTTTGCGACCAAGAAGAAGGTCACAAAATGTTATCATTTTGGTCGCAAATTGATACAACGACCAAAAAGTGTGGTCACCAAGCGGGTCGCAACAAGCTAGTCGTATTTGGTATTTCTTGACCAAACTACGTTGTGGTCGCAATATGTTCCACATTAGGCGACCACATGTATCCGGTCACAATAAGATTATGATTTTGTGACCAACCGCTGGTCACAAAAAGTAGTAAAATGTGGTCGCCAAATACAAGCTCTGGTCGCAAAAAGGGACCATTAGACAACAGAGAAACATGTTTTGGTGACTCGATAGTTGGTCGCTGAATGTATTTTCTTTTGTCGCAAAAAGACTCCTTGAAATTCACATGTACCTGTTTTGATAACTAGAGAGTTTGGTCCAAAACACTTTTTTTTTTTACAATGAATTGCGCTGGTCAAAAATTGATTCTCCTGCAAATATCTTTTGTAACTGCAACTATCTTGTAAATCAAAAGTACCCAAGAACCAACTAGTTAGTCTCAAGATACAACATCAATAATAATATCCATGACATTAATAGCCCCGTAATATGTTTTTCAAAAGCAACAAACGGTAATCAACCATCCCAAAAACAACAAATTCCACAACCTACTTGTTTTCCAATGTATTTAGTTACATCACATCCAAAACTATAAATATTAGGTAAAGTCCATGATAAAGTATCAAAAAGTGGACTTCATTACTCCAAGCTCTAACCAAGTCCAAACTCGAGTAGTTATCTATGTCCACGAAAAGTGACTCCATACTCCGTTCTGCCCAAAAAGTGTCTTCATAGTCCATCTGCAAAGTTCAAAACGTGGGTAGAGTACAAGATGGTTGAAGTCAATTGGAGTTGCAATGTAATAAAAGTAGTGAGCCACTTTTGAAGAAACCCAAATGCAGCAATAGTCCACTATCATAATATTATCCAAGAAATGCCATGATTTCAATATCATAGGTTGGTTACATAATCTAGAAAAATCCAAAAGCATGCAACACTTCAAAAATTGCAGGAATATCAATCCTATAAGTGTGGAAATGATTAGGATGTAGCATAAGACCATTCCCAATTATCCAATGAGTATTAGTACCAGAAATGGGGACACTACAAATATTAATCACCCTTAAAGTAGTTTTGGACCGAATAACCTATTATTTAGGATACCTAAATGTAGAGCAAAAACATAGTTTTAAACGTGTTCTTAGCGTCTTTCAAGAGTATTGTGCCTGAGTAGAAAACATAAAGAAAAATTAGACACGTATTTTATCTAGTTAGACACATTTTAGAGACTGTTGTGACATGGACACGTGAGGTTGGTCGACGTGTCCATACTTCTTAGCTTGTCATAAGTTCCCTGAGAACTAAACATTCAATTAAAAACTCAAAGAGAGAGAGAGAGAGAGAGATGAAAGGGGTGGTTGTAAGTACAGGAGATGAAAGGGCTTGAGAAGAAGGAAGTTATTCTTCCCTAATTGTGTTGTCTTTTCTCCATCTTTTTTTTAGACTTTGTGATGCATAGAGGGAGAATTTGGGAAGAGATTTCTCTCTGGCGATTTTGAAAAAAAAAAGAAAGGCAAATACAAGATCTGGTCTGGTGTATATGTATAGGTTGTAAACTCATTCATGAAGCAGCCCCAATTCCTTCTTTGTTAAGTGGGGAGTTTGGGGACACTTGTCTCATCTCTTGCTAATTGAACCTTTACAAAATATGAATCAGGACATTTTGGACTTGTTGATCGTTAGCTTTTTTGGTTATCATGCAATATTTTCACTAAACCCTCTAGAATTTCGTCAAGGAGTCAAGTATCGATCCCTTGGATCCCCACTTTTCATCTCTTTGTAGAACAAGGGGTACCAAATACTGTTGGGGGAATAAGGGGCCCAAATCACACACAAATATCATCAATAAAAGACCACAAACTGAGTAGAATCGCAGTAGAAATGCAGCAGATTTTCAGCACACAAATGAACCACAAAAATGCAGTTTTTCAGCAACAAAACAGAGCAGAAAATTTGAGCAATAATAAGACTTATCTGGGCACTAAAATGCTGATTTCATTCACTTGATTCAAGCTCTACAAAGCCTTTTCCTTCACCTTCAAGTACAGCACACATACAAGCAAACAAAACCCACACTTTCTTTTTCCTTCTCTGTCTCACTATCTCATGTTTTTTTTCTTCTTTTCTTTTACAAAGAACCAAGAAACACACACAGAGCCACTAGATACTTCTGTACAAGGTTCTAGACCCACCTTTTAACATATTACATAGTAAGTACAAAAGTATAACAAGAAAATACCCAAATTGGGTTTACACTTAACATATTTCTAACAAATACAGAGTTTGATTACCCAGCCATTTCTATTTTTCAAACTCTAAGATCAAAACATTTCACCAGGTAGTGAAAAATTTCAACATAGGTAACCCCAAAAAAAGAAGAGAGGAGAAAACACTAAAACCAGTTCAAAAAAAGGGAAGGAAAAACACCAACATTAAACTTGTATTCATATCCATTATTCATGTATTCAACTATTCCACGCTGTTATTGTTGAAATTTAGTGTCAGTACAAAAAAGTAAATATCCATATACTATCGTTCGCAATTCCTGACTTGCATTCACTACGTGTGAAACCCAAAAACCATACAATCTGAAACTATATCTCCATCTAATATGCAGTGTATAGCACAATTATATGTTCCAACCAAGTACAACACAAATAAAACTATGTATCATCACTATTTTCTGCCCAGTTGCAAGTCTAAACAATATCAATAGAAAAAGCAAGGAATAGATACTCACTAGCATCATTGGAAGGCATTTGCGGTCATTTTGTTATGGAGCATACTGGAAGTTGACTTGAAACAACCTGACATGAAGCATTGCATAAAATAAGGGGTTAAATGAATGAGTGAGAAATTTCATATATAGAGAGGAAAAACTATAACTTTCGATATTGTTTAACCATTACATTTGCGATATGTGCATGACAAAAAAGGACATGGTACTGCTACTATTCGAGGAGCTATCTTTTGAACAACCCTCCAATTCTCACCATTAACTGTGTCTTTCAAATAGCAAACTTGCTCTACTTGACACGCTAGAACAAAAGGCTCATCAACTAGTATTCCCCAAAATTCCAATAAATTAAACTGATATCTATGTCAAACAAACATTTTCCCAACCATTCCCGTTTCTTTCACCGATTTCCAGATTATTCAAAACGACCTTGATTAAAAAGCAAACGATACACCAATGTTTTACATAAATATGAGACTGCAATACATCCTAAATTCCTCAACTCTCACGCCTTCTCGTCATCCAGAATTCTTTCTTAAAACTTCTGTGTTATTCTTCAATCCCTACCGGACCACAAAACACCATTACTCTAGTGTTGAAAATTTCCAAATTCTCAGTCCGAAAATTTTCATAACCTCATTATCCTCCACATTTGGCAGGGGAAAAACTTGGTGAAATACTTTATTTCAGTTCATCTTTTAAATGTGAAAAGAGTTGCTATAATCGACACAATCACTCTTTACCCTACAAGGCACGAACTGCTAAATATGTTGAAGACACCGCAAACAAGTTCTAAAAACCATTTTTGAAATTCAAATCGATGCCTCTTTTCTATGTTCCGGTTGCTTTGTCGCTTGAGATTTTCGTTGTGTTGCCTAAAACATGAAATTTGTACTAAGATACTATCTCCATTCACAATTTTTAATGTGAAGACTGAAATAGGAACAAAAAGATAAAAGCAACATTTTGTATCACAATAGTATACTGGAATTTGACATACTCTATATAGGGGTATATATACTTCTTCACAATTGTTCAACACATATGTTTGAGACACTGCTAGTTCTTCATGATTAAGCTTATCATATTTCTCAGCTCCCAATCCACTAGCATTTTGGGAAAATATAGGCAATCCACTACCTTGGTCAGTTAATGTATCTCTAATAGCCTCAAGCACAAAAAGAAATTAGGGTTCTATACAGAACTCGATTCTCCAAAAATTAGGGCCACTGCTAGTTCTTCACGATTCTACATAGAAATTAGGGTTCTATACAGAAATCGATTCTCCAAAAAGAAAACCCAGAAGAAACCCAAAATTAAATTCTCTGAAAACCCACAATCGAAAACCCCTTCTCCAGCACCGTCGCCCTTCTGTCTCTTTCTCTGTGAAAACCCACAATCGAAACTACCAAACCCCACAAATCGAAACCACCAAAAATCGAGTCTAAAAAAGAAAACCCATAAGAAATTACCTCCGATGCAAGACCTGCGCCGTCGCCGCCCTCAACGTCGTCGCTGTCCTCGACTTCTTTGCCCGTTTCTGGATTCGCCTTCAACAACAAACACAACACGACTAGAGAGAGAGAAAGGGGCGGGGCGAGGAGAGGCTATTGGAGATGTCAGAGGGTTTTGGGGGGTTTGGCTCGGGGAAGAGACGAAATGGGGGAGAAGACGAGGTAGCGGGAGATTGGAAGTGATGGGAAAATTTTCTAGCGCGAGACTTGAAATTTTCGAGCCCTAGGCCGAGGGAGATTGAAGTGTGTTTTGGAAGGGAAAAGGGTAAATAGTGGGTCTTTATTAAACGGTGTCATTTTAAGTATTCCATTTGGAATTCTCTGTAGTGGACCAGTGGAATATTGGGCATCACACATGAAACGGTGCCGGTTCAATGAACTGTGCAATTAGTTCTGCACGTCCGGATCACTACTCAATTATCCGAACCATTCATCTTGTAGGACTCGTCAAATTGAATTCCCACGCTGAAGTTCAAATTGATCGGACATCTGCAACTACCTCATCGAAATACTTTTAAATAATAAAAAAATTAGATGAGTCTAATCATTTGTTGGCATTACTAAACTATTCCAATGAGGTGGCTACGGGTATTCGTTAAACTTCATTTTTGGTAGGAACGATCTACTCTACAAGGTACTAAAGATGAACGGTTTTGATATCAAATAAATACCTTGAGTGGTGTTCAGGTGGTGCATTATGAGACTTTAATACCTTCGAATGATTTAAATGTCTTCCGATCAAGTAGTTGTTGATATCTGATGATCTCCGATTTTGGTGACACAATTTGAATTGGTAAAATATAAAATTCTAACGGTTTAGATCGCCCGTTATAAGAATGGACTCAACAATAATCTTTAGAATCTATACATTCAACTTACTTTTTAGTAAACTAAGTCATCTGTTGTAGGTGAATGTACAGTAGCCACGCAACTACAATACAAACACGACGATCGATACTGTTACATTCCTTGAGCTTGTTGACTATATCATTCACGTGAATTTTTGGCTCCATCGGGTTTAGAAAACCCCATCATCGGTATGCAAATTCGTTGATAAAATGAAATTTTTATGTCCAATCAAGTGTTTAACTATACGCGAACAACTTTGTTCTTAGTACAAAGTCATTTAGTCCATATTACGTAAAAAATAAACGATTCTGATTGCAAAAAAGGTCTCATGTAGTGCACTATAAGACTTTAATTTCTTTGTACGCATTAATTTCTTTTTGCCGCAATGATGATTCCTCGCAAAATGCTTTTAACTGTTGCGAGGGTAAAATTTGCCAAAAAAAAGGAAGTACAGGCTTATAGCAACAAATTTACTATTTTTTCACAAATAACCACCGTTTTTTGCGAGGAACACAATTCCCCTCAAAAAGTAAGTATAGGCTTTTAGCAATCAATTCTTTATTTCCTCGCAAAAAACCAATGTTTTTGCGATGAACATAATTCCTCGCAAAATGTTAACAACTTTAGCGTCCAAATAAGTTTGATGCAAAAAAACACTACAGCCTTTTAGCGAGAAAATTTTGTATTTCCTCTCAAATTCATTTTTCCCGCCTACATAAAAAATTCCCACCACATTTTTGGCGGCAAGAATTAGCGAGGAATTTTGAAAATTTGTCGCAAATACTCTTTAGCGACAAGGAAATAGCGAGGAAAATATGTCTTCCACGCAATAAAACACCACTGTTGTTCCATTAGCGAGGAAACCGTAATTTCCTCACCAATACCCTCCCTTTAGCGAGGAAAGTGATTTCCTCGCAAAAGAATTCCTCGCTAAAAGCTTGATTTCTTGTAGTGACATTTTTACGAGAATGATATAATCAACAAGAAAAATAAAATCAACGGTCTGGATAGTCGTATCTGTGTCGCGATCGACTGGCTACCATATGTTAAAATACATCACAAGACCTAATTTGTTAATAATTATATTGAACATATAGAATATAACTGTTACTATCAACTCAATTTTTACAGTGGGCAATCTAAACCGTTAGGATTTCACGTCCCACTGATTCTATTATGGTCACCAAAATCGGAGATCATCAGATATCGACGACCATTTAATCGGACAACATTTGATGCATTCCGAGGTATTAAAGTTTTAGATTACAAGACTCGACCACCACTAGAGTCTTTATTTTTCGATCCAAATCATCTATCTTTTACATATTACGGAGTTCATCAATCGTACAAAGAATAAAGTTGATCGGGTATTACTACACATTTGATCGGACAATAACTATCATCCAAAAAACAAATTGCGTCCCAATCAAGGAGTTTTCTAAATCCGATCGAGTCAAATTTTTACGATAATGGTTTAATCAATAAGCATAACGAAATCAACGACCTCGACTGTTAAAATAGTTTGTCTTTTTTAGATCCGCTAAATAATCGTATCAAAGACTATTAGAAAACGTATAACATATAGTATAAATTTTTGATGTACTGTGTTCAGGTATACATTCAGTGACTTGACAAGTGGTCCCTAAATAAAAAAGATTTTGCGACTAGAGCATCCTAGTCACTCAAACATTGAATATAGAGATATAAAGTAACTAGCTTCTTTTTGGTCGCTAAATAATCATACGTTGGTCGCAATACTTATTCACTCAACTTTTTTATGTGACAAAAAACATCTTGGTCGTTAAATGAATTAGAGTTTGGTCGCTAAAAGCTTTCCCGCCAGCGGTAAAGTTTGGCGCCAAAGAATAAGTGACTCGTATTTACCGACCAACACATTGGGTCGCTCGTGGGAACATCTTTCCTCTTTTCACGACCAAGGAAGCTCTTAGTCGCAAGAACCATAGCAAAAGAGACCCAAATTTTGTTGGTCACAAAAAGTTGGTCGCAAAGAACACAATTTGTTGTAGTGGCCTCACGGGATGACGTTGTCTCTTTCCTCACTCAGCTCAACTCCGACAGTGTCGCCCCGTTTCGGGACTGTTTGGCTGGATTATTAGAAGATGGCCCGATTGCTTGCTTGATAACTGATGCTATTGGGCACTTTTCGCAATCGGTTGCTGATGGGTTTGGGATACCGAGGATTGTTTTGAGGACTAGTAGTGTTTCTTCTTTTCTGGTTTATGCTGCCTTGCCCATGCTGCGGGAAAAGGGTTATCTCCCCAAACAAGGTTTTTTCTTTATCTTTCTCTAGCTTCGAATTACCTTTGTCATTTTCCCAAGTTGATTTCCTTGTCTTTCTCGGAATTTTTTTCAACTTCGATCTGTGTATTTATATTTTTCTCATCATCGAGATGAATGAAGAATTTTAAATATTAAAACATACGAAATGTAAAAAATAAATGCTATATTTTTGAAGATAAATAATTTAGTCTGAACCCTCTAAACCAATCTATAAGTCTAACTTTCAATACTCAAATAATTATCTATCAAGGCGTTCTTTGTGATCCTAGATCATGAGTTGTTTTATCAAAACTGTTTATGTTAATGTAAATATTTGTTTTGCGTAAAAAAAAAATTTTGAACGGTAAAATGAAAGCTTTTATTAACTCATAACACAAAGTACAGAGCTAATAGGGTCATAGATATACCGTTCTGACCATCCATGACCCTCTTCTCCTAACCACACGGGGGAAACTGATTAAGACTCAACAGGCTGAGTCCAAATCAGGGCAAAAATCCAAACGGCATAGGTTGGTAAGGAACCAACACAAACCCAAAATAGCCCAAAAACCTAAATACAACCTGCATTCGAGTCGTCTAATATACTTTTGGATGACTAGGATTTGGAGAGAGAAAATAGAGAGAGAAGGAAGGTTACTAATCGCACACACCCCCCCCCACCCCCCCCCCCCCCCCCCCGTCAGGCCTCCCGCTTGACACTCCAGAGACTGACCCTTTTACCCCACCCCATGTGCTCTCTCTCTCTCTCTCTTTCTCTCTCCCCAACAGTCCCTCTCTCTCTCTTTTGATTTTTTTTATAAAACTTTAAATGTTAATAACTTTTTTTTTCACACATTTTTTTTAAAAATTAAATATTTTTAAAATCTACTGAACGAAACCTATCAAACGAGCCTAATATTGATGGAAAAAATAATGTAAAATGGAAAAATTATATTTTTTCGTAGTTTAAACTGTCTAACGAGATTAAAAATGTGTTTCAAATTTAAATCCATTTGAACCGGTGGAAAGGGAAATTTTTTTCTGATCATTTTAGTTTTGACCATTTAGGAAGTAGTCTTTTTGTTTATAACTTTTGATAGAAAAGTTTAATAATATTCGCTCTTGTTGGAGAAGTTTTATTTTTTCTTATATTTTCAAAATATGTAATAAATTCATAACTTTCCGACATTGGTTTTTTTTTTCTTTTCCTAGTAGGGTTAGGGTTTGCATCGTATTTAAGGAGTTATAAGCAATAGGGCTAGACAGTTTTTTGATTATTATTGATTGACAAAGTGTCTAGAGAGAGTTTCATTAAAGAATATTATGGATCAGCACAATTTTTTATTTTCGGATAATTAGTCAGTTGGGAACGATATTGCGAATGATATTCCTTGTGGGGAGACATAATTTACTTGAAAACTCAAATATAGAAGTTTTAAAAAAAATGACGGATAAAAAATAAAAACAAAGAGATAATATATTGGGCCCAAAAAATCATTTAATTTAAACACATTATTTCATATTCAACATTAGACTTGTTTGATAGGTTTCGTTGAATAGATTTCAAATATATAAAATTTATTTAAAAAAATACGTGATTTCAACCTCTTCGAACAGTTTATATATTAAAAAATATGGTTAAAAATTATGTGTTCCAAATTTTAATCTGTTTGAACCGGTAGAAAGATTTTATTTTTCTAATCATTTTATCCTAAATGGTCATAATTAAATTTTGACTCTAGAGCTCTCGTTGATTAACCCTAAGAGATATTTGATTCTACGACTTTCTTAGGGTTCATCAACGAAAGCCCTATAGTCAAAATTTAATTATGACCATTTAAGATAAAATGATTAAAAAACTAAAATCTTTCCAAGTTCAAACGGATTGAAATTTGGAACATTTAATTTTTCAACATTTTTAGATAGTTTAAAACTACCACAAAAATATAATTTTTCCGTTTTACATTATTTCACTATCAATATTAGGCTTGATAGGTTTTGTTGAGTAGATTTCAAAATTTTAAAATTTATTTAAAGAATAGGTGAAAAAAAAGTTATTAGTATTTACAAGTTTATAGAAAAATAAAATAAGAGATAAAAAATTGGGGAGAGAGAGAGAGCAAGTGGATGGGGGTAAAACGGGAAATGTCCTGTGACGATGTCAGACCCCCCTGACGCGGGGGGGGGGGGGGGGGGGGGGGGGGGGGGGGGGGGGGGGGGGAATTAACAGCTCTCTAGAGAGAAGTGTTGAGGTGAGAGAAGAGAGAGAGTTTCAATTCGAGCTGTCCAAATTAACAGCTCTCTAGAGAGAAGTGTTGGGGTGAGAGAAGAGATAGAGTTTCAATTCGAGCTGTTCAAAAATGTATTGGACGGCCGGATGTGCCGAGCGGATACCACGTGAGAAATATCCAACACCGAAAAATTTCTCCATGGATGCCAATTGAGGTCATCCATGACTTCAATTTAACCCATCTCTATCGAGCAATCTCTGGGGCAAATTCAACACTCAATAGTCTAATTTGATCTTCTAGCTCAGGACCTCAGTTTTCTCAAGCCGGCCCTAATCGTTCCGTTTGGTTTGGAACTGGCAGAAAAAAGATTGGCGAGACAGTCATGAATAGAAAAGAGAAGAAGAAATTAAATAGACATCCTATTTAGACAACTTATTTAAGTGTTCATCCTAGAGAATTTAAATATTTATGTTTCTCATTCTCGAATTTTTTATACCCCTATCTATATATTACTAATATACATATATACATATATATCGGATTGGGATAAATTTTCAATTCCCACAAGGGAAATGATAAGCCCACCGCCTCTCATCCACCGAACAACCCACCGCATCATCCATTGCCCCGCGATGGGCCCCACCATTTAAAAAAGAAAAGAAAACAAACCAGAAGAGTCCAATAGCTTACCCACCCCCAACCCCCCGCCCCCTCTTTCTTCCTTCTCTTCTTGCGGGCCATCGATGAATGCAACCGTACACTCAAACCCCGTATTTACAGCAGTCGATTAGTTTCCCTCATAGCTGGACCTTACACAATTGACTTTCTGCAATTCGTCCTAAAAATTAGAAAAATTGACGGATATTGAAGTCCTTACTAGATTTCAAAATAAAATAAAAATAAGTAGAACATGAATAAAAAAGATTGATACATAAGATGAATAAAAGAAAAGATAAGAAGAGATATTAATATAAAAATTCAATATCTAGAGTCTATGGAAACTCATTATTTAACTAAAATAAAATAATTGAAAAAGAAATGAAAATGATTGTAGTACAGCTTAAACCCCCTTATTTCGGTTTCGATGACAGCGTATTCATCAAGCAGTCGTCGTGTGTAGCGAGTAAGGCAATAAGGTTTCTGTTAGTGCTATACTTTGTCGTTCATAGTAAGGTTTAGAAGAATAATCCGAATCGAATAATTCAAAAAAATCTTTCCCTCTCCGCAGCCCTCACCACCAACCCCCCCGGCCACCACAACCGCTTCCTCTGCCACCAACAGGTGGCGGCGGCCGCTTACCCAAACCCATCTTTGACGCCCTCCTCCACTACGGCTCAACCCCGAACTCCACTACCACCACCGACAGCCTCCGTCGATCTCAAATCCATCACCACCGTCCTCCCGACGCTGCCAAAATGCAACTTCCTCATCTTCAGCCTGACCCAAGAAACCCTCCTCTGGCACGTCCTCAACCGCAACGGCCGCACCGTCTTCGTCAACGCACCTGGTCTCCAAGCTTGAACAAGCACACTCGGACAGTCTATGATTATTCTCTGATTGCATGGTTCTAGTTCTTTTTTTTTTGATTTAGTTGTTGATTTTCCGGAGGAGCCCGGTTGTGTTAGTTTTTATCTAGGATTTGGAGTCTTTTCTAGAGGGAGAAGAGGAGAAGGTGTGAAATGGGGGAAGAGAGAGAAGGGGGTGATGAGGAAGGATATCAGAGATTATCGCCGGCGTACTTGTAACGGAGGTTTTGGGGGACGGCGGTCGTGGTGATCGGCCCTCCTCCTCTCTCTCGATTGGGTGTGGACTCAATTTCTGGTTTGTTTTCATTTTCTTTTTTAAATGGTGGGGGCCCACCGCCACGTGTCGGGCAATGGGTGATGCGGTGGGTTGTTCGGTGGATGAGAGGCGGTGGGCGTATCATTCCCCCATTCCCACAATTACCGGGATTAAGCAAATCCCATTTACCCACAAACCCCCCCCCCCCCCCCCCCCCCCCCCCCCCCCCCTCCCTCTCTCTCTCTCTCTCTCTCTCTGCAAATCCTATTTACTCCACGCCAGCCTTCCATTTCCCAACCTGAAACACGACGTCTCTCTTTCTCTCTCTCTCTCTGCAAATCCTATTTACTCCACGCCAGCCTTCCATTTCCCAACCTGAAACATGACGATGAATTCAATTTCCATTTCTCATTCCCCCTTTCCCGTCGTAGACCACTGCCATTGCTCTCGGTTACCGTGCACCCTCGGCCATCCAATCACCCCCCGCGACTCCCTTCCTTCATCCCTCTCTGCTCTCGCCGACGACCACTCGTCATTTCTGTCTCTGCCTCTGGCATCATCAAAAAGAAGTAGGAGTGTGGTGCGTACCTATATGCTGTAAATTAATTCTCAATTGTCATGATTCCGGTCTGTTTATTTGGATTTCACGACTTTATCATGATATTGGTTTACAGTGTTTTCGTCCGGACGAATTAACCATCTGTGTTTATGTTTTGTGGTGATTTCACAAATTTTGTCATGATTTTGGTATGTGTGTTTCGGTTTCTCTGAATTTTGTCATTATTTCGGTTTAGTGTAGTTTTGTCGGCACAATTTTACGGTACGTGTTCATGATTTTTTATATGTTACGGTGATTTCACAAATTTTGTCATGATTTTGGTATGTGTTGTCATTATTTCGGTTTAGTGTAGTTTCGTCTGCACAATTTTACGAGACGTGTTCATGATGTTTTTTGTTTCATAGTGATTTCACAAACTTTGTCATGATTTCAGTATGTGTGTTTTGATTTCTCCAAATTTTGTCATTATTTTGGTTTAATTTAATTTCGTGGAAATGAAAATATGAGAGAGAAGATTAGGAGAGAAAAAAATTCAAAAGATCAGGTGAGAAAAATATTTGAAAGAGGAGAGAGAATTGAGATAATTATAAAAAATAAAAAAAGGAGAGATTTGAAAAATTAGGAGAAAGAAATGGTAGTTTAGGATTTAATTGAATTTGAAGATGGAAAGATAAGTATTTAAACATATTAGGATGAACACCTAAATAAGTAGGGTAAAAATGATGTCTAATTAAGTTCCCCAAAAGACAAATGTGGTGGAATTTTCTTAATTATTAATTTGGAACCATGTGGTTTGTAATTGGAATCTCCTTTTTAAAGAAAAATATTATCTTCTTCTCATTATTTTACGAGACTAGAAATCTAATCTACTCTATCTTAAAGGATTGAAGATGGGGTCTTAAAGGATTGGGGATGGGATTGGAGATGGGGTCTTAAAGGATTGGGGATGGGGTCAGTGAGGTTTGAACCTTCAACAATTCGACGGAAGTATAAGGTGTCTGCTGTCCAACTACCACCCCACTGGCAAATAATATCTTTGTCTTCATGCTTCTTCCTCACCTTCACACTTTTGCGTGTAGTACATATACTTTGTTATGCAAAGCCAAACTCTTGTGTGTGGATATAAACGAACTGAGCAGCTCGTGAGCTTGGCTCGATTCGTTTAGTAAATGAGCTGATTGAACTCGAGTTTTCAGTCCACTCGGCTTGTTTGACAAAAGCTCGGCTCGTTAAGAAAGACTCGATTAGTTCGATTAAAGAGACTCGTTTAGTAAATGACTAATCTTAGCTCGCTAAGGCTAAAGCCAAACTCGAGCTTAAGTTTTTGACTCTTTGAGTAAACGAGTTGAGCTCGAGCTCAGCTCGGCTCGACTTGTTTTCAACCCTACTCTTGTGGGGTTGTTTTTTTGTTGGGGTAGTAGTATACTGTAATTTGTTCCCAAGGCAAATAGGATCATAACCTATTTAGGCTCCGTTCCAGAAACCTTCTTAAAAAATAAGAAGCTTATTTCATATTTTTAAACTCAAAAATAAAGTAAAAGAAAAATAATTTTTTAATTTTTTTTGCATCGTATATAAGATCTCATTGAGATCTTTCAAACAAGATTTATATTGCATATTTTTAGATTTTAATAAGACCATAATTTTTAAGTTTGAAATTGCCTTCTTAAAAAATAAGGGTTTTTTTTTAAGTTCCGGAACGGAACCTTAGTATCTACTCCCTCCGTCCCATAATATTTGTCCGGTCCGCGAAACGGAGACTACAAAATCATGCATTTTTTTCAAGAAAAAATTTAAATTTTTTTCACAAGTTAAAAGAACCCATCGAGATCTAGTAAGTTGTTAAAATTTTTTCCAAATTTTTCTTACAAAAATAGTATTATTTTTACGTCTCCGTTTTGCGGGCCGGACAAATATTATGGGACGGAGGGAGTACAATCAAGGTAAATTTAGTGTGATCAAATATTAGATTGATACCTGATCGACATAATTTTTGACTCTAAATAAACATTTCCGAACATCAAAAATAGACTTCCGAAAGGGCGGCGAAGCAATTACTGATACCAAGTTTTTAGACACGAAGTGGGTACAAATGTTAGATTGATACCAAGTTTTTAAGTTCCGGAACGGAGCCTTAGTATCTACAGTCAAGGTAAATTCAGTGTGATCAAATGTTAGATTGATACCTGATCGACATAATTTTTTACTCTAAATAAACATTTCCGAACATCAAAAATAGACTTCCGAAAGGGCCGCGAAGCAATTACTGATACCAAGTTTTTAGACACGAAGTGGATACAAACACAAAGTAGGTTAGGATTGTAAAAGAGAGCAATAGAGAAAACAAGAGGAGATATTTTAGAACACACTGATCTCATTAACCTTGCTTACTCACTTGGTGATTACAGAAGTAGATCCCTCCTTTTATAGACGACGTAAGGAGGGAGGACTGACCTCATACAAATAGTATATACATATAATTGGTTACCACCAATTATATTCGTTACAAACCTATACATAAATAAGTCCTGCCACACTACTGTTGCTAGTCCATGCAAGCATTTATTACATCAGGACTTCAATTCATATTTTACTATGAGGAGTGCTAGGTACAAAGAAAATTGGCAAAGAAACGACCCTTAAAGTATACATGAACGGTCCAGATTCACTGTGCAGTACATCTATGCCGTTCATGTACACTTTAAGGGTTATTTCTTTGCATATTTTCTTTGCATGTAGCATTTCTCTTTTACTATACACAAGTATGACTATTCCTGCCACATTTACTACGTATCCCTGGCCCTTAAATACTGCCTTTACTCTGCACGCGATAAGTAGAAGTGTAGAACAAAAAACTTAAGCCCCTCTGTTTCAAGAAACAAGCGCCAATGGAGAAACAAAAACAAACCCAGAAGCCTCAAACCAACAACCGCCGTTTAGTACTGTTTCCAGTCCCTTTACAAGGCCACATAAACCCCATGCTTCAACTAGCCAGCGTCCTCCACTCCAGGGGCTTTTCCATCACGATCATCCACACCCACTTCAACTCCCCCGCCAAATCCAAGCACCCTCACTTCACCTTCCTCCCCATCTCCCACGGGCTTTCGCCAACTGGGCCCTCGCGGGAAGACGTTATCTCTTTCCTCACTCTGCTCAACTCCGACTGTGTCGCCCCGTTTCGGGACTGTTTGGCTGGATTATTAGAAGATGGCCCGATTGCTTGCTTGATAACTGATGCTATTTGGCACTTTTCGCAATCGGTTGCTGATGGGGTTGGGATTCCGAGGATTGTTTTGAGGACTAGTAGTGTTTCTTTTTTTCTGGTTTATGCTGCCTTGCCCATGCTGCGGGAAAAGGGTTATCTCCCCAAACAAGGTATTGAGCTCTGTTTTTTCTTTATCTGTCTCTAGCTTCGAATTACCTTCGTCATTTTCCCTAGGTTGATTTCCTTGTCTTTCTCGGAATCTTTTTCAACTTCGGTCTGTATATTTATATTTTTCTCATCACCGAGATGAATGGGGAATTTTAAATATTAGTAAAAACTACTATAAGTCTAACTTTCAATACTGAAATAATTTTCTATCAAGGCCTTCTTTGTGATCCTAGAACATGAGTTGTTTTTCAAATTTGTTTGTGTTAATGTAAAAAAAATGTTTCAAGATAGTAATAAGAAATGTGAAAAGGCTTCATTGTTGGGATTTAGCATAAGTTTGATGCTACCTGCAAAACACACATATTGAGATCCAATACTAAATAAGTATTATTACAAAGAAAAACAAGAGTGACACGGGAGATTTACGTGGTTGGCCAAAAAATCAGGTTACTCCACGGTGCGAGATACTCCACTATATGTGTTAAGAAAATAGAGTCCCACATTGCTTGGGTGTGGAATGGGTGATCAGTTAATAACATTTGGGACCTCTCTACTCATTGCCAATTGATTTTGAAATGAATATAAAGTTTCTTCATAGACACTAAAAAAATTACAATAGTTGCGGGACACAAAAAATATCAAACCCTGACTCCAATACATAGGCCCTGAAGTTATACACACTTGTTCGCTCACCCGGTGTCCATGGCCCCCGCTTTATTAGTATTTTTCTTTTCCCTTGTATCTCCATCTCTACCTGCCTTCAGTATACAATATACACATGGATGCTAATTTTTTAACCCATCTCTATCAAGCAATCTCTCAGTGGGGCAAATTTAATACTCATTTGATCTTCTAGCTTAGGACCTCAAGTTTTCTCAAACCGGACCCCAAGTTTTCTCAAGCCGTCCCTAATCGTTCCATTTGGTTTGGGACTGCCAGAAAAAAGACAAAGTCGTGAATAGGAAAGAGAAATGGGGTGGGTGAGGTTTCTAATGGGAATCAGCTTTTTAAATATTATCATCATTTATTTTTTACGAGAAATGAAATGAAATCTAATCTATTACTATATTCTAAGGGATCGGGGATGGGGTGGGTGAGGTTTTAACTTTCAAATAATACCGCCTTTGTCTTCGTTTTTCTTTTTCTATTATCGGTTCATGCTTCTTCCTCCTCCCCTTCAATACTTTGTTATGCAATGCCAAACTCTTGTTGATTGATACCTAATCAACATAATTTTTAACATAATCAAAGTTCTCAACAAACTCTAAATAAACATTTCCAAACATCAAAACAGACTTCCGAAAGGCTCGCGAAGCGATTACGTAAGAGTCTCCCTCCCTCCCCATTATACACTCCTTTTACTCTGCACGCGATTGGTAAAACAAAAACTTGGCCCCTCTGTTTCAAGATACAAGCTCCGATGGAGAAACAAGAACAAACCCGAAAGCCACAAGCCGACAACCGCCGTTTAGTACTGTTTCCAATCCCTGCACAAGGCCACATAAACCCCATGCTTCAACTGGCAAACATCCTCCACTCCAGAGGCTTTTCCATCACAATCATCCACACTCACTTCAACTCCCCCGCCAAATCCAAACACTCTCACTTCACCTTCCTCCCCATCTCAGACGGGCTTTCAGGAACCGAGGCCCCGATGGGAAATATCATCTCTTTCCTAACTGGGCTCAACTCCAACTGTGTCGCCCCATTTCGGGACTGTTTGGCTGGATTACTAGCAGATGGCCCGATTGCTTGCTTGATAACTGATGCTATTTGGCACTTTTCGCAATCGGTTGCTGATGGGTTTGGGATTCCGAGGATTGTTTTGAGGACTAGTAGTGTTTCTTCTTTTCTGGTTTATGCTGCCTTTCCAACGCTGCAGGAAATGGGTTATCTCCCCAAACAAGGTGTCGGTTTATTGAGCTCTCTGTCTTTCTTTATCTGTCTCTCTGGCTTTGAATTACTTTTCCTTTTTCCTTGCATGAATTTGAGTTTCTGATTTGGCTAGTGAACAGCACTAAAAGTCCAAAACTATGTTCACAATAGTTTTATTTATTTATTTATCCGTTTATGTTTTTCGTCTTTTCGTGACAGAAGCATAGAATATCGTCTGAGAGCAATTTTCAGAAACTTATGATTGGTATTTTCTAAAAAAAAATGTGTTATTTTCAATACAAAGTTGTGAAATCATATAGTTTGCCGAATCGCCAAACAAATTTACTTGTGCTCTATGGAAAATAAAAGCAGAAAGAGAAGATTATAGTTCCCCAATGCCTCACACGCTTATAATGCGTGTGTTTCACAGTTGGCGTTAAAATGGACGGAAATGGGTCAATCTGCTCATTTTTACGAACTACGGGTAGGTTTATGTGCTCACTTTTGAACCATAAGGGTATCCGCACATGGCCCAAACCCCCTGACTTTGCCCTTTAACATAACACTTCTTTTCCCTTCAAATATGTCCCCATATAGATGTGTCCATAGCCATCCGATGAAGTTAGGGCTCACGTGCATCGTGTGGGGCTTACACATGTATCGAATGACTCCAGAGACATTTGTATCCAAATATGAAATATGTATTCGGACATCTCTCTGTCAATGACATTGCTCTTCATTCATTCTGGTTTCTTTTTATCTACAGATTCCCAACTAGAATCACCAGTGCCAGAGTTAGCACCACTCCAAGTCAAAGACCTTCCCTCAATCCCAACAAACGACTCCGAAAACTTATACAAGCTACTCAGCAACATGGTGCAACAATCCAAGGCCTCCTCAGGCCTAATTTGGAACACTTTTTCGGAACTCGAAGAATCTGCACTGATCCAATTACGCGAACAATTCCCCATCCCAAATTTTCCAATCGGCCCATTTCACAAGTCCTTTCCTGCCTCGTCGAGTAGCCTACTAACCGAAGATAGGAGTTCCATATCCTGGCTAAATACCCAAAAACCGAAATCCGTGTTATACGTGAGTTTCGGAAGTATTGCTGATATGGATGGAAACGAGTTCCTGGAAATGGCATGGGGTTTAGCCAACAGCACGCAGCCCTTTCTGTGGGTGGTTCGACCGGGAATGATCCGCGGTTCAGAGTGGCTCGAGGCATTGCCAGGTGGGTTCATGGAGAAAATTGGGACCAACGGATGTATCGTCAAGTGGGCCCCGCAACACGAATTGCTAGCTCATTTTGCTGTAGGAGGGTTTTGGACTCACAATGGGTGGAACTCGACGTTGGAGAGTATATGCGAAGGAGTGCCGATGATATGTTCGCCTTGTTTCGGGGATCAGCTGGTGAATGCAAAGTATGTGAGTGATGTTTGGGGGATTGGGTTGAGGTTTGACAAAGGGGTGGAGAGAGGAGAAGTGGAGAGAGGGATTAGGAGAGTGATGTTGGAGAGAGAAGGGGAGGAGATGAGAGAGAGGATTTTGTGCTTGAAGGAGAAAGTGGATGCCTGTCTCAAGGAAGGGGGATCTTCATATCAGTACTTGGAACAATTAATTGCTTACATTTTGTCTTTCCAGTAGGAGTAATATTGGTCTTCTGTTTGTGGGATCTTTTTTTCCTGACCGCCAAGAGTATCTAGGTCAGCTTGTGTACTTCAACTAATTTTCTTTAAAGCCCAATCAAAGACGGGCTTTTCACCCTGGAACTTTTAATGTTTTTGATGATTATGTGGCTATTGTTTTGAAGCTGGTCTAGCCATTGAGATTAGTGAGATAAAATATGTGCATTTAAATGTGAGTCCTTTGACAGTTATATAGGTGGAGATGCTCTCCCTCTCCTTCAATTAACTGCTTTTTTTTTTTCCAGATAAAAGAATCATACTACTCAAGTTCCAGTCTGTATTCATTGGTTAAAAATTTGTTCACTGTTGATTTCTTCTATGAACAAATTAAGCTTGAATATGTTTTTGAAACGGATTTTCTAGAAATCGAAACTGCGAAATCCCCCTCTCTTTTTTTGTAATCTTTATTGGGTGTGCCTAGTAGGGCCGGATGAAACGAAACTTTCATGTCCGATTTTGAAGTGGGAGATCTTACAGGTTCCTATCTCATTTTTTTGTTTTGCCAAGCCCGTAGCCAATTACTTATGACCTTCAAACTTAAACATATCTTCCACGTGGTAATCAAACCCTAATCCAATACCTAGGCCTTGAAGTTATACACACTTTCCGGCTCACCCGGTGTCCATAGGGAGGAATGGGAGGGGCTGTAATGCACTCGTCATATTGCACAGTCGATCTGACCGTTTATCTCGATGCGGACGGTTTGGATTTAATCCAAGCTCCTACAAATTATAACCATCCATTGTTCGGATGAAAATCCAAGCCATTTATTGCCGAGATGGACAACCAGATTGATCGCATTACACATGTAGTGCGGGGGTGCACTACAGCACCCCGGGTCCCCATAGGCTGTAGGCCCCGCTCCTTAGAATTTTTCTTTTCCCTTGCATAGTATCCCACCAGATGGTGCTGTGGCTGCTGCCCCATCTCTCTACAACTCCATCTCTACCTAAAAAGAAACAAAAAGCAAAAAATCTTCAATAGAGGCTGCGCATGGGCTGCCAACAAAGTCTTCCATGGATGTCAATTGAGGTTGACTTCAATTTAACCCATCTCTATCAACCAATCTCTCAGTGGGGGAAAACAAAAAACTTGGCTCCTCTGTTTCAAGAAACAAGCCCCAATGGAGGAACAAAAACAAACCCAGAAGCCTCAGGCCAACAACGGCCGTTTAGTACTGTTTCCAACCCCTGCACAAGGCCACATAAACCCCATGCTTCAGCTAGCAAACATCCTCCACTCCAGAGGCTTTTCCATCACACTCATCCACACCCACTTCAACTCTCCCGCCCAATCCGACGACCGTCACTTCACCTTCCTCCCCATCTCCGACAGGCTTTCGCTAACCGAGGCCTCGATGGAAAATCTTCTCTCTTTCCCCAGTCTGCTCAGCTCCAACTGTGCCGCCCCGTTTCGGGAGTGTTTGGCTGGATTACTAGCAGATGGCCCGATTGCTTGCTTGATAACTGATGTTATTTGGCACTTTTCGCAATCGGTTGCTGATGGGTTCGGGATCCCGAGGATTGTTTTGAGGACTGGTAGTGTTTCTTCTTTTCTGGTTTATGCTGCCTTGCCAATGCTGCGGGAAAAGGGTTATCTCCCCAAACAAGGTGTGGGTTTATTGAGCTCTGTATTTCTTTCTCTGTCTCTCTAGCTTTGAATTACTCTTCATTTTTCCTTGCCAATCATTTGGAGTTGCAAAATTGCATGAATTTGAGGTTCTGGTTTGGCTAGTGAACAGCACTAAACTTATGATGATTGGTGTTTTCTAAATAAATGAGACGAATAAAAAAATTCTACCGGCGAGGCTTATTTTTTAAGTAACTTGGAGTGCCAAAGCGTGCGTACTATCCCCGCTATTACAAATCTGAGTTCCTAAATCCAATTTCCTGTAGTCAAATTGCTACTCCTATTTATCAAGGCACTCTTCAGAGAAGGGGATCCTGTAATATACCAGCGCACTGCGGGGTTGTAGTCAATCTTGATAGGACTCTTCGAGATCTTATTATCTATTGAGGGAATCAAATCAGAATCACAAGGTCAAAGGAATATGGAATGTGAGGCAATCAATTCACAGTCGCAATATCAAAGGAATAAAGCATGTGACAAAATGTGCTAAGAGAACTGGAAGATCTGTTAAGCACTAATCATGGGTAGATTGTGAGAATATTGTGAGGCTGATTTACAGCTCTAGTATCAAGCACGTTTCCTTTTTCATAGGAGCCAAAAGTCGATTCTTTTGTATATTTAACTTGTATATTGACTGAGCTATGTAATGTATCAAAAACATTCTCTCTGAAATAATACATTTTCAGAACTTCTTTATGGTATCAGAGCCTCTCCTTTTGTAAGGGAAATTATCTAGTTGTGTCTTTCTCCATTCAATCCACAAATGGCCAACGCCTCCTCAAGCAAGTACCCATATCCTTCAACCCTTAACATCAGTAACTTTGTGTCTATTAGGCTAAATCAGTCAAACTTCTTGCTGTGGAAGACCCAATTCATGGGACTGATTGAAAGTCAAGAGATGATGGGCTTTATTGATGGAGGATACCCCATGCCGAAGGAACAGATTACCTCAAATGCTGAAGGTGCAACTGGGGTACGTAATAACCCAGATTATGTCCAATGGAGGCGATTAGATCGATTGCTCCGTGGGTGGATCACCGGAACATTGTCTGAAGAAGTCTTAGGCCTAGTTGTTGGCCTAGAGACATCTGCTGAGGTATGGTCAGCCTTGTTGGAGTCTTTTGCTCGAGATTCACAAGAAAGAGAATTCTACCTAAATCAAAAATTACAATTCCACAGCGGGAAAGATTGCAAATCCATGGCTGATTACATTCGCATCTTTAAAGAAATATGCGATGATTTGGCAGCAATTGGGCAACCGGTTCATGAGAGGCAAAAAGTGTTTGGCTTATTAAAAGGCCTTGGTACTGGTTATGAGTCTTTCATCACCACAATGATGAAACCTCCTGTTCCTACATATAAGGAGATAGTTCCTTTGCTTCAAGGACATGAAACTATGAAAACGTTTCACAATCCTGAAGTTTATGTTGGCGAAAATCCTAATGTCGCGTTCGTAGGACATCGGCATCAAGGATCAGAAGGAGGAAAATACTTCAAACGAGGGCAACAAGGGCAACAACGGCAAACTTCCTTCAATTCTAATGGACGTGGATTTGTTCAAACAAGAGGATTCTCAACCCGAGGTGCAAATCACAGCCACCCACCAGCAACCATTCACAATGGACCCCCAAAACAGAAACAGAAAGGTGAAGATGGTGCAGTTATGTGTCAAATCTGCAACAAAACAAACCACACTGCCATTGATTGTTGGCAGAGGTTCAATCAAACTTACCAACCTGATAATGCTGCCCAAGCACTTGCAGCCATGACCATTGCAGATTCACAAGACAATGCGTGGTTCCCCGACACAGGAGCTACACAACATATGACAGCAGATCATGGTAAGCTTCGAACTTGCGCTCCTTACTTCGGTACAGATAAAATCATGGTGGGAAATGGTGATACTTTAGACATTACGCATGTTGGAAATGCTTCACTTAACATGGGGGATAAGGAGATTAAATTGAACAATGTTTTAGTTGTCCCGGATATTAAAAAGAATCTCTTATCAGTTAGCCAATTGACTCAACAACTTCCTTATGATTTCGAGTTTTCTGCAAATGATTTTGTGATAAAGCACAGGGAGACAAAGAGGGTGATAGCAAAAGGCAATAGATCTGATGGATTATATGCCTTGAAGCCAAGGAGTGATGAAGTTTTTTTCTCCACAAGGTTTCGGGTTGTCACTGATAATGTATGGCACCAGAGACTCGGACATCCAAATATGCGAGTGGTCAAGTATCTCAAAAACAATAAGCTGATTTCCAGTAGTCAAAATAAGTCTCTTGATTTTATTTGTAGTAGTTGTCAGTTGGGCAAAGCTTGTCGACTTCCATTTCTATCTATTGAGGACCATTGTGACAATCCTATTGAAAGGATTCATTGCGATTTATGGGGACCAGCCCCAGTTGCTTCAGTTCAGAAATTCAAATATTATGTCATTTTCGTAGACGAATGTACACGTTTCACATGGTTCTTTCCACTAAGAAGGAAATCGGATTTCTTTCCATGCTTTGTGAACTTTCATAAATTCTTAAGGAATCAGTTTGGTGAGAATTTAAAAGTTTTTCAATCGGATGGTGGGGGAGAATTCTCGGACAAGAAATTTTTATCTTATCTAAGCGAACATGGGATCAAACACCAACTTTCGTGTCCTGGTGTGCATGAACAAAACGGAATGGCCGAACGAAAACATCGTAATGTTACTGAACTTGGTTTAACCATGCTCTTTCATGGTCATGTTCCAAAACGCTATTGGGTTGAAGCATTTGGAACGGCAACATGGCTTATCAATCGGCAACCAACAAGGGTGTTGAACATGTTGAGTCCTTTTGAAAAATTGTTTGGAAAAAAACCAGATTATGGATCCCTACGAGTTTTCGGATCACGATGTTTTCCTTATCTTCGAGACTATGCCAAAAACAAGTTTGATCCAAAGTCATTGCCGTGCATTTTTTTTGGGCTACAGTGAGTTCTATAAAGGATACAGGTGCCTTTACCCACCCACTGGCCGAATATATCTGTCTCGGCATGTTGTCTTCGATGAGCAAACTTTTCCGTTTAAAGATCCAGGATCCTTATTTTCTGAATTTTCTGATCATGGTGAATTGGTTAGTTTTCATGATTGGGTTTCAGGTTTTGAGAAAGGGAGCAGCGAAACTGTGGCAACACACAATCAAGGTGGTCAAGTTAAACCTGCTTATCCTTTCATCAATATCATCCAATCTGATTTTGAAGGTGCTGATGTTGAAGAATCTGAGACACATGCAACTGAACCTAATCATGAGCCTACTCTAGAAGGCTCTCCTCTTGCACCTCTCCAAACACAAGCCATTATCGAACACTCTACCCAACCTCAACATGCAGCAACTGATTCTCATTGTCCTTCCAATTCAGCAATTGATCAGAACTCCACGTCAAGCCCAGAGATTGCTCATCCAATGACAACTCGATCTCAGTTAGGGATTGTGAAGGCGAACCCCAAATATTCAGCTAAAGAATATGCACTCCTTTCCTATGATATTCCTGCTGAACCCAAGAGCATTAAATCTGGACTTCGTCATCCCGGTTGGTTTGCTGCTATGAAGGAAGAAATGGCCGCTCTTCGTCACAACAATACATGGGAGCTTGTTCCTCGATCACCTGACAAAAATATTATAGGCTGCAAATGGGTATACAAGACTAAATTGCATTCAGATGGGTCCCTTGAACGGTTAAAAGCTCGTCTCGTGGCCAAAGGTTTCAATCAAATACCAGGAATTGATTTCATCGAGACATTTTCCCCAGTAATTAAGCCAGCAACCGTTCAAATCATTCTGACCATTGCTCTTTGCCGAAATTGGGATATACGACAAATGGATGTAAAAAATGCCTTCTTACATGGAAATATTTCTGAAGAAGTTTATATGGAGCAGCCCCCAGGATTTGTTGACTTGCTCAAACCAAATCATGTATGCAAGTTACATCGAGCCCTCTATGGACTCCGCCAAGCACCAAGGGCATGGTTTGACAGATTTAGCTCATTTCTTCTTGCCAATGGATTCTTTTGCAGCTCTGCTGATTCTTCGCTCTTTATATGTCGGGGGTCTCATGGCATTGTCCTTCTTCTCCTTTATGTAGATGATATTATTTTGACCGGTGATAACTCCGCTTATTTAAAAGACTTCATGTTGAAGTTGCATCAGGAATTTTCTATGAAGGACTTGGGGTATTTGCACTATTTCTTAGGCATTGAAGTGCATAAATTTCCAGGTGGACTCCTACTCAATCAAAAGAAGTATGCTGCCGAGCTTCTTGATCGAGCGCAAATGGGCAACTGTAAACCACTTTCGACGCCAATGGTTGCTAAACCTAGCCTTCCACCTAATGGTAATTCTCCTTTCCCCGATCCTCACCTATATCGCAGCATAGTTGGCGGCCTTCAATACCTCACTTTTACAAGACCTGACTTGTCATTTAGCGTGAATTATGTTTGTCAATTTATGCATGCTCCCACAGAATTTCATTTCCAGTTGGTGAAAAGAATTCTTCGATATGTCCACGGCACTCTCGATCAAGGTCTACGTTTACTAGCGTCTAAATCACTTGAGCTATATGCATTTTCGGATGCTGACTGGGGTGGTTGTCCAACTACTCGACGGTCCACGACTGGATTTTGCACATTCTTGGGTGCTAATTGTATTTCTTGGAGTGCCAAGAAACAACCGACGGTGGCACGATCAAGTACAGAAGCTGAATATCGCGCCCTTGCATCCACAGCTGCTGAAGTAACTTGGATCTCATACCTACTTCATGATATTGGTCACACTATCCAACAACCAGCAACTCTATTTTGCGACAATATTTCAACCTTACATCTAACCATCAATCCAGTGTTTCATGCTCGTACGAAGCACATTGAGATAGATTACCATTTTGTACGTGAAAAGGTGGCGCAAGGTTTGCTCATTACCCGTTTCGTCACGTCAAGACACCAAGTTGCTGATATACTAACCAAACCGCTCTCTCGTGCCTCTTTTCATGCTTTGCGTGTCAAACTAGGCCTTTGGCCATCTCCCCGGCCTAGTTTGAGGGGGAATATTGAGGGAATCAAATCAGAATCACAAGGTCAAAGGAATATGGAATGTGAGGCAATCAATTCACAGTCGCAATATCAAAGGAATAAAGCATGTGACAAAATGTGCTAAGAGAACTGGAAGATCTGTTAAGCACTAATCATGGGTAGATTGTGAGAATATTGTGAGGCTGATTTACAGCTCTAGTATCAAGCACGTTTCCTTTTTCATAGGAGCCAAAAGTCGATTCTTTTGTATATTTAACTTGTATATTGACTGAGCTATGTAATGTATCAAAAACATTCTCTCTGAAATAATACATTTTCAGAACTTCTTTATTATCATGATTTGAACTGTTCGTTTTATGGATGCTGCTGAAAATTGTATTTTGAACTAAAAATTAGAAGCGACATAAATTGACTACATCTGCTTAAAAAATGGACGATCTGTACATGCAATGGACCGTAAAATAAAAAAATTTCAACTATGTGGTTTTCAATTTTCGCTATTTCTTTCTACAAATAAAATGCTCAACGACCTCTGTAAAATCAACGATATTGATCAAAATGATGAGATCTTGGCTGATCAAAAAATGATGAGATCTTGAATGGGAGCCACAAGTTAGCCATCAAAGTCGCATTTGGTGTGGAATTGGCTGGAAAGAGATTCGTTGCCAAGATTTTTATATCCAGAAGGGGGACAGTGTAAGAAAAAGTCATGAATGGAAAAGAAAAGGGCGTGAATTTTCTGGACTTCGGGTTGGTGCTGTGCAGTGAGATGCATTGTACCGTGCTGCGCACCTCTGAGCCGTCGGATCGTGCATCTGACAACTCAGATCTCATCTCGACAACTAAAATATTAATTTGAAGCCATGTGGTTTCTAAGTGGAGTTTGCATTTTTTTTTTTTTTTTGGGGGGGGGGGGGGGGGGGGGGGGGGGGGGGGGGGGGCGGGGGGGGGTGTGTGTGTAAGTAAATCTGCAAATTTATTTTTATCTTTGTTTGCATTCTTCCTACCTTCATATATTTTCCTGTAACATCATTAATCTACCCCTTTGGCTCAAATTGCTTGTTCCTTTTGGAAAATCGAGAATTTTGCATGCAAAAAATAAAATGTTTATGAGATCTTTTTTTAAAAAATTTACTCCAATTTTTTCTTTTCAATGAGATTTCGAAATCGGTATAAAAATTCATGCTTATACATAATTTTTTGAGTGCAAATGCAAAATTTTCCGAAGACGACAAGCAATTTGGGACAGAGGGAGCAGTACTCCAAACAATAGACAGCCAATGCAGAGCAAAACTTTTGTGGGGTTGTTTCTCAGAGATTCATTGTTTCTAGTTTCATTTATTCTCCAAGGCAAATGATTTTTAACTTGTTGGAATTTGTCTCACATTGGTTATTTATCATCTCGAAAACTACTATATGAGCCTTTGCGGTCTCTCCCGTCATTGCCAAATGATTTTTGAGGTGGATGCTTTAACATAATATTAGAGCTAGGTATCAGAGGCCTTTCCCCTTTTGTTTTTTTTGCGCCATAGTTGCATTTTGTTTCGTTGTGATCCGTATGTTCTTGGCCCTTTGTTGACCTCTCCTGTGCGTCTGTGCAAGTCAAGGGTCGCACGTGTGGGAGAGTGTTGGAATTTGTCCCACATCGATTAATTATCACCTCAAAAACCAATATATGATTATAAGTGGCATATCCCCTCATTGTCAATTGGTTTTGAGGTGGATAATTTAACATAACACTTCCTTTTCCTTCAAATATGTCCGAATATAAGTGTCCATAGGCATCTGATGAAGTTAAGTCTTACGCGCATCATGTGGGGCTTACACATGCATCAAATGACTCGAGAAACATTTGTATCCAAAAATGTATCACGACATCTCAGTCAATAACATTGCTCTTCATTCATTCTGGTTTCTTTTTACCTACAGATTCCCAACTAGAATCACCAGTGCCAGAGTCAGCACCACTCCAAGTCAAAGACCTTCCCTCAATCACAACAAACGACTCCGAAAACTTATACAAGCTACTCAGCAACGTGGTGCAACAAACCAAGGCCTCCTCAGGCCTAATTTGGAACACTTTTTCGGAACTAGAAGAATCTGCACTGATCCAATCCCGCGAACAATTCTCCGTCCCAAATTTTCCAATCGGCCCGTTTCACAAGTCCTCTCCCGCCTCGTCGAGTAGCCTCCTAACCGAAGATAGGAGTTCCATATCCTGGCTAAATACCCAAAAACCAAAATCCGTGTTATATGTGAGTTTCGGAAGTGTTGTGAAAATAGACGGAAAAGATTTCAAAGAAATGGCTTGGGCGTTAGCCAACAGCATGCAGCCATTTTTGTGGGTGGTTCGACCGGGAATGATCCAGGGTTCAGAGTGGCTCGAGGCGTTGCCAGGTGGGTTCATGGAGAAAGTTGGGAACAACGGATGTATCGTCAAGTGGGCCCCGCAACAAGAAGTGCTAGCTCATTTTGCTGTAGGAGGGTTTTGGACTCACAATGGGTGGAACTCGACGTTGGAGAGTATATGCGAAGGAGTGCCAATGATATGTTCGCCTTGTTTCGGGGATCAACTGGTGAATGCAAAGTATGTGAGTAATGTTTGGGGAATTGGGTTGAGGATTGATAAAGGGGTGGAGAGAGGAGAAGTGGAGAGAGGGATTAGGAGAGTGATGTTGGAGAGAGAAGGGGAGGAGATGAGAGAGAGGATTTTGTGCTTCAAGGAGAAAGTGGATGCCTGTCTCAAGGAAGGGGGATCTTCATATCAGTACTTGGAACAATTAATTACTCACATTTTGTCTTTCCGGTAGGAGTAATATTGGCCTTATGTTTGTGGTATTTTTTTCTGCCAGCTTAGAGTGTCTGGGTCAATTTGTACACTTCTACTAATTTCTTTCCAATTAAAGTCAGGCCTTTCCCCTTGGAACTTTTAGAGTATGCTTGTTTGAGATGAGATTGGATGATGACATTATTAATATCATGTTTGTTTGAGATGAGATTAGATGATGAGATTGGATTGATAGAAGGAATTGGTAATGAAAAGGGATTGGTAATGAGAATGGTTGGATTTGGACTATTAATACCATCTCCCCCGGGGTATTCCTAATACCCCCTAATCCCCGGCTTCCTAGTCCTACAGACTAGTAATTCCAACTCATTTTTAGTTACCAAACACATTATTAATAGTCCCATGGAATTGGTAATCCAATCCCAAAGGCTAATATGGTTATCAAACGGGGCCTTACTCCCTTGATGGTTCTGTGGCTGTTCTTTTGAGTTTTGTGTTCTGGCTGCCAAGCTGGTGCAGCCATTGAGATTAGTGAGATTGAAGATTGAAACCTTCTGTTTCGAAGTGTAATTGCCAAAACAAATATGTGCAGAGTTTCCTTCAGGTAAGGGCGCTCTTATTTTAAATAAAATGTGGACATTCTCTTTTTCTCTCATTTTTTAATCAAATTTCGATGATCCGAGCCGCTCAATGTGTTCAAAACGTGATTTTAAGGATACAAACAAAAACTGCTCAGATCAAGTCTTTTCCGATCTTTTTTTTGGCTAATTTCTCGCGAGCACTCTTAGAATCACGTTCTGAACATATTGAGCGGCTCGAATCATCGTAAATTGGTCGGAAAAAGAACGCCTTTAACTTAATATAATAAAGGCCACTTGAAGTTTTGTTTTTAAATGTTTGTCCTGTGAGCCTGTGACTCTTACTCCCCTTCGCAAACTTTCGCCTCATCCCCCGCCTCACATTTCACATTCGTCAGTTGCCCTCGCTTAACTTCGTCCGGACTTAGGTGCCGTTTCGCTTTCTTTTTAAATCTTCTTTTTCAAAAACAATGTAATTTCAAGCTCAAATACAATGAAAATGAAAAATAATTTTTTCATTTTTTTGTAACGTTTAAAAGATCTCAATGAGATCTATCAAATAAGATTTATATTGGTAGAAAAATTATTTGCGTAAACACATAATTTTTTAGCTTAAAATTACCCCTTTTTTTCTAAAAGTTCTTTGTTTTTTAAAACCGAAACGAAGCCTTAGGCCACGTTTTCACTATAATTTTATGACTTTGGTTGACTTATTCAAAGAACCAAAATTTGTTTTTGTCAAAGTCAAGTTACTTCCGGTAAACTTTTTATAACTTCTAATTTAGTGGAAACAAGTTAATTACAAAAAGTTAGTAGGAATTGTTCACAATTTCTAACTTATCAAAAATGTCCCCTTAGTGACGGAATCCACGACGTGGTACCAGATAAATATTTCTTTCGTGAGTTACAGCTTAAGTCGTAATATTTCAGGTCAGTTACTTATGATAAGAGTCGCTAATAAGCTGGTTTAATTCAGCACACCCTTCGTTTGGCTTTGTACAAGTAATGGAAAAAAGCTGGCCGTTGAACCTCAACGTCAACTCGACGAATATTCCTAACCCACATGAATCAGATATTCGGTGATTAGTTCAGATCCCGTGATTTCCCTAACCACAGTAGGAAAACATTCCATCACAATCAACACATCCATCACAACCGCCAATCCCCATCAATCATCATCATCGCCAAATCTAGCGGTCTTAAACTCACACTCACCCTACAGAGCAATCGCACGCCGCACGTTGTCCGTTTCTCGTTACGTCGCCTTTTCGTCTCGGCTGTTTCTTCTCCAACACGCACAGAGATAGAGAGAGAGAGGGAGTATATGCAGACGGAGGCTAGGGTAGGGGAGATGGCTCTCAATTCAAGCCATGGAGGCGTCGTCGTGGTGGCGCAGCAGAAGAGGTCGTTGCAGCATCAGCAATCGCAAATCGGAACAGTTTCGCAGCTCCTCGCCGGAGGCGTCGCCGGCGCCGTCAGCAAGACCTGCACGGCGCCGCTCGCTCGTCTCACTATCCTTTTCCAGGTAGGGGTGATAAACAAGCGGAGCAGGTAGTTGTTCAAGCTTAATTTGAAAACGTAACAAGGTTCAAAATACCTGGTTTGCTTTGTTAATAAGACGAGCGGAACTCAAACGGGCTTTAACCAAGTCAGATGTTGAGTAGCTTGAGTTCTATATAAATTATAAGGCAAACGAGCCGAGAAATAATTTGTTCGAGCTCCGTTGGAATGGTTCTTGAATTTTGATTTGTTTATTAACAAACTGATCATAAACGAGCTTTTTATGAGCGGACACGAGCTCAAACTCAGAGTCGCTTGGTTCGTTTACCGGTCCTATTCCCAGGTTAATTTTTTCCTAGATACCTATTTTGGTTCAGTTTGCAGAGTATTTTTCGTTATGTTTTTAGCATCATTTCCTAACAAGATATTTCACATTCTCGGGAAATCGTACCCCTTGAAGCATGAACATATTGTAGAAACTGATTCTGAATGAATCAACTTAACAATGACCATGTTTCGTTGGCTCTATAATCCGGAGAAACGAAAGGATTGATAACAGTTGATACAGAAACAAGAACCGTATACGACTTATCAAAAAAAAAAAGAAACAAGAACCGTATACTGAGTCACACAGCATCCTTAAAACATATTTGCCGCCTACCAAAGGGTTTTAAGGTTGAACAGGTGTCTACCAAGATAATCCAGCTATAACCACAACTCACGGAACACCACCGTGAGTAGCCTTGGCGAACTGGACTTTGTCTGCGTCTCTCACTCAAGAACTAACTCGTAATTGTTGAGTATGACATCTGAAAACTGTGTGTCAAAACTGGATACGGGATGCTCCTTATGTAGCCAAAAGGAGACCCTTGAAGTGCTGCCTGGAATTGAACACGAGCCTTGAATAGCAGAATTGATTAGGGGAAAAACTCCTGCCATGAATATGGGGGAGTAAAGAGACCGGGGAAGGCCGAAGGTCTCCCAAGTTCATCCACACCACTCAAAATTCCAACCGCAGTATTTTGAGGCAGTTATATGAGCATTTGGACTTGTAAATGAGGATGTGCTTGGATAAATTTCGTTTGCTTTACCCATGATATCATCTTGTTTCTGCAGGTGCAAGGCATGCACTCTGATGTCGTCATGCTGAGAAAGGCTAGCATTTTGCACGAGGCTTCACGCATTGTTAGGGAAGAAGGATTCAGGGCCTTCTGGAAAGGAAATCTTGTTACAATTGCTCATCGTCTGCCGTACTCTTCTATCAGCTTTTATGCATTTGAACGCTACAAGAATGTTGGTACATACGTTCTATGATGATTTTCTATGTAGTTCAAAATGTGTTGGTAGAATATTCTCGTATCTGGTTTGTTGTTTGATCTTTTGCATCTTCTCATCTTACAGCTGTTACAAAACGTTTTGGTGATTGAAAATCAAAGAGAAAATGTTGGTGTAGACGTTTTCATACGCCTTGTAGGTGGTGGTTTGGCTGGGATTACTGCTGCATCCGTTACATACCCATTGGATCTTGTAAGGACACGTCTTGCAGCACAGGTGAGAATCGATAGACGTTTTGCTAGTTTAGTTCATTTGTCATTTTCTAGCTTGTAAGTTTTTCAATGCTCTATTTGTCATCCGTTGGAGCACACATCTCTCCTTCTATCCCAGAAATGATTATTTAGTGGTTTATTCTCAAGTTGAGGATAAGTTACTACTAACATGAGCCATGAAGGAAGAATAAAGTTGCCATACCTTCTTTTTTTTAATCTGCAAAAGAAATTTCATATATCTATAAAAGTATAAAATCCTTTCAATAAAGAAAAAATGTTTACTTACTTAGACTTAAAGCAGTCTCCTGCCTTGTCTTTTTAGCTTTTCTGTTACATAGCTTGGAAACGGGAAGCAATCTATTCCTGTCTTTGCATCAAAGATCAGGTGTCGTCGTCCCAGAATGAAATATTCCACTGTTGATCGGTGTTAATATGATGCTAATTATGTGTCAAAGAATCAAAAGAGCACAACTAAAGGCACTATAGTGGCACAAATAGAAGAAACTTTGACTTGGCAGAGAAACCACTGTTGGTTTATGTACTTATTTCTGTATGAGTTCCAGGTGCTTCGTAATGCAGGAAGGCCTGCTGGAGAATTTGTTTTAAAACTCCACCTACTAACCTTGAGATTGTGGCGTCAAACCTCAGGGCAACCACTTTATGCAGATATTGCCAAAGGTTACGCTTGCACCCAATATACTGCCATCCCCCAATATGGGATACTAAACTAGATTTTCTTCTGTGTTGTGCCTCTAAAGGTCAACAACCTGATTTCTGGTCACATACTTCCAAGTATTACTATGATTTTCACAGTCTGTTTTCCTTGTGCATGCTTTCTTGATCATTTAGTTTTTAATTCACAGACAAATGTCACCTACTATAGAGGTATATGGCATGCTCTACACACTATAACAAGGGAAGAAGGTGCCTCTGGCCTCTACAAGGGACTTGGGGCAACATTATTGGTAAAGTTTCGTTTGTTGTTGTTAGAATCCAAGTGTGCTTGATAAGCACATTTTGTGTAATTAACTGCTATTTTGAACAATACAGGGTGTCGGGCCTAATTTAGCAATCAGCTTTTCAGTTTATGATAGCTTGAGAACTTATTGGAAATCACAGAGGTAATACCTCATAAATTAAGGATTTGAAATTGCCTTCTAATATATCTGTCGAGTGCTTTATGTGTTGTGTTTTCTTTGTCCATTATCTAAGTTTGCATGGTGAAATGATTCCTAGTTCATTTTGTTGACCTTAGGCCCGATGACTCCACTGCCCTTGTCAGCCTTGCCTGTGGCAGCGTTTCAGGCATAGCATCATCAACAGGTGAGTGATCTGAAACCTTCAACAAAAGGCCCTAGAACTTTAAGAGAGGTCACTTTTGGAGTTGCTTTCTAAAACCATTTCAATTTTCAATCAAACCAATGGAAATGTGTTGGTGTTTGCTCCTCGCATAGCAGTGTTTTCCACTATATTCGTCCAGTATAAGTCAATGTTTGTAGCAATGTTATAGTGTTCTTTTCTCATTTCCCTTGCTGTATTAGTTGTCCGAAAGTACGTAAAGGAAATAGTGTTTCTATAATTTCTTCACCATTGTTCTGTTCTGGAAACTGAACCGAGAATGCTATTAACTCCACATTACAGGGAGTAGAGTTTTTTGCGATGATAATGGCTGGAATTTCATGTCTATTTTACCCTCACAATGCAGCTTATATCGATTAAATTGCTACTAACAGGGAACCACAATTTTTGGAGCTTCCCTGTTTGTCTTGAGTTTATAAGTGATATCTATTTTAGTTCTTCTCGTTCAGCCTTCCGCACCTTCAGTAGGGAACTACAATCAAACTCTTCAGTAGACTTTTTATTTGAATTATATTATTAAACAAAACTAATAGTGATGGAAAGAAGTTAATGCCTGTAGCTTGTCTTCAATGCTTTTGATGCAGAGAAGCAGGTTGAGATGCAGACTTTGCACTATGCATCTAACAGAGTGAAACCTAGAGCCAGAGACCCCGAAGAGAAGTCAATTTTTGTCTGATATATGAGGATCTTTTGTAAGGAAGCCGACAAAGTGATATCTTTTGTTTTTGTCTTTTGCTAACTGACTATATGTTATATGTAAAAATCTGACTTCGGTGAACTTTGTCTGTCCTAAGTGAGAACTCGGCTTTCAGAACCATGTAGGGTGTTCTTCCATAGGATGGCATATTCTCAGGTGATCCTATACAGTTCTCTCAGTTAGCAGGCCTGAGAGTGTACTATTCGAGGTACGCTTCTCAATTATGCTTTCTTTCCCATCCCTCGCCGGTGATACTGGGACCTTTTAAGTTTCACAGGTGATTTATGTGGTAACTGAAGCTTTGGTTCATGTCATCTGTGGGTTAGTCACTGTACCAGGTCTACCGCAAAGCCCTCTTCTTTCTTTCGTTTTTTCTCCTTGGCAGATCATATGTCAAGGATACTTGGCTTCAGGAGAAGGAAGGTTTTCTTCTTCTTTTTTGCTTCATGTCATCTATGGGTTAGTCACTGTACCAGGTCTACCGCAAAGCCCTCTTCTTTCTTTCGTTTTTTTCTCCTTGGCAGATCATATGTCAAGGATTCTTGGCTTCAGGAGAAGGAAGGTTTTCTTCTTCTTTTTTGCTAAGCAGGAGAAGGAAGTTATTGTTAGAGAGGAATTACTGAAGTTGATTAAGAGGCCTCAAACAAGTTTGTGGATGGATAACTGAAACTAGTATCTACAAATCATTTTCAGAAACTATTAAAGATCAAAACAAAGAGGTTGTGGCTCTAGCCTCTTATCTGTTCAAGGCTTAGAGTTTTCTTACATCCTTATTTGATTTCATATTGAGATTTTCATCCAACAGTTTTCCATAGCAGAGCCATAAGGTTCCATTGTTTTCATTTGTTTGCTTTATCATGAACCTTAAGACCTTTTTTTTTTGATCCGCATGAACCTTAAGACCTTATTATTCCTTTTTAGTTGGTTTTGAAATTCAGGAAAACTTGTTTTTGGGTTGATTAATCGACTTAGAGGTCAGGAGAAATAGTGGAATAGTGGAACATTATTCATGAGCCATCCTCAAGTAGCTGGGAAAAAGGCTTAGTTGAGTCAACTTGATATGCGGGGGGCAAAAACATCTTTAGAAAATCTTATCAAACCAAAAAGCACTTTACTCTATTTGGTAAGAGGAATGAAAAAGTGAGAGGAAGGCCAGTTAGCACTGGGGGGATAGCAAAGTTAGCGTTTGGGCTAGGAAAAACTCCCCTGCATTGTTTTGTTGTGCAGGTTAGGAAGGAGGTAGGAAAAAAGGCGATTACTTCATCCACCATGTACTCCTGCCTAATAGCGGAAAGATTGTGTAAAGGGAAAATGTAACAAGTAGGCTCCTCTACTCTGGGAAAAAAGGACATGGTTGGCTCTGAAGGAAACTTCTCCCTTCTCTTCTACTCTGCCTTTCCCTTCTTAAACATGTTGGAAACTCTCTAGTCTCCTCATTTTCTTCCTAGTACAGTAGTACTCTTGCTGAGTTTGTGGGGGGTTGGTGTGGGTGGTGGGAGGGTTGTTGTGGACAAATTGACTCCAATGCAAAACTATGGAGAATGAGTTGATTTTGATATGGGATATCAAACTGACATGCTTCTATCATGGAAAACTAGATGTTTCCTCCGAGGCTCCGACTCTTTGAATAGCATTTGAAGGACAAGCACTACAGAACACTACATGTATCCGAGTCATCAGTAAAGCTTGAACTCTCTGTATTGTGGTGGCATGCTCTATGTTGTGCCAGTGTGACTTGCATCTCTGAGGCAGGAATAAGTTGACTTCAAGGAAGACGCATGGTTTTGCTGTTGTGTGTGTGTGTGTTTGTCGGAGTATTTCGGGTGGATTGGACTGTTAAATACTGATTCAGTTGTCTGCAGATTTGTGTTGTCGATTCTATATTCCTTTATGATGCTAACTTAGCCGACAATATGTTGTAGACTCCATTAAGATTCCTAAGTTTGGAGCATTCTAGTTTATCATTCTTCCACAAATAGGCATCCCAACCAAAATAAATTGAGAGACCAGACACTGTTCTCTCAGCTTTTACATTAACATAGTCTTTGTTGGATTGTTCAGGCTATATAAGCCAAGCCTTTGACCCATGGGAACTGTCACCCCCTTTGTTGTCGGATTTAGCAGAAGCATTTTGCTTGTTAATGTGCAAATTTGTGTAAGATTGGACATCACTGTTCTCATATCTCCTGGTAGCTGCCGGTTGTTAAAGTTGCATTCATACCTCTCTAATTCTGTGTTTGTAATTTTTCGTCGCGGAGCAGTGTGTTATTCACTTTTGATATGAAAATTTGTACTTATTCTAACACCAGGTTTTACGGGCATAAAATTCATCTTGAAAAAATGAAATTTCAAGATAATTTCTTTTCAGAAAACATGTAAAGTCTTGCATATACTTTCTTGTATATTCTTTCATGTGCACTTCCTCTCAATTTTCTGCTTATATAAATTGCAGCAACATTCCCGCTGGACCTCGTGAGGCGGCGGATGCAGTTGGAAGGAGCAGGAGGCCGAGCTCGCGTATACACCACTGGCCTTTTCAGTACATTTGGGTATATTTTCAGGGCTGAAGGCCTTCGCGGATTGTACAGAGGGATTTTGCCTGAATACTTCAAGGTGGTGCCAAGTATTGGTATAGTTTTCATGACTTACGAGAAAATGAAGCAGATTTTGTCGGACATTCCCACCAATGGCTAGTATCCGCCACGCCTTTGAAGATCAACATTTTGGCTGTCAATTAGTGGAATCTGTTTTTAACTAAGTTACACCGTTGAAGATCGTTCTTGGCGGTCTCTTGGTGGGATCTGTTTTAACTAGCTAGTCGAAAGATAAACTTATTACATTCCGTTTTTGGCTATGGCATGGTGGTTACTGGTTAGTCTTTGTGACTGCTGCTGGAAACCCTATTTTTCCATGCATAGATATGGCACCAAAGGAGGGACACCGTGACTCAAATCGCAAATGTATTGAAAAACATTGGTCATCACATGCTTGTGTTGACATTAACAGCATACTTTGTCTTCCTTGTGTTTCGCTTTGAGTTTTAGGTCTCCGTTTGGATCTTGAGTTTGTGAACGTGTCTTTTCTTTGAAGGAAAAGAAATGAAGTCTCTGGCCGGTGCCTATAATTTTTTTGCTTTCTTGATCAAGGTGCCTATAATTGATTGTAACTGAAATTATTTTGTCATTCGACGTGGCGCTTATTGATTGTAACTGAAATTATTTTGTCGTTCGACTTGGTGCTTATATGTAATTTGTTTAACTTCTTCGTTCGGCTTCGTAGAATGCTTGGCAGTTTTTATTCCAAGTTGGTTAATCTGACCGTTTATGCTTCATCCTAATCTTATTTTTTCTAACCCTCCTCAGATTTATTTCCGATGTCAAACGTAACTTGTTTTGAATTTGAAACTCATTAGTTGAATTGCCCTCTTGGAAAATTCTGGAATATTTGTTTTTCTTGTCCTCCTTTTCATCATTTTCGTTAAAGAAAAACAATAGACATGTTTGGTGTCAATGGTGGTGGTTGAAGGGAGCAAAAGGCTGACGAAAAACAATTAGGTACAACCATGTCACCATCACACAGTGTTCTAATTTTCTTTTAGTAATCATAATTTTGTGATATTTTTTATAAATAAGAGATAGTAGAGGACTAAGGTCCAGTTCACTTAATTATTCTCCATTATGTTTCAGTTTTGAGTCGTAGTGAGTCCCGATCCAAATGGTTCACCTTGTAGGCTTTCATTGAGAAATTTGGTTATGCTAAAATTAAATTGATCAAGCACCGGTATGTACGTACATCAACAATTCAGTAATGTAACAAGAGAAAATTAAAGGCAAAATTTGATATTGAACTTAAACTATCGGATTATTAACTACCGAGACGGACCTAGCGCTACGGTGAAACCGAGCGGTGGGTAAAAATCCGCCTCATTGGACTCTCTCTCTCTCTCCGTATGTACGGATACCAAGGAAACACAAAATGCATATTAACTCTCCACAGCCCCCATTATGGTCAACTCCGAACATTGAAGAAGACGACGATCAGAGACCAAATTAGGGTTTCTTCATTGTTAGGGGCTCCATCGCAAATTGGAAGCTCAGAGGGAATGGACCCTGCAGTGGTTGACAACATAATCGAACGGCTAATTGAAGTCCGATTGTCGAAGCCGGGTAAACTCGTCCAGCTCACCGAGTCGGAGATCAAGCAGCTCTGCGTAGCTTCTCGTGACATCTTTATGCAACAGCCCAATCTCCTCGAACTCGAAGCTCCCATCAAAATTTGCGGTACTCTCTCTCTCTCTCCCGCCCTCTCTCTCTCTCTCTGTGTTTATTTCTAGATATTCGATGAGTTGAAAGCTGAAACTGTTTGATTACTTGAATTTGTAGTCATAACTTGATGCTCCCCCAGTTTGATCGGTCTATTAAATGAGCCGAACCTGAGACTTTGTTCCTCTTTTTTTTCTTTTTTCTTTTTTCTTTTTAGCTTCGGTTGGGACAATTCGATATGGATCATGATCAGTAGGTAGGCAAGGGCTTGGTGACTAGATGGACTTCGGGGTTATGAGGACTGGATGATTACTTAATATGTGTTCGGACAGGCTACCAATATATAGTTTTAGGGGAAAATAAGACAACGATGGAGATAAGAAAAAAGAATTAGAAGTGAGAACCCAGGCAGAAGTGGCATTAAGGATTTTTGCTTTCTAGGGCAAACTTGCTTGCATGCTCGTGATTTTAATTATTCCAAGATGAACATCGTTTCAATAGAATTTAGCAAAGTTGCCACCTATACATGTATGATGCAAATCTCAGACAATTCCTAGCAAGTCTTAAGGATATTTCATTTTGAAGTTCGCGGTCATTCTCATTGAAAATATTAGGAATGTATTGAGGTCACACAGCATCTTCCGAGTGTCTATTTACCTAAAAATTTGTCATCCGAATTTCTCCATTTGCTCACCTAAAATATATTTCGCTATATTTTGTTGCTAAGACTGCAAGCCAAAGTCAGTTTGAAGAAGTATCTGTTTGTGGTAGTAATATTTCTTATTGGTGCTGGTTAATATAAAATTAGACAGTTTAATGGAAAAAGAGGAAAATGTGGAAAAGGAAAAGAGGTGGCATATTGCACAAACACAGCTGGGGATAACTGTTGATGAATTAGAAGTCTACTCAACTCCTTCGCGATAAATAAAATATCGAAGTATTTTATAGCTTATAGGTATGTGTAGAGCATATATGCGTGTGGAAAGTAACTCAAAAGGAGACAATGCCTTCTCTAAAGTGCAACATATTTATGGTTCAGTAACTTGAAGTATATATTAGCTTGAGCCAATTTTTTCATTTGAAAGAATCAAATATAGTTGCAAAATGTCACCTTAGAATGAGTAATTGGCATGTTCTTTGCTTTGTATTGGGTAGATGGTTGTACAATGATTACTCTTTAAGATGCCCTGCATCAGGGGGATTTCTTGACACGGGGCTTCTTGTCTTTGTGGTTCGTTGCAGGTGACATTCATGGCCAATACAGTGATCTATTACGGCTGTTTGAGTATGGGGGCTTTCCTCCTCTAGCCAATTATCTATTCCTAGGGGACTATGTAGATCGAGGGAAGCAGAGTTTGGAGACAATATGCCTCTTGCTGGCCTATAAGATTAAGTATCCTGAGAACTTTTTTCTTCTCAGAGGAAACCATGAATGTGCTTCTATCAACCGCATATATGGATTTTTTGATGAATGCAAGCGCCGGTTTAATGTGAAAATATGGAAGTCCTTCACTGATTGCTTTAATTGTCTTCCCGTTGCGGCTCTTGTTGATGACAGAATATTGTGCATGCATGGTGGTCTGTCCCCCGATCTTGCAAACTTGGATCAAATTAGAAACTTACCCCGTCCAACTGCTGTTCCGGACACTGGTTTACTATGTGATTTACTCTGGTCGGATCCCTGTAGAGATGTCAAGGGATGGGGAATGAATGATAGAGGAGTTTCATACACATTTGGCCCAGACAAGGTGTCAGAATTTTTGGCGAAGCATGATTTGGATCTTGTTTGTCGCGCTCATCAGGTAGTACTTTTCTGCTGTTTGTAATTCATCTGGACTTTGTTACCACGGGCACTAATATCCTAGCAAAATACGTACTGGAATTCACATCCCAAAACATGGTAGAGTCACTTCAAGCTGGTGAATTTAACAATCCAAAGTGAGCCACAAAGTTAATGGGAAAATCTAATCTGGTAAACTAAAAATTTAGGCAATGTGGAGAGTTTGGACGAGTGAAAATGTTTAAAGATTGACCAGTATGGCCTTAAAATTTGTTTTGCATGAATTATTTGAAAATCAATATTTTGTTCTATAAATTGTCATATTGCTTTGCTTGAAAGAAGTAGATCCAATTTTGTATCCCGTAGAACCACACCCCTATGGTACCATTGTTTAGGGGATGTTGCGTGTACTATATCCCCAGATACTCATACTTGTATGATCCCAAGTAACATATCATATGACTGATCCTGGTTGCCGTCACATGATTTCTGTTTCCAGGTTGTGGAGGACGGTTATGAATTCTTTGCTGAAAGGCAGCTTGTAACCGTATTCTCAGCCCCAAACTATTGTGGTGAATTCGACAATGCCGGTGCTCTGATGAGTGTTGATGAGAACTTGATGTGCTCCTTCCAAATTCTTAAGCCTGCAGAGAAGAAGTCTAAGTTTATGATGTCTACAAAAATGTGATTTGTGCAATTGCTCCTCCCTTTTGTTCGGACAAGGGTACTTGATCAAATCTCTTAAGTCCTCTCATCTGAACATTCATTTTTGCGTGGCAATATCGTTACTTTAGTTCCCTTGCATCAGTGGCAATGATTTTGCCGGTTTGTTGATGTAGGAAGGTGATGATTAACTTTCTGTTCTTGACGTGCTCAACTCCGTTTTGTGTGGTTCCTGTATTTGCACTGTCTGTGCTCAGGGCTTAAGATAATGGAAATTTGACTGAGAGCCTCTTGACACTTGCTCCTTTAGACTGTGATACACGTGCCATATTGGAGTTTAGTTTTCAAAGGATACACATAGAGCCTCTATGTGTGACAACACACTTGCTACTGGCTCGTGGCTCGGCTTTCTTGGTGCTTAATTTTTTCTTACCCTTCCTTGCCGCTACATCACCTGATTTTGCCAAACTAACTAATCTGCATCACATCCTTGGAAATTTAAGTGAGATGACATGAATTTTGCTTTTCGTTTCCTCATGTCTTTCTTTGTTCTGAGATGGGTGGGTTAATTAAATAAGGACCCTGGAAGATAAGAGAAAGGAAATGGAGGTGATGTGCAAATACTATCCTGTTGTTGCTTCTTTTCATGTGAAACTAAGAGGCAAAACAAAATAAGCCAGTGAAGAGGTCATTTCATTTGTTTGCTTAATAAGAGAAAGATGAAGAAAAGGAAAATTCGGTTGAAAAACGTCAGGCTTTGGTCGCTGTTTTATTCTTCTGCAAAACTTTTACGGCTGGATTTCTGGCTGTTTTAGGGATTAATGGACTGCTCCTTTATGCTTGCCCTATTTGTTTTTCACTCCTTTCCTAGTGTGTTGGATTTTATTAGTAACTTGCAGCTCAATTGTAAACCACTAATGTTTTTATGTTAACCGCTCTATTCCCTTTGATAAATCCCCTCTTTTCTCTATGTTTGGCTATTTTGCAGGGAGAAAGATCTAAAATGAGTAGTCAAAGCATTTGCTTCCCACACAGAAGGATGAGTACTTTGCTTCATGATCGAGTGCAGATAGTCTGGTTAAATTTAGTTGGAGAGGATTCTGAAACTGTGGAACTCCTGGCTGTGGGAGAACTCCAGCTGGTTTGGCATGTGCCAGAAGTCTTAATGAATCCTCTCTCTCTCTCTCTCTCTCTCTCTCTCTCTCTCTCTCTCTCTCTCTCTCTCCATAAATACTTTATACCTCTTCATCTTTTCTAGTAGCACAAGAGAAATCATGTGTATAGTAGAACTATGTGAGGGGCTGAGGGCAACCCGAGGCTGTTGTTTTAGATTATGAGAACACACGGTGTGGTGCCGGTCCTGCCGGACACTTGTAAGTAATGGAAATGTTTTTTTTTTTTTTTTTGATCCGCAAGTAATGGAAATGTTTGATAAACTGATTATTGACTGTCACTGTCTGAATTTTAGATTCTTATTGCCCAGTACATTTTGACACAGTCTTTTTTTTATTGCTCTCTTTATATCTTTATCATATTCGGGTCACATTCTTACGCCGTATTCTTCATCACAATGAGAGGAATCAGAAAAATATAAAAACATAGATCAAAATTGAAAAAAAGTTTATATAAGACGACAAAAAAGATCGAAAAAAAAGTTGTAAAGGTCAGATTTTTGTGTCCCTTTCGTCATCCTAGATGAAATCTTTTCAACTTTCGTCATATTATATAATTCCCTCTGCCTCTGTTTTCAATAGACCGCGATACCATCATACTTTTGTATATAGACTTGCGCTAGTTTTCTCAAGTCCAAGCAAGTGATCGCAGGCTTATACTTTCAGGCAAACATTTGGACACAACTTAGGACATTTACCCTAATTTTTTGATAAGTCAAAATGATGACATAACTCAATATTGGACGGTTTGCTCTATGCATTGTTCCATTTCAATTACGTAGAAAGAAAAGTGGAAGTTCACACAGAAATATATGCTACCCCAGTCCCAAAAGGTTTGTTCAATCCGTAAAATGAGAACTCAAAAATAATACATTTTTTTAAAGAAAAAATCAAAATTTTTTTTATAAATTAAAAAAGCTCATTGATATCTAATGAATTGTTGAATTTTTTTAAAAAATTTTTTGTGAAAATTGTATTATTTTTACGTATTGTATTATTTTTACGTCATCATTTTGCAGACCTAACAAACATTATGAAACGGAGAGAGCCAACAAATGATATGTCCCATATGAAACCAATCATTTCCCATTCTTTGATCTTGAAATCTCTAGCCAGACAAGTGTAACCCAGGAAAAAAAAAGGAATAAAAGAAGAAGCAGTCAACTCGGGGAGGGGATCGGCAGAGCGGGCAACGCTCCGGCGAACTCAGCCACTAATATCAGCAAACTCGAAGTGAAAACCCATTAATGTCTGCAAAAAGCACTCCTCTCATCGCCGATGACATACGTGCGCAATTCACGAGTGAAAGACTCTTAATTGTGGATGGATCGAGCCCTTTTGGTTGAGACGGCGGCCTGTGGTTAACACGAGGTGACGAAGTGCGGGCGGCGTGGAGGTGACGGTAGCGGCAGCAGGAGGAGGAGGAGGAGGATGGCGAAGAGGGAAACTTGCTTCGTCGAAGTCTACGTACGTAGCGGGTTCGTGAGTGAGACACTATAACATTGAGTTTGATCCAGTATGGCCAAGTCTATTTTCTTCAAATAAAAATCACACAAATCATCTCCGATCATGAACTAATGAGAATTCGATCAACGTGATCTTCAAAATGGTGAAAGAATTTGACAAGATCTACAAGTTTAACAGTTCAGATCAAAAAAATAAACCGGGACTAGTTCACAATTTACCAGTTACGCGTTGCAGTCCGGTGCCGTAATTGATGCGACGTCGTTTCAAAGAAACTCGCATGTCAAAACCTGCGAAGTCTAATGATCCGGTGCGTCCAAAACTATTTCCTTAAAAATAAATTCACTGGAATCACCTCCGATTATAGACTAATCAAAATTAGATTAATGTAATATTCAATTTGATTTTTCTTTAAAAATAAATTCACTGGAATCACCTCCGATTATAGACTAATCAAAATTAGATTAATGTAATATTCAATTTGATTTTTCTTCTTGACAATATCTGCAACTTGAACAGTTTCGATTGTAAAAATAAACCATATCGAGTTCACAATTTACCATTTACGAGTTTCAAATGTACTTCTCATGTTCAATCTGAGAAGTCTTAATTAACCCGACCGACGTCGTTTTTTTTTACCTCGCGTCTGTTGAACGCGAGTTCGTGTTGGATTACTTGTCCTCTTGAAAGAGCACATTTCTCTCTCTACACCAATGCGATCATGAACTTCGCGGATCCATCTACGGCGTTCTTGGCGGCTGCCGGCGGCCACACCGTCAAGCTCTTCTACGCCTCTGTCGAGTCCGGCGATCCTTGCACCTTGAGCTTCCCTCCTGCGCCCGGTTTTCAAGTCAATTCGCTCAAATGGAACCACACCAGTGAGGACTCAATATTCCTTCCTTCTTCGTTTTTGAACTGATTTTGTTTTTAATTGTTTCGAGTGTTAGCACCCTCAGTCTGTCAGTCACGTAATCCTTGAGTAGGGCCCTCCGCGCTGCGTGCAGTAGTCTGGAATATTTTTTAAAAATGCCTTCTCGCTCTTGCTGGCAAACACGCAAGTCCATTATGTGACTTAGTTTGCACCATTAATTCTTTCCGAGCAAGGGCGGCTCTAGCATGGGTCGAGGATGTTCAAGCGAACCCCCTGTGCAACATATTTATGGTTGGGTAAGTTGAAGTATATATTAGCTTGAGCCACTTTTGACATTTGAAAGAATCAAATATAGTTGCTAAATGTCACCTTAGAATGAGTAATTGCCACGTTCTTTGCTTCATATTGGGTAGATGGGTGTACAATGATTACACTTTAAGCTGCCCTGCGTCAGGGGTATTTCTTGACACGGGGCTTGTTGTCTTTGTGGTTCGTTTCAGGTGACATTCATGGCCAATACAGTGATCTATTACGGCTGTTTGAGTATGGGGGCTTTCCTCCTCAAGCCAATTATCTATTCCTAGGGGACTATGTAGAGATGTCAAGGGATGGGGAATGAATGATAGAGGAGTTTCATACACATTTGGCCCAGACAAGGTGTCAGAATTTTTGGCGAAGCATGATTTGGATCTTGTTTGTCACGCTCATCAGGTAGTACTCTGCTGCTGTTTGTAATTCATCTGGACTTTGTTACCAGGGGCGCTAATATCCTAGCAAATACGTACTGGAATTCACGTCCCAAAACATGGTAGAGTCACTTCAAGCTAGTGAATTAAACGATCCATAGTGAGCCACAATGTTTTTGGGAAAATTTCATGTAGTAAACCAAAAATCTAGGCAATGTGGAGTTTGGACAAGTGAAAATGTTTAAAGATTGACCATTATGGCCTTAAAAATTTATTTTGCATGAATTATTTGAAAATCAATATTTTGTTCTATAAATTGTCTGATCGCTTGAATGAAGTACATCCAATTTTGTATCTCATAAAACCACACCCCTATGGTACCATTGTTTAGGGGATGTTGAGTACCATGTTTCCAGATACTCGTACTTGTATGATCCCAAGTAATATAGCATATGACTGATCCTGGTTGCTGTCATATGATTTCTGTATCCAGGTTGTGGAGGACGGTTATGAATTCTTTGCTGAAAGGCAGCTTGTAACCGTATTCTCAGCCCCTAACTATTGTGGTGAATTCGACAATGCCGGCGCTCTGATGAGTGTTGATGAGAACTTGATGTGCTCCTTCCAAATTCTTAAGCCTGCAGAGAAGATGTCTAAGTTTATGATGTCTACAAAAGTGTGATTCGTGCAATTGCCCCTCCCTATTGTCCGGACAAGGGTACTTGATTAAATCTCTTAAGTCCTCTCATCTGAACATTCGTGTTTGCAAGGCAATATCATTACTTTAGTTCCCTTGCATCAGTAGCAATGATGTTGCTGGCTTGTTGAGGTGGGAAGGTGACGATTAACTTTCTGTTCTTGACGTGCCCAACTCCAACTCCGTTTTGTTTGGGTCCTGTATTTGCACTGTCTATGCTCAGGGCTTAAGATGATGGAAATTTGACTGAGGGCCTCTTCACACTTGCTCCTTTAATCAGTGATACATGTGCCATATTGGAGTTTAGTTTTCAAAGGTGTCTATGTGTGACAACACACTTGCGGCTGACTCTTGACTCAGCTTTCTTGGTGCTTAATTTTTTTTCTTACCCTTCCTGGCCACTACATCACCTGATTTTGCCAAACTGACTAATCTGCATCACATTCTTGGAATTTGAATGAGATGATTGTGCTTTTCGTTTCCTCATGTCTTTGTTTGTTCTTAGGTGAGTGGGTTAATTAAATATGGACCCCGGAAGATAAGAGAAAGGAAATGGAGGTGATGTGCTAATACTATCCTTTTTGTTGCTTCTTTTCATGTGAAACTACAAGGCAAAACAAAATAAGCCAGTGAAGAGGTCATTTCATTTGTTTGCTTTATAAGAAAAAGATGAAGAAAAAGGAAAATTCGGTAGAAAAATGTTAGGCTTTGGTCGCTGTTTTATTGTTCTGCAAAACTTCTACGGCTGGATTCTCTGGGTGTTTTAGGGAGTTACGGACTACTTCTTTATGCTATTGCTCTATTTGTTTTTCACTCATTTCCTAATGTGTCGGATTTTATTAGTAACTTGAAGCTCAATTGTAAACCACTAATGTTTTGATGCTCACCATTTGATTCCTTTTGATAAATCCCCTCTTTTCTCTCTGTTTGGCTATTTTGCAGTGAGAAAGATCTGAAATGAGTTCCCACACAGAAGGATGAGTGCTTCGCTTCATGCTCAAGTGCAGATCGTCTGGTTAAATTTGGTTGGAGAGGAGTTTGAAACTATGGAACTCCAGGCTGTGGGAGGAGAACACCATCTGGTTTGGCATGTGCCAGAAGTCTTGATGAATCCTCTCTCTCTCTCGGGTTCATCTCCATAAATACTTTACCTTTTCATCTTTTCTAGCACCACAAGAGAAATCATGTGTATGGTAGAACTATGTGAGGGGCTGAGGGCAACCTGCGGCTCTTGTTTTTAGATTATGAACACTCAAGTGTGGTGCTGTCCTGATCCTGCTGGACACTTGCGAGAGTAACGGATATGTTTAATAAATTGACTTTGAATTGTAGATTACTGTTGCAAGTAACTTTTCAGGGACTTTTTTTCACATGGTCTTTTTGGTTGCTTTATCTTAATCTTTATCAAAAGCGGGTCACATTTTACACTATATTCTTCGTCTTGATGAGAGGAATCGGGAAAATCTAAAAACATAGAACGTTGAAAGAAGTTTATTTTTCCTGTATGTATATGCCAAAAGTTCAGGTACCAGATGCAAACTAGCCCCTCCTACACACGCACAAAAAAAAAAAACAGAAGAATTAGAAGAAATTTATAACTCATCCAACATAGTTAACTCTTTCTGTCCGGTGCACAAAATGGAAAACAGATTGAACAGGAAAAACACAAGTAGTCCAACTTTCATCTCAATAGGTCTTCTTCTCGATTGCATATGTTATTTTCAGAAGTTGGGATTGGTTGTTTGGTGGCTCCTGTTGCTTATAAAAGTTGTCCCTGAAGTGTATAAGCAAATTGATTCAATGAAGTTTTACTTACTTCTTTATGTTAGGTATCTTCCTCAATAGAGCGCGATACTATCTACTTTTGAATACACTAGGTAATGTTGCGATAGGTAATGTTGCGACATGCTCGCACGTCGTTTTGTGCTCATTGAGAATACATTTGTGTAATGTGAACCCAATTAAAACACAACTCACGTGCACTCTCTCTCTCTCTCTCTCTCTCTCAACGCGAGGAAAGAATCCCAATGAGATTGACACCCTAACCCGACGACAATCATCTGTCGCTCAAGCCAGGAAAGGATACACGGTTGGCAAGAAATCAACCAACAAACAAAGCAAAAACTCAAACTGAGGGATGAACAAAACAAGTCCGGCCTCAGATACTCCGACAACTGAAACAACAAAATAATAAACCCAATACAATGATTGCCAAAACTAAACCGACAAAGACCTTGCAGCAGCACAACAGCAGCTGGTACTTTGGCCAAATTAGAACCTCAAAAATAGCAGGAGCCGACTTGGGACTTGAAGCCACATATATCCTCATCACATACTCACCTACAAATTTGAGTACTGGCCATTGTCATTGCAGCCGTAGCGTGATTGCACTGATAGAAATATCAATAAATAGCAGCACAAAAATCATACCATAGCAACACAGAATATGCAAAACAGTCCCAAGATGGTATAGAACCTCATATTAGCCTGAGCTAGTGAGCTTCATGGTCACCAACCAAAATGCATCAGTGCCTGCAACCATACCAGACTCCACCAAAGTTAAACATCAGAGCTAAACAGAAACACACCACCAGACCCCATCAAACTCTGCACATTATGTAACATAGTCATGGATTGAGTAACTACGGCAACAAGGATCTGAAGTTACCCAGAGAGCCAATTTTAATTTGATAGAATCAGCCGGTACCCTTCCCCAAGTGACCCCTGCACCAATGGTGATTCCATATCATCTTTCACTCCAAACTTGGTTAATTTTTTTTAACTTTTTTTTCCTACATGCTCAACTTGTCAGAGTGAGATGCATTGATATCACTGAATGGCCAAGAGGTTTAGTATCCAGTGGCAGACGCAGGATTTGTGTCTAGCAGGGACCCAAATCACGTGTATTTTCATATTGAAAATAAAAGATATATTTTATAAGTATATATTGCTACTCGCGAGGTATATATTGCTATTTGCGAGGTCCGAAAAAGAGACGATATTTTATGTATGTGCACAACCACAGTCTAATTTTATACATGCAACATAAAAAATGGTTGATAACTTGAAATTTTGGAAATTTTACCCCACACATATCAAAATCTTTTTAAAAAACGTCACTCAAAGGACTTGCTGGGGCCAATCTCGTAGAATTTTTTCTAATTAACCTAAAAATTAGTATAATACGCGAGCGTATTTGGAGTTGTGCAGAGGCCTGGGTCCCCCCTTGGGACCTCCCCTATTAATATCCAATAGATCACACAGCAAACATTTGTCTCATTTTCACATTGTTCTTGTTTTGAAAATAAAGGCCCTTTCACAATTACATTCAAATATCAGCACATACAAGTTGATCTCATTTTCACATTGTTCTTGTTAGGATCCAAGAGTCGTGCAGCTCACCTTTTTGTTGATCAAGTCACGGAGGGCAACTACACTTCGGATGAGGGAAGAAAGATAAATAACCAACTTCATATCATTTGTTTTTCACTGCAAACAGGTAGTAGATTGACAGTTCGAAAAAGAAAGATAGATTAGTTTTTCAATCATACAGATTAAAATGTCAAAAGGTACGCAGAGCAAAAGAGTAGGAGATGTATTGTTTGCTTACCGGCAAAAGCTTTAAATAGTTCAGCCACGTTGAAATTTGGAAGTAGCTTAAATACATGCTGCAATAAGAAAGATTGAAGATTCAGAAATGAGATAAATAATCACTTACTTAGGTGCTGTAGCATCACCACCATTACCAGTACATGTATGAACTATGAAGCATGTTATAGCCAAGATGCTAAAATGGTTGTATCCTTCACAATCCTCAGCAAGTGCTCAACACCTATTGACAAATCGAGAAGTGAGTGTAAAAACGTAGGTAATAGTGTAACGGGGTAAAGTTCACGTATGTGACTTTCCAAAGGCACTAACAATTAACATCTCTTTCAGAGTAAAGAAAGAAAGAGAAGAGAAGAAACAAGGAAAAGGGAAAGAACTAGAAGATTCGTGTGTGTGTGTGTGTGAGAGAGAGAGGGAGAGAGAGAGAGAGAGAGAGAGAGAGAGAGAGTACAAAAGCTGAAGCACCAATTTAGAAACAAATGTAGTTTTCTTAACCCATGTTGCATGCCAATTTCCTCAACTTCATCAGCCGCAATCTCTGAAGGCACGTGCACAAAGACCTTCTGGCTTTTCCGTGTGGCATTCTGTAACAAAACCGAACTAGAACACTATTCTGGCAGACATGGAGCCCTTCTACCGACAATAACAACTTCAGCCGTTTAGGAATCTTAGGTCAGTCGGTGGCGTTTGAAAATTACAATGAAACAGAACAATGAGCAATTGGGGTTGGAATTGAAAGATGATGATACTCTTTACCTCTTAAACCTCTTCAACAGCACACTAAGCTTTAGTTGGAATTCCCATCTATTTAGGTTGAACATCACTTATGACCTAGACAGGATTATACGCACAGAACTGCAAATATCCCACCAGAAAATTTTGGTCAGAAGTGCAATAGGCCAGCAGATTACTATAGGCAACAGAGTCAATGCTAAAGGTCAAATTAGCTGAGGGACATGCCACATGCCACACATAATGCAGAAAATCCATGGTTCTAAATCGGCACTCAGCACGATATCATTTCCTTTAACCAAATATATATGCGACCACCGAAATTAAAGGAACAACATCTTTAAATTAGACAAAGCAATCAATGGTGATTCTGAAGGAGTCAAAAAGGGATTTCTGGTCCCAGAAAACAGCTGATGTTAACCCCACTTAGAACAAAGAAATCCAAAAAAAATATATGATTATATGAACATGGAAAACATCACTTCATGGTAATAGTGGTCAAGAAACCAGATGCTTCGATCCTTGTCATCTTCCTCCAAAGGTACTGCACATGACAAGACATTAGATTAGATTAGACCACCAGGTATTATAATGAACGCATGTCAATCCAGAACACACTTGAATTAAAGGAGAAACGCGGCAATCTGACCTCGAAACAAGATAATTTAGATCAATTAAGTAGTAAGAAGTTTGCTACCAAAACGAAGAAATTGAAGGCCCAGAAACTGTTCTCGATTATGTATCTAATCAAAATTCCTGCTTGTTGCTGGGTTGTTGAGGTGGGAAGGTGACGTTTAACTTTCTGTTCTTGACGTGCCCAACTCCGTTTTGTTTGGTACCTGTATTTTCACTGTCTGTGCTCAGGGCTTAAGATGACACTTCATCCTTTAGACATTGATACATATGCCATATTGGAGTTTAGTTTTCAAAGGAATCTACCTGTGAGTTGTGACAACACAATTGCGGCTGACTCTTGACTCGGATTTCTTGGCGCTCAATTCTTTCTTGCCGTTCCTTGCCCCACTATATCACATGATCTTGCCAAACTGAAAAAATCTGCGTCACATTCTTGGAAATTCAAGTGAAATGAAATGACTTGTGCTTCTCTTTTTCTTATGTCTTTGTTTGTTCTGAGATGGGTGGGGTGATTAAGCAAGGACCCTGGTAGGTAAGGGAAAGGAAGTGGAAGTGATGTGCTAATACTATCCTTTTTGCTGCTTCTTTTCTTTTCCAACATAACCCAGTGAAGTTCATCCCTCCTGACTAAAAACAAAAAAAGATAAGAACTCCTCAAAATACAAAATGAGAATAACTATATTCAGACTTAGATGAAAAGTAAGAATTTTTTTACATATCACCGTGACCTTGGACATCAGACTTAGATGAATCCAACACTAAAACAGATATGCGTACCTGATTCTGGATTATTTTATCATAATTTTGGCCATGAGGCATATATGTAGCCAAGTATTATGAGTATAATAGGCACCAGTTTGTTACTGCATTACTTGGCCTTTGGCCAACTATGCAAAGAAACCCTCAAAATGCTATTTACTTTCATAACGATCATCATATTCTAGACATTTCCAGGTTGTCCAATTGCAGTTGTCCAGTAGAGTTGACCATGGAAAGATCTAAGATAAATGAACATACTTCTCGTGTAATGAAGTGGGCAATGCGAGTACCTAATCTAACAGACAGATTGTGAAACAAACTTACTTAAAGAAAACGAGGAAGATCATAGCATGATTTGATCTCAGAAATTCCTTCTCTAGAAGGACGAATGCCGACGGCATTGATATCCTTTCCAAGTGGAAGAATTTTCTCCTCATCAAGCAGTCCAACCTTCAAGAAAAAGGGAAAATATATATATATATATATGTGTGTGTGTGTGTGTGTGTGTGTGTGGGTGTGTGAACGCGCGCGCACACGCCTTACTACACCTGTAATATGCGCAACAATGAACTAAAAGAAGGCAAAGTTATAAATATTTTTTCCCCCAACAAGTACTGCTCTCTTATTAAGCCCCAAACAAACCAAGGAGATGGCCCTGGAATTACAACTGAAAACTAAAACATTCAGCTACACTATACAACACATTTGTAAACAAAAAGGCCATCCTACCCTATACAAGAGCCACAAGAAGCTATCAAACTGTACAGTAGCAATTCTAACCGAGCAAAACAGCTTTCTCTGACAACCCCCAAGCTGTACAAATTCTCGTATTAACCAAAGAAGGCTTCAACTCCTTAGCTAAGCTTAAAAAATCTTGGATGGATTCAATGGTCAGTAAAGCCACCTGATGAGCTGGAAGAATTTTTTGCTGGAATACCCCGTAATTCCTCTCCATCCACACAAATTTATAGTAGCAGCTAAAGACCCTTTAATGGCTGATAGCCCTGCCCACTCTAGTTAAATGTTCGGTAAACCAATCCTTGATTTCTGAGAGCTTTGACTGTCCACCTGAACTAAACAGCTTGCTCCACACTTCAAACTAGACAGATCGTGAAAGTGGATACTCAAAGAACAGGTGTTGGCGAGATTCTTTTGCCGTAGCACACAAGAAGCAGTTCACATCCACAGCCATCCCTCAGCTATCAAGTCTGTTTTTGGTACTCAGTCTATGTTGAAAAGCCAACCAAAAGATGAAAGCCCACCTAGGCACATGCTTCTTAAACCATCAAACCTTTGTCCATTGCTGCTTAGGAGATTTCTGCCTTATTGCTTCCCATGCAGACCTAGCAGAGAAAGATCCGTTAGGGCTGGGCAACCAAACCGCAGAGTCTTCAACTTCAGGATTCTTCTTGGACCATTTGGAAGTCTTTGGGCACTGAGAGATATTTTGGCCAATCTCTGATTCTCGACAAAACTGGAAATGGACAGTCAAACTTTTATGGCTTGATAATTGGCATTGTCTTGGGCCACTCTATAGAAATTTGGGGCTGATATTTTGCATGATGCAAGAAGATTCCAGGCAAAGGTGTCCTCTATTATTCAATCTGGGATGTGGAGATGGCCAAGAGCCAGAAACGGAGTGATGCAAAGCATTATTGCAAAGCCATGAATTTGTTAAGTTAAATCAACTTGCGAGACAGATAGCAGCCCAGTCCTAGCTTATCCTCAAAACCCAATCCTAGTTTATTATCTTAAACTCACAGGGTAATCATGCCCAAAGAGCGCCAGAAGGAAAGTATAGGGAGAAGCGTTAATAGGCTGCAACTGGTGAAAAACTGTAACAAAGTGTAATTGATGTGTAATGCCTTGATCCATCCGTGTTGACAATCAAATCGTCATTCCGTGGTTATTTTCCAGCTTAAACAATAATGAAAAGAACCTGAAAAGAGAATTCGTCACAATAAATTAATAATCAGACCGTATGATTTGAACCTATACAAGAAGCATAAAATACAGACAAGGAATGATCAAAATATTAAATGAGTGAGTATTTGTAAATTCTCCCTCCATCGACAACTTTGGAATGTCCGCAACAAAGCCACTTCCAAGTCCGACATGTGACCAACATAAACACAAACACACCTGGACTCGTCTGTGAGATGTAGGCACACTAAGTGCGGTGCGGACACATCTCTTCTGTATTGCCGACAGATAATATAATGGGTGAGGGCATAAAGTAACATATTCAGTACTTATTTGACTGTCAACCCACAAAATCAATTAACAGTAATTGAACCATAGACTTGATCAAAATGAAGCAAATAACGCAATATACGTATGACTACACAAACAGCTTGTGCATAAATCGTCTCCAATTCTGCATGAGAGAATTACGGTAAATACCTACTGCAAATTCATCAAGAAATATGAGGAAAACTGTTATCATGAGAACATAGCATTCTTAATGAGGTTGATTCCTGCTCTTTCAAGGATCTCGCAAACAAAGAGCGTACATCAGAAGTCCATCCAAAAAAGCCCCTCCATTATTTACGAATCCCAGTCACAAAATCAAATACAGTTTTGCCATGGGTCTTATAAAAACAAACAAAATATAAAAACAAACAAAAAGACTAAACTTGGTACCGTTCTATCAATCTTATTGCAAAGTCAACACATTGCCTATGCTAACAACATGACCTAAGTCACGTAACAACAAATCTGCAATTTAACAACATAAGGCTTGTCAAACTAGTCTATTTAACTACATTCTTTCCATTAACAACACACGAAAGGACGGGAAAAAATTCAAATGTGTGAGATTGTGCCCTCCAGAAAATTCGAATCCCTGAGAGTTCGTACAGCCCGATCGGCCATATCAATGTCACATTTTAATAAAATCCCTCCATTGCATTGCTGATTAAGAAAAAAAGAAGATCCCTTTCTGCATGTTATTCATCCCGTTTTTTCCTAAATCTGATCAACCACAGGGGCATAGTTAGATCAGCACACCGCTAGTCAAGTCTGCAACACTTAAGCTCAAAAGGCATTTTCAAATCACGCTTCAAAGCCCTAATATCCATCAATTACCACGTTTTGATTCCACAATCAGCTCTATAAGAGAAGATGAATCAACCCTGCATCCAAACGCATACAAAACCGGAAGAGTTCAAGACTTTTTTTTTTTCAGGAAAAAAAAAAAACCAAAGGATTAAAATTCAAACCAAACCGAGCCTGCCTCGTGTCCCAATCAATTGAGGTCGGCTGTATGAATCCTATTTTTCCATTGAGCTTTGTGCCGTCTAGGGCTTCCTCTTCACTATGGAATAATGAATCAGAAGGTTCTTCATAAACACGCATCAAACTACACATTCTACGTAAAATTCCTGGTCACAATAAATCAACGCTTGTAGGAATCACCTGCAAGTAAATCTCTCAAGTTGGTCTAAAGTCAACCAATAAGCATTCTACCTTAGGCTAAAGAAAACACATATTTCTACCAAATAATACTACTTTTTATGATGGATAATCCTCAAGAGAGCAAGAAGGAAGCAATTCTATAGGACGTTAGAACTTTGAATGGCACTACTGATAAACTCCGTTTCCTGCATTCACATTTCTACCAAAGAACCAATGCGAGCGTGCGAAACCGCTGTAGGAATTAGACCGAGATGCGCGTAACGTGGCCCGGGACACCAAGAAAGAAAAAGTCCCAAACAGAGGAGAGGAGTCAACTCAACTGAAAACGATGTCTGCAAAAAGCACTCCGACTCATCGCCGATGACTTGGGAAAGCCCTTGGGGTTGAGACGGCGGCGCGTGGTACGTGGGTAAACGTAGTGTGGTGCGGCGTGGAGGTCAGCAGGAGGAGGATGGCGAAGATGAAAGTGATTTAAAGTTCCATAGAAATATTAATGACAATATTGGGTTTGATTCTCTGTAACCAAATCTATTTTCGTACGAATAATTTCACACAAATCATCTCCGATTATAAACTAATCAACACTCGATTGATATGATATTTAACATGGTTTATCTTCTTTAACACGATCTACAATTTGAATAGATTCGATCGTAAAAATTAGGGTTCATTTCCAGTCCAGTTTTTTTGCTGTCCAGTACGGTCCAGTTTTGGGCCGTTGTGGGCCCATTCCGGGCCCACAACAATGATCGGAATCGTTCATTTTGTAGAGCTCGTCGAATATGTCATCCATGCCAAAAATTAGCTTGATCAAATATCAATAGGTACATGGATGAAACAAATTTGTACAAGAAAAAAAAAGATGACAAAAATTAAGTTGAAATTAATAATTGCCCATTTTTTTCATGTACAAATCTATTTTTTTCATGTACCTATTGATGTTTAATCAAGCTAATTTTTGGCATGGATGACATATTCGACGAGCTCTACAAAATGAACGATTCCGATCATTGTTTTGGGCCCGGAATGGGCCCACAACGGCCCAAAACTGGACCGCACTGGACAGCAAAAAAACTGGACTGGAAATGAACCCTAAAAATTAGCCTAAATGAGTTCACAATTTACGATTACACATTGCAGAGACTCCATAACAGTTTTTGGTTTGATCCAGTGAGACCAAACCTATTTTATTAAAAATAAACTCGCATAAATCATGTCTGATTATAAACTAATAAAAATTGGATTAACATGATTTTCAACAAGGTGTATATTATTAACCAGATCTACAATTTGAACAGTTTTGATTGTAAAAATAAACCATATTGAGTTCACAATTTACCAATTACGAGTTTCAATGTACTTCTCAGGTTCAACCTGAGAAGTCTTTATTAACCCGAGCGACGTCGTTTTTGGTTCCTCGCGTCTGTTGAACGCGAGTTCGCGTTGGATTACTATCCTCCTAAAAAAGCAGGCCTGTGAAACATTCAAAAGCTTAACTGAACTGAAAAATATGATCCCGATTTGAGTCCACTCCCCTCTCTCTCTCTCTCTCCAAAAAACTAATTAGAAAACAGCATTTCTCTCTCTACACCAGTGCGATCATGAACTTCGCGGATCCATCTACGGCGTTCTTTGCGGCTGCCGGCGGCCACACTGTCAAGCTCTTCGACGCCTCTGTCGAGTCCGGCGATCCTTGCACCTTGACCTACAGTCCTTCGCCCGGTTTTCAAGTCAATTCGGTCAAATGGAACCACACCAGTGAGGACTCAATATTCCTTCTTCGTTTTTGAACTGATTTTGTATTAAATTGTTTCGATTTTTTTTTTTTTTGTTGGGGGGGTGGGGGGGCCGGGGTGGGGTGGGGTGGGGTGGGGGGGAATTCAAATTGTTTCGAATGTTAGCAACCTCAGTCACGTAATCTTTGAGTAGGGCCCTCCGCGCTGCGTGCCCGCTCTCAATCTCGCTGTCGCGAATTTTAGTAGTCTGAAATATTTTTTAAAAACGCCTTTGCGCTCCCGCTCACATACACGCGCGTGCATTATGTGACTTAGTTCACACCATGAATTCTTTCCGAGCAAGGGCGGCTCTAGCATGGGTTGAGGATGTTCAAGCGAACCCCCTGTTCAATTATACATTTTTTCGTATACTATTTTTTTTATAATATTGTCTACACTGGTTCATCTGAAGTTAAAGTGAATAAATTCACTTACATTTGCGAGTACGTAGATAATATAACTCAACAAAACAAACTCTGTATACAGTAAATAAATATCACCACTGTATACAAAAAAAATTTGAACATTTTTGTCACCGCTGAACTAAAATCATGGAGCCGCCCCTGTTTCTGAGTAGTAAATTGTGGTGCGACTGTTGCAGATTTGGTTGTGGCGAGCACTGGAGATGATAAGAAGATCTCTTTGTGGCAGAAGAATGGGGAGAGTATGGGGACCATTCCAATGGCCGGCACCGACACAATTGATAACATTGAGGTGATTTTTCATCTGTTAACCATTTGATTTCGGTGAGATTTATTCAGAATTTGTTTCTGTTTCATTTGGCATTCACCGCTACCAGAAGTTGGGTACACTTCCATGTGTGCATGTGATTACGTGGGGTGTGGGAGTGTGTAGTTGAGCTGGGGTGGGTGGTTGAGCTGGGCGATTTTGTAACACTTTGATCTAACAGTTAATTCACGTTATAATGAAAATAATTATGAAATTTTATTATTACTAAGGCAATACTTGAAGTCACTCTTGTGACGCAAATTCAAAATGTGCCTCTTACTTTTTACTTTGCAGTCAATCGTTTCCTCACTGAGTTTTATGTCATTGAGGCAATGGCTGCTTTTTTATCATGTAAACATGTGATAAGGATGAAGAGATTATGGGTATGAGATGGGGATTAGTGCCCTGTTTGAGCTTAATTCCTATGACTCCATGTGTCTAGAAACAAAATAAGAGGAACAGCTATTGCCGAAGCATGCAAGTACAAAGCAGGTCATGCTTTCTTCAGTCGATACAGTTGATTGACGAATGGTTTATCTTTGGCAAAATCCATGTTTGCTTTGACAGTAGATGGAGAGGGTCCAACATAACAAGGCCCAGGTCCTGATGAGGTTTGAACCGAGTTCATGAAACCTGTCGGTTGGAATGAGGGTTTCATTCTAACCCTTCAAAATCCCGTAGACGTGGTCAAGGGTAGAACAAACTAGGACACATGGCGGATGGTGGGAGAATTGGGGACGTGATCTGAGGAGAGTAGTGGTCACACGTTGTAAACCTATATCTCGGAAGGTCCCATTAACAGAATGGAAAAGGACCAATACCCTTGACTCCAAAAACTCAATATATATGAAAAAGGAACCCGAGCAGCAGAATTCCTACTTAAAATGTACTTGAGGCCCGGTTCTGCTCTTTCTTTTTGCTCTATAGTGTTCCATTTGTACTTGTTAGTTTGCAACAGTTAGTGTTTTCTATTTCTGGCTCTAGGTTTGATGTCTATTTTACTCATTTCTGTTTTTGGAGGTTGATTCTTTGTGGAAAAATTTGTTTCCTCCAGGAAACTATAATGGCCATTAGCTTTAGCAACAAGTCATCTAGATACTTGTGTTCAGGGGGAAGTGGTCAAGTTGTGAGAATATGGGATTTGCAGAGGAAGCGCTGTATCAAATGGCTGAGAGGTCATACTGATACAATAACAGGTGCAATGTACAACTGCAAAGATGAGCACTTGGCTTCCATCAGTCTTAGTGGGGATGTTATTCTTCACAGTCTTGCTTCTGGTGCAAGGGCTGCTGAATTCAAGGATCCAAAGAATCAGGTTGTTATTCAAGTTTCAAATTCTGGATGAAGCCTAAAAGCATCTTCATTGTTTTTTTCATGTTTTCGAGTTGCATACTTCTTTTCTTGTGGTGCAAAATGTTAAGAATTTCTTTGTGACCAGGTGTTGAGAGTGCTTGATTATTCGCGGATTAGCCGTCACCTGTTGGTGACAGCTGGTGATGATGGGTCAGTACATCTGTGGGATACAACTGGTCGCAGCCCAAAGGTAGGTACTGTGATGTTACGTTTTCAAAAAACTTGAGATAGGGAAACTTGATAACATCATGACCCTGTTGTTGTAAATGGAACTTTTGTCTATTTAACCTGTTGATAGTGTTTAGGGCCTTTAGGCTGTTTGGAGCTGAGGGTCCATGAAAGTTCGATCTCTTGCAAGTTCATCTACTGATTTTATTTGAATTTCTGAAAACCTAGATGAACTGGAAGTCTAGGTAGCCTGTGGTCCAGGGACAGCATGGAGCAATACTCAGATTGCTTGTCTCTGTTTAACGCAATCATGAGTCTCCTTACAACTTGGTTCACTTCTCCTACGTTAAATGAAACCATTTCTTGGGTCAAGATGCTGTTCACTGACAGCTTTTTTAGTTTGGACACAATGGTGGAACTTGTGAAGTTGAATTGCCCACTTTCAACTTGGCCATCCTTGGTTCGCTAAAAATTCTGAACATGGATGTGTTTTGCTCTGTGTTTATATGCTTTAGTTTGTCTAAAGATTTCTTTTCTCAGCAAATATGTTTCGGGTTTTAACTGGCTGTCTTTGCACTTTGCAGGTTTCTTGGTTAAAGCAGCATTCTGCGCCTACTGCCGGTATCTGTTTCTCACCTTCAAACGACAAGGTCTTGTACTTACTATATTAATTGGGTTTCATTTTTATGGGGAACAGAACCAGCTCTGTAAAAGGCCTCTAGTCATTGAAATTCTTAGCGAAAATGTTTGTTGCATTTGTTCCTTGTCTTTACTTTGTGGCCGAAGTGCAGGTAATTGCTAGCGTTGGTCTGGATAAAAAGTTGTACACTTTTGACTCCGGGAGTAGGAGACACTCATTTTGCATTCCTTACGAGGCACCTTTCTCTTCACTGGCATATAGAGACAATGGTTTGATATTAGCTGCTGGTACAAGCAGTGGACAAGTGGTATTCTATGATGTCCGTGGAAAACCAGAGCCCCTCACTGTTCTCCGAGCATTTGGCAATTCTGAGGTGAATTTGCTTCCTTCGATATTGAGGGATATCAAAATGAGTGGTTCTGTATTTGCTTGTTTACTGTTTTTCATATGCTTGTGTGCAACAGCATATTAGTGTGGTTAACCTTGGTACTTTATCGATTCAAGATGGATTTAATAAAATGGTTGCTTTGCTGCAATTTATGAACTCAATATTTATAGATCATGTGGTATCAATTTTTATATCCTTGTAAATTCTCTAAGTTGATATGAAATTCCGTTCTTAAGTTAGTAGTCGGGTATTTATAAGAAATAATTGTTTGGTTTATTTGTCTGTTGAGTTTTTTGTGTTCAAAGAGTATATGATAAGAAGACTGCACTCCTGAAATTTTCTGGCTCAGTCACTAGCCATTGGTCACATCTTAGTATTAGGTTAGTATTTGGTAATTGATAGGACGGTTCATCCTAGTTAGGAGTAGAGATAAATAAGAAAGAAAGGAGAGTGATTCTGGTTTAGGGGCTTTTTGCCAAATTGGTATCTAAGGCTTAAGTTGCAGTAACCTTTTGGGATGTTGAAAATGCATGGGAGTTTTAATTGATTTAAGGTGGGCACATTTACAACTTATGAGGCATACCATCGTAATTGTTCTACTTGAACCCCTTGGCTTCCAAGGGGGAGGTCTAGGGTTCGAGTCTATGGAGAGACTTCGAAATCCCTTTAGTTGTTAACTTACTAACTCCCCTCTAACCCCCATTGATATATACCGTCCGGGGGAAAAAAGACCAGGTACTGATGTTTACCAGATCAGCAGGCCTCACAAGTCTGTGACTCCAAATAAACTCCTCCTTTTGGTTTTTATCGATAGTGTTAAGCTTTTACTTAATTACGCCTCATACCATGAGCCAGCCTTGATTGTCATGTTCATCAGGGATAACTCATTGTATGTTCTTCCTCAGGCTGTAACAAGTCTGTGTTGGCAAAGAAGCAAACCAGTATTGGTAAATGAAAACAACTGCACAGCCGAGACCGCTCTTCTTGGAGGTGGTCTTGAAGATTCAATACTTATGCCTGATCCACTCCCTTCCATGACAATAATGACACCATCCAGTGCATCCATGTTGAACTCACTCAATTCCTCTACAACAGTGGAAACACCACTTAAAAGCACTTTGTGGGGTGGTGGAGCTTTGGCGAGATTAAATGCCTCTCGTACATATAATTTCAAGGATGATATGGAAGTGTTTTCCCCACTCATGGAAGTACAGCCAATTACACCGTCAGTTAACAAGCTTTTGGAGGGACGTGAGGGATTGAAGAAAGATCATCTTCTAGTTGATAATAAACCTTCTGCATTGTTTCCTTCATCCAGCGAGAGATATTCCCCTTCAGAAGAAGGAGGCAGCGATCTTCATCCAATTTTTGACTGGAAAGCTAGTTCCACTTCCAAACAGGTTCACTCTTACCCCATCTCTATTCCTTTTAATAGCGTAGGTTAAATTGCCTTTTCTACCCTGCTGTTAGGGTGCAATGTTTCACCTCAACTCCCTTATTCCAAATAGAACACTAATAATTTCTAACGCACACACTTTATGCAGGATGACACCCGCTCCATTCCACAAATGGTATCAACTCCAGCTGCATCTTCCAAGAGCGATGACTCATCCATCACTCCTCCAGAAGCTTGGGGTGGGGAGAGATTATCCGACAAACTCACTCACCATCGCCAACCAGGCAATTTGCCATCTAACTTTGCGATGTCGTCCTCTACTAGTCTGATGTCAGGATCAATGTTTTCTGGATTGTCAACAAGCCAAACAAGTACGAGCTACCTAGCAGGTTCGGGCCTGAACATTGCGAGTTTAAACTCCCGAAATACTTCCTCCAATCTAGAGACTTCATTTGGATTCTCAGAGCACTTCCCCTTCAATTCCACATCTCTTTCTTCTAATACCAATTCTCTGGGGCCAGCATTAGCCCCTCGAAGATATTCTACTTATGCTGAGAGGACAAGTACTCTTTCATCCTTAAGTGATAGAACAGCATCTCTTCTTGTGGGTTCGCCTAAAACAAGGAAAACAGGAGCTGAAGCAAAGGATGCACCTTGGAATGTAAGTATCCCTCAATGTACTTATCTGATTCCTTGGTTGTAAGATTCTATGTGCCTCCATCTGACAGTGGAGATGGTTTATTACGGGAAATGTGACGTTGTCAGATCTTGTGTTGATTCAACTCTTTCACCATTGTGCTTTTAGTAAAAGCATGGGTCAAGCATGTTGCTAAATGGATCTCAAGATTGAGCTTGGGAGCTTAATCACAGTGGATTCGAAATGACTACATATTAGCAGTGATTACTATCATGTCAAAACATATAGTTATACAAGAATCCCGATAGTTTCATTTTCCAATCTTATTTCACAAGCCACCTATTGCTTCTTTAATTCATAATCTAGAGTTCCTTTTCCTCCAGTAATCTATCCACGATCCCAGCATAAGTGAAAGCTGGCATCATTCTTTCATTTTGCCTTTTGGAGTGATTTCCACACTCCTCCTCTCATTTTTATTCTTGTCAAATTACAATATTGTCCTTGTTCAAAATTTTCACACCTTAAAAGGCATTGTTGTAAATTTGAATTATTAAAGACAATAAAAGGAGTGCAAATGGTAAAAAGGGGAGTGAAAATCAATTACCTTTTTCTTTTGGTAAATGTAAGTTTACGTATTTCTTTATACAAAACAAATTGATCATTAACCTGTAACGTCGTGACAGGTATCACAAGTGCAGAAAATCCCATCTAAAAATGACGCACAGGAGGGAAGCTCTTTTTCGCTTCAGCTGTTTCAACGGGCACTCGAAGAAACCCTTGCTTCCTTTCGGAAATCCCTTCATGAAGATATGAGGAACCTTCATATTGAAGTTTTAAGACAGTTCCATATGCAGGAGGTATATATCTATATTCAATCTCATTTGTTTGCTATTTTTGTTACTCTTTTCCTAGTTTTTCGCTTACTATACCACTGGACAGATGGAAATGTCAAGCGCGGTGAGTTTATTTCGGCAAAATCAAGCTGAGCTTAGGGCAGATGTTCAGTCACTTCGTGAGGAAATCCAGCAGCTTCGGCAATTAGTATAATCACGGGCAGAGGCTTACTTTTCTTGTGTGCTTCACTTCTCTATTTGGTGATCGTGGTGCCTTCAACTCTGTACCATCACTTCTCTATTTGGCGTGTGGATCGTGGTGCCTTCAACTCTGTACCATTACTGCAAGTGTACCACGACAAGCGAGTAAAGGGGTCTACGAAGAAAATTGGAGACATACCAACAAGGTTTGTTTGTTTTTTGTTTTTTTTTTAAAAAGCTATTAGTTACAGATGTGGATGATGAAGATCGAATGAAGGTTTTGTGTGAAAAACAGTTGTAAAACATTGTCACCTTAAGAAATGATGTAATTATCAGTTGTGTTTCTTCTTTTTTTGGCTTTTTATCCACTTATCATTTTTTGTTGCATTCTTATGCTTTCTTCCCTGATAAATTGCCGACTGTGATTTGTGAGTATCGAATGAGGTGGAATCATGCAACTTACACATTCACTCTGCGCAGGTGCATACATTCTCACTCTGCGCGGGTGGATGCACTCTCTTTGCTCGGGTGCACAGACACTCACTTGGGTTGAGAGTGTGGCGTTAAAAGTTTCCCAACGATCTGAAATGGCAATGACATCCTGAAGATTCGACATGTCCTTATAAATGTCGATTTATAGAACAATTCCAACACTGTTTGGAACCTGCTTCATTGATAAAATTCAAGCAGATAAACAATCACTACAAAATTTTGTTTTTGTATTGATAAGAAGTTATTTTGACTAGATTGTTGTCCTCCATTCATCTCAAATCATTTCCTATAAATCATGATCCTTCAAAATGTATCATAGCAATTTGAAATGGTGAGCACTATGAGATTGTCAGAAATGCAAACAAAAAACCAACTCATTCCCCATGATTTTTATCGACTTCCAGAAATACAACAGCAATGGAACTATGGAAGCACTTTTACTAGCAAATAGTACAAGAGATTTCACTCAAAATAAAATGTAACAATCATCGCCTTCCCTAACACAAGGTTGCAGTTTGAACGACATTCTGAAGCAGCGATACAAACTCAACTCTCATGTCTCACTTCTTGACTAATCTTAATACATCACCCACGAGATGTAACGAACCAGTTACGAGCACCTAATAAAAGAAACCAGAGAAAAAGTCAGTACCGTAGAAGTTGATGACTTCTAAACCTCATCATCAACAACAGCAACAAGAAGATACACATTAAAGCAACATGATTTATTGACAGGTGGAATACAACATTTGTGTTTAAAGAGATGTAGTGGAAAGGCTGCAAAAGAAAGACGGCCAATTTTATGGACTATAGTCCTTTCTTTGTTCATCATAAGCTTTTATGTTATATCGAATTGTAACTAGATTAGCAGAATGATGTGATTCTTCTCACATAGAAACCGTAGAGGAAGTAGTACTCTCTGACTTTGCTAGTTGAACTCTCAGGAATCGCATTAGTAGGAAGGCAAATACCCCATTGTATTACGCTTTGGAAAGCACGCTCCAAAAAATTATATACTAATATTAGTTCGGAAATTAATACATCAAAAGAGGTCCCAAAGTTTTCCTGAAAAATGAAATAGCTAAAAATCTAGAAAGAGTGGAATTTTGACAAAAAATTGGTCATTATTCTCTTCAGAGCAAGGTTATCAATACCGTTCCGTACCGGCCGGTACGTACCGTTTTAGACAGAATCCGGAACCTTGAACCCCATATTCCGTTCTGATCTCAATACCGTTCCATACCGGCCGGTACGTACTGTTTTAGACAGAATCCGGTACCTTGAACCCCATATTCCGTTCTGGTCTCAATACCGGTGCTTACCGGAGAATACGGCGATTTTGGAAAATTCTAGCCGAGAAGCAAGTATCATTGATTCCGTTCGAAATATTGCATTGACTGGATTTTTTGGCATTAACGGATCAACTTCAAAAATCACCGCCAACAGTGGCTCTACGTCTCCGGCAACAAACCAACTGACACACTGTTAGTGGGAGAAGAAGATTGATTGGAGAGAACAGATAGAGAGGAATCGATCAACCATAGAGGAAAACCCAAATCTATTCTGCCATGGTAGATTAGAGAGAGAGAGAGAGAGAGAGAGAGAGAGGGTTCGGCGGAAATTGTAAATAGGAACTGATGAAGATGAGAAGAGAAGTTAATGAGAGCTCTAAAAGTCCACAATGACGAAATTACCCTTTACTACATCTCACGTTTAAAATTTAAAATGGCCTATGGACCTGTGGTTGACTATACGTTGGAATTGGAACTCAACTTTTGGTAATTTTATTGAGTTTTCGAATAACTATAGATAATATTATGGGAATGTAATTTTTTTTTGTTTTAGGTATGTAGGATAAATTGGATGGTATTAGAAAAATTATGTATTTATAACTATATATAATGGTAGTAGCGCTAAATCCGAACGGTATCCGGTACCGGTCCGTACCAATAAAAAAACTGGTACCTTATCTGATACGGTATTTAAAACCTTGCTTGAGAGTATGTTTTGCATGAATAATTGGTAAAATAGTACTCCCTCCCATATTGCTTGTCCTATATTTCATTTTGGGACCTCCCAAAATACTTGTACTTTTTGAAAAATCAAACTAAAAGGTGTGTGTATTTCCACAAACTACCCCTCATAAATGATTAAAAGTAGCTTTTAATGGAGAGAATAAGGGGTTTTCTTGGAAATTTAGCCAAGCTTTCTAAGGAGACATGCATTAATTGTGTGTCCCCTTGAAAAATTGGATTTCGAATACAAACCAAGCAATATGGGACGGAGGGAGTATTTTCTATTGGAAGTTTATCACTTAAACGAAGCATGATATTTTAGGGTATGTGTCTTATAACACATACCCTCCTGTTCCTCATTCCAAAACGATCACCTTTCGAGTAATATAACTCAGGAAGAACTCACCAAAGAGAAAGAGCGAGGAAGTCTTATTTGCATGGTTCCTAATTGGAGATGGTGCATATGGAAATGGAATGTGGGCTGACAATGAAGACAACTAAAGGACAACACTGTTCAATTAATTGCATGAAATAAATGAGGGATCCCTTAGTAGAAGGGGACGTGTGTGTGTGTGTGTATATATATATATATATACAGTCCGGATCAAGTCCACACCGGTCGGCACCTCCCCTTTCCCGATCGAATTTCGATGATCCGAGCCGCTCAATGTGTTCAGAACGTGATTTTAAGGGTACCCGCGAGAAATCGGCAAAAAAAAAAAAAAACACCGGAAAGGGCTTGATTTGAGCAGGTTTTTATTGAACCGTTCAATAAATACAAACACAAACTGTTCGGATGAAGCCCTTCCCGATCATTTTTTTTTGCCTATTTCTCGCGGATACCCTTAAAATCACATTCTGATCACATTGAGCTGCTCGGATTATCAAAATTCGATCGGGAAAGGGGAGGTGCAGACGGTGCGGACAAGGGGTGTGGACTTGATCTGGACTGATATACATATATATACACACACACATACAGTGAGCTTCTAATAAGGACCTTAAAATAAGGACATAAGTTAGGTACCTCTTAAAATGAGGACTTATGTATATATGTATATGAAACCTAAAACGTCTATACTATTGGAAGATTCCTCGATGTTTAAGGAAACATATTTAACAAACAAAAAAGTTTAAGGAAACATGTTTTCTCGGAAGTAAACCATCACCTGAAAACGAACAGATTTATTCTGCTGCGCAGAGTCCCGCAACCATTTGATAGCAATGGGAAGCGAGGGAAAAACCATGCTGTTCTCACAACTCCTAACTCCACTCTCCTTGCTTTTGTCATTTTCTTTGTAGACAAGGTCTCCATCTCTGGCATCCCTTCCTATCAAATCGGAACTCATGGTTTAAAGGCACACAACATATGATTGTAAAAGAATTCCATGCAAATCAGAGTAGTTTCCCATACAATCGGAGTTAAACTATCGAGATCATTCGAAGTACATGAAACTTAAATGCCAACTGTTGAAAAATACGAGGAATCATACTCTTTTCTGAACATGAGATGAATCATATTTGTTCAGTTATTCAAATTTTGATCACTTCTCCATCTGAAAAGAAAATGTATCAAAAGTACAAGTAGAGTACCTTTTTCAATGCCAATGAGGTTCTCCCATACATTTTGAAGAGCCAGTTGCCATGACAGATCAACCTGGGAATCGGTTGGTGGTAAGGCACTGGACAACACTTTGTAATACACAGATATGTTCGGTACAAAAATCGCCTTCTGGAAGTGGACTCCTGAAATATCCAGTTGACAACCCATGAATAACACATAAAACTTTCATATAACCATAGAGAACAGATAAATGTGCATAGCTTGGAAGGTTAAGATTGTCAGCTGCCCGCTTAAAGTTTAGCTAACAGCATTTTATCCAAGAGCAGGTCCTCATTTAGGGCATTTTAAGTATAAATTGCATGAACGCCCCCCAAATGTATCAACTATGTGGAGCCATGGCATGGTAAAAACAAAGCAGCTACGTCCTTGTACACTGCTTTGAAGATATGCCACATCTATTCTTCCAAATACGTGAATTGTCTATATGGGTTTTACATCCAAAATATCCATTTGAAGATGGACCCCGCAAGAATATCGGGTAATTCAATTGTTCTATTTATTTGTATGTAAAACTGCCTTAACTCTCCCAAGTTGATTCAAAAGGAGTGAGGTCCTAGGTTAACAGACGCAGGAAATTAAAGTAACAGAAAACAAGAAATGTGAAGATTTAGCTAATTAGCTGTATCCCAAAATATCCTTGGACTTCAAAATAAGATGGATAAAATGTTTAGAAGCTGAAGTAGGCGCGAGTTAGCACCCAATACATCTACACTTGTCCATGCAGCATGGGGTAGAACCCGAAGCAGTCGGAATTGAAACGGAAATTCAAGCATGAAAGTAACCCATATGCGCAATGATCCGAGACACCAAACACCAGGCACTAAGTCTTTACTATATCAACCCCCTTGAAGCATTGGGAATGTCCTTTAGGTATTTGCCTTTATTATTTACCATGATTAGCACATGTATTAATCAGGCGTGGAAGAAGCAACTGTGGGTCCCTCACCGACATACAATTGAACAGCAATATCTGCATTTTTTCAACAAGTTAGCTCATCAGCATCCAGTTACACAAGAAGTTAGCTCATAGTTATTTATAAAGATTAATCTAACTTCCAAATAATCCAAAACCGTTGTTACACACCGACAAATTTTAGAACTTCAGTGCACCGAAACAAGTAATACACAAAGTACACACATAAGAAACAGAATGTGCCTCCTTGCTCCCGGCAATACGAGTTTACAAACTGAGAATCATAGTGAAGAATGGAGATGGCTTCTCTATATTTTTTTCATTGATTTGTAAAAGCTAGCAAGAATTGAATTCAGTTCAACTACCCATTGAAATAACAATTCATCTTCTGACAACTATACATGTTGTATCCCTCATTTTTCATGACCTGCCTTCATTTATTGTATCAAATCGCATAAATAGCTTTTCCCAGTGATGAGTTTTCAATCAAAGTGGCGTGGAAGTTCACTAAAGTGTTTGCTCCAACAGCTTATTCCAGATACTCAACATTCCAACTCAGGTTGCGCTTCTAAGCTGTCTGGCTTTGAAGAAATAACTCCCCGCTGACAATCAGGCCACTAAGTGGAGGCTGTATCTAATGCAATCATCATTAAGACTGCTACTGTCTCCTGACTCTCTCAAACACACAAAATTTGTGATGACTCGTCACTTCTTTGTTCTTCATTTTCTTATTTATTACATTGTTCTCTTAAATAATGATAGCAGCAGTATAGGATGCAGGTTGGTATAACTTTCTTGAGTGCAGTGGGGATACAGCAGTGCTCCATCTGTGTTCATGTCACTCCTCGAAGTTTAGTGGAAATTTTTTTTTCCTGAATAACCCACTTCATGTAAGTGGCCAACACACTGCATACAAAGTGGATCTTATTTTATTAGTTTATGCCAAGCAGAAGGAGAGTTACATTCTTCAATCATGTGAAGTCAGCAACAACTAAATCAAACTGAATACAGAACAATAGAAATAGAATTTAAGGGGAAGAAATAAACTCAAAACCATAGACTCACATACAGGAGAACAAATAGATAGTGTACGAGGGTGGCCGACTAGGCTAGCCCTAATTGGTTTATACAACATGGAATTTAACTTCCCTACTTCTACCAATTAGTCCTCAAAAAGATATTTTCCATATAAGCTTAAATGTCTCAAGAGATACTGATTCAACGAGATCAAAACAGTGGTTTTTATACCTGAGTGGAGTTTTCTTGTCGTTGATTGCTTGCATTTTGTTGTTTGCTTTCTCCTGTGATGGCATGACTAAACCATTTTCCACATACTTCCATGCTTTCAGGACTATGGGCTCCATCCAAATAATACAACAGATCTCCTGGGCTTTCAGCATCAATCAACCGATCAGGGACAATCTGAGCCCGTCCTTGTAAAGTAGCTGTTGTAAGCCCTTTAAGGAATTGTTCAGGCAGAGAATTCTACATCCAAGTAGAAAGAAAAGAACTACGTCAGATATAACAAAGTCCTATTAGATCCTTCAATTTTTCCATTTCCTTCCCTTTCCATCCACCCAACAATCTGGGTCAGACACAGCCTAAGAGTCTGTCGAATGGAAAGCTATCAAGCAGAAAGATACTTGAAAGAACCTCGACACTATGCCGAGAGGAGAACTTACAGTTTGATCCAGGCAGTTGATTTCATTGTGGCCGGTCCTTTGGAGCCAAGTAGAACATAAAGCAATGGCAAGACCAGCATTTAGATATTGGTGCTCACCATCCAGCGCAAGATGTAGACCATTCAACAAAGTCGCGTCCAACAGGGGTGCTACTTGTAGTTTTACCTGCAATCAGAAAAATTCCTCAATTCAATAAATCCATAAACTCAATCCTCTTGGCAATTAAAAACGAAAATATACATAACAACCAGTACAGCAACCACATGCAGTAGATGTCGTCATAGCTTGCCGAGTTGGAACAAATTGAAAAGGTACTTGTAGCATAAGGCCAGATAGCATAGTACGAAGAACAAACTTATTTCACAAAACAAATACGGATGGGTAAAATTTCAGCTTTGGTTAAAAAAAAATAGAACCCATGGCTATAATTTATGCAGCTTGAATTATGGCTTGTGCCACCAAGCCAACCCTGAGTGGTCCAAGAAATTCATCAATTTGCAAAGTTTCACTTTCACCAACTGCGAGACGCACAAGAGTTGACAGTTTGGTGGCTTTATTTTCCATTTCCCCACATGAGTAGCTTTTTTCATGCAGCTCTTGCTCTGAAGCTGGTTCAGCAAGCAAGTAAACCCTTCACGTTTGAGTCAGTTTTACTGCCAACTCCGGCAGCAAACTACACTAATCATTAAGTAAATCAGAAACTTACATCCAACTGGGAAGCCTTCTCTTCAAGTACACACATTGCTTCATCAGGTTGGGGCACAGTAAAGGCAGGAACTCCTTGCTGCATGGAAGATGGTCAACACAAATATGAGCTCGGAACAAAATGAAAGAGAGAAGAAGAAGAAAAATATGAAAATGACCTAGGACCAAATTTGTATTGAGTGCAAGGAGCATGTCCTATTGAAATACATAAAATGTTGTGAGGAACATTTTTTTATGAAGACTACCTTAAAGATACCAGCCTTCTCCCCTGCAATTTCTCCAAGAGTATTTCCTGCGTGGAACAATTGAAGAAAAGTAGAAAACTCATTTATCAATTCCTATTATAGAAGCATTTCATACACTAACTCAAACAAATGCTCCAATAAAACTCAAATATAATACAAAGTTTTCAAAATTATGAAAAGCATTATAGATTGAGACATATAAGCGTTTAAAGAACGGCACGAATAACGAACATGGACAAGCAAAATGGGACGGAGGGAGTATAATTTAATATTCCCAACCACCCAAAATGCGGCCAGATTCTAGAATCCACGACTGGCAGTCTGGCACCCGGACCAGAATAATTGTGAAGACAGACAGCAAATGATTATGCTTTCCAGGAAATAAGCACAATGATGTATACAAGCATGTAAACCGGTAATTCAGTCTAACAAAGAAAAGTAGCAACAAGAAGAAATCAAGCGATGAAAAAGTCAAAAAAATGTCTATATATTGATACATAGGAGCGAAACAAGATGCATGGTTCACGTCAAAGAGTATGTTTTAACAGCCGACCTACAGGAACCCTCACTGTCTTGAAAAGCACCAGCCAAGCTGCGGGACTCGTAGTCGAAGATGTAAATATCATTACAATGTTGCCTATTCTCTAGCGTATAGTGCATACACATATATCAGGTAATGCAAGATATGTTGAATGTCCTTACCAAATGCACAACATGTAGTTTTGCATTTCAAAAGGATAGATGAAGAAACTGATTCGCTTACTCTAACAGTATAGTACAGTGTTCAAACCATGACAAATAGTTAACTATGGACATGGAACTAACTTACCAAGAATTTCCATGTGATCATACCCAAGGGACGATATACCACATACAATTGGCGTCTGGACCTGAAAAGTGATTATAATAGTGTAAGAGATGTCCAACCCAAGCACTCTATCCATCCAACGAGTGAGCACATCTCAAGTAACTAAAGTAACAGAAATTTTGTCCTCCACAGTCGATGAACAGTTATGTATGCGTACCACATTTGTCGGATCAAACTTTCCACCTAACCCAACCTCCAAGATAACAACATCTACCTGCAGCAAAACAGAGCATCCTTATATTGATGATGAATTCTGATCACTTTTACGCGAGAAAGGGGGACCACCCTCTAAGCCTATTAGCTCATCCATTGGTATGAACATAATGTTTATGGTCTCAGCTCATGAGGTAGAATGAATATAAGGAATGGTAGAAGTTACATTTTCTAGTGCTATGTGATTCTTAAAGGGCAAGAGCCAAAGAAAAGGAAAGAGAGATAAATGACAAGAAACTGCATGAGCTACCTGTTCTGCAGCAAATATTTTGAAGGCAAGTAACGCAAGGAAGCGAAAGTAACCAGGCATAGGTATATCATCACTGGTTTTTTCCTGCATATGAACAGAAGAACCCCCATAACTAACTGATCATAAGTACTTTCATCATTCATCTACAACTATACAGGAGCATATAAGTTTGTGTGCTTGCAGGCAATGGTTATGCAAAACAGAATTCTTGTTGCTTCTTGTACAGGAAAAAGACTTTCTACTGCTTCCATTTCATAACTTTAAAAGGTATCAAAGGAGTAGGAGCTTGGAAAAATAAGTCAAACAATTGGCAATGACTTGACTTGTAAGCTAAAAGGTTGTCAGCCAACGACCATCAATTTCCTTAAGCAAGAAAAAGAAATAAACATAAATCAGGCTGGCTTGAAGTTCAAGAGGCCAGAGAGCTACATCTCGTCCAACAGCCCTAATGGTCATTTTGTATAGTGTATCGGCAAGTGCAATTCAAATGTAACTCAGGAAATATTAAGAGTTTTACTTTTACCAATATATTATGCAAACACAACTAGTCCAACAACTTAGACTGGCTTTGTAATTTCTACGCCAAATGCCCTAATACAAAGCTAAAACAACCAACTTGATGGCAGATAAGAGCAGGCTAGATGTTTCATCTCTTCTTTATTTTTACAACATTACATACATGCTTATGTATAAATGCACGCTGTGGGGTTGTAATAGCAAAAGAGAAAACACACACACACACACACACACACACACACAGGCACACAATTCAAATGCATGGGCGACATTGAAATGTCTCTAAGGGTATCAGGAATAGTTTCTTTTTAGAGAAAAAAAATGGTCAGAGGATTGCGTGTCTGAGATGGGGTCAGACACAGAAAGGCCCTGTGATTCACAGGTATGAACCAAATTAGTTTTACATTCAATGTATATTAAAGGGTAGTAGTATACAACTCCAAAGTCCAAACAGCTACAGCCAACAAGTATACCCATATCTCCATCTCCCATTGGAGCTATTAAATTCCCCTACCTGACACACAAAACCTCTACCTCCAGAACTGTACCACATTCGGGCCACACTTTGAGGAGAACTTGATGCATCTTAGCACTATCCATGTTAACCTTCAAGATATAACAAAAAACAAACCTCTTATATATTGGATCTTACTCTAGATAGCGTCCCGTTGGGTACTATATGTGAGAGTAGGTCTAAATCCAAAAGGTACTAGTTCTCTAGCTAATCCATAATAAAGCATGTGAAAGGGCTCCAAAACCTGTATTTTGTAAATGCCATAGTTGATAAAGCATAAACTGCTAAGCATTGACTCAAAAGCTCTACAAACAAGCTCATACCCATTAAAGAGAGACACTAATAATTTCTGTAGATCTTTCCATAGCTTAATCTTCACTACAAATTTTATACACACAAGAACATGAAGTAGCTGACAAAAATTTGAAAAAAGAACACTATAGAAGAAGGTGTGCAAGGCTTGATAGCTCAGGAAAATAAGTCCATAAACAAGTAAACAACAAAAAAGGGGTATAAAAGTGCATGCCTTTAGTGTATTCCAACACCACCAGAAATATGCGAGAAACTTCTCTTGGCCTATGTCCATGCTGAAACAATTCAACCAGAATGAGAGCATTAAAACTCAAATTAAATATAACAAATAACAATTTTGGCACATTCAAAACTGAAAGTACAATTAAGATGATTCCCTACGTAGGAATAGGCCTACCCAACATGCAATGCAACAAGACAAGTATTTCTACCTTCAAAAATTAAACAGGCCTTCACAACAGGCCAAAAAATGTAAACAGAACAAGTTGAGAAGAATCCAAACTTTCGCGAGATAAAAATCTATTGGTTTGAGCCCTTGGCTAAAATTGATTATCAAATCAAGCCAGCTACGCAACCTGATACTCAAGCTTTCACCCCTTTAAGTCAGTTCAACAACTAGAAAATGAACTGATCAGAAATCTTGGAAATGAATATTTGACCAGGACTTAAATACAGACTTGATAACAAAGGTCAATAAACCTACCCATCCAGTCGAAATCGTTCTCGGACATCAATGAGGTGAGGAGATGTGAAAAGTCCAGTGTGGAAGCCACAATTACGTAATATAGATTCTGCAAACGTGCATGTTGATCCCTTTGTAAATCTCATGATGGAAGATGGATCAGTATTGCTTCCATAAACAGAATTCAAAGTAATTTCTAAATATGTTAAGAACGTGGTTCTACCTGATGCAACTTCAGTTAGTCATAACAAAGAAAGATTCTAAGTGACGCTGAATCATATTGTACTAAGTAAAACTAACGAACTACTGGACAGTACATTGCACTGACTTCAAGTGAAGAAGCAAAATAAGATGTGAAACAGTTTATGAATGACTACCCCAGCATATTGGTTGGATCTCATTGCCAAATCTTTCAAATTAAGGCAGGGTGAAGAAGGGAATCATGAAGAGGTTAATGCTTGCTGATAAAACAAAAACAATATTTAATTTCTTATAAGAACCCAGAACCCAACGGAGTTAGCTGGCAGTGAAACAAAAAGCCAATTAGAATCTTTCTAAGAAACATAGACTTTGCATGAAAAAGTTAAAACACTACCGGTCATAACCAAACTAAGCCTTGGTTTCCTGTTCAATTGTGGTTGGATCCCTGATTTCTTTTTCCCGATTCCGCACTGTCAAGGGCTATATGTTCAATTAAATTCAGTAGATTCATAACTTTTTACCATGTCAACTTAAGTCATCCCCTTCGACTAGCATTTCCACTAGTGGTAGTCTCATCGCTTTTCTTTAGTGTTGTAACTACATCTCTTCGTCGACCGTAACTACATCTCTTAGGGCTGCAAACGAGATGAGATGAGCCGAGCTTTTAAGTGTTCAACCTCAGCTCGTTCAAAACTAGTCTGTCTCAAGCTCGGCTCAAACTCAAGTTGAGCCCAAATAATCTACCTCAAGCTCAGCTTGTTAAATATCAAGATATTCAAGCTCGGTTCTTTTACTAAACGAGCCGAGCTTATACAAACGGGTCACGTTACAAGGAACTGGAGCTTTACTAAACGAGCTTGAAACTCAAGCTCAAGCTCTGCTTGTTAGTAAACGAGCCAAGCCGAGCCCATAATGAGCCCAGTCTCGAGCTGCTAGCAAACAGCTCGGTTCATTGCAGTCCTAATTACTCTGGATTAGAACCTATGCATATACCATTCGAGAAATAAGGCACCACAGTTACAGCTAAACCAAATTCTTTTTTTACTCCTTACATAGAAAACGGGAAATCACACTACCTTTCCTTTGGTTCCAGCAACATGAATAACCTTCATCTTCGAAATCGGCTCCTCCAAATCCAGCATCTGCAGTTCATTATACACAGCAAAACATCAGCTCAACATAACAACAAACGTACGTACAGCAATTAAGTCATCGTATTATTACCAGTAATAATATAATCACCTTGACATAATCGTACATAATGTCGAATCGATCGCCTTTGTTGCTCTTATCCGCACGGCTGCGTTTCGTTATCAGAGATGACAAAGCATCCACTGCCTCGTCATAGGGAGAAGCCCGAGGTCTGGGCGATTCATTTTCACCTTCACCCATATGAAACCATCAATAATTATACAAACATTTTGAATTGGAGAATCCATAGATTTTGTGACAGTGATCTTAAAAAAGAACGGGATGGCGACTAGTGTACCTTCTTCTGCCATGCTGATTTTGCTCCGAAAAGTTTGAAACCTAAATTCGGCAAATGATTATAAGTTCAATTCCAGCACAAGTACATGTGAAAGAAGATCGATAGATGGTATGCGTTGGGGAATGTATCTGCAGAGGCCAGAGAGAGAGAGAGAGAGAGAGAGAGAGAGAGAGAACGGGGAGCAGGTGAGGAACGAAAAGTATGGGAAACCAAATTCAGTTGGAAGGAAGAACGAAACTCTTTTATTGGCAAATTAACGAAAAAGTTTTCCAAGTACCACTGCCCCACTTTTAGGCTATGTTTGGAACTGGGGATGGAAAGAGAAAAATAGTACTAACGGAAAAAAACGAGAGCTTAGAGTGGTTCCGCTAAATAAGTGGCTTATTTTTTGTTTTTATTTAATTTTTTTTTGCATTTAATAATTTTTCGTCAATTTTTCAGGAATTATTGCTTCGTCATGACGAGAGGAATCTAAAAAGTAAAAAGTACATCGAAATCCAATTTTTTAATAATGACAAAAAAAATTGTCAAATTGGCTTATTTTTGTCTTTCATTCAAAAATAATTAGGTTTCGATCGTAATTTTTTACTTTTTAGATTTCTTTCGCCATGACGAAGCAATAATTCCCAAAAAAAAATTGACGAAAAACTAACAAATACAAAAAAAAATTTGAATAAGAACAAAAAAATAAACCACTCAACTTATTTAGAAGTACTTTCCTTATGAATAAGGCAAGTGATAATATCACGAGGCATATTTTAGCAACAATGTCACTCACACAACGATTCAAACACAACAATTTACACTATTTCTCACATACATGTGAGGCCCACACATAGTAGTGTGTGTAGAGTTCACATGTATGTGAGAGATTGTGTTTGAAATGTTGTACATGTGTGAGTATCATTTTTGTATTTTTACTGCCACGACCTTCTGTTTGTGTCTCGACGAAATGCCCTCTTCAGCAAGACCCCTCGTCAGTCGTCTCCCTTCCGATCTATTTTTCTCCCACAATGCCATGGTCCTGCTCTCAATTCATGTACTGTCTCTTCCAATCTATTTTCCTCCCAAAATGCCATGGTCCTGCTCTCTCAATTCATGTACTGTAGCTGTCATGGATATTAATAGCTTGAGATGTGTTTCTGAAACGCTTTTATGCTCGCACTCCCTCTCGCACACTGGTCCACTAATCGTGTGACTTGGGGGTGACACTTTTTTAGGAGTTACTTGGGTATCATAACTTGCAAGTTGCAATTCCATTGAAAAAACTCAAAAAAATAGTTTGTGTTCTAACGCAACGGTGTAAAGTTTTCCCATGAACTCTGAAATGTGCCAGTTTTTATTTTTTATTTTCTAATATCTCAACATGTACCAGATTATTTAAGATCATGTAGCAGTAACTTCAAACGTAACTCACATGGTTCCAAGGAAACCAAACCATAAATTTGACAGATATGATAACAGCCTATCCTCATTCGACAAACGAGACAATAGAAGGAAGAACTGCCATCAATTGAGGCTAGCTCACTTCGTCATAATCCTTAGAACCTCACTAAGAGGCCAACAGTTCGAATATCTTCACAGGCAAGAGAGGAATTTCTATTCTGAAATATGACTCCAATCGCAAATCTAGCAAAGATTTGTATTCGCATCAAAATGCTACAATTGCAGTTGTTAGAATCGAACTTATCTGCACCGTAATAATAAAGCCCATAACAGCATGTTTTATGACAAATGCACAAATAATGCTGCTCATCCCCTGCTTCATCTAGTAGATTAGGAATACTTCTGCAGAAAGAAAACTTTCCAAATGCAAACAAACTACTCATACAAATTACAATAGCTGCAAAATGTTTGGAATTTAGCAAATATTATTTAACCAAATTAAACAAACAGACCATCGGAATGTATATTTCATAAGTTGGAACATGCAACATTGTACAGCAGGATTCTAGTACCCATACGAAGTTTTCCGCATCATCCTCATATAGTCATCCACGTTTACTTCTCCGTCACCTGAATTTTCAAACAACTAGAGTATTAATAAGCATGCTAAACGTTAAGAAGAACTGATTGAAAACCATCGTTGAACATTTTCCTAATAACCAATATATAAAACCAAGAACATGAATATGTAAGAGGAAAAAGTGGAGCACCAAAGCTAGAGATTCCAAACATTTTTTTAAGCCCTTCCTGGCTTCACACGAAGGACTTACCAAATGGCTTTTGGGTAAAAGTTCAGTTTTGGCTCTTCGATTCGTAATTGTTGTTGATCTATTGTTTTTTATAGTTATTGATGGTCTAAAGTTTCTAAAATCCAGTCAAAATCAGGTCGTTTTCTTTTCCTGAATGCCCCCCTGTTATTGTTTTTAAGTTCATGTACGAGTGTCGATGTTTATTTCATCAATGTTATTGGTTCACCAAGGACCGTCCAGGTAAATTCGTGCTTGTGCAGAGTTAAGAGAGAGAGAGAGAGTGAGAGAGAGTGATGCTTTTGACATTAGGGTTATTGGCTCACAAAATTATTGGTTCTAACTATTTTTATATGCAAGAAAAGAAAACAACAATAAAAAAGCATACACAGGTAAGAACTTCAGCTGGAATAACAAATGTAAATCATATATATATAGAGGTAAAAGAATCAGGTTGTGGCATGAACCAAAATGGTTCTAACTTCTAATTCAGAAACAAAAGTACAAACCTTAAATGCCAGGTGGTTCAAACAAAAAACTGAAGCACACAGCTTGGCGAAATGTGTAAACAAAACAGAAGAAGGAAGACTTACGATCACGATCTGCTTCCTCAATCATCTCTTGAATCTCCTTGTCAGTGAAGTTCTCACCAAGCTCCCTTGCAATTCGCTGAATGTCCGAGGCAGATATCTTTCCCTATACACAAAGGACAAATAATCAGTGTCAATAAGCCAAAGACAGAAAAAGGTGTACAGAATAAGTAGTTTACATTCTTATCTTGGTCGATAATGTGGAAGGCTTTCATGAGCTCTTCTTTGCTGTCCCTTTCTCCAATCTTGGCTGTCATCATGTGCACGAATTCATCGAAGTCAATTGCACCACTGCCATCCTTGTCTACGTCAGCAATCATTTGTCTAATTTGCTGCTTTGTTAAATTGAAATGAGATGTAAGCTAGCAGTCATAATTTACATGTTTGCTTCCGAAATATTGGGTTAAGCATCAAATAATAATAAATCAACTGAGTTGAGACATGAGAGTACACACTTTCTCTTTATCAAGAAAATCAATCAGCCAAAGCCCAAAACCGTAAATTATCTCATCTTTGAATGAAAACTTAATCACATCCATAGACTCCTTACTGAGATTAAGAAAGGTGCCTTCATTTGTAGGAAGTTAGGAACATCATACACAGTTAAAGTTGGAAGGACATAAGTACAAAATGAGTAGCAAATCACTTTGAAAAACATGAAACAGAAAAAACAGATCCTTAGAAGAGGAAACAGATCCTTCACAGGAAACATTAAGTTCAGCATGTAGCATGATAAGTGTTCAAGACTCAACCGTATAGTTAGGCAATTCAATTGCTTAACAGTGTGGCCATCCATTTTCAGACGTGATGGCAATGAGCTATCTCAAGACTCAGCAGCCAAATTACCAATCAGTTCACCTCATTACTTAGGCTAAGGCTTCATGACAAGAAAAAGCTCTACCAAAAGAAGCCTAACTAGCGGACAGAAATCTCGTAACAACATTAGCTGCTAAAATTACAATCTAGAAATGACCATTTCATATACTTACCAAAATTAGTGCAATCAGATTAAAGTTTTAAAAAAGAGTCACGTAATATAAGCCAACACAAATGTGCACGCACGCAGATGAAAGTCCTACACATTTCCTATCAGATTCATTCCACGAGCAACAGAGTAACTAAATGAACTATTGAGAGAGAGAGATTTATCCAGGCGGGTGCCTCGTCAGTCCTCACTTTCGGCAATAATAGGGATGATGTTAAGAAACATAAACTAAACTGGGAACCATCAAGTTAAGGTGTTAGCATGTAGATATTACCTCCTCATTCATTTCAAAACCAAGCGCCCTGAAAAGAAATAATATATCAATACCTCACTGTTAGGTTGCCGTCTCATCAACCTAAAAAGCCAACAGTGCTCGGGACAAGATATCAATACCTCATTGCAACGTTCAGCTCTTTTGCATCAATAGTGCCTAGATGACACAAGTGAAAAATGCAATTAATTACAAAAAGTTTCAGAAACAAATCAGTGTTCTTGCATGAGAAGAGAACTCAATACCTGAGCCATCAGTGTCAAAAAGCTCAAATGCTTCCTTTATCTCTTGCCTCTTCTGTTGAGTTAACCCATGCTGACGTCCTCTAGGTTTATCTTTCCTAGATGCACCTTTGTACAGGCCTGTCTGATGAGGTATCAAAATTCAATGAAAGGCTTCAGGAAACAAGAATTTGTCCTAGAAAGCTTAAAACAATCATCTAATATAATGAACAATTAAGGAAACCCAACAAAATATGGAAAACATGTCATACATGGAAGAGTGAAATGGTACTGGAACTAAATTGCATCAGCGGAATGCACAACCTCGAGGAGTGATGCATATACATCAAGTTCTCCAAAACTTCAAATACTATAAGATTGGGAAAACAATGTTCACTTAAAGTTCATTTCTCACGAAAACTTCTTAATTTGACAACTCTTCACTTATCCAAGGAGATAAAGGCCCGAATATCACGTATCACAGTATGTGAAACCTTAGGCTGTCCATTTTACAACTACTTAGATAATCAAAGGAATCTGACAAATGAAATTAGGATCACACCCAGGAACAATAAAATATGATCAACGGTGCATCCAAGGAAGGGCACAATGTTAAACCAACAGGTTCACAATTTACAAACATTCAGTGCTCAAAGAACATCTGAACCACAGTGCTACTGAAACACTCTTCCGGGTCATGAGTTGTCACCCATCACAACCTTTATTTCTCTATGTTTGATGCCTAAGATGAGAGGTGGTGCCAGCTTTCTTTAACCATATTACACACACCAGGATGACCCTAATGGCTAAGCCTCGTGGTTGGACCATTGGATCAAGGGCAAAACTACAGCCACCGTAAGTCAATGTAAAACTACATTAGCTTTTTGTTAAATAAAAATTGCTCTAGTTGCTAGGAGTAGTTTTGTGATGCAAAATAATGATTTCATCGGCCATAACAACTTCAGAATCTGCACCTTTGTAGATTAGTTAATATAAATAAGTTGGGAGCAAAACAAAAAGATCGTGAATCCTTGAAACGGAACAAGTTTCATGATTTTCACTCAATAATTCTCCAAATTGGAGGGTACGGCTAAACATATTCAGTAATCTTATTTATAGAAGCTATCTTGAATTGATTTACGTGCAACATACTCCAAGCAACTAAAAACCAAATGATCTCCCAAGCTCTTGAGGTTTTACATTACCTCATTTCCTAATATAAATTAACTTTGACACGGAATGAACCTGAATTACTAGTTACATTTATGTTCAAAACAAACTGAACAGGAAATGTATAGCTAGTCTTAGGTTAGATATGCAATAAGGTCCCCAATTGATTTGCCCCATTTTCTTCATCTTTAAGCAATCAACTGAACTAAAGTTATACTTATGAGATCTTCCAACCAGTCATCTATTCTAATATATAAAAGAGCACCAATGTGGTGTCTCCCATTTTTTTAAGCCCCGTCAAAAAAGTGATTTGCATAATTGTCCCTCTAAAATTAAGTATTTATGACTATTTTTTACTTGCCATTAGAAAAATTGTTATGGGCAAAATAGTAAGCAATTTAAAACCACCAACCATAGCCACTACCCACCCATCCTAAAGAAAAGGCAAGAGATAATTTTGGTTATTAAAGTAATAATAACAAAATTGCAAAAGAAAAAAAGAAAAAAAAAAACGAGCACCCATAAAGAAGATGACCTGAAACACATTAGGCGACATGAAATGATGAAACCAATAGCCTAATTTGAATCATATACAATTCGGATAAAAATTGAGCTTTAGCATACCTCAAAATGAGAGGCCATTATCATTTACTTAATAAGAAAACTTAAAATCATGAAATTGATTCTACATGCTATTCCAACTAGCCTAAATTACATGGAAATGGATCCTATACAAGGGCTGAAAGTAAAACCTAACCAAATGAAACACCAAAAAAGTCCAATTTACCACCCAAAACCCGGTTCTAGATTCGGATCATAACTATAGTAATCATTAGCAGAGCACACCAATCAGGAACAAAACGGAATCAAATCCTAGGAAGGAACAATTGTATAGGTGAAACCAAATTTTGAGATTCATTCAATCAAATATGTACGCAACTAGTATAATGCACGGAAGATGATTAATCCAAACCAAAGCTAGGGTTTCATTCGAAGAGACTTACCATGGCTCAGCCCGATGATCTTCTCTACGAGATATGGCCCCGGAAAGTTCTCTCTCTCTCGATCTTGAAGTCGATCGGTGTTTTGCGTGTAAAGTGAAGCGGTTTGAAGCTTTCAACGGTAGATATCTCATAAACTGTGCCGTGCCTTTCTTTAATTGATCTATAATAGTATTTTTTTAGGTAATTTAGAAAGTATTTTTAAACGAGTTCATTAATATATATCAAATAATATTCATAATGTATATAAATAATATTACCAATTAAAAATTATAATTAGTTTTTCTATCCGGTTGAGATATGACAAGGGACAAAAAAATGGAGACGAATGAAGTACATGTCAAGTTTGCCCCGGTTCGTATCTTCCGGGTTTCACCTCCCTAGAACCTAAAAACAAACCGAAAAATATATTTCGCAAAATCAAACCGAACCAAAGTTATCTCCCAAAGTCCCGAACCGACTAGCTCGGTCGATTTTTTCGATCGACTTGGTTTTGTCGGTTTAAAATAGGGAAACTTAAAAAATCATCCTCAGAACCCACTCTCCATAGGTTTTCATTCTGCTCAATTTTGGCACTTATGTTTTCATCCCCACTCTTTTTAATCCCAAAAATGGCCTTTTATATATATACAATCCGGATCCAATTAGGGATCCTGCACAGTATTATACCGTGCGGGGCTCTTCTTTCCCGATCGAATTGCAGCGATCCGAGCCGCTCAAAGTGATCAGAACGTGATTTTAAGGGTACCGGCAAGAAATTAGCAAAAAAACTGATTGAGAAGGGTTTGATCCGAACAGTTTTTTATTGAACGGTTCAGTAAAAAACTGTTCAAGTCAAGCCCTTTCCGATAATTTTTTTTGCTAATTGCTCGCAAGTACCTTTAAAATCACGTTATGCACACTTTGAGCGGCTCGAATCGTCGCAATTTGATCGGGAAAGGTGAGTCACGCACTATAAGGCCGTAAGGATCCCTCATTGGATCCGGACTATATATATATATATATATATATATATATATATAGTCTCTTTCTTATAAAGACTACTTTATTTTAATAAAATGCGGACCTCCCTTTTCTGATTAAATTTCGATGATCCAAGCCGCTCAATGTGTTCAGATAAGCCTCATCATTTAGCCCGATGGCCCACGGCCCGCCCTTAGCCCGCCCGGCCCATCGGGCTTTTACCCGGCCCAAGCCCGAGAAACGGACGGGCTAGCTCGGCCCGTAGTTTGTAATGGGCGGGCTCGGGCCTATGAATTTTTACTCGGCCCGGCCCGTGAGCCCTCCCGGCGGCCCGCCCGGCATACCCGTCCAAAAGCCCGCCAACGGGCCCGCCCATTAGCCCAAAATCCCAAAAAATCCTTTCTTTTTTCCCTTGGTTTAGTTTTGCCTAAGGAAATTTAAGCCCGCCCGGCTATTGGTCCGCCGGCCCGCCAATTGAGCTAGCCCGTGGGCCGGGCTTGGGCTTCAATTTATGGTAGGTGGCCCGCCCCGCCCCGCCCGCCAAAAAGAAAAAGCCCGGTCGGCCCGACCCGTGGGCTGGCTTGGGCCGCGACTTGGCGGGCTGGCCGGGCCCGGCCCGGCCCGATGATGACCGTTATGCTCAGAACGTGATTTTTAGGGTACTAAAGAGAAATCAGCAAAAAAAAGGACCGGGAATGGCTTCATCCGAGCAGTTTTTGTTTATTTTTTATCTAACGGTTCATATAAAACTGCTCAAATCAAGCCCTTCCCAGTCTTTTTTTTTGCCGATTTCTTGCGAGTACCCTTAAAATCACATTCTGAACACATTGAGCGGCTCGAATCATCGAAATCCGATCAGGAAATGCGAGAAATGGGAGGTCCGCATATAAGATTCTCATTTTAAGGTCTTTACCTGAAGATTTATGTGTATATATATATATATATGTAGATATGTATTATAAAATAGTATAAAGGGTAAAAGGGGCAATTTACATAATGGAAGGGTAATTTACATAATGGAAGGACAAAAACATAAGTATAAAAAGTGGGCGAAATGAATTCTTACATGGTAAGACTAAAGAGGATGATTATTTAAATTTTCCTTTAAATATCACCCCTAGCATTTTCTCTTAGTATATACTCCCTCCGTTCCAAAATGAGTGTCCTTTTTGGGATTCCGTGCCATTTTCAAATGCCTATATCTTTCGATTTATGAAGTTTTATGTGATTTTGAAAACTTTGTTTAATAGAACTAATTATAATCTATCAAATAAGATCCATATTGCATATTTTTGGACATTCACATTGAAAGATATAAGCAATTGAAAATGACACGCTTTCCCAAAAAGGACACTCTTTTTGGAACGGAGGGAGTAGTAACTTCATGCTTGCAAATATTGTTCTATAATATGTCACTCGTTAATTTATTGTTTTACTGTTGTGTTGACAAAAAATTAAAGCATTACATAAAGAATGACTCGATCTCTATTTTTTAATCTCCGTTCAAAATAAATCTTTATTTTGTAATCAAGGTAAAGATACAAATGACCAATTAATTGAAAAGTTAATGTTGACAACACATGCTTTTGAGTACCAACCACATTTAGTACGCAGCTCAATAAACTTATAGCGTTACTCAAGTTGATATCTAAAAATTAAAGATTACTTGATCATCGATTAAAACTTGATTGATAACAATATATTCTACTAATAAGAATAAGTCAAGCTATATTCAAAAGTACCCAAAAAAAAAAAGTAAGTAAAGCTTGATCTTTCTAACTCATTGAGTTTCCAATTAAAGCGTGAACAATTCATTATTTTGCTGGCTAACTCATTTTTCATCTCGTTTCCTCGATCCAAAATAGCGGCATAAATTATATTAAAGGAGAATGTGAAACAAAATTTCATGAACCATTGTGTTTTTGAAAATATTATGGAGTAACAATATCAATAATAATACTCCGTATTAAACTTAAAACTATGATATTCGCACTTCTAATTTTAGTTTTTACCGTCTGCATATATACTTACATTGTTCTTTTATCAATTAACTTTCACACATTAATTAATAGGGAAATACTACAATACACACCATATTATTTGAGTGTGTATCATATACACCCCCAAAATATTACGAATTATAAAAAAAATGTTACGAATCATATTGCTAAAAAGTTACGAATTGTATAAAGATTACGAGATACACCAAAATGTTAATAATCATAATGAAAATGTTATGAATTTTACTGCTGAAAGGTTATAAATTATAGAACAAAAATTACAAAACTCACTAAAATGTTATGAATAAACCATAAAATAGGTGCATGTAGTACACTCTTTTAAGGGATGTGTATTGTAGATTTTTCCTAATTAATAATGTAAAAAATTTTGAACATCGAGAATTTCATTCACGAACCATATGGTCCTTACCAACGATTTCATCACGATAGTATGGTAAGAACTACAACCATTTAATAGAAATGTGCATTTCAAAATAAGAAGTACAGACTATGTTAGAATCAAAACACACATGCACACAATTCAAGAGTATATAGTAAATAAATTGACACAATAATGTACGTGGTTCTCCAATATTGGGTACATTCACGAGAGCGAGAGAACAGTCTTTTATTGATGATCACGGTACATAGAGTTTTACAATAGAGCAATATATTTACCTCATTTATTCCTGCCCTAATAACACCGTACCATACACCATGGCCACCCCACAAATTACGGAATGCCTGGACTGAAGTCTAGTTTGGATCCATGATGGGCCAGTTGCTCCGCTCCATTCCGTTCCGCTTCGCCCCACTAGGCTTACAACTGATCCTTATTGTAGAACTTCTCGCTACCTCTCATAATATAAGCCACAAGCTCTAACAAACTCAAACTGCACATACTATAAACAAATCTCAAATTTTAAAAGTAGAGTCAACCAAGAGGAAGGAGAAACCCCAACAAATGAGTGACCCAAATCAATGAAAACAAACACAAATGACATCCATAAAGACAAGAAGGAAAATAACCCAGAGAATAGCGTTCATAAAAGGAAAAAACACTCCGTAAAAAGGAGGAGAAGAATAAAACAACAATAGAAAATAAAAACCCCTTATTAGGTCTTCACCATCAAGCGCCAGCCTCAATAGATCTTTTGATTTGTCGTCTAAATCGACCCCAATGTTGCCAAACAAGCCTCGTCGCACGGTGGACGCTAGATCTGACATAGACATTGTCGAAGATGAAGATTTAGGACTTCGGGTTGATGCTGTGCAACGAGGTACATAGCACTAACTATGTTGCGCTCTTCTGAGCCGTCAGATGAGATCCGACGGTCAAATCTAGTGTCAAGATGAGATTGTCGGATGACGATCGTTTATTGTTAAGATGAGATCCGAGCCGTCGAATTCACGATCCGATGGCTCAAACGTGTGCAGCATGGTGCTGTGCACACCACTGCACACCACTATCTCCCAATTTGAAGATTTATGAGAGGGGGAAGGGAGAGCCACAAACGCCTCCCTCAAGTTGAAACCTATTTTTTGAAAAGTTATTAGTGTGGAGAGAGATAATATGAAAGGATGGAGACATTGCGTAATAATGTAATAAATTTCCACAAGTCTAACAAGACTATGAATAGTACAAAAGGGATTGCGCAAGATTGCTTTAAAAGTTCTAAGGGAGGAAAGAGAAAAGAGGAAAAGACACAGACATTGCATAATAATATAATAAATTCACATAAATATAGACAACAAGCCTATGAATAGTACGAAAGGGATGGGCGCAAATTAATTCTGGCAGATGCATCTTTAGTTTTTGTTTTTATAAAGTACATGTGAATCATGATTAAAAAAAAAAAAAGTACTTGTGAATCTAACCAAATCATGCGAATCAAGTAGGTAAAATGTAATGATAAAAAAAAAAGTAGGTAAAATGTTGTACTTTTAACATAACAACAAAGCACAAAACAAGTGTTTATATTAACAAAAACAAAACAACACCTCACTCCTTTACGTGGAACCAACCCATGACAAAGAGTTCGCGTAATTCTCTATTTAAATGTTTGTTCGACCCATGATCGTGTGTGTGGTTTTAGAATTTTTGACGAAAACAAAACACACAAGGTGTGTCCGAGAGAGTAGTCTCGGATCAAACTCTCGGGTCACTCTGGATCGAAAATCTACATCCACTCCCTCCGGGCATATCTGATGGTGTGCCGTCTCAGTCAGCTAATACATCACCATGTGAAACGCATCAAATGGTTGTGGCACCTTGTTCCACACGAAGAGCCTCCCTGCCGTCACACCCAATCCTCTCATTGGACGGTTGTGACCATTTAAGATAAAATTATCAAAAAAAATAAGATATTCGCACCGGTTCAAACAGATTGAAAATTAGACTACTTATTTTTTTACACCATTTATATATTTAAAAATATAGTTAAAAAATTAAGTATTCCAATTTTTAATCTGTTTAAACCGGTGCAAAAATCTTATTCTTCTGATCATTTTATCTTAAATGGTCATAATGGATTTTTGGCTCTAAGACTTTTCAATTAGCACTCTAAGAGAGCCCTAAAACTAAATAATGAGTTTTCGAGTGCTCGTTGAAAGGCCTTAGAGCCAAAAATTCATTAAGACCATCCAGGATAAAATGATCAAAAAAATAGATATTTGCACCGGTTCAACAGGATTGAAAATTAAAACACTTAATTTTTTAATCATATTTTCCCGTTAGTTTTATTAACAGCGTTAACGATTTTACCAATTTGAAACGTAAAACAAACTATAGGGATGAAATTGAGACAATTGAAATTAGAGAGATGAAATTGAAACAACGGTAAAACTAGAGGGACAACTGCAAAAATTTGCCATTTTTATAAAGTACTTGTGAATCATGATAAATAATAATAAAAAAAGTACTTATGAATCGAACCAAATTATGCGAATTTAAGTAGGTAAAAGGTAATGAGATAAAAAAAAAAAAAAAAAAAAGAAGGTAAAATGTTGTACTTTTTACATAACAACAAAGCACAAAACAAGTGTTTACATTAACAAAAACAAAACAACGCCTCATTCCTTTCCGTGGAACCAACCCATGACAAAGACCGTACGTAATTATTTGTGTAGATATTTGTTTGACCCATGGTCGCGTGTGTAGTTTTAGAATTTTTGACGAAAATAAAACACACGAGGCGTGTCCGAGAGAGAAGTCTCGGATCAAACTCTCGGGTCACATTCGGATCCGGATCGAAAATCTACATCCACTCTCTCCGGGCATATCTGATGGTGTGCCGTCTCAGCCACAGCTGATACATCACCATGTGAAACGCATCGAACGGCTGTGGCACCTTGTTCCACACGAAGTGCCTCCCTGCCGTCACACCCAATCCCCTCATCCGCTCGTACCGTTCCCCGCTGATCCCGCCCAGCACCCGCTTCAGCTCCGCAACCCCGCCGCGCGATCCCACGAACACCGCGATCTCCGACCACCTCACCACGTCGATCAGCGGCATGTCCTGGATCGGACGGTCTGTAATCATCACCGGCACGCACCCCAGCCTCAACGCCTCCCCCAGCCACGACCCATCCCCGCCGTACACGAACAAGCAGAATTTACTCTTCGTTAAATCCGACGGCTCAGATTCAACCAAAAACTCAGGATCACCCTCCACTTCCTCGACTAGACTCGACTGACTTTCCTGTTCCTCGTCCCGCTTCATGAACCCCAAAAAGGTCGCCGTTTCTTTACCCACGGGCGCGTGAGGAAGCGCGAGTGGGGAAGGAGGTACGGGCGGCAGGATTACGTCCTTGTGGGGGAAGAAGTCGCCGGAGGTGGTCGGAAAGCAGGAAATCTGGACGGAGTTTTTCTTTAACTCGAGGACGTTGCGGTCGGGGGCGTGGCCGATGCCGGCGCGGGAGAGGAAGAAGTGGTCGGCGCCGAGGCTGCGGTACCAGAAGGTGAAGTTGGTCCGGAGGGACCCGACGAGGCCGGAGAGGGAGCGAGACGGGAGGTCGGGCGGGAAGGGCACGTAGAAGAGGTGGGCCTCGTTGGGGTCGTCGGTGATGAACCGGGAGTTGAGGAGGGAGGCGTGGAACAGGGATTCGGACGGGGTGGCGAAGGTGAAGGGCGTTGGTGGGGGGTAGACGTAGATTTTGAAAGTGGCGAGCATGCGGTCGTAGTCGGGGAAGAGGACGGTGGCGGGGGAGAGGTACGGGGAGTCTTGGAGGGGTTCGGGGTGGACGGAGGTGGGGGTGAGGAGAGAGAGGAGGAAGAGGAGGAGATAGAGGGAAGGGGTAGTAGCCATTTTTGGACGAATTGAGGTGAGGACCTGAGGTGTAATGGAACAGAAGAAATGGCCAACAGGCAACAGTGCTGTTTGAAATTGTCAATTGGCGTTCTTGGAAGATAAAGTCCTGGTTATTGCCGGCTTTCGTCCCCTTCTTATACAAGTCAAGTGCAATATTTTTCTCTCTTTATTCAATTTTTTTTTTCCTATTTATTAGTTTGTCGTTAAGTTTCGGAAGATTATTACATCGTTATGATGAGAAGAATCTAAAAAGTAAAAAATTATGATTGAAATCAAATTTTTTTAAATAAAGACGAAAAAATTGGTTTAATGGCTTATTTTCGTCTTTATTCCAAAAAAATTGATTTCGATCATAATTTTTTACGTTTTAGATTCTTTTCGTCATGATGATGCAATAATCCTTCAAAAATTAACGACAGACTGACAAATACGAACAAAATTTGAATAAGGACAAAAAAAATAAGCCACTTGACTTATTTAGCCGAACGGATAAGTTTCGGTTAAATGGTGAACTATCACATTATAGGGGCAATATATATATGGTGGAGTATTTTTTTTTAACTCGATGTCCGGGCCTAACTTGCGGCGATATAGTATATGATGTTAAGGCCTTATTTCACTGGGGTTGTTATATTTTAAGTATTTATTTTTCACTTTCTGAGACATGTTATTCTCACATAATATATCAAATTTAATTTTAAAAATATATTTACTCCCTTCGTTCTATAATGTTTATTCGGTCCGAAAACAATAACGTCAAAAATATACAATTTTTGAGCGGATTACTAATACCACTCGAATTCGGATATATATATATATAAATTATCCAGTGAAAAATTCCTTACGGTTCTATCGTGCGAACCTCTCATTTTCTAAGCAAATTTCAATGATTTGAGCCACTCGAAGTGTGTAAAACATGATTTTAAGGGTATATTCAAGAAATCAGGAAAAAAAATGACTTGGAAAGACTTGATTTGAGCAATTTTTTTATTGAACCGTTCAATAAAAAAATTGCTCAAATCAAGCCCTTTCCAGTCATTTTTTTTACCGATTTTACGCGTATACCCTTAAAATTATGTTCTGATCACTTTGAGCGGCTCGAATCATCAAAATTTGATCAGAAAAGTGAGATTCGCACGATTTTCCTTCGCTGGATAAGGACTGTTATATATATATATATATATATATATATAACTCGAACTATTTTTTCCCATACAATACAAGAACTTTTTTTTTTACCTTAATCGCATCCAAACAAATTACTCCCTCCGTCACTTTTTAAGTGTCCTGTTTCGTAACTCCAACTTATTAAGAAAACATTATCAAACTTCTCTCCGTAAGATTAGAACCCGCAACCTCACAATACTTAATACTGCTGCACAATCACTTGGAACACTTGGCCAACTAACTGCCTCGGTTACTCATAAACTATTGAGACAAGTCGTCTTTTTATCTCCAATGACTATCTAAATTTCTTGTTATATTTTACTATTAATTGTTAATATGGAATATCCTAAGGGTGGATTTAGCTTTAAAAGTCAAATCGTAACTTATTTTTGTTTTTATTCAAAAAAATCGCATTTGTTAGTTTCTGTCAAATTTTTTGTGACTTATTGATTCGTCGCACGGTGGACGCTAGATCTGACATAGACATTGTTGAAGATGAAGATTTAAGACTTCGGATTGGTGCTGTGCAGTGAGGTACATAGCACTAACTGTGTTGCACTCTTCTGAGCCGTCGGATGAGATCCGATGGTCAAATCTAGTGTCGAGATGAGATTGTCGGATGACAACCGTTTATTGTTAAGATAAGATCCGAGCCGTCAGATGCACGATTCAATAACTCAAAGGTGCGCAGCATGATGCTATGTACACCATTGCACACCACTATCTCCCAATTCGATGGTTTATGAGAGGGGGAAGGAAGAGCCACAAACGCCTCTCTCAAGTTGAAACCTATTTTTTGAAAAGTTATTAGTGTGGAGAGAGAAAATATGAAAGGATGGAGACATTGCGTAATAATGTAATAAAAGAGATTGCGCAATATTGCTTGAAAAGTTCTTAGGAAAGAAAGAGAAAAGAGAAAAAGACAGAGACATTGCGTAATAATGTAATAAATCCACATAAATATAGACAACAAGCCTATGAATAGTATGAAAAGGATGGGTGCAAATTAATTCCGATAGATGCATCTCTAGTTTATATTTTTATAAAGTACTTGTGAATCATGATAAAAAAGAAAAAAAAGAAAAAAAGAGTACTTGTGAATCTGACCAAATCATGCGAATCAAGTAGGTAAAATGTAATGATAAAAAAAGAGTAGGTGAAATGTTGTACTTTTTACATAACAACAAAGCACAAAACAAGTGTTTATACTAACAAAAATAAAACAACACCTCACTCCTTTACGTGGAACCAACCCATGACGAAGAGTGCTCGTAATTCTCTATGTAGATGTTTGTTCGACCCATGGTCGTGTGTGTGATTTTAGGAGTTTTGACGAAAACAGAACACACGAGGCGTGTCCGAGAGTAGAGCTGGGGAACGGATACGAGACACGATAACACGACATGAATCGGACACGAAATTAGTGGGATAGGGTTAAACATTTTTGACACGAAACACGAAAATGACACGACTCGAGAATACGAATTCTAAATGGGTCGGGTTCGGGTTGAACACGCGAGACATGAAATTGACACGACTAACACGGTTACTACTCTGTATCAGCCATTAACATGAACATATATACATAATATAAGGTATATCTGTAATTTTATATAGAGTTGGGCAACAGACACGATAACACGACACAAAATTAACGGGTTAGGGTTGAGCATTTCTGACATGAAACACGAAAATGACACGACTCGAGAAACAGGAATTCTAAAATGGGTCGGGTTCGGATTGGGTGATTTGTGACACGACCCGACACGACTTGTTACTCTGTTCTATCCGAGAGAGTAGTCTCGGATCAAACTCTTGGTCACATTCGGATCCGGATCAAAAATCTACATCCACTCCCTCCGGGCATATCTGATGGTGTGCGGTCTCAGCCACAACTGATACATCATCATGTGAAACGCATCGAACGGGTGTGGCACCTTGTTCCACACAAAGTGCCTCCCTGCCGTCACACCCAATCCCCTCATCCGCTCGTACCTTTGAAAAATCCAGTGAGAAATCCCTTATGGTTCTATCGTGCGGACCTCTCATTTTCCAAGCAAATTCCAATGATTTGAGCCACTCGAAGTGTGTAGAACGAGATTTCAAGGGTACCCTCAAGAAATTAGAAAAAAAAAAAAAAAGACTTGAAATGGCTTGATTTGAGCAATTTTTTTATTGAACCGTTCAATAAAAATTGCTTTGATCAAGCCCTTCCGGATCATTTTCTTACCAATTTTTCGCGTGTACCCTCAAAATCATGTTCTGATCACTTTGAGCGGCTCGAATCTTTGAAATTTGATCAGAAAAGTGAGATCCGCACGATTTTCCCTCAACGGATAAGGATTGATATATATATATATATATAACTCAAAATTTTTTTCCCATACAATACAAGAGCTTTTTTTTTTTTACCTTAATCGCATCCAAACAAATTACTTTGTCCGTCACTTTTTAAGTATCCTACTTCGTAACTCCAACTTATTAAGAAAGTATCATCATTACACCTTTCAAATCAACTTTTACCTCAACTTTTCCTACTTATCCTTTATGGAGATATCATCATTACACTTTTACTCATTAACTTTTCAGAATAGAATATATTTTTAGGCAAAATGGAAAATGTACTAACTTTTACCAACTAACTTTACAAAATGGACACTTTTTAAGGGACAACAAAAAATGAAATACTGAATTTTAAAAAGAGGACAGAGGGAGTACCATGAATATCAAACTCCTTTCCGTAAGATTGGAACCCGCAACCTCACAATACTGAATGCTGCTACACGATCACTTGGAACACCTGGCCAACTAACTGCCTTGGTTACTGATAAACTATTGAGACAAGTCGCCTTTTTATCTCCAATGACTATCTAAATTTCTTGTTATATTTTACTATTAATTGTTAATATGGAATATCCTAAGGGTGGATTTAGTTTTAAAAGTTATTAAATAATAATTTATTTTTGTTTTTATTTAAAAATATTACATTTGTTAGTTTTCTGTCAAACTTTTTGTGACTTATTGATTCGTTTCGGTGAGAAAATTCGGAAAAGTATAAAATTTTGATCAAAACTCATAAAAAAATTTAAAAAGACAAAAATAAGTAAAAGAAATTGTCTTTTTGACTTATTTTTGTCTTTATTCAAAAAATTATGAATTTCGATCATATTTTATTATTTTTTTGATTCCTCTCAATGAGACGAATCAATAAGGTACAAAAATTTAACGCACAACAAACAAATGAAAAAAAAACTAAATAAAGACAAAAAAAAATAAGTCACCTGACTTTTTAATCCAAACCCAGCCTAATTGGGGTAAAAACTGACCAACCTTGCGCGTGCGTATTTAATTAACCCGCCAATAAGCCTACGTCTAACCGAAGACTTTAACCTAAGCTGTTTGTGTTAACGGCTGTAGTTAGCCTTCTTTTAATGTTACAGCCAAAAAGTCAAATGAAATGTCAATTTCTTGCTGGGATGTCTGAGAGAACTTGTCAAAATTGATAGCAGAACCAACAAATATTCCAAATTAAATATTAGTATATGTCAATTTTTAATTTTGTTGTAACAACTAAAAATAGATGAGATCAAAACATAAGAAAGTTGTGATAAAAAAAAAAAAACATGAGAAAGTTGAAAATAAAGTAATACTGGCTCGACCATCTCATTTGAACTAATGTATATCGAGGTCGATCCCTATTGATCCATGCCGCGGTCCCTTGTACTCTATCTGGAGGGACAGGTTTTAATTACTACTCCATCCGTTTCAAATTGAGAGAGTTCATTTTGGGGATTTCAACTATTTTAAGGGGATATGCAATAATTACACCTATAATGTCTATCATTTCCACTATTACCCATATATTTTACCTACTTTATAACACTTATATTCATCTACAAAGGACACTTTTGAAAAATAACCAAAATTTTTCTTCCATTTTTAGAAGAGAACCATCATTTTAGAACGATCAAAAATGAAATAACGGACTTTCAATAAGAGGGAGTATCGTTCAAGGCTTCAAGCCTTTAATAATAACATCTGTTAGCCGGAAGCGACTGTTGTGTTGGATAATGGGGTTGGTGGGGTGTCTAAAAATGGGAAAATTATTCAACGCTTCTGGACCACCATTATGTGGTGCGTCAAAATCCTTTTTCATCGCACATTTTTGTATGATTTCTATCACAAAGTATGCTGAATCCACACAATGCGTGTGGTGGAAAAAGAATTTGGGGCACAGTCAGTGACGATTCTAGGAATTGTTATCAGTGGTGTCACTTAATAGACTCAATAGTTGTGTAGCACCACATTTATGATATCCCTCATCTGCTAGAGTATACTTCTTGGATCATGGACAGAAGGGTAATTAGAGGGTGTTTTTACTAACCAACAAATTGTGAATCATATTTTTTGTTTTTGTTTTGTCCTTATTTAATTTATTTTTTCACGTTTGTTATTGTCGCGCCAAAGTTTTATGTAATACTACCGGTTTGTCTCGACGATGAATAAAAAACGTCACAAAATATGACTTTTACATTAGTATTCAAGAAATATCCAATCAAAAGCTCAAAATGTTGAGATGGAAAAAATTTATATACAGTAAAATGTAGAGAATTGTAGGGTAGTGGGTTCATCTGACACGACACCACTACTATAAGGCTAGCATCTACGTTGCCATTGAGCACTCCCACGTGATACCCGGAGTCAAGCATGCGATAATTACTCCTAAAAATGGCCTCAGCAGATGGGGCATCGCGTGGAACTTCCGAAAGCATCGTTTCAACAAATACTAGTATAAAGAAAGCCAGTGTCTACGAGCCACGTGGTCTTCTCTATTCTTTTAACTCTTTCCGTTAGCCCAAAGAGAGACAAACAAAAAAGAGAGAGAGAGAGAGAGACAACGGAATTTTACAGTATTTATTATATATTGATTGAAATTCTCTCAGCGAAGTCTGGGTGGTGTAGTTGGTTATCACGTTAGTCTCACACACTAAAGGTCCCCGGTTCGAACCCGGGCTCAGACAATTGAGCGGTTTCATTTCTTTTGGAATCAGCCCTTGTTTTACAAGGACCCGGGCTCAGACAATTGAGCGGTTTCATTTCTTTTGGAATCAGCCCTTGTAAAACAAGGGCTTGTTCGTTTTGGGTATTCAAAACGCACAGAGTATGATTTTTGTGTGGTGTTCATATTAGGGATGGCAATCTCGGCCGCCCATTCCCCGCCCCAAATGCGTTGGGGATTCGGGGATCGGGTAGGGAATGGGGATAATTTTTTTTAAAAAAAATAGGGAACGGGTAGGGGATGGCCTCATGGGTATGAGTCTGTCCCTGCCCCGCCCCACTCCGTTAGCCTCCTATATATAATAATTATATATATTATATTTATATATACATATAAATATAAGAAGGTGTTCCTTATTAGATATGAGAATGTATTCCTTCTAATGATTGTAACTTGTAAAGCAATCCAGACTTCGATCCGAATGACTTAACAAAAATGTTTCCACCCATTTTTAAGTATTAGGACTGAATACCATATAAAAAAAATGGCACTATCTCTCTTAGAGAGTTAACATATTTCGTTTTTTGATTGCATTTTTTATCACTAATCTGTCGTATCCCAATACAGTAAGTTTGACAATCGGATTTTCATGGGTGACCATCCACTCTGAACACTGACCGTATTTTTGCCTGCACTGTTGACTTGGAAGAATTGCTACTTATTGTCAGACAGGACACAAAACTTATTTTCTACGAGTTAAGATGCTTTTTCGGCATTCATTCTGCTGATGCTCTTGTTTCTACTGTCTAGGCACTTCAAGTTTCAAGTTTGGTAACTGCATATGCTGGGAATCGCCTGTTTGTGCTCCGTTTTTTGAGAGTTCCCAATGCTCTAGCTACTGCTCTTGTTTGTTTGAAACTATTTTTATTCTAATTTGGTTTGTAATGCACTATGGCAACAACTGTGGATGTTTTCCTTGGTTATCGGCTGACTGTTTTTATTTCAATTTGGTTTGTAATGGCACTATGGTAGTATGGTAGCATCTGTGGTTGTTTTTCTTGGCATTTGGTTTGTAAATTGTAATGGAAGCCTAGATTTTTTTTTTCTTTTCTGTAATTTTGTTTCAAGGTTTGTATGTTCTAATGGTTGGTGACTATTTTTTTAAAAAGTATCGGAAACTTTGGATCCCCGAATCCCCATGGGGATCCCCATTTTCCCGTTTGGGGAGGGGATGGAGGATAAAAAAAAATCCCCGATGGGAATTGGGGCGGGAATGGGGATGAGTTTGGGTTCGGGGATCGGGATATCCACCCCCGACCCTCCCCATTGCCATCCCTAGTTCATATTCATGAATATTACTTGTAAATAAATCCACATGAAAGTGATTGTGCACACTTTCAGAGTTTAATAAATTAAGAATGACATAGTAAAAGATCATATATTTGAAAACGCAAAAATCTATATGTATCACATTGGATTCTTTTAAAAATTATTGTACAAACTATTATTTTCCATCTTTTTGGTTTGCAAGAAATGGAAGTGCATGTATGGTATCCGTCACCTCTGCCAGGAAGTATTGCTCCGTCATGCCACAATATTATCTGTAAGAGATCCCACCGCATCTACGTGACTACGGTGGGATAGAAGATAAGGTTCCAGCATGTGTGAGTGGTGACTCGGGGGTTCTATAATGCACCCTTGAACTACGAGATCCATGGTTTCGTGTGAGTTGCATTAGGGGTACATTTACTACCAATGAGGGACTACGGAGACTTGAACCTGTACTTGTCCAACCAATTCCAAATTCCCGCTGCTGAATCAAATGGTAACATGGGCTTTCTTATTGGGCCAAGATGTAAACCGACCCTACTCTAGTACTCTACCGAGTTCAAAACGATTCCAAAAGCCCACCGTTTGGCCCATCCAGACCCTCGTCGCGCGTAGAGAGTTAGTTAACGGCTAACGAATTAACGGTAGGTTTGCTCTAACGAATCGAGAAAGTATTGACCATTGAGATCCGCGAACACATTTCTTCCAGACTAAGAAAAAAAGCGAGCCTGCTCAGTCTAGGGCTACCCCGTCTTGAAACCCGACTCTCAAATCTCGATTAACTGCAGATGTCAACCTGAACGATCTCTCTCTCTCTCTCTCTCTCTCTCTCTCTCTCCCTCTCCCTCTCTCTCCTCTGTCTCGCCATGGACGAATCTTATGCTAACCTTCAGACCAGCCACTTGCTCGGTTCTGTCCCGGTACGCGCTGATTACGGACACATGTAGTATTTTTGTTTAATGTTTTTGTGGAATGTTGTTATGATTAGTTTTCCCTAATCTGGGATTGCTTTAGATTTTATTGCGCGATCTCATGGCATGTTTTCCGTATAGATTTTAGTGATCAAGATAATATTGGGAAAATGAAAATTGATTTTATCGTTTTGTATATCAACATAGTTCAGTTTTGGAGCCCCTCCATCAATTTTTGGAGTGCGAAAATCACAATCCAAAATGTAATGCATTGAAATGCCAATTGAAGATATTAGCGGCAATTTCGTTTTGTTCCTCGGAATTGTGTATTTACCAGGAAATGAAAGAACCGAAGATAAATTTAGAAACCCGCAAGGTTCTTGATACTACAGTGCTAGGTCAAATATTGGGAATTGAAAGAATAAAATCTGATGGTTCATACGAGCTTCAACGCGAACTCTTTAAATTTGATGTTTTTTCGCAATGTCCTGAAAGTTTTTGTCCACTCATTTTATCGGCAATTTTATTTTGTTCGTCAAAGTTGTATATTTATCAGAAAATGAAAATTGGAAATGAAGATAAATTTGGAGAACTGGAGGTTTCTTGCTTCTATATTATTAGGTCAGATACTGGAATTGAAAGAATAAATCTGATATTCATAGAAGCTTCGACGTGAACTTTTAATTTCTATTTTTTTGCAATATCCTGAAAGTTTGTTTAGACGACTGGTTCTAGTTTTTAGATTTGTATTGTCCATAGAGGCATTAATTCCGAGGGTAAATTATCAATTATGCATTTAGTCATAATCAGGGATTGAAACTTGGTTAATCTAGTTTTCTATGTTGATTTATGGTTACTTTCTAATATTTTCATTGCAAGAGTGCAACTCTGCTGAGCAGATCTATTTGTTAATTATGCCTTTTGCATTCACGAATTTGTTTTGCTTTTCATCATACAGGCCGTGGTTAGTGAAGACCGGAAGAGCACTAGTTATGAGGGTATGGGGCTCGAATTGGAAATCCTTCAAATCCCCTTAAGACATTATTTCTGGTGTTTGAATCTGAATAAAAAATTTTCTTTAATGCCTAATTCAAATTATGTGCAGCCCCTGTTGCAAATTTGCAAGCATTTCCTCCAAACGGCGCAGGTGGGGGGCGGGGATACCAAACACTTCGAAGTCCAATTGGTATGTGATTCGAATTACATTTTCTATGTTTGAAGCTTGATGTTGACCTTAATTATCTTAATGAATAGTCAGTGTTATATTGAATTTTCCATTAGCTGATGATTGCCCTATGGCTTGCTCTTGCTTTGTGATTGAGCAAAATTTACATCTGGTAATGGAATTATTGGATGGAGTCTATGGCTTGCTTGATTTTCTAATAACCTTTTGTTTCATTTTTCTTGTTGCGCTAGAAGCAAGAAGACAATTTTTTTGCTCAACAATGCTTATCAAGTTTTATTCTTTTGCTCAATCTTTACTTAATATATTCCTAATAGATTTCCTCCTTGTCTAACTATGCAGAAGAAATTGAACAACAACCAGCGAACAATTGGAATGGAGTGTTTAGTATCTCATCATACACGCAGTATTTCAACGTAGATACTGACATTGTGTTGAACAGATTGATGAGTTCTTTGTATCCCATCAATGGAGATTTTTTCAGCAAGATTGACAGTAACCCTGATCTGTGAGTTCTGGGAATCTTCAGTCTCATATATAGTTTTACCTACACTATCTTTTTTGGTTTGTTACTAACAAATGATTGGAAACACGATTTTTCAATCTAATTGTGTTAGTTGAAAGAGGGGTGTGAGGGGGAAAGATTCATTTTTTGGGCGGGAGGACATGCAAGGGGAAGTTGTAGATGATAATTTGGACATGTTGGGCTTGGAGAAGGATTTTTGTTTGTTTGATATGTTAACTGGTTGAGGAATGTTATTACTCATAAGTTGTCCCTGCTGACTTTTAGATTTCGAAGGAAAGCACACTTAACAATGTGATGGAACAGTGAAATTCAAAATCTTTGTGTGTGTGTGTGTGTGTGTGTTTGTGTGTTCGTTGCAATCTATTGTTTGATTATAAATCCCCATTCCCTCACTCAAGAATCAATTACTCATTCGAGACCCTTCTTAGGAATAGATATTCTAAACTTTTTTAATGTACTTTGTACTCTCTTACAAAAGAATGTCATTGGAGAATTCTTTTGGTTGTTTGATTGTGGTATCAGTGCGTTCATTTCTTGCTTTTATTTGCTTATTGATCAATAGTAATAGAAACAAAATACCAGACATTCCATTTATCATTGTATATGCATGATCTGCATTACAATGGACTAGGGGACAAGTATTAGATTCAAGTGCGTATGTAAAGCATGAGACCTTCTTAAACCCTCTTTTGCCTCATAAAATAAAAAGTATGTTCAGATTATACGGCATAAAGTATTTAGGACAAGTAAAGTTTGGATAACTCGCTTTCATCCATGTCAAAGCCTAGAAGTTTTTTCCTCTACATTTCTGAAACGCGTATGTTGTTGGCATGCATGGTGTTAGATGTTGATAGATGGATCATATACGTATGTCAGAGGGTAAGTTGGTTGCAAATTGTGGTTGGTTCTTTTCTTTGCTCCTTTTTTTTTTTTTTTCCTTTTTTTGTTACTTCTCTTTTCCATTTTTGGCTTATCTTTTGGATTCTCAACCAGAAGATTCAAGGTAAGAACAGAAATTGAAGGATGAAAGTCTTCCTTTGCCCAGGCAATCAAGCATACATCGTACACGAATAATACACTTACCACTGCACTTACAAGAAGTTGAAAACTTCTTCAATGACCTGGGAAAAAAAAAAACTGGAAAAATATTCCAACTATAGAGTGGGGAAGCACGATCTTACCTGTGCGACCCCTTTGATTTCCTTTCCTACCATGAGGAGACACAACTTGCAGGAAAGGAAGTTGGGCAAGTTGCAGAGACACAGCTTCTAGTGGGTAAGCATGATCTTACCTGTGCATTATCATGCGTAGGTAGGGCCTTATGAGGAAATCAAAACATCGACGAAGAGTATTTAACTACTGAAGGCATTCAATTACTATGCTTTGCTACCTATGAGCGTAGTCTTTGTATTTGTATGTGTGGCTTTGCTGGTCTTGAGTGTATGTTTTTCCATATTCATGGTATATCCTGAATGTTATGTTGATTGTTGACCACTAAATTTTTTCCAATAATGAGTATGAAGGAATTCATGTTCCAATGCCTCGGAATGGTTGCCTTGATTTACCATACATGCTTGGTGATTCTAAGTTGCCAAGTGTTCTGATATTTCAGCTATGGGCTTGTTTGGATCTCCACTACATTGATGTTTTTGATTGCTTCCCTTGGAAATTGTTCCACCTACTTGATGGATAAACGCAGTGACAGCAGTACTTCTTGGAGCTTTGACGTCAGCTACGTAAATGTGGCAGCATGCGCAATATATGGCTACACAGTCATTGTTCCACTGGCATTCTACTTCTTGCTTCAGTATCTGGGTTCAAAACCCAGCCTTATAAGCTTTTGGTGCATGTGGGGATATTCACTCTCCATTTTTATTCTCAGCTCCGTAAGTCTCTACACTGGCTCAGGTTGTACAACCAATATCTACTGATTCACAATAGGATGTGGATATACTCTTCCACATGTTTGGTTAATATATATGCACATGCTTATACATGATCCCCCGATATACAAAACACGTTGCAAGTATATTGTCTACCTTGATCTTTGTTCAACACTTGAGGAATAAAAATAACTGACCCCAGTATTACGACAAATTATCCCATTATTACAACAAATTATTGTATGCATGTACCCTACGAAAGTAAACTTTAGCTTATGCGACTACGCCTACCTTCCTCAAATTTACTCTCCTTATTTTTAGGATTTTAGACCGATTGATTTATTCTCACTTACATCACATTAAACCTTCTTATCCGCTTATGAATGTTACCCGCAGACAATTATGTAATCTATGATATTTGAAGATTAGAAATTTTTACGGCCGCTGTTTCAGTGTTTTTTTACAAGATTTTCCTTTTTTTCTTTGGATTTAGTTATCGTTTTACCTATTTTTTATGGTGTTAAAGAGTTAAAATACATGATCCGTAAAACACACAAATAATTGTTAGTTTGTTACACTTTCCCTATTTCACAACTATTATGAGTCCATGACAAATGAGCTTTAGCTTCTAATTTTTTGTTCCCTACAATAACATCACCTTTGTTAGTTTTGGAATATTTATAATGCGAATAGAGTGTGTTTTATTGGCCTAACTTCTAACTAAGAAAAATTTGGCTGAAGTCTGAATGAATTTCAACACTTGTTTGCATTATTGCTTCTTGAAGATAACAAGAGTCCACCATTCTGCTTCAGATGAGTGGGGGTCCGGGGCAAAATGTTTCTTTTGCTTGGGAGAAAACGAGTATTTGGTTTGTTGTTTGTCCTTGATTGGTTTCTATACGTGTTGATCGAAAAGTTGAAAAAGAGGCAAAAGAGGAGAGACATGTTTTGACCTAATATGTTGGTTGTATACAAGGTGAATTTGAGGATCTCTTCATTGATGGTGTCTTTACAGATAAAAAAAACTGCCGAAATAGTAGTTACTGTGTTGTGAAACCTTTGGTACATGCTAAATTGATGTACTTCTCTTTGTAAATGGTTATAACTGAGATCTAACCTTAATTTACCTGATGAATATACAATGGTCCATTGAATTCTCGGAGGAGCTACTCTGTTTTTTATAGTAAGTCTAAAATTAATCATTCTCTCTGGGAAGATTGTGATCCGATGCCTTCTCATAACATTTCTAATTACAATATTTTGCAGGTACTGTTGATAATCCCTGTTGAATTTATCCGATGGACTGTCATTATCATTACCGGTGCTGCATCAGCTTCGTTTGTTACCCTGAACCTAAGGTCGTATGTAGAGGGGAATGATCTCACAGTGGTGCTGGTTGCTGCATTTATTTTGCAATTGGGCCTGGCAATCTTCATCAAGATGTGGTTTTTTGCATGAATGTGACACCACTCTTGGTCCTTGCTCGTCGAGTCTATGTCTGTTTTGTAGCGTAGAATTTCAAAGATGTTAACCATGTTGATGTCCGGTCGGGGAACCATTTGCTCGGATATGCTTACCGGCTAATGTTTGTAAAAGTTAAAGGAGACATTCAGCAACAGTATGGTAGTTGTATGGGAGCATGCTGTTTTCCAGTCAAGTTGCTTGTCAAGTGGTATTGGATCTGAATGGCTCAAATATTTCATCTGCAGCTATTAGGAGACATCAGAGGGAGAAGTATCTTGTGTAATTTTTTTTTAAGCTTCTTTTTTCAGGTAATTTTCTCTGTCGAACTTGGTCTAGTGTAAATGTACAAACAAGGTTGTGTTGTCTGGAATATAGATCTGTCGAGGAATTTGCGGAGTGGAAAATAAAATTGTTGGAGATTATACTTTATCACGTAGATGAAGTAGAATGCCTCTCTCTCTCTCTCTCCAGGCAAATCTAAGATGCATATTACTTTGTGTTTCTGAAGATGCAACCCTGTTCGGTTTGGTTTGGATTTTGAGAGTAATTTGTGGTAGACCAATATTCTCCACTCTGTAGACCAGCTATCATGAATTACTTGTGATAGCTATTTTGGCCAAAAAGAAACGGATCTGCTGTGAATCGAAACCCCGACCGAGAAAGCCAATCTGGGGTTAGCAATTGGCTCTGTCCCGTCCCGTCCCGACTCCCAAGCATGACCCTGATTGGGGCGGGTTTTTGTTAATTTTTTTCAAGAATCGGTTTGGGTTCGAGGAAAAATTTGAAAAAATCGATTGGGATCGGGTGGGGTTCTGAATGATATTGCCAACCCTTTAATGTGTTAATGTTTTAACAATATACTTTTCCCATCAAACTGAATTTTTTTTGTCGGTACTATCACGTTATACAAATGGGTTACTCCCTCTGTCCTAAATGAGAGTGCACTTTCACTAATACGGAGCTCTCAAAAAATGTCTATATTTTTCAATTATAATATTTTATATATGCACTATGATTTAGTTTGATAATGTAGATCTCAATTATTTCTATTAGAAAAAAATTCAAGTTATTTAAAACGTCATAAATTGTGAGGTATAGATGATTTTGTAAGTGACACATATGTCGAAAAAAGACTCATTTAAAAGCGGATGTAGTATATATTTTCACCGTTGTACTAAAATGCCTTCTTATATATAAGGGGAATTTGCATTACACCTCATGTACTATCACTGATTTAAAAATACACCCCTTGTACTTCAAAATTAAACACTTACACCCCTTATATATAAAAATATAGGGATGTAATTGCAAATTCGCCTTTTTTACATTTCAAAGTACAATGGTGTAAGTGCTTAAATTTAAAGTACGAGGGATATATCTTAAAATAGATGATAGTACATGGGGTGTAAGTGCAAATTTCCCTATGTATACCTTTGTCGTCCCATTTTGTTTTAAGGTTAAATAACTTTTTCCTCATTTTTTACGGAGCGGCATGGGGTGAATAAACCCGTCTTCCAACTGAGACAAAAACAGGAGCACTAAAGCATTCAATGATGCTACAATAGCACATAATCACAAAAAACAATTAAGGGAAAATGACAGCTAAGGATGTATTTTGATAATTAATATCTACTAAGCACATTTTCAGCATTAACAAATATTTTTTGTTTGTCCTTGGCGGATATTAATTATCAAAACACGTCATGGGTCGTCATTTTCCCAACAATTAATGCACACACATTTGCAAAATGGGGTGAGGCCCATCCCATTTGTGAGTGTGTGTGGTGTTTAGTGCATGTAGACCCTATCCCATTTGTAAATATGTGTAAGTATTTGTGTAATTGTGTGTGGTTATATAATAAGGGTAGTGATAATGTCAAAGCCGTTTTTGTTAATGTCAAAACTCCAGTGTATAAAAGTTTTGTACATTACAAATGGTACAAATCTTTTGTGCATTAGAATCTTTCTCCAATTATTATTTTCTCATCTCTCTTCAATCATTACCTCTATCTTCAATAATTACTCTACTTCTCTCTCCACCCACTATCAAAAGTAAATTAAAACTAAAACTAAAAATAAAAGGTTAACCGAACAAAGCGAATTATCATTGGGGAAATTAGTGTTCAGTGGCTCTTGGGGCATATTATTCCCAAGTCATTGAGTACCTTTTTGGAATTGTCCCTTCATGAGAAGGAAAATAATAATTCCCAAGACATGGAATGGAACACAAAAATACCCCTCCTGTCTTGAACTTAAAGGGCAACTTCAGTTCATTCACAGGGCAACTTATGTTCATACATGGGGTAACTTAGATGGCAACTTAAGATTCATACATGGGGCAACTTAGGTTCATACACATGGCAACTTAGGTTTATACGCGGGGTAACTTCGGCGCAACTTAGGGGTTGTTCAGCTAAATAAGCCAAGTGGCTTATTTTTTTTGTCCTTATTCAATTTTTTTCGCATTTATTAGTTTTTCGTCACTTTTTTGAGAATTATTACTTCGTCATGACGAAAAGAATCTAAAAAGTAAAAAATTACGATCGAAACCTAATTTTTTTGAATAAAAACAAAAATAAGCCTATTTTTCGTTTATTAAAAAAATTAGATTTCGATCGTAATTTTTTACTTTTTAGATTTCTCTTGTCATGAAGAAGCATTAATTTCCAAAAAATTGACGAAAAACTAACAAATGCGAAAAAAATGTGAACAAAGACCAAAAAAAATTACTTGGTTTATTTAGCCGAACAGCCCCTTAAGGTTTATACACAAAACAACTTAGATTCTTACACAGGGCAACTTAAGATTCATACATTGGGCAACTTAGGTTCATACACGAGATAACTTAGGGGCCAACTTAAGATTCATACACGGAGCAACTTAGGTTCATATATGGGGTAACTTCACGGGCAACTTAGGGGCCGTTCGGCTAAAAAAGCCAAGTGGCTTATTTTTTTTGTCCTTATTCAAAAAAATTTCGCATTTATTAGTTTTTCGTCGTTTTTTGAGAATTATTGCTTCGTCAAGAAAAAGTAAAAATTACGATCGAAACCTAATTTTTTTTAATAAAGACAAAATAAGCCAATTTTTTTCGTCTTTATTAAAAAAATAGGGTTTCGATCGTAATATTTACTTTTTAGATTTCTCTTGTCATGAAGAAGCAATAATTTCCAAAAAATTGACGAAAAACTAACAAATGCGAAAAAAATTTGAATACGGACAAAAAAAATTCACTTGATTATTTAGCCGAACGGCCCTTTAAGGTTCATCCATGGGGCAACTTATATTCATATACGGGACAATTTATGTTCATATACGGGGCAACTTAGGTTCATATACGGGACAGCTTAGGTTCATACATGGGGCAATTTAAATTCATACACGGGGCAACTTAGAGGACAGCTTAGGTTCATACACACGGGGCAACTTAGATTCATACACGGGGCAACTTAAATTCATATATGGGGCAACTTAAATTAACACACATTGATACCTTGATACATGATACAAGATGCATCTTAATTTCATAAAAAGAGCAACTTAGGAGCAACTTAACTCCTTTTCTTGTTTTTCCGGATTACCCCCCCCCCCCCCCCCCCTTCTTAACTTCTTTCTTTATTTAATTACTTTATTTATTTATTTATTTTCTATAAATACACCCTATCTATATTAAAAAAATATAACACAAGAATTAAGTTCTTCAATTTTCAATTCAGTTGAACTAGGGCGAAGATCGTATTTTTTTGATCATTTTATTCTAAATAGTTATAATGAATTTTTTGCTGTAAGACCTTTCAACAAACACCCTAAGACTCATTATTTAGTTTTAAGGCTCTCTAAGGATATCCATTAAAAGGCGTTGCAGCCAAAAATTTATTACGACCATTTAAGATGAAATCATCAGAAAAAAACATTTTTGCACCGGTTCAAACGGATTAAAAATTAAAACATTTATTTTTTTAACTATATTTTTTAATACGTATATAGGAAAAACAGGAAAAAAAAACAGTCGGATTCGTTAAGGCAATGCTTACACCTTATACTTAGAGTGTTTATTCGTGCCAGAAATGTTATTTCTGGTGGCTATAAAAGGAGGACTTTGTGTTTCAACTATATTTTTTAACTAAGAAATTGAAATACATAATTTTTAACTATATTTTTAATATATAAATGGTGTAAAAAATAAGTGCTTCAAATTTTAATCCGTTTGAACTGGTACAAAGATGTTATTTTTCTGACCATTTCATCCTTAATGTTCGTGGTAATTTTTTTGCTCTAAGGCCTTTGAACGAGCACCCTAAGATTCTTTATTTAGTTTTTGAGTTCTCTTATGGTGCACATTGAAAGGCCTTAGAGCAAAAAATTTTTAACGACCATTTAGAATGAAATGATCAGAAAAATAATATCTTTACACCAGTTCAAACGGATTGAAAATTAAAATATTTATTTTTGTTTGTAATTGTATTTTTCAATCTGTAAAGGACAAAAAAAAAGTTTAAGAAAAAAAAATAGTCGAATAGAAAGAGAGAAAAGGAAATAAAGAGAAAAAAAAGAAAAAAAAATCAAACCGGAAAGAAAGAAAAGAAAATAAAGAGGAAAGAAAAAAGAAAAAAAAAAAAAAAAGCAAACTGGAGGGGAGGTTAAACGTGGGAATGGGGTTGTGGGGTCGGGGTGGTGGGGTGTCAGGGAAAAAAACACACAAAGCATGTGGTTGTGGGTATATGAGTCTTTTTACATAACCATTTCCATGCATTGGGAATTACTTTTCTCCTTTTCACATTTAGATGAATTTTCAAAAAAGTGATTCATGAGTTGGGCATTTTTTGCCCCTCCCTCCACTGAAATGCAATTCCCCCATTATCATTTCTCTGTAATTATTGCCAACGAATTTCCCGGTCGCGGGACGGGATTGTGTAATACTAGTGGTACAGAAAACCGATCCAGCCCCGCTTCGTTGCCTGCCATTCGGAAGCCTGTCTGATTTGTGAGATAACGAAGCTGACCCCACGTGTGCTTACGTGGCGCTCTTTGACTGCAAGCCCAAAGAAAGTCCAAACTCCGCCAGCCGTACTCACCCTCAGATCCGGTACCTAGTATATATATGACTAAATAAATAAACGTGCCACGTTCCGGGAAAAATTTCCAAAAACCCTACGCCCACCACCCTCTGTGTCGCCTCATTTCTCGGCGGCTCTCTCTCTCTCCCCCGCCCCCTCTTCTTCCTCTCACTCCGTCTGCGCCCAACAATGGACGCAGTGGATTCAACACGAGAGTTCGTCAAAGGCGTTAAGCGCGTCATCATCAAGGTATATTCTACTACATCCATTTTCTGCTACGGAATGCCCGTGGTTGCTTTAATTCGTCATTTCTTCTCGGAATTTACCATAACTTCAGGATTACTTTAACTTTGTTCTCTTTCTTCCTCATTCGAAGCAAATGTAGCATTTTATTACTTCTGATTTGTCGAACGTGATAGTTGAAGCCTCGCTGTAGCTGAAGCATAATAGTCTGTCCATGAGCTTTAAAGAAAGCAAAAGAGCAAAGAAAACATTAGATACAATTGATTTTGGACAGGTATGGGATTGAGGGACCGGAAAAAATTGTGTGACGGCAAAGCAAATGGGAAAAAACAGGTCTCTTTGTGAACATCTGCCTGACACTTTGCAAGCTTGATTGGACGGAATTTTATGGAATCATAATCTTTAGTGTGGTATATGTGATATTGCAATTCAGATTTTAAACGTGTTACATACCTTTCGCACTGGTGTTACAGTTGCACAGAACCATGGTTTGAAATATCGGTGGTACGTATCGGTATCGGCCTATAATTCCAAGTCCTGATACGACCAATATGGCGGTGTGAAGGAAAATCGCATATGTATTGGTGATACCTAACGGTCTCAGCCGATACATGACGGTGGTATTGGTCCTTTATGTCCGATATGGGCCAAGACAGTCAAAATTACCGCTGATATGGTCAATTTACAGCCTATACGGGTCGATATGTAACGGTGGTAACGGTGATATGTTGTGCGAAATTTAAAAAAATCCACAACTCCAGTCACTAATACTGTTACGCTACGACTGATACACCCAAAAACCGCAACATCGCAATTGATACTGTTATGGAGACCGGTATCTTTTTCTCATAAGAAATAGATGGAGTTGGTAACCTTAGTTATACACTCTACTTTAAGCTTTCTCGTTTTAGAATTGTTAAGGAGAGGAGACTTGCCAGGGTATTTGTCCGCAAGCACTAATCGGAATTTGCTAGCCGCAAGAAAACTCATACTGGAACATTAACACGTTGAAATAATTTTGAAAGTTTGTGCTTTGACATTTTGCTGGCATTACTTGTTGACCGTTAAAGGTAGGGACTGCTGTTGTCACTCGAGCTGATGGAAGACTGGCACTTGGAAGAGTAGGAGCACTTTGCGAGCAGGTAAAGCGTGCGATTTTCCGCTATCATAATGCAATGTATTTCTTTTACCTCTTAGTTTGTTAATTTATTTTGGCATCTGTTGAACCTTACAAATGGGTCCTGCATTATAGATTCAAGAACTGAATTCTCAAGGATTTGAGGTTATTTTGGTTACATCAGGAGCTGTCAGTGTCGGTCGCCAACGGCTTAGATACCGGAGATTGGTCAACAGCAGGTTATTTTCATGCCTTTTAGCCTTGTGCATTTCCCTGATATGTGTGAAGATTTATTAAGCTGAGTCACTGTATCATGAATTACTTGTGATAAATGATCCGACTGTGATAAATGATCCTAGGGTGCACATGATTGATGGCCAAATTTCAATCAATCATGATTCTTTTTTTGCCTTTTGAGGAAAAAAGAATTCTCCTTAAGTTTGTTTCATCTGGTAATCCAAGACATTGGTGTATTTGCATAAATGGTTTGTAAGGGCCCATGATAAAATTTGCAGCTTCTACTTCATAATTCTACCATGCGTAATTTATCATAGGAAAACTTGTTTGAGAAATGGAGGTAGTCCCGAATTTTAGAGTCAAAATATAGTTAATTTACTTATTGACTGATATGTTCATGGCTTGCAGCTTTGCTGACCTCCAAAAGCCACAAGTTGAACTTGATGGGAAGGCGTGTGCAGCTGTTGGGCAAAATGGTCTAATGGCTCTCTATGATACATTGTTTAGCCAGGTTATGGTCATAATTTGCTTCTGTAATTGTTATTCGGACGTCACATTATATAGTACCCATTGCAACCTGAATTGGTCTTAGGTTCTCAATTATCTGGATGATCACCCTTCTGAAACTTAATCTTTGGGTTTTTCTTATTCAGCTGGACGTGACATCAGCTCAGCTACTTGTCACTGATAATGATTTTAGGGATCCTGAATTCAGAAAGCAACTTACAGACACTGTAGAATCACTGTTAGATCTGAAGGTGGTCCCAATATTCAATGAAAATGATGCTGTCAGCACCAGGAGAGCTCCATATGAGGTATACCTTCTTTTGTGGCTTTGTTTGCATATTTGCAAAGTCAAACTTCATGTCAAGGTTCAAGTTTGTACTCTAGTCCAACCCTTTGTATAATAGGAGTTAGTAAATGTCCATGCATTCACCTATCTGCATGGCTGCGAGCCTGCTATTGGCAGGAATTTTTTGGATTATTGTTTCTGTCTGCTGGCCTTTAATGTTTGAGTAAGGCGGCTAGTTCTACTGCATGTCTTTTAGAGTCCTTTTGTGGTTTGTGCTTGCGTGCTAAGACTTTCAGTGAACGTCCTAACTGATACAATCCGTGGCTTCTAATTGTACTTAGAAAACCCATTTTCTTATTTACTCCTTTTGTTATGTTATTTTTTACATACGTGGCATATGCTTGTATTAGATGTTGATTTTAAGCATTTATTGTAGGATTCTTCTGGGATATTCTGGGACAATGACAGTTTAGCTGCTCTACTGGCTTTGGAGCTAAAGGCTGACCTTCTTGTCCTTTTGAGTGATGTGGAGGGTCTATATAGCGGCCCACCCAGTGATCCAAATTCGAAGCTTATCCATACTTACATTAAGGAAAGGTACGAGGGAGCGATTACTTTTGGAGACAAATCCCGGGTGGGGAGAGGGGGTATGACTGCCAAGGTAAAAGCTGCTGTTTATGCATCGCATGCTGGCATCCCTGTTGTTATCACCAGGTATTCTGATTCTGTGAGAATTATCTATTTTGGGTGATGGAATGCATTAGATTGAGAATATTTATATTTATTCTTCTAATTAGCTTTCTATTATGTTGTAGTTGTAGCTATGCTTGATTATATGTGTTAAAGGCCAGGAATTTCAATTACCTCTCTCTCTCTCTAAAGATGGGTCCTGTTTTCCGTCCTGAAGTTGGAGCGAGTTGGAGGGTCGTTAATATAAATCGATGAGTTGGGTGTGTGCAAAATATTTTGTGATAATCCAAGATTTTGGGAACAGAATGCCATCATTTTCCTATTAATATGTGTAAATGCATCAGCTTAGAAATGCATTATTTTTTGTTCAGCATTTGTTATTCGATAGAGAAAATCAAGATCGGGTATGTAGTGGCTTTAGTGGGTCCTTTATGGTCCATCAGTTGGTTGGAAGTGAAGATTTTACCCCAAAAGGTAAACCAATGAAGGCAGTTAAGGGCAATAGAATGTACTTACTGTGGGGCTCTAGTACTTCCAATGACGGATAAATGGATTCAAGAGCAGATCTTCTGCTTAGTGCCACCACACTGATCACCAATAATTTGAGGGAGAAAAAAGATGTCAGTGAGAAGCCCCTTTTCCTTGCCTTTTAACTGTCTTACCTTCATGCCCTGGCTGAATAAAGCTTTTCAACTTGATCAATGAAGTTCTACTACATTTTCAATCCAGAATGTTTGAAAATAGGAACACATGTTTTTGCTTCGACTCCAAAATTGCGACATACATATTCACTCCATTGTTCTTATGGCATGTAAGTTCGAATAATAACCCAAGCTGCTGTGTTACACATTGTAAGGGGCAACCACATTGCCCTGTAGGGCGCTACACCTCCCCCGAATACTAACAAACACGGGCATCATTTTTGCACATCAAAACATCTCTCAAACAATTTGTTTAGATTAACTCCTAAGCTCTCCACCTATTTCCTGGAAAAAGATCAACTCAGTTGTTTGATGAAGAGGACTATCTCCTAAAATCTCTAGGTTTTTTACTTTTGTCCCCAAGGAGAACAGAAAAGCTCATCCTTTCATCTTGCGCTATTTTCTTGAGAATTTTCATTTCCATAAGCAATAGCAACAGAATGGTTGAAAGCAATACATAGTTTGCTGGAAGCTTATGTGTCTGCTATCTACAATACTTGACATGCATATTTCTGTTGCTCCTCTGACTTATCAAAAAAAGTATTTCTGTTGCTCCTCTGTCACCTGAAGCATTTTATTCCTTATTGGTATTTTTTGAAGTGGCTGTGCTACTGACAACATCCTAAGGGTACTTCAAGGAGAGCGGATTGGTACCCTCTTTCACCGAGATGCACAGAAGTTGGCTCCACTTAGAGAAGTTGGTGCACGTGAGATGGCAGTTGCAGCTAGGGAGAGTTCCAGACGACTGCAGGTAGCGTCACATTCCTTGATGGCCATTACTCATTACAATTTGTTTTCCGTTGTATATTTTTTACCAAAGTCAGAAAAACATGTTATCATCTTATATATTCAGAGGAGGATTGCTCTTTGGCTGCAAAGTCTCCGGTTCTTGGATACAATTAATTCTTGCTTGCAGCCTTTTATTTGTAAATGCTATGGTGGTACATTTTGTCCTGCAGGCTATGTCTCCACAAGATAGGAGGAAAATTTTGCTGGACATAGCTGATGCCGTGGAAGCAAATGAAAACCTGATCACAGTAGAAAATGAAGCTGATGTTGCTGCTGCACAGCAGGCTGGCTACGAAAAAGCTTTGATAGCTCGGCTGGCTCTAAAGCCTGCGAAGGCAAGATTTTGCTACAATAAATTTTTTTCTGTTACGTTCTTTTTTTTGTTTTTATGTTGAGTTTTTTTGGAGGAAGGAGCAAGCTTTTCCCAAGCCTATGCGCAGGCTTAGCTTTATCTAACCTCTAAAGGATCTGGGATTGGAAACCTGTACACACCCAATTGGTGGCCTTTCATGCTCTTTGAGCTTTGCAAGGCTTCTTGGAAGTACTTAGTCTGGTTAGGTTGGATTAGCATTGCCTTCCAATTTTTGCTTTTACCCTCTGGTTCTCTCCCAACTATGTTTACTTGTAGAACTAGCTTCCCTTGAATAAAATATTCTTAAGTCTTAATGGCATTCCTTAGATTTATGTTTCAAATCATTCATGTATTTTTGGTGCTGAATTCATTTTATGATTGGTATAGATTTCCAGTCTTGCGAATTCAATTCGTGTGCTTGCAACCATGGAAGAGCCTATTGGTCAGGTTTTGAAGAGAACTGAGGTATGTGGAGTTTTGACTATAAATCTAGACAGATTTTTGTTAATTTGATGGGAGAAAGGTAAATTAGGTCAGACATTGGTACATGGATTTCAAGTTCATTTACTGACATATGCAGATTAAATGCCAAGATATCTTTGATGCACCACCAAAATCTAAGTTTTGTGCCTTGAGCTAGAAGTGAAGCAAATTCGGTCTACTTCTATGATAATTATTAATGTGGCTTTACAATGACCATTCACAACAATGACTAATTTCTTTTCTTTCTTATTTTTTTTCAAAAGGTCATTGTTTGTTTTGGTTATCATCTTAATTCATCTCATGATCTCCGTACATCTGATCTGATGACTGGTTGCTCCTCTTTGACCCAGATTGCAGATGGACTGGTCTTAGAAAAGACATCATCTCCCTTGGGTGTTCTCCTGGTTATCTTTGAGTCTCGACCTGACGCATTAGTTCAGGTAAAAGGGGTGCAAGTTTTCAGTCTATTTTGCATTGTCAATTTGTCACGAAGGTGAATAATTGCTGTGCTTGTTGTCTAATGCTTTGGAAGTTTAAACTGAACTTGACTTGTTTGGTTTATATGAATATTGTATTTTTTGTATTCTTCCTTTCTTCTTGAGTTGTTTCGCGTGCTTATATTGATTTTGTTCATCTCATAGAGCAACACTTGGGCAATGCTTTATTTGTCTTTGCAAGTTTACGGTTTCCATGGATCATACAAGCCCTTCTCATTTCTCTTTCTATTTGGATAGATAGCTTCATTAGCAATCAGATCAGGGAATGGGTTACTCTTGAAAGGTGGAAAAGAGGCTAAAAGATCCAACGCAATCTTGCACAAGGTTTGGCTTCTTTGATTTTAAGATCCTTCACCATGTAACTTCTAATCGATATGTTTTTCAGCATTTATTGCCTTTTCCCAAAATTTTAGGTCATTACTTCTGCCATCCCAGAAAATGTTGGTGAAAGGCTTATAGGACTTGTGACTTCTAGAGAGGAGATTCCTGATTTGCTTAAGGTTGGTTGCCCCTGCAATGATTACAATAACTGGAACTCTTTCTTGCTGAGAGTGATGACAGATGCATTGACCATTGGTTGGAACTAAGGATTTACTTTTCTGCTTCAGCTTGATGATGTAATTGATCTTGTGATTCCCAGAGGCAGCAATAAGCTCGTCTCTCAAATCAAGGAATCAACAAAAATTCCAGTTCTGGGTCATGCTGGTAAGATATTCGCTTGCAAAAGTAATTATTTTCTTAAATGAGAAATTGAACAAGGATGTCGTGTTGAATATGCTTTGTTTTGTTGTTCAGATGGAGTTTGTCATGTTTACGTTGACAAGTCTGCTAATATGGAAATGGCAAAGAACATTGTTCTAGATTCGAAAACGGATTATCCTGCAGTCTGCAATGCAATGGTAACTGAAATTCTTCCTTTATTATCTTTATGTCATGTCAAATAAGGTCAAAACTGGTTTTCAAGTAGTCATTTAACTTCATATTAATTGCGTGTGGTGTAGCAACAAAATCATTTATGAGTGGCTTGACATTTTTGTTTATTTTGTTTCTCCCCCTTTTAAATTCTCAGGAAACACTCCTTGTTCACAAGGATTTGGTGCAGAATGGTGCCATTCACGAGCTTATTGTAGAACTTCAAATTAAAGGTAAGGCCTAAGTTGCAACCAGTTGCCACATAAGCTAAGAAGCACGGACACTCATAAACTCCGAAATGTGTGCTCAACACTCATTCAACGTGTCCTAATTAAAAAATTGAATCATAGTTGTACGCTTTCTATGGACACTTTATGGATACTTCGGCAACTCTTCTTTGGCATCCCGAACATGACTTTTGGGTGAATCTCTTCATACTAACAATGTTCCTCTGTAAAATGCGACTCATGGACTCTATGTAGTCTGAAACATTAAGGTAAATACATCACGGGTTACAGTGTTTAGTAACTTATCTCGGTTTCAGGTGTTGCCATACATGGAGGGCCCAAGGCAAGCTCTTTGCTGAATATTCCAGAGGCGCGCTCATTTCATCATGAATACAGTGCACTCGCTTGCACTGTTGAAATTGTGGATGATGTATACGCCGCCATTGATCACATACACCGTCATGGAAGGCATGTTGACATTTCTAATTTTTCTAACCCTTCTCCCTGTGTGTGTGTGCTCACTCACATGGGCAACGTGTTGCATTGAGTAAAAAGATGTATCAAGGTGGTTTATTCTGTTTACCCTTAATATTGGCAGTGCACACACTGATAGCATTATCACAGAAGACAATGAAGTCGCAGAAATCTTTCTAAAACAAGTTGACAGGTTTGATTGCTTATTTTCTTATTTTATCTTTATGACTTTATCTACTGTATATTTATATTAGTAATTGGAGTTACACGTTTCCCTTTCTACTGATGAACATGAAACTATCAGAATAAAAAATGAATATTGATTTCATGGTCTGACCAGAGCAGATGTCATGTTTTACTCTTCTTGTTTGACCGTTCTTATATGCCACCCATGCTGAACTTGATTTACTTGTATCGGCAGTGCTGCTGTATTCCACAATGCAAGCACAAGATTTAGTGATGGGGCTCGTTTTGGACTCGGTGCAGAGGTAGTATTACCGGCTCTGTTGACCAAAAGTGACTGTACCAAGTTCTTTCCACCACGTTTAATTATTCTTCTTGGCTAAACAGGTTGGAGTAAGTACAAGTAGGATACATGCTCGTGGGCCGGTAGGAGTTGAAGGACTGCTCACAACAAGATGGTATGCCACTTTCTTGATTGGTAAATTTAATTGCAGTTTTTGTAGTTTGACTTGTTAACAATACAGCAATCTGTGGTAATCCACCCAATCTGTGTACTTGGTATTGTTATTGTTTTCTCGTTTTTGCTTTATCCGTTTGTTGTTTTTCAAAAGAAGAAGAGTTCAAAAACACTCGTTGCATCGAATTCCCATCGGATTCATTTTTGTGGGTTTTTGGAAACGTTCTACTACTTTTTCTTGGAGAAATATGTTTCGTTTAGAAGATATCCCAGACAACAGATTTCAAATCAATACTCTGAACTTCTTTTTGCATTTTTGAAAGGAAAGGAAAGGAAAATAAGAACAGGAAACTGATAAGAGCAAGTTTTTTGATCCAGTTTGTGTTTGTTTTTGCCACGTTGACTGTAGCTATGGTTCCTGTATTCTGAATGCAGGATTGCTAGAGGTAGCGGGCAAGTGGTTGATGGTGATAAAGGGGTTGTTTACACTCATAAAGACCTTACTCTACACGCTTGATGAATTTATGGGCTGCATTCTCAAACAACTATTGTAGCTTTTGTATCGTGTTGTGTAGCAGGGTTGAGGAAATATGAGTTAGGGGTTGCGCCTTCCACCATATTGTACCATTCATTATGTGCAACAGTTGTTTGTTATATTGGTTTTTCTCAACTTTTAATAAGGCAAATTGTTGCCAAAATGTCAATTAAGTAACTTGTAACATTAACAACTTGTGCCATCATGCAAACGTCAGACAACCATGTTTTGGGGTGCTTTAGTTCAACAATTTAACGCAATCCGAACTTGTTCCAATTCAATTAAAACAAAAATTCGCATGCATTAATCAGTCTTCGAAAATTAACCATTTTTGCACTGCAAATATCACAGTTGGCTGTGATATTTGAAAATATATTCTTAGATTTAGCCCTTGTTACTTTAGTCTTCGTAATAATTTCAAAGATCCTAAACTTTTTTTTGCAGTTCAAAAAAAAAAAAAAAAAAAAAGCTTCACAGTTTGCTTGTTATATTTAACTTTTGAGGCCGGCAAAGTTGCAATAATTGTGTTACCTATCGTGAGCAACAACAAAAGTATCTCCTGCACAATAAAACCAAATTAAAACAATGGACATAAATACGTAATGCAGTAAGATCCTGCCCAAAAATGTGCAACATTTCCACCCAGCTAACATTCGCATTTTCTTGTCCATCGTATGTCGCTGGTATCTCATCAAAACACCACAAAAAGTTTAGAACATTTTTTCCCGGGCCAAGAAAACCGTCATTAATCAAGTAAAGGAAACAGAACCAATGATATTGCATAACCAAAGTGCAATAAAGATAGTAGAGATGGAAGTCAAATAAATAAACCAGACTTTTTCCAACGAGAACCCAATCGATTATTTAACATCTAATATTTAATACTTGAGAACATGTCCTAAAGTTCAAGAGATTCCTCAGAGGGCTCGCCAAAGTCCCTAATGTGATCAAGGGTTCCGGGTTGTAATATCACCATATAACACATGAATAGTACCTAGCAGCGGATGAAGATTCAGAACAGAGAACGCAAACAAAAAATTAGTTAACGCGACAGGGTGTCCAAAAATTGTAATTCGAAGCTGGAATTTAAGCCTTGATAAACGCCTTCACGTTCTTCAGCCACATTAGGTATTCTCTGCTATCTTTGTTGATCATATACTCGTGCAAGAAGTTGGTTGTGCTGGGCTTGATCCCCCTTATCTCCAAATACTTGTGGAAAGCCTTTTGCAGATTCTCATCCAAATCCCTAAGAAACAAAAGGAATTAAAAAAAAAAAGTAGAAATTTATAATAGATAGAAACAAGAGACAATAACATCATAACAAAAACTATCAAGAAGCTTCGGACTCAAAATACTCACGCGAAGTCAGGCCCCTCATAGGCAATTTGATCCTCAGAGCTGTCTGGATCCTTAACAGATAAACTGTCAATTGAAATCTCGTCAGGGAAAGCGGTGACAGTGAACTCCAAACAGGGCCCCCTCCTCTTAGAAACTTTAACTAGAAGTGGAACACTAGATTGATTGTTCTTCTCATCATCGTGGTCATCATCATCGTCGTCGTCATCCTCTCCAGTAACAAGGTCTGGCATGTGAACTTCAACTGTGATGGTTTCGTCCTGATAAGTTCTGGTCAAAGATATTGTCTGTTGCCCAGGGGTATCCTGAATTTTGAATGGGAAGCCATCTGGGACACCGTCCACCTAGAAAAAGACAAGTTGTAGATTGCCCAAAAGAAAACCTGTTGTCAATAGACTCAATGCATTTCATACACCTTGTCAATACATACATACTCTCGGGTTCCAGAGAGTCTATTCTTTTCTAGACAAGATGTCTGTTCTGCCCTTGGGCGGCTTGCCTGGCAGAGTCTCGTGCCATGCCCTTTGGTATTGTGTATGGAGCTCCATTGCAATGTAAATTATTGGGTACTAAATCAAATGGCTCTAGACGACATCAATCTTGTTAAATAAAAGATCTTGTTATTACAGATGCTAGTTAAGATTTGGCAATACAAGTATAGGCCATGTGGTACCCTCCAACAATTTCATGATAAGAAACCGCTTGCAATCGGCAGATTAGCAAGGACCTCTTCCCTTTTTGCTCTTTCATTATGGCCAGACTCGAACTATCCAAAATACCATTTGAATGACCAATAACCTACTTTTTTATTCATACATCTATTCGAAGTTTACCATCTTCAATGTGTAAAATTAATCAACAATGTCTACAACTTTTTCAGGATATTTGGTTGCCTGATTCAGTATCTTGCTTAATCTAATTGAGCCCTTCCCTTCATATGAAATCAAATCATCACAGAAACAGATTACAGAAGAGCAGACAAGACTTACATCATCAAAAACTTGATCCCACTTTCTAAACCCAACTTCGTGGTTGCAGAAATGTTCAGGGAAATCGTACAATTAGGACCAAAAGTAACTGAAATCACATGGACAAAAAAAAACCTCGAAAACAACGAAAAAATGCATTTCCAAATATGTTTAACTTAAGCTGCTACTATTTCCTCATGCACCAATAACAGCCCCTTTGGTTTGTGTGAGAGGGCAGGAAAAGAAACGAAAGTAAAATCCTATTACTGTCTGGATTGTGAGAAACATTGGAGGATGATGAGAAACGCAAGGGGCTGCTGGGGGTGCCCGGGCCCCCGCTCAAACCCAAATATTCTCACATATTATACAAGTTTTTTAGATTAATTGAGAAAAATTATGTGATTGGCCCCAGCAAGTCTCTTAGGTGAAAAATAATTCCTAAAATTCCTATACGTGTGTGGAGAACCACTGTAAAATTTCAAATTATCAATAGTTTTTCATAGTCGCTTCTAAAAAATAAAATGGCAGGTACCTGCATACACAGACTTGTCTGTTCTTCGGACCTCGCAACTGGCAATATATGCTTATGAAATATATATCTAGTCACCAATATAGAAACACATGTGATTAGGGCTCCGAGTTGGCACAAATCATGCGTCCACCACTGGCGAGAGATTTGGGGTTGTGAAAGACTGATTCGATTTGAGTCGTGCTTTGCTCACCGGGCCCAAAACCTAGACAGAGTTATTGTATTGGTGGTGTATCTAGGTTATAAATACTAGCAATATCTACACAGTAGGACAACTTACGTAAAAATATCTGTGTCTAGAGTTGTTTTCTGTTCTTGATTATTCATCGCCTTGTGCGTGTTTCTTTTTTCTTTACGGTCCATTCTCTATCAGAAATCAAAATGGCTCGTAAACCCAAAAACAAAGAACAGAACGGGTAAGCGTTACCTCATCCTTATCGTCTGTCTCTTCGGCGCACTTGATCTCCGAGTCGATGACTCGGAGGAGCGACTCGTCGGAACTCGGCCGCGAAGAGTAGTTGCGGGCCGCCGGGAACAAGCTCCGGGACACCTGTCGGGAGAGGCCGCTGCCGCGGTTGACGACGGCGGACACGAGAGCAGAGCCGTGATAGTACTTTTGGCTTCTGATTGCCCGACCCATCAGGGGTGCGGCGGCGGCGGCCGTCCTGCGAAGCATGGTTGCGATTGCCATTTGCAGAGAGAGAGAGAGAGAGGGGGTTTAGGGTTTAGGGTTTTAGGGCTTTGCGTCTATGGGAACTTTATATAGACGGGGTTCAGGGGTTAGGGTTGGGATCGGGTGTGGTATCCTTCTAGAGTTCTCCAATGACTATACGCTTGGCTCGTTGCTTCATTTTTAATTTATCTTTTGTTGTTGGTAGTAATTAGTAGTATTAATTTTACAAAGGAAGAGTAAAAAAAAGGAAAATGATAACGCCAAAACTAAAACTCCAGTGCATAAAAGCCTTGTACTTTACAAATGGTACAACCGTACAAGCCTTTTGTGTACTAGAATTTTGGCACCAACAAAAACGATTTTGGCATTATCATTTCCCAAAAAAAAACCTAAACTCATTAATTTTTGTCCATTATTTCTGAATTGGGACAATGTTTTTGCAAAAAAAATTGTGAAGATGGACCAACAAATGGGGAGAGATGAATTATCTGTTTTCAATTTTGGTTTTTTTTAGTTACAACTGCAAAGTTCGTGGCATCCATTTTAAAAAGTTTTTACTCTCTTTAAGAGAAGTTTTTATTATTTTCGATTGGGTAATTCGTTTGTGGCAAAGGCTAAATATCTTTTTTTATTTTATTTGGTTACGCAAAAAGGAAAACAAAAAAGATAAGGATCAGGGTATTATCTTAGTAAGTTGCTTTTGCTTCCTTTCTGCACCTTGTTTTATTCTTCTTCCTTTTTATGAAAAACATTACTCCCTCCATCTCATAAATTGATCCATAATGAAAAACCATATCGTTTGACAGATACGAAAATAAAGTAGCTCAATTGCATAATTTTTAAATTGGTTTCATGCCAATTTAAGTAATAGAATTGATTTTTTTGGTTTGGTGGCTAAAATTTCAAAAGAATTATGCACGAAAAAACATGAACTTCACAAATTGAAAATTTTAACACACCCATTTCTTTTCATCCTTTCAGTAATTCTCACTAATCCAGTACATAACTAAGGAATTGCGTCTTCGATTGTTCTTCTCACGGTAAAGGTTAAAGTAGTGTTTTTCACTAGCTTCCCTGTAGATGAGGGAAAAATTCAAAAAACACTCTTCATCCACAACAGCCAGACATATTCCGAACGAACACCGCTGAGCCTTGCTCATCGTCGTAAATGCGATATGCAGACAGGAAGAATACAGCTTCAAATAACAATGTTGATCGCAAAATAAAAGTAATCGACTCACACCCGTAATTCCACATTCAGATTCATCTATGGTTATTCTCATTATAAGTAACAAAAGAACAGAGAGACATACAGCAAATAACTTATTCCTATACAGTAAAAATAAATTACACATCTCACCACGAATCAAATTCAAACTATTCATAATAGACAGACACTAAGACACGGATACATACACAGACGCACCCTTGGGGTATTGTAGCTCACAGCATCCAACCTTTGTTTACACTTGCAAAGGACAACTGCAAAAGAACACGAAAACGAAACCAAAGACGACATTTGAATTTGCAAACAACTTGTTACCCCCTAACACAACACCATTCATACCTTCACATAACTATCTCCGGCTTCAAAATGCTGGATTTGATCTCTTTGTGTGGCAAAACCACTCCCCCGTTGCTGTAAATTTCGTCGCACACGTGCACATCCTCCCCCAGAATCGTCATGTTCTCCACGCGGGCCCACTGGCCCACAGTGGAGTGCCAACCGATGATGCTACTTGAAATGCAAGCGTGTTTCTTGATGCGGACCCCGCGCATGACAGTGCATCGCGAGAGTCTGACTCCCGACTCGACTATGCAGCCTGGCCCGATTGCCACATCAGGCCCAATAAGACACCCTTCTCCAATTGTCGCGGTCTCATCCACAAGGACATTTCCTACGATGTGGGTTCCACTAGCCAATTTAGATGAAGTTCTCTTTCTCAAAGAGTCGAGGTAGAGTCTCAATCCAATAATGTAATCTTTTGGCTGTCCAATGTCCATCCAAAAGCCAGGTAGAACCATAGCATAGAGTTTTTTCTCCAATGCAATTTTGGGGAATACCTCTTTCTCAATTGAGGTAGGCCTTAGTTCAATTCGATCGAGAACAGATGGGTCCAGTAAATAAATCCCAGCATTGATCTTGTTACCGACGAATAACTGGGGCTTTTCCACAAATCTTTCAACTTGCCCAGTCGATTCTTCCATGACGACAACCCCGTATTTTGACGGCTCGTCAACCTACATCAACCAATAGAATAACTTTCAATCATCTAACTTCATATAAAGTACTCCCTCCGTCCCACCTTGTTTGTCCATTTTCACAACTTCTTGCGTCTCAAAATAACGTCTGAGGTGTCTACGCTATCCTTGTTTCAGATAATTTTAAAGGCTTCGTAGAATTAATTGAGAATAAATTTTGTTATTCTGATTCAAAGGCACGACCGCCGGAAATAGATAAAGAAAGTGGGATGGAGGGTTCAATATGCTCAAAGAAAGAGAAATCCAGGAATCATATGTTACCTTGGTTACCATAATGGAAGCCTCACCTCCATGGGATTTGTGAAATTGGATCATCTCTTTGAGAGGGTATTCACTGATAACATCACTGTTAAGGACAAAAAATGGCTCACCAGTTTCATCTATCAGTTTGTCCCTGGCCAAAGCCAGAGGACCTGCAGTGCCCAGGGGCTCAGTTTCTTGGGAGCACGTAATCTTGATTCCGATTTTTGTCTCAAATTCCTTCAGGAAGTTCAGCATCACCTGCAGAAACAAGGTGTGTTTTAATTCATAATTAGCGATTTGTGAACAGCCCTTAAAAGGTACGTTGCAAAAAGAGCCTCAGTCGTTTTACCTCTGGTTGGTAATTGATAGCTAGAACCACTTCACTTACTCCAATAGCCTTGAGAGCCTCAATCTGGTATAATTCAAAAGAAAAATACATCAATTCACAGACGATTAACAGATTAGGAAATTTTCTCCTCATCGAAACAGGAGTTCAGCTTTTCCAGAAGTACTCGAGTATAACTACAAGCAGAAGATATCATGCAATAGGGCCTAACGGATTCAAATTAGTAGTTGTTCTTTAGAAAATAAATCCCCTCGTAAAGGTATCCCAAATTTGAGTGGAAGGTTCAAGAAATCACTTTTACTTTAACAATGCTTAGGCTTCGAAATGTTCCCAGTTCACAGAAACAACCAGTTCTGAATCAAGGGCTCAAACATGAAAATGCGCAAGTAGCATATATTTTTCAAGGAGAACTTGTGGGATCCGTTCCCTGTATTGGCAACATACGTTGACTATCCAGAGACAGGAGCCAATGAAATAACGTAGTTCCGATTCATCAACATGAACTAACATGAAATACCAGAGGTGCAGTAAGAAACCAAACCTGATGCAGGATCATGGGTTTGTTAGCAAAATCAACAAGTGGCTTTGGGACACTAAGTGTCAATGGCCTCAAGCGAGTACCAAAACCCCCAACCAGAATTAGGGCCTTCATAGTGAGATGCCCTGTTTATCCTGTCAATTGACCGATCAAACTATAAGCAGAAGTCCTCCACGAACAGAGATACAGCAAAGAATGCAATTAAAATACTGTCGGATGATGGACTCCCAGCCCTTCATATTTGTTCAAGGCAAAGAGGACGACATTTAGGATAAAGAGAAATGATGACGAACTCACCCCCAAGGGAAAACCTTTCGGCCCTTAACAGCCAGGTGTTGAGGTGAGTTTGACACAAGAACACCAGATGCAGGGGACAGGAAGCAAGCCAGTCTATAACTCTATAATAGGAGGCAAGCACATAGAAAAGGAACCTGATAATCTAAAAGCCAGGTTTCAAGGAAACGGCCAAATGGTTTACCCCATATAAGAAAACAAAATCCAGCTATACCACAGGCTGTAGGTTTGAATGGGTATGAGACAAATCTATTGAAGCTTTTGTTGGGCCACCCCATCAAAGAAGAGTCACGACCCATATCTAGTTGGGCGTTAAACATTACTTCAAGTGACACATGGATCGAAGTGAACTGATCCAAATCTCAAATTTTATGTCCAAGTAATACACTTGAATGGTTAAATTTCCATGCTCTAAAAAGAGATATGGAGAGTGGGTTGGAGTAGCTCTAAGCAGGAGAATTTTTATAAAGAAACGGACCAATTTCGCAATATATAGTGAAATGGAATTCCCAAAAGCGCAGATCTAAGCAAAACCTTACCTCTATTATACGATTCTTATATGAAATTTGTGTTCCCCAAATGCAACATAGATCAATCTGGCATTATTTCTTTTAAGCAGGAGAATTTTTATAAAGAAATGGACCAATTTCGCAATATATAGTGAAATGGAATTCCCCAAAAGCGCAGATCTAAGCAAACCCTTACCTCTATTATACAATTCTTATATGAAATTTGTGTTCCCCAAATGCAACATAGATCCATCTAGCATTATTTCTTTGTTTGTTATCTGTATAGGGGACACAAGTTTTGCATCATCGAAAAAATTCATAGCTAGAATGAAAATGGAGTTCGAAACTGTCGTTGGAACACAATGTTCGGTATGGAGTTTTCCTATGATTCTCCCTCCCCAACCCAAGTCAGTAGAAATCTTATGGAAGTCAGTACAAATCAGAAGCAATAACTTCCTCGTCTGTAATTATATTCAACGGTGACAGAGGCAAGATGTCACGAAACTCAAACCATAAAATCTTTGACACCTAATACCTATATCTGAATCCACTTTGTGTAGCTCTATTTGACCATTCCGAAGCGGTTGTCTCTGATTGAAACAACGTGACCTTTATAAGAGACTGTTTACTTCAGAGAATCAAATCATTAATTTGCAAGGCAAAAAAGAAAGGTCAGATATATTATCCATTCCTTTTGCACATTCTTAATGTCAAACAACCCACCCGAGATCCTCTGTACAGAAAAATTGGTGTAGCTCCGTACCAAGATGTTTGGGTCGTCAGATTGTGTGAGTTTTTATATATTTAAAAAATTTTATGCGATCCATACGGCCGAAAACGCACCGGCACAGGGAATTTCGGTACAGAGGAATTTGATTCCCAAATAACCACGAAAGTTTGCAAGCAGCACAAATATGCACATCATAGAGCTATAATCAACAACATAAACGCCAGATCTGACGACGTAAACAGCATAGATCACAATTATCTCACTGCAATTGAAGATAAACCTCCAAATTATTCAAATCATTGCACCAAATGTACAAAACCGTCCAAAATTCAACAGTTTCTGACGTTTCAAATGCACAATAAGTTAAATGATGATGCGATCGCAAGAGCATTGTCGGTTACACTCAAGATCCACGACAAATGCGTGCCGAAAACCAAATCAAACGACGTCAGACAAGCTGAGGAAACGGATCTAACGACAACAGTTCAAAAACAAAAAAAAACCATTACTGTACTAATTATTACGTCCACAATAGAAAGAGAACGAGGAAGGATTCACCTTCGATCCGAGTCTAAGCGAGTATTCAGCGGTTGAGTCTGACCCGGACCGAGTCACAATTTCCCTCGCTTTTTGTTTTCCCTCCCAAGTCCCAACTGATTTCCTTCGCCCTATTTATATGACGCTGGTATAGATACAGAGGCACATAGATATCAGAAAGTCTATGGGTACAGAAAAATTGGTACAGATTTTGTACATAGATTTTTCGTGGGGCCCACTACGGGTCCTACACAAATGATCTGAGCCGTTCACTAAATGTAAAATATTTTTTCAAGGGCCCTCGCAAAAATTCAGCTCAATCCGATAGTTATAGATATTCGATCCAATCATCTAACGTTTTCATATCCTGAAATCTAAATGAAAAATTAGATGATTGGATTGAACACCTATAAGTAGTGGATTGAGCTGAATTTTTGCAGGAGCACTTGAAAAAATATTTTATATTTAATGATCGGCTCGGATCATTTGTGTGGAACCCGTAGTGGGCCCCACGAAAATCTATGTACAAAATCTGTACCAATTTTTCTGTACCCATAGACTGACTCGATAGATATATATACGTGCAGCCTATATTTATGGCGATTTGTGTGCAAATACAGAGTGGGCGGATTTGAAAATGGACAATTAATAGGACTTTTCCTTTTGCAGGTTTAAGAAACTGGTTGACGTCCGGGTGGGGTTAGGTTTTTGCTCTTTTTAGCAGGTTTTTTATTCGGGAATCCTGATTTTTTTACGGTTCGAATCTCATGCGGGTCACTTTTCTTATCAAGTTTTGATAATTCTAATCATTCAATATATTTAAAACGTGTTTCTAAGGGTACCCACCACAAATTGGAAAAAAATATGATCGAAAAAAGCTTGATCTGAGTAATTTTTATTAAACTGCAAAAAAACTCATTTTTATGAAAAACTTTTCAGATAAAGCTCTTTCCGGTAATATTTTTTCTTATTTCTCATGATTTATCATTAAAAACACGTTTTAAATATATTGAACGGTTTGGATTATCAAAATTTGATCGGAAACAATGAGGTTAGGACCGTAAAAAATTAGGAATCCCTAGACTTGAGAATTTCTGATTTTTTATTTTCTGAGGTTGAATCTGAGGAAATTGGTGGGAAAATTGGTATTAAAGCAATAGAGTTTGCCAAGCTGGCAGAATGATTCTTGTTCTTTTCATAATTCATCGTAATTCAAAAAGAATTTTTCAAAAAATTCTTTCTAGATTTTTCTTAATTCCGACATTTTTCTCTCTACTTATTATTTTTTTAAAAAAATTTCAAACTCCAACACGAGTCAGTGGCTATCCGTAGCTTTTAAACCCCATCCTTTTTGGGGCTCAAATCTAGGCCACTATGGAGAGACATGAACTTTACCAATCGTGTTAGCTGGCAGAATGATTGGACGACAGAGTTTTGGATGACATTGAATGAGGGAATTAAAAAGGTTATTAAGTATCCACAATGGCATAATCAAAAGTGATAGGTTTTTAAAGTTAAAAATGTTGGTGCAAAATATGGCTAATGATGCTATAATCAAATTTAGCAATCTTCTTAGAAATAATCAAATTTTGGACTTTAGATAACCAAAACTAACAATTTTTTGTCAATAACCAAATTTAATAAATCTCACATTCTCAATCAAACACACACATCATTACAAAATAAATGTTTTCTCTCTTCCATTTTCCCCCCTCTTTTTTATTTTTCAACAATGTTTTCAAAAATTTTTTTTTTACTATTTTTAAAAAAACTGTTTTCCCCCAAAATTTGTTTTTCAACTGTTTTTTAAAAAACATTTTATACAAAAATAAATTGAACTTTTTTTGAAAAATTGTTTTGTATAAGAAAATGTTTTTTCTCAAAATCTTTTCTTATATAAAATTATTTTTTTAAAAACCGTAGTTACACAAAACCTGTTTTTCTTAACATTGTTTTTTTTTTAATTATTTTCTATTTTAAATAGTTTTTCTATGTTCACAATTTTTAGTTTTTCTGTAATTTAAAAAGTGATGTAGCAACTTTTGGTTATTTAATTTTGATTATGCCATTGTAGACCTCTACATTGTTAACCTTAGCAATCTCTTAAATGGATAATCAAAAGCTGATGTGGCAACTTTTGATTATCCATTTTTGATTATAGCATTGTGGACACTCTTATGCTTTGCTTTTTTCATTTATGTAATGAGTTCTTTGTTTTCGTATTTTTTTTAAAAAAAATTGAGGAAATGATTTGTTGGGATTTTGAAATTACTGTGGCGAGGTAAAGAAACAGAGAAAATAGTTAATCCTTCGCTTATAATAGAATCGTTTCTTAATGGACTTCAGGTTGGTGCTGCTCACCTTTGAGCCATCAGATCGTACATCCGACGGCTTATGTCTCATCTCGGCAACTAGAGATCGAGAGCTATTTATTGCCAAAATGAGATTCGAGCCGTCGAATGCACAATCCGACTGCTCGAAGGTTTTTTTAACATCATGCATTTGTAATTTGTATGAGTGTCTTTACACAATCAAATAGTACTTTATGTTTGGAAAAAAAATTAGCGTGGTAGATTTTTAAACCTCCATGTCACCATTTTATGACATTTAAATGGAATGTATCGTTTAAAAAAATTATGGATTATTTTCTTATTTTTTCCTAACCCAACAAAGTAAGAAATCTTGAATTTTCTTTTCTTTTCTTATGCTTTAGTTTTCATCCACAAAACTATGATCTGTATCAATACCTCGTCTCCATGGCTAAGAGTTGGAGTCTAGGAAAATTTAGGGTTGATCAATCTAAAATAATATCACTTTTAATTGAGAAATAAAGTGCATTCACCTTTATATGGAGGAAGCAACCTGTTTCCAAACTCTTGAGTGAGAACTGAGAAGTGAACAAAGCAAACTGATAACTCAAAACCCACGGTTTATACATTGAAGTTAACGATTGAACATATATCTAATGGCTCCAAAGAAATTTTTGCTGTTGATGGGAGCAGATAGAGGCATCAGCATCGTGCAAATTAGTGGAGTAATCCCTCACATTAAGGACAAAGAGAACTTTGTGCCACACTCGTGACGAAATTTTTGGGACGGCTTAATAATATTCAAAATTTATGAAAGGAAGTCAACAGATCGACATCTTTGCGTGAATATTTTCATAGTTTCTGAATATTTTAAGGTGTTACTGAACTTTCTTACAAAATAAAATTGTCTAATCTAATATCGTTTTATGTGCTTATCAATTATCATTAATTGACTAGCTGACCTAAGAAGGTTAGATTTTTCTCTTAATAATGAATTGAAGCAAATCTAATAATATGACCAAAACTTGAGCTAAATAATATGACCACTATTTTGACCAAGAATCATTGTAGTAGGCTCCACTCAAGGTACTAGTCATGACCCATTTGCTCTATTTAAATAATGGAACCACAATGATATATACTCCTAAGTGAGTATAAAGATCACCAACCACCAATATTAATTGAGTCTTGATGTGCATCTCTAGCTACACTCTAAAATCAAATCAAAAGAGACAACAAAATATCCATTTCAACCATCCTTGGTAGTACTTCTTTTCAGGTTGAATAATTTGGACCCAATCAGACATTAGATGTAGACACACCAGCTATAGAATCACCAAGGGAGTAAAAAAAAAAAACAAAAAACAAAAAACACTGTCAAAAGGATCTTAGCGGCTGTTTTGGTTTTTTTTTTTTTTTTTGTCAATCGGCAAAGCTAGCTATTATTCATTATTGCAAATTAGGAAAACCAAGAGAAGCACCCTGAGTAGCCCAGGTCGAAAAATCTCATTGCCAGGTCTCAGTTGGGAGCTGTTTTGGGTTTTCCAATAGGCCCTTTCTCAGGGATTTCCACATCTAGACTGGGGTTTTCTTTTACTTTATATGTTTCTGAAATGTAGTAGTTATTACATAGGCCTTCTTATTGATTCGTCGAAGTTTCTAAAGCAGAGGATTTGTTGAGTTTTTCTAATGAAGGACTAAATCAGATGGGTAGGCTGAGTTCACGGCTGCAGGTAGTGTCAGAAAATCTAACAATACGCGGTTACACCTTTGACAATGTAACAAGTCAACCATAAAATTCGCTAACGACACCATTCCCAATGCAAGTGTTAATCCTATTGTGGGGGGCTGATTTCTTCTCCTCAATCTTGATCCTTCTGAATCGAGCGACGTGGCACCGGACGTCAGGTACCTGCAGAACTGGAGGGGGTTGTTCCTCCGGGAAAAAGCTCCGACGATCTAGTCAGAAAAGGAGCCGGGAAGAAGTTTTTGTAAGAAAATATATGCTAGGGGAGTAAAGAGTATGTAGAGAACTGACCTGCTTCTTGGAGGAGATATCCTTCTATTTATAGGCAAGGAAAGAGAGAGTGCAGAACGGGCAGTTTCTATCTCCCACGTGCTCACTGACGCTCGGATGACGTCGCGAGTCAGGAGCATTAAATGACCGCCGCTTGTGGGGAAAAGGGGAGCCGCCCAGTCAGAACAAAGGGGGGGGGGGGGGGTCACATCACTCAGAGTTGTCCCATCCTTTATCAGAGAGGTTTGCCCACGTTTCTGTGGAACCTTCTAGAAGGTTCTGGAACTGTGGTCTCCGAGTGAAGTTACTGTGTCCGAGGCAACGAGAAGTGAGAGTTGACGTATCTCACCGAACGAATGAAACCCAACTACTACCATATCCGAACAAACGGGTCCATCATCCTTCGGAACGTGATTGAAGCTCGGCCGGGACCGTCAAGACAGTTTATCCTTCGGATAACGCGTACGACCGACGTATCTGGGTTCCTCGTGGAGCAGATGAACTGAGATAACTAACTGGTTAGGAACATCAAATCAAGTCCCCTGAATATTTTGAACCTCTTGGACCTTCGGATATTTCCCCCCACTACAATAGCCCCTCAACTCCTGTTTCCATAGTTGTCAAGCTTCGGGATGGAAGGAGGAGTTGAAAAATCAGTAGTGGCCGAGAAACAAACCGCCACCGAACCAGAACCGTTGACATGAGCTTCCGAACGCCAGTACCATGTCAAACGTCAGAAAGATGTTGAATCGTCAGGTCCGTACCTTTCATTTAATGCTCCTGCAACCGCCAGCTTCAGAAGAAGCCACGCGTCCATCCGCCATTGGACGTCGATACGGCGCAGTCCGTATGTCTCCACGTGTCAGACATCGACGGTCACATCAATCTCCCGCCCAAATCCTACGGTTGGGGGCTCGGCGATGCTTCGAATTCCGCCCTAGGTATAAGAGGCGGCGAGAGGAGAGAGAAAATCACTCTTTCTCCTCCTCTCTAACGTTTGAATAGCACCTGCCGTCCCTTTCTCCAGAAATTCAAGCCATCTGAAGATTTCGACGACGTGGAAGCCTTCGACCCAGATTTTTCGTTGATTTCCAGGTATATCTCTGCTTTCTCACTCTCTTCATGCATTTCAGTTACCGTTTCTGGGTCGTTTTTCTTACTTTTCGCCTGGTTTTCCCGCCTGTGCACTGTAGAAAACTGTAGAAAACGTTGAAGATATTCATATGTTCTTCCGAACGTAGTTGAATCTTCAACATCTGTTCTTCCGAGCACCAATAGGAGTACCCTCTTTCCAGTTTTTAATCTTTTTACTCGGAACTCGGAATCTCTGCTTCGGTTAGTCGTCTCTCGGAAGGATCGGTTCCCCTGGAGTCTCGCTTCACTGAACATAGGCACATTAGGACTTGACCATGCAATTCGCTAACGGTCCTTCCCCTTGCACTTTTGCTTATAGGTATGGCTACTTCTGCTTCGGTTTCATCCGGAGAGTCGTTTCGTTCCGTCGATAGCGCGGCGCTAGGAGCCGGAGGTGAAAACCTAGCGATAACAGATGCCATTTCCAACCTCGCTCGGAGTTACCGTGTTCGGGAAGGGGACGGGGACTCTGGAGATTCTGCGGGAGCTGACGTCCCTGCAAGCGTCACTCCTCTCCGAACGATGCCACCGGACAGCGAGATCGTTGATCTGGAGACAGGCGACGAAGAGGAAGGCGATGCAGATGCCGAGGAAACAGTTTCTGAACGGGAAACGTCCGAGAGAGGAACGCCCATGGCTTCATCCAGCCGTACCGAGTTTATAGGTGGAGCCACAGGGTCTTCATCCAACCCTCCCAAGAAAAAGAGGAAGATAGTCCCCCTGGACCCTGACGTCATTCCTGACCGAACAGGAAAGGACCCATGCCCGTACTGGAAATCCTTCGAGAGCGAAGAAGGCATGAGGTCCTTCCGAAGGGATTATAAAATCCCGAATGATGTCGTCGTCACTCCAGTTCCTGGCCCTCGGATTAGGTTCAGTGATGAACACATCACGGTTCCACTAATGGACATTACCGAAGGTGGCCTAAGGTTTCCGATGCACAGGGTCCTCAGGGAGGTCCTCTCTCTCTTCTCGCTCACTCCTTGCCAGATGAGCGTCAATTCCTTTAGAATCATCCATTCTATAATAAAGCTCGCCGAGCTAAAAATGTACCCACTTCAAGCCCATCACCTTTTTGAGACTTACACGATGTCTCGCAACGTGAGGTACTCGAGATACTATCTGTGTTCCCGAAGGAACATGACAAAAATAATTCCAGAAGGGATGTACGATTCCGAGAAATGGGCCTCGGACTACGTCGAAGTTCGGGGTAATTATCAGTTTCCCCAAACAGAGTATGGGCAATTCGAAGTTGCAACTCGCCGAGGCGAACCTCGTAAGACATCATAACTTTTCACTGCTTTCTTCAATTTAAGTCGCTTCGTCCCTTTTAGTCCAATACTTTTTGTTCTTCGGAATGATGTTTTACTTCTTTTGTTCAACAGCTACAACCAGGATTAACAAGGCATTGTTGAGAGCTGCAAGGAATTGCAAGCTTGCTTCCACCCTTCTCACCATCCCCTGGGACGAGAGAGACGCTCCCACGATCCTCCAATATAAAGCAGCGTACGGGGGCAGGATCCGAAGGAAGGAGGCTGACAAAGGAGAGGAGTCCTCTGAAAATCTCCCCAAGGAACGTCTGCCGAGCCAAGACAGGCCTCTCCGTGGGCTAATCCGGGAACCTACCGAAGACTCCACCCCCGACGAAGAAGAGAACATGCCTCCAAGAAGCATGAAAGACTTGCTGCAGAGGAACCTGGAGGCAGCCGAAAAAGGCAAGGCCACGGGCCTTTCAAAGAAAGCCGGGGCACCAGAGGCCACGAGCTCTGGCCCGAGCAAAAAGGTGCCTCCACCTTTAACTCAGAAACGTGCTCCTCCTGCTCCTCTATCACCGAAGGAAGCCCCAGCAGGAAAAAAACAAAAAACGGTGCAGGCGGGGACTGAAGGCGGTGCAGCTGTGGCGGCCAAGGGGAAGGGTACGATTGGAGACACTGTCCCATGGGCGCCGAGCTTCATCACTCCGGACAAGAAGCAGGTCCTGCAGTCTGACAGCCTTCGGGAGGATCCTTCCCTCGCTTTGACATTACTGTCAGGGGTGGGACTGCCAAGGGACGTCCAATCTCCCCCTTCGCTCAAAGCTGCGCTCACTGAGTATGATTACCATGCTGCGAGGGTGAGTTTCTTCGGTTTTGACATTTCCACTTCTTCCTTCGCTTCCTTACAAATACTCAATTGTTCCTCTCTCAATACTAAATTGTTCCTCTCTCAGGCCTCCCAGTCCATTATGAGTGTAAATCTCCACCTCATCGAGCACGAGAAAAAGAAGAAACTGATGCTGCAGTCTTTAAAAGTGAATCAGGATGCGGCCGAGGAATACAAGAAAGGTTGGGAGGAGTCCGAGGCAGCTCGCAAAGCTCTCGAGGCTCAGGTGTTCAACCTCAACGACCTGGTAAAAGGCATGCAGGATGCTGCTGAAAAAACCAGGTTGGAGGGGAAGGACGAGGGCTTGGCCGAGGGAAGGGCTCTTGGGCGGGAGGAGATGAAGGTGGAGCTGGAGAAGGAATACAGCAAGGGGTACGACACGGGGTACTATGAGGCCGAGGAAGCTGCAGCAGAAGAACTCGCCGAGGCCCAGGCTGAGATGCTAGAAGACCAGCATAAAGCAAGCTTCTTGCTGGGCTACAACACAGGCTTTGATGACGCCGGTGTGGAGGTTGATGACGAGCGGAGACTGCTGGTTGAAGTTCCCCCTCGTCGTCTAGCCGAAGCGCCACAGGCCGAGGAGGCACAGCAACAGCCCGAGGCTGTGGAGCAGCCTGACCCTGTCGTAACGCCCGTAGGTGCATCTACCGAAGTTGACACCACTCCAGCTCCCCTGACAGAGGACCTTACTCTGCCTCTCTTCCCCACTCCAGCCCCTTGAGTTGTTGGGCGATTTGCTTTTTTTGTTTTGTTCTTTTTATTGCCTATTTTGTTAATTTGAACAAACTTTCGCCAGTTGTCATGTAAGAAAAGATCGTTGCAAGGTTTTTTGGAAATGTGATGAAATTGCAAGTACTTTTGTTCGGTTATTGAAACATAAGGAAATTTCACAAGTATTGTTATTCGGTTTGTTGGTTCGTTTGTGAATTGACCGGGATGTTCGGACAAGTACAAATCTGACTTGCAAATTTTATTGGTCACACTCCATCATGTTTTTGTTCGGATATCTTGTTCTAGCTTCCCATAATATAGCCCCCTATCTGCTAGGATTGCCGAGGGACAGAGGCGGGAATTCAAGCAGATAGTAAATTAACAATTAACCGAGGGCACACAGAGGAGGATGTCGCCCGAGCGAACGTAATGGGGAGGGCTACGAAAGAGACGCCCAAACAAATGCGCCGAGGGCGAAGTAGAGGTCGCTCGGATGAATGTGCCGAGGGCTAAGGGGATTTCACCCATACGAACACGATGTGGAGCCCAACGGCTTAAAAGTGGGCTAGGTGAGATACCCAATACTTACAAAAAGAAAATACAGAAAACAAACAAGATAAGAAAAGAAGCTTCTATTATCATGGCCCAAAGGCTTACAAGGGTGAACAGAGATAACAATTGAAGAAAAGCAAAAACATGAAACAACATCTAGCCATGGAACTTCCGAAGCTTCTGAGCATTCCAAGGGTTAGGGATGGGAGTACCATCCATCTCAGCTAGCTTGTAAACCCCATGGCCGATCTTCTCGATCACTCGGTAAGGACCCTCGTAGGGATCCTTGAGTTTCGTCAGTTTTTTAGCTTCCACAACCATCCGAAGAACGAGATCCCCGACGTTGAATGGTCGTGACCGAACGTTCTTGTTGTAGCTTCGAGCAACTTCCTGTTGATACGCAGCGTGCCGAAGGTTAGCATTATCGCGAAGTTCTTCGGCAAAATCCAATTCTGAACCCACGAGAGCATTGTTAGCCACTGGGTTGAAATTTTCTGTACGGGCTGTGGGAATCAACGTGGATAAGGGGAGGACGGCCTCCATGCCGTAGGCCATTGAAAACGGGGTACGTCCCGTGGAACGCCGAGGCGTAGTACGATAGGCCCATAAGACATGAGGGAGTTCCTCAACCCACAATCCGAGCTTCCTGTCCAAACGACGCTTAAGCCCCCGAGTGATGGTTTTATTTGATGCTTCGGCTTGACCATTGCCCTGCGGATACGCGACCGAAGAATTCTGGATCGTGATCTTTCGTCGTTTGTAGAACGCTTTGAGGGCTGCAGCCACGAATTGTGAGCCGTTGTCCGAAAGAATGGCATATGGAACACCGAACCTCGAAATGATGTGCTTCCATATGAACCGTTCCACGTCACCTGCAGTCGTCTTCACCATTGCCTTGGCTTCGACCCACTTAGTGAACAAATCCGTGGCAGTCAACAAATACTCAAAACCTCCAGGAGCCTTGGGCAATTTGCCCACAATGTCGAAAGCCCATACTGCAAAAGGCCAAGGACTTGTGATCATCTTCAGTGGGAAAGCTGGTTGGTGAATGAGCGAAGCTTGCTTCTGACACCGAACGCAGCGCTTCACATAGTCTTCGGATTGTGTCACCATCTTCGGCCACCAGTACCCTTGAGTCAAAGCTCGCTGCGCCATACTTCGTCCACCTGAATGAGCCCCACAACTACCCGAGTGTAACTCATCCAGGACACCGTCCACTTGGGACTCAAACACCACTTTCAAATCTGGGCCCGTGAAAGTTCTTCGGTAGAGACTTCCATTGGGATCTAAAAAGTAATTAGCGGCACGGCATCGTATCTTGTGAGCTTCCTTTTTGTCTGCAGGCAGAGTTTGATTCTGAAGATACAGCACAATGGGATCCAATTGGCTGGTTCCAAACGATATGGCTGCAACCGGTGGGTCAGAGGGTTAGAAGCTTGGAGTGTGGATTTCGTCAAACACTATTGTGCGACTGCCCGAGGCTCGATACACCGAAGCGAGGCCTGCGAGGGCGTCAGCATGAGCATTATGCTCCCGAGCGATCCACTCAATTTCCACCCGTTCGAATTGTTTCAGAAGAACCAAAACGTGGCTTACATAGGCGTTCATTCGTTCATCCTTAGCTTGATAGTCATCATTCAAGTGTCCCACAATCAGCCGAGAGTCACAGAATACATGAACAGAATCCGCACCAAGCCGAAGGGCAACTTGTAACCCAGCAATTAAGGCTTCATATTCGGCTTCGTTATTTGTCGCTCGGTAACCTATTGAGACAACATGCTCGTGCACGGTTCCCTCGGGCGATACGAGAACGACTCCAGCCCCAGCCCCATGGATGTTGGACGCTCCATCCACAGTCATCCGCCAAACATCTCCAGAAAATAAGTTCCATTCATGAGCAGGGCGCTTTTGGCCGAGCGTAAATCGCGTGCGTCGTGTGTCGGCTGGCTGTTGGATCCATTCCATGTGGGACTCGGTCGCAGCTATCCGAGCTTCGGTCTCCGCTAGAGTCAAGGCATTAGCTTCGTCTTGCAAGCCTGGAGTAAGCTCGGCGAAGAAGTCGGCCAACGCTTGCCCCTTGATCGCCGTCCGAGGCTCGAACTGGATGTCATAATTAGCCAAGTCTTGGGAGAACTTGAGGATCTGACTCGAGGAATCCGTTTTCCGAAGCACCGCCTTGAGAGGAAACTCAGTAAGGACCACGATCCTATGGCACTGGAAGTAAGGCAAAAGGCTCGTTTTAGACGAAACGAGAGCCAATGCTAACTTCTCCATAGGCAGATACCTAGTCTGAGAATCCGTCATCGTCTTGCTTGAGTAAAAAATTGGTTGGTGCTCTGTCCCTTCTTTCCGAACAAGCACCGAACTGGTGGCATGATCTGAGACGACGAGATAAAGATACAGATATTCATCAGGTTGTGGCTTGACGAGGAGAGGAGCACAGGATAAGTAGTCTTTTAGTGACTGCAGAGCCTGCTCACATTCCTCGGTCCAGACAAATCTTCGGCGGCTGGTTTTGATAGCTTGAAAGAACGGTCGACAGAGGTCACCCGAGCGTCGAATAAACCGATTCAACGCTGCAACCATTCCCGTAAGACGTTGCACTTCCCTAATAGTCGTTGGAGCTCGGAGGTTCTGCACGGCTGTGAGTTGTGTCGGATCAGCTTCAATGCCTCGGCGACTAACAATGTAACCAAGGAATTTTCCAGAGCTGACTCCGAACGCACACTTCTCGGCATTGAGTCGCAGCTTTCGTTTCTTCAGGACGGAAAAAACCTCTCCAAGGTCCCGAAGATGATCCCGGGCGAATTTGCTCTTGCATACTAAATCATCGATATAGAATTCGTCCGAGCATCCCAGGGAACATGGACGTTATCGTTCGTTGAAATGTAGCCCCGGCGTTCTTCAAACCGAACGGAACAACATTGTAGCAATAGACGCCCCGAGGCGAGATGAAGGCCGTCTTTTCCTGATCGTCTTTGTCAAGGGCGATCTGGTGGTACCCTCGTTAGGCGTCCATAAAACTTAACCGCTCACATCCCGCAGTTGCGTCCACCATTTGTTCGATCCGAGGTAGGGGAAACCTATCCATTGGGCAAGCATCATTGAGGTTCGTGTAGTCCACACAAATCCTCAATTTTCCATTTTTCTTCGGAACCACAACAGGGTTAGCCAACCAAGTGGGGTAAAGTATTTCTCGTATTGCCCCTGCCTCCAACAATTGATCCACCTCTGCCATTACAGCCTCAACATGAAGGGCAGAGGAACGCCGAAGCTTCTGCACCACAGGCTTTCTATTCGGGTCGACGTTCAGAGAATGGGTCGCAAACGAGGGATCTACGCCTGGCATCTCCTGCGGGGTCCAAGCAAATACCTCAATATGTCGCAGGAGGAAGTCGAACATTTCATTTCGCTCCTCCTCGGTCAGAGAACTACCGATGAGAAAGTACCGAGTGCCATCTTCTGAGATAGGCATGCAAATAAGCTCCTCGGTTGACCTTTGTTCGGCTGGTAATCCCACATCTTCAAGCACCTCCACGTCGCCATTTTCAACGCATTGTACCTCTAAGCAGCTTTGCTTCGTCGTGACCGTACTGATATAGCATTTCTTGGATTGCACTTGATCACCTCGGAGACTCTCTTGTCGTCCGTTCCAGCCGATGAACTTCACAACTTGGTGGTAGGTCGAAGCCACGGCTTGCATCCCGTGTAGCCAGGCTCGACCGAGGATCACGTTATAAGGGCTAGGAGAACTAACCACTATGAATTCGACGTCGATCACTCGGGAACCGGCCCTCACAAGGAGATTGATTGCGCCCAGTGGCCAAACCGGTGCGCCCGTAAACCCAACGAGCGGTGCTGTCGCTGGCCGAAGCTGATTCGGGGACAGGCCAAGGCTCTTGAAAGTAGAATAAAACATCACATCCGCCGAGCTTCCCTGATCAATCAACACCCGTTGGACAGTGGATTTGTCAATGATTACTGTTACGACAAGGGCATCGGTATGAGGCATCTGAACTCTCTTCAAATCTTCGGATGCAAAAGTAATTGGGCCGTCTCGGTTTGGATCTTCAAATTTCCTCTTGGCCGAAGTACCGATGTTGCAAACTGACAAAGCGGCGATGGCTGTGTTGATTTCCGTCTGTAGCTCGGATACACGTTCCTCCGAAGCGACCCCCTGAATAACACTGACATGGCCGCCGAGCAATGGAGGTAGGGGCGGAAGTGGGGTCTTCCGTGTGTCGATCCAAGGATTGAGATGTCCAGCCGCGGCAAGTTCTTCCAAGTACCTTTTAAATGGCTGGCACTTAGTCGTGTAATGCCCTCGCTCCTTGTGATATGAGCACATCCCCGGTCCCTGGCCTGCTGTGCCGAGGAGTCCCGTAGGCCAAGAGAAAAATGGGAGCGTTCCGACAATAGAGAGAAGCTTGTAGATGGGCTCCGTGAATGTGGTTTGCTCGGCAACGTACTCATCTGGCCTCGGTTCCCGTTTCTGTTGCACCACGTGCTGTTGGTGCTGCGGGGGTCGATTTCGGTTGTTCGGCTGATTTACCCTCGGCGTCTGTCCGACGTTGGCCACTTGCTTTCGAGCCGCAGGATTAGCCTTAACCGTTTCCGCTGCCTTCGGAACATGACGTTCGGCCATTGCTTCCTCATGTACGCAGTCCTTCTCGATAATGGTCATCAGTTCCCCCATACTCTTGGGTGGATTTCTCGAGAGATCCCGAAACATGGCTGAATTTGGATCCAGGCCGTTCATAAACGATTCAGCAGCTACGCCCTGATCACAGTCAGGAATAAGATTGTATACCTCCCAATATCGCTCGGTATAGAGCCGAAGAGTTTCTCCCGAGGTTCTCCTCATATTCACCAGCATGGAGAGAGTCTTTGGTTGAACGTTGCTGGTTACAAACCTTTTGGTAAATTCCAACTCAAGCTCGTTGAAACATGTAATAGACTTTGGTTTCAGCTGATTGTACCAGAGCATGATTGGCTCACTCAACGAGAGGGGGAAGATTTTGCACATAAGTGCGTCAGAGAAGTTGTGGAGGCTCATCGTTTGGCGAAAGCGGCAGACGAACGCGACTGCGTCCTCCTTTGCTTCGTATCGCTTGAGCTTCGGCATGACGAACCGCTCCGGTGGTCGCTCTTACTGTATAGGCTCTACGAAGGGGGACGCTTTCGCTTTCCCGAGCTTCGAATTGTCTTCCGGAACGGGGTTCGATTGAACTAATGCGGGCGGCATGTTCCGACGAGGCTCGGGCGTCTTCCGTCGTTCATGATGGTGCCGCCGAGGATGTTCGGCCTGGTATCCCCGGCGTTCTCCCTGTTCCCTTCTTTGGTCAACGGCCCGCTTGGACCCTTCTGGCCGAGCTTGTGGAAGTTCCCGAGGACCAGCCACCGGTTGGTACACTGTCGGAAGTCCAGTGAATTGGTCGTAAAGGGTGATGGTGTTAGCCCCTTCCGAACGTCCTTCCTGATTTGGGATCGTCAGACGACTTCGTGACCCCTTCCGTCAGCCGTCTGTCACGGCGACACTCGGAATCGTGATATGGCGATACGGATCGTTCGGGGAATTCTTCACGGTAGCTTCGCCGAGGTGAATCATTCAGATCCATGGGCTGTTTTTCCTTTCTGATATCCGAGTAATGTCTGGATGGGCGACGCCCTTGGCCCGATGCTTCCGCTCGGTGCGTTCCAGTTGTGGAGTGTGTTGCCGAAGATCGAGTGCTTTCCGTTGGGGCAAGACTATCCAGCCTTGGACGCGAGCCCGTTTCTTGTGGCCGAGCGATGGGCTCTAGACGCTCGAAGACGGTTCGTCTCTCGGGTACTGCTGGCTCTGTAGTTCGGTTATGGTGGGACCGCCTGCTTCTTTTTCGGCGTCTCGCCGGTTGACTAGGTCCAGCTTGATGGATAGCAACAGGGGTGACAAGTTGGTTACCGTCCCGCTCTTCTAGACGTTGTTGTAGCATGGCTATGACCGCTGCTTGGCGTTTTTGCTCCGCCAGGGCAATATCCAGCTCTGTTGGTGGAAACGAAAGCCGTCGAGAGATTGATTGATGCGGGAGTGTTGTGTTTTCTTGTTCATGGTTGATGGATCCATACCCGGACAACCCCAGAGTGAAGTTTTCCGGGCCAGGAGGTGGGATGTTTTGGGCCATAAGGTGAGGGTGTGGGAGAACCGGACTGAAATAGTGTCGAGATGGGGATAGAAATCAGGTCCACGATACTAGGTTGATGTTCCCCAGCAGAGTCGCCAATTGTGGGGGGCTGATTTCTTATCCTCAATCTTGATCCTTCTGAATCGAGCGACGTGGCACCAGACGTCAGGTACCTGCAGAACTGGAGGGGGTTGTTCCTCCGGGAAAAAGCTCCGACGATCTAGTCAGAAAAGGAGCCGGGAAGAAGTTTTTGTAAGAAAATATATGCTAGGGGAGTAAAGAGTACGTAGAGAACTGACCTGCTTCTTGGAGGAGATATCCTTCTATTTATAGGCAAGGAAAGAGAGAGTGCAGAACGGGCAGTTTCTATCTCCCACGTGCTCACTGACGCTCGGATGACGTCGCGAGTCAGGAGCATTAAATGACCGCCGCTTGTGGGGAAAAGGGGAGCCGCCCAGTCAGAACAAAGGGGGGGTCACATCACTCAGAGCTGTCCCATCCTTTATCAGAGAGGCTTGCCCACGTTTCTGTGGAACCTTCTAGAAGGTTCTGGAACTGTGGTCTCCGAGTGAAGTTACTGTGTCCGAGGCAACGAGAAGTGAGAGTTGACGTATCTCACCGAACGAATGAAACCCAACTACTACCATATCCGAACAAACGGGTCCATCATCCTTCGGAACGTGATTGAAGCTCGGCCGGGACCGTCAAGACAGTTTATCCTTCGGATAACGCGTACGACCGACGTATCTGGGTTCCTCGTGGAGCAGATGAACTGAGATAACTAACTGGTTAGGAACATCAAATCAAGTCCCCTGAATATTTTGAACCTCTTGGACCTTCGGATATTTCCCCCCACTACACCTATAACATAAGTAATCTCAGTGCTCAGCACCGTCACGTGGTGCTCTAGAGCCTTTTTCATTACACATTTCTGCGGGAGTTATACACTTGATGGTAGAATCCACACTAATGTGTGATGAAGAAGGTGCCCGGCGGCGGTGCTCCAGGATCAAATTTTTAGATATTGATGAGTTGGGAAATTATTGTTAAGGTTAGATCAGTTAAAACTGACTTGACCACAAAGATGAGGATCTCCTTGGGGAGAATTTTTGTTAAGGAGTGGTTGAACGTTGAAATGATCATTAATGCTCAATCAATTACGATGCATTCCCTACTCATTGTAGGGTTATTTTCATCCATTTTTATTGTTCGACTTTTTGACAACCCGAAAAAATCATTGTTCTTGACAACATGAGAAAACCAAAAACTCAGAGGAGAGATTTTCAATTCTAGAGAAAAGCCAGGTTTGGAACCCATGCGATGCGCCTTTCCCCCCTAGAAATAAATAGTGGTAATTCAAAACATTACAAAAAAAAAAAAAGGTTACGGAAGGTAGGCAGGCTCCTATGCTTGGACAATGATAGGACCCCCATATATTCACATGTAAGGGCATGATTGATAAGGACTTTTTTGGAAGCAATTTATCTCCCCTGAAAAAAAATCCAAAAATCCCTTTTTTAGTAAGAAAAAACCCGAACAGCCATGTTCGGTTTGGATTTTGAGAGTAATAAATGTCAAGAGACAAATATAAAGAATTTTTTGAGGCACAAAACACTAGGGGCAAATTGTAGGTTAGTCCTACCCTACCTTTAAAAAATTGTTGCAGAACAATTTGGAAAAGAGTAACGTGTTTGATGTGTTTTTGGGCCACATTACAAACGAGGGGGAAAACCCCATGTAATTGTCACTCAATTATTTTCATAGGAGGAGGACATGTTTGGTGTTGCATCCGGCCAGCACAACATATTGAGTGAGTTTTAGAATGGGGATTTTCCAAGTTTCTCATACTTGTTTTTTTTTTTTTTTTTTATCTCACCGCAAACTAATTCTTAATCCTTAGAGCTCATCCCATAGCCGTTTCACACGCTTATATGTGGGGAAAAGGTGGCCCCAAAAATTATTGGTAAGAAGAATCGAACCTGAGAACTTAAAATAAAACAAAACACCTAAATCTCCGACAAAGACTACTTTGACAACTTGAATCATATAGACAAGGATGGGCTATCAATTAAACCTGAGCGCATTAAACTTTCATAAACAAAGACAGTCTACTTATCATGAGGGCAACCAAGCATCCAATTGATTTACTTTGGGAATATAGAATCTTACTCAACTATGCTTTTCTTTTTTAATTCGCATGCTAATAATACATCAACGAAGTATATTCTATGATTATACTTCGTTGATGTCACTTTGCTTGGTTTTGCATCGCATCGTCACCTTGGGTAAACCTCAAGTCGGCATTTGTTTATGATAGGCTTGACTGCAGTCCGCTGTTGGACTGGAGCGGGGCATTTCGCGTGATCGTACCCGTCGAACTGTATACCTGAGCTATTTAAATCAATTATTGATTTGAATGTTCATGATCGCAACCATGAGCTATTTAAATCAACTTTGTGGTTCGGGAAAGAAACTCTCTCATTTCCAATACAAAAGTTGATTTGAATCTATTTCTTTGTTACTGGATAAATTTTTTTTACTGAATAAATCTATTTCGTTGTTTCCTTAAATGTCTTTCTTTGTTTCCTTAAACCTGACCTTTTTATTCAGGAAAAATGTTCAAATCAGATAGCCAAAATAGTTCTCTCACATTATGTATGCCAGAACCCGTAAAGGCATCCACAAGACCAATTAGCAATTAGTGGAAATACCATCCAGACTCATATAGTACTATTTTTGGAGAAGATAATTAATCAATGTGAAACAAACTCCAACATTATCCCGCACATGCGACCTCTGACTTGTACGTGGAGAGATAAATAAAGGATCCATAATACGTGAATCACAACAAATAACGGTGCACTTATAGCACAAATAAGAAAAAACAAATTTTCTGAAACCCTAGCATTGATAGCATATTAAGACATCCAACTCAAGGCCAATTGAAAATACAAACTCCAGCATAACCCATCACAATATTTGCTCATGGGCTTACCGTGCGGAACTCCCATTTCCCGATCGAATTGCAACGATCTGAGCCGCTCAAAGTGACCAGAACGTGATTTTAAGGGTACTTGAGAGAAATCAGCAAATAAAATGATCGGAAAGGGCTTGATACGAACAGTTTTTTATTGAACGGTTTAGTAAAAAACTACTTGGATCGAGTCCTTCCTGATCATTTTTTTTGCTGATTTCTTGCGGGTACCCTTAAAATCACGTCCTGAACACATTGAGCGGCTCAGATCGTCACAATTCGATCGGGAAAGAGGAGTCTCGCACGGTAAGCCCGTTCGGGATCCCTCATCGGAAATTTCCTATCCTATATATATATATATATATATATATATATATATATATATAAAGCACACAACAATAATGCCAATTAACGCAACTGCAAGAACTGGTAAACCATTCAATCGTTGTGACAATTGAAGTGGCTGCTGCCCATCCTTGACACCCACAGCGCCAATAAAAGGCAATCCCACATTGCGAGAGGAAAAAAGATAGCCAGCTAGTGAGCAAGACAGAAACATAAATGGAGGGGAGTGGCGTTTCTTTCTTTCAGATGCCCCTTCACTACCCAAGGTACACTAAGAAGGACTACCTGGACATGCCTGAGGCGAAGCTCGACAGGCTCCTTGCTGAATACGGTTTGTCCGTGCAGGGCAACTTGGCTTACAAGAGGGAATTTGCAATGGGTGCCTTCCTCTGGCCTCGTTTCGAGTCTTCCTGCCTTAAAAATAGAGTATGAAAGCTTGTTCGGTTTCAATGCACGTCTACAACTGGTGTCTTCTCTGAGGCTCGTTTAAATTCAAGGGGCTGGAGTCCATATCTATTTTCTTTTGTTTTTGGTAAAAGCTGTAGTCCACGTCTGGTACTATACATGTGTGACACCGGAGTAATCCTTAAAGGTTTTCATCACCAGCTCTCTCTCTCTCTCTCTCTCTCTATATATGTGTGACACCGAAGTAATCCTTAAAGGTTTTCATCACCAGCTCTCTCTCTCTCTCTCTCTCTCTCTCTCTCTCTCTCTCTCTCTAATGGTAAACCCTTAGCCATGGTCATTCTTCGGCGCAAAGTAGCACCAACAAAAATCAATAACAGAGAAACCAATACTTTATCTAGAACTTGGGGAGAAAAAAGAGAAACCAACAGAAAATAATTAAGAGGTACATGCTAGGGAAAGTTGATTATCATACTTCGTTTGGTTTTGAAAAGAAATGAAAGTAAAAAAGACACAGGGAGCTTTCTCTGAAGCTACGCCAACATTTTAACACTTGTTTTCCTTCCGATTTTTCTCTTCACACGGTCCTCTTTCCACTAGCAACTAAACAAGCATAGAGGAAAAAGGTCTTACTATCTCATCATATCCATCTGTTTCCTACACAGCACAAGAGCTTTGAGTAATACCCTTGCTCACGAGGTTAACGTCCAGGTTAGAGTCCTCACCAGGTTAATGTATGGGTTCGAATCATCCCTTTCCCCATATTCTCTTAAGACCTGAAAGGGGCATTTAACAAAACTTGGAACTTGAAAGGCCGTACGCAGTATTGCTGCCATAATCATAAAGGCCAAAAGCAAATTAAATTCCTGAAATCCAAAAGCAAAGGGATGCAGAAGGAAAAGACAATTTCACCCTTCAAGAAAGCATTAGAATCTTGGCCCATTTCTATCTGATAAAATGTTCTATGAATACAACGGTTTTGTGATAAGTAGTACTACTCAGTTTGTCTTGCACTTAATAGGCACTTACTAACCTAGAACCGCCTCCGCATGCGCCTGACAGCTGGATTTGCTGATTCTGCTGCCGCCCCCTCAGCCGCCAGATCTAGCCCACAGATGCTGCTGGTGGTACTTCTCTTCCTATTCAGCAGTAAACTTGAGCTCTCATCCACCGCTGCTGCAACTGCCTCCAATAGTTGAGACAACAGCAAAGGGAAGCTCTTTTCCAAGTACCTAAACCCTTCTGACCGCATAACCACTAAAAACACAAAAAGTGGAACTTACTTAACAGCTCCTTCACAACCCATTAACATAAGAGAGGAACAATTACACCAAATAATACTGCCAGGATCACTAAACTGAGAAGTTTCATCGTTCAAACAAGTTCCTTACCTCTGGTTCAAAAACGGGAAAATACTGTTGAGAACAAAATGAAAGCTGTAATAAATGTGAAACCTAGCGCAGAAATCCAAGATCACAGAGAAGCGAGATCATAACAAATCAAAACGAAAAATAGGGATGGTTGCCTTTCTATCTAATTTCTCTTTGAGAAACAAAACACAAGGAATTAAAAGCTTCATTTTACATTTATCTGGTTGCCAAGCAAGCACCTACAATTTCCTAGATTAACTTCAATCATGAAGTTACAAACACCGAGAAACATACAAGCATTGTCCACAAAAAGGCACTTAGGAATTAATGGTTGCTTAACGCCATATAGGAGATCGATATAGTGGTAAATATACAAGCCCTTGTTTTCCACATATTACCATGATTTACCCCATTCACTCAATGTTGCTTCTAGAAAACCAAGGGCCAAAACAGCGAAAAACATCAGTTCAGGCCAATTCAGAAGAAACTCCCCAGTCCCCCCACTCCTTTAGATGCTTGAAATATCAAGGAGAGGAGCAAATATTCAGTATTGCGAGCACCAAGGAGTAAATATGGTGCACCCGGAGGACCCGGACCAACTTAGAAGTATTATTTGCATTGTGTTGTTAGCTTTCTTTTTATAGCTGTCTAGCATGATCCAGACATGGAAGCTACCAAGGAGTGCAGGCGGGTGCCATGACACTTTTCAGGTTTTTCTGCATATGTTTTGGTATTTACAATTACATTAGTGTTTGCACCCTACCTTTCAAGTCTTGATAATTTTACTTTAACCCCTTCAAGATTAATTATCTTTAACCATAGTCCCTCCAATGTCAAAAGAAATTCTAATGTGGCCCAACTTTATCAAACACATGTATCCGCCACTATACCTACCCCCCTTTCGGATTCCCTCTAATAACAAACTACACAACAGCACGCCAGGGATCCCTAGTCTCAAGTTGAAGATGAAGAACATGGAAGAAAATAAGAATAGTCGCAGTCTTAGAAGTTAGATAAGTGACAGATATTATAGAAAACAGAAGAAGGTAAGAATCCAAAGTACAATCAGATACCTTCTTTTTCTTCCCCTTTGATTGGAAGATGTAGCGAAGTCAGATACTAGAGACAATGCAGACAGACATAGATTGACAATCATGTAGACATAAACATGTGGACACTAGTTCACAACTGCTCCATCTTGCGAGTAAACCAATGTTTCCAATAAGGGAAAAACCAATCAATCAAGGATTTCCCAAATACTTCCTCTAGAATGGCAAGTTTCTAATATCTACATCCAGAATAACATCTCCCATGTAATCGGGGTGTGGGTTTGTAAGAGGCCCATGCAGATTAAGACAAAACAGTACATTGACATAACCCGAAACATTGCACCAGTCAGATATATACTAAAGGTAACACTCACCTCCCAAGTTTGCTGCTGCAAATTTCAAGCAGATAGCCTTAAGCTGTGGACAATGATGCTGCTCAGCGAGAGGAAGAGTTGTTGCTACCGTTTCAACATTTACTGCTTCACACAGTTTTTCCTCACACAACCGTTTCAGACGGTCTAAACCAAAGCGATCAGCCGCAGCCAACAAATGTTGCACCATAATAGTGGATGTGAACACCGAAATTGAGCCCATAATTTCTTTTACATCAGGAAGCTTATCTGAGTAAATAAAGAGCAGCATTGCCTGCAAAATGGATGAAACACCAATCAAAGCCTTCTAACAACAGTCATGTAAAACTTCAATAGAACAACTGACGACCAATATTTGCTTCTAGTAGATGTCAATGAGTTATGACCAACGAAACCCCCCCGAGACACATTATTCACTTTAAAGCATTAAACAACCCTATGTGGCCTTGTTATGCATTTGCAGCTAGCTTCTGGAATCGCACAACTAAAGAATAGGAAAAAAAAAAGTAGGACTACCCTATGGGATATGGAACAGCTCTTTATGCAGAAACACATGAACATAGATACAGATATTTAATTAACGTTACGATTGCGACTCACAAGGATAGAAAAGAAAAGTTTTCACCACTAGTTTGAAAATCCACTGCAATGGATTGAATGCATGGCATATACTTAAAATCCAGTGCCTGTTGGTCGTACGACCACATAACAACTACGTAAGAGAATCGGAATCTGCAAATTTTAGAATTCTAGGAAAGGAACCAGAAATTGTGGGCTCCAGATACTTTTTATAATTACAAAACCCATAATAGTAAGATCAAGCTCTTTCATATTTTGAGATGAATCCAATTTTCTTTACTCTGTCAGAAGAGTGATAAGTACAAAGACGTGATTGAAGGAGCAATACCTTGAAGATCGAGGGTTCAAGATCCTGCAATACTACTTTCTCCAGGTTAGGATCTCCAATAAGTCCATAAAATTGGGCTCTAAATACAGGAGAGCGAGAAGCAAGTACCAACTTATGAGCTTTGAACTTTTCATCGCCAACCTCGAAAACAACGTCACAACCAACTTCGGACTCCAGCAAGGACTGGAGATCCTGGCCCATACTTGAAGGTGGTATAGGAATGCTATCTTGTTTAGGTCCCTCCACTCGGGTTCTGACAACTCCCACAGTGCAACGCAGAGCAAGGCAATCATCCTTGATAAAGTTGGAAGATTCTAAAATAGATCTTTTCAAGAAACGCTTGTAACCCCTGAATGCACAGAATCAAGTTACATAAGGTTTAAATTTGGAATACAAGAAAAGTTTTTTCCCCGTCCTATCAATGCCTGTAACTCATGATTACACATATCAAACTATTTTGAATTCCACAGAATAAAAAGAAATTTGGATAACTAATTGATTCAAGAACAAGTCTTATTACTGAGCTGCAATTTATTGATCTACAGAAATGAGACTTTTAGCTTGTTCAATAGCAGCAAATACTGAGGATTGGGTGGTGAAAATCACAATTCCAGAATATATATGTTGGATTACGCTACTTTGCAATGATCCAGTTAGTCCACTGTTTTGGGAGTGATGTGGAAGACAGAATTTAATCTAGACCAAGAGAGATCAGGCAATCCCATGTTGTGGCCACTTGTGGGTGGGTTTATTGGGGACAAAGGCCGTATGGAACTACACTGTGTTAATCTCCCCTCAATCCCATGACAAATGAACACATATTGGTCTACTCCAATCCAATCCTGCCCCTCTCAAACGGAAGTTACGGACCAAACTTACCTTCCCACCAAATAAAATATGTCCCGCAGTAGTATCCGTCTTATTAATCAATGGTATTACACATCTAGTCAAATCCTCCAAAACCTAAACTATTTATCAAGCATGGCCTAAACCCCCAAAAAAGTGTACTGCACAACCATTCTTTCTAAGAACGGTACGTGTTCTTTCGCCCAAACAATCGTTTCTAAACCCTAATCAGGGGCCTTTTTATAAAAAAGAACCCTATCCGCGCACAAGGATATTCCTCATACCGGTTATCAAGCATGTCTTAAAAATCCAAGAAAACCTGCCCTGCACTGCACGACCTCATTTTATAGGAATGATACACATTCCGCTTAACAATTCCTAAACCCTAATCATCAGCCTTCTGAAAACCAACAACACCAACAACAAAACCCAAATCATCACATGCAAAACAAACATGGTCAAAACCCCAGAAAAATGTGTAGTGCATGGCGATTTTTCCTTAGAATGTTACGCATTTAACAACTACGCAGGGTGTCTCAGCCAGCTTGTGCGCACTTCGGACTAATCCCAACCCATCCCACAACCATTTCACACGCTTACTCATGGGGTGAGGTGGCCCCAAGAGTTGCTGACACACCCAAAATCCCAAGCCAGGACCACTTGGCCAATCCCTTAAGGCCAATCCAACAACGAAAAAAAAACCCAAATCACCACATATGAAAATTGCTCACAGAAAGCGTGTACAGGCACTAACCACATGCTCCCTCGATACTTCAGCGCATAAGGCCCACTCTCCAACGCCCGATCAAAGTGACTGTGAACCTTATGCTTCCCCTTCCCGCTCTGATCCAAAAGCGTGAGCTCGAACAACGCCCTCACGTCCGTCCCTTCGCCCGCCAGCGCGATGAACGCCGACACATACGCCATGTTGTCCTCGACGTTCTTGCCGTCGGGATAGAAGTAAATCGCCCAGTCGTACCCCCCGACCCTGAACGTGTCGCTCGAAATGTACTTCCCCGAGCCCATCCCTTTGGCCAGGGAGTAGCCCTTGATCGTGAAATCGTGGGAGCCGTTCACCGTCTCGATTATCGATCTCGAACACGACGACGCGTCGTCGTGGTCGAAATCGGTCTCGTGCACGATCATGGTTCAGGGGAAATAGGAAGGGTGAAAACCCTAACCCTAAATTGGATGGGTGGGGAAGTGGAGAGAAGATTATTGAGGAAGGGGAAGAGGTTTGGGGGAATTGCGAACCCGGTGTATTAAGGGCGGAGGGGCGGAGATGGGGTTGGGGGGTGTTGGCTAGCGAGAGAAATGGCAGAGAAAGTTCACAGAAGGGGATAGATAACAAACCAACAGTCGAGAAGGAGACGTTTTTCCGTGCTGGGTCGGTATATTCTTCCTGTGTCCGCTCATTTAACTAGAGTTTAAAAAAAAAAAAACACAGGAGTTTAAAAAAAAAAAACAGGAGAAAAGTTTTTTTTAGAATTCGAACCATTCAAAATATTTTTAGATGGCCTGGATGAGTCGAGCAGGCACCACGTGATACACACCTGGCACTGAAAAATTTCTCGTGGAGGAGAGGACAGGTTGTCCAATTTGGGGGGGACAGATGGTGGCTCCAATGATCATAATGTGTGTAGGGTCCAATGTGTTTAGACCCACACTCTCGTGAGTGCAGATGTGTAAATGAGTTTGGTTCGAAATTTTTTTTAAAACCCTTCTATGGGAATAGACGACTCATACGAGATTTATATTGGCACGTAGAGTCCGCTTTCGGGTCCTGCAAAAATGATATAAATTGCTCAGCAATTTTGAAATATTTTTCGAGTGATGCGGTAAAAAATCAGCTCAATCGAATTACTGAAAGTGCTTGATCTGATGTACCAATTTTTCATTCAGAATTCTGAATAAAATATTGATATGGTGGATCAAGCACTTGTAATAGTTATTCGATTGAGTTAATTTACTAAGCTACTCGGAAAAATATTTTGAAAGAAATGTGGCCCTGCGTGCTAATCTGTACACCATCGGTGCACATCTCATCCGTTTCCTTAGGATTTTCGTTTTTGCTTATTTATCACGGAATGATATACACTCACGAAAAACTGAAGCCGTACCTTCAAAGAAACTTCATCAAAATACAAATATCAGACCCCTAAGCGACCCTTGAAATTTTATCCCCTACACCTTCTTTTTTTTTACACCTCAAAAAATGTTAGAGAAATTGAAAATTTTGGCCATATGGCTTATCGTGCTTATTTCCAACCAAATTATTGGCCCTCTTAGGCCCGGTTTGATAATAGTGATAGATGAGTGAGATTCGTAAGAAATAAGATTAGGATTGGGATTGGTAATGAGAAGGGATTAATAATGAGAGTATTTGTTTGAGATGGGATTGGATGATGAGATTATTAATATCATGTTTGTTTGAGATGGGATTAGATGATGAGATTGGATTGATAGAAGGAATTGGTAATGAGAAGGGATTGATAATGAGAATGTGTTGGGTTTGGACTATTAAAACCATCTTCCCTAGGGTATTCCTAATACCCCCTAATCCCCGGTTTGCTAGTCCTAAGGACTAGTAATCCCAACTTATTTTTGGTTACCAAATACAGTATTAGTAGTTCCATGGGATTGGTAATCCAATCCCAAGAGCTAATATAGTTATTAAACGGGGCCTTAAAAAATTAAATGTTTGTTTCAGGGAGGTAAATAGGAAATTGATACTTTTTTTTTTTTTTTTCCAATCGTCATACATTAGCGGGCTTTATTTGACAAGTTTAGGATTTTCTACATTCAAATCAAATCAAAGTAAACCTTAATCCAACAATGTGGTTCCAAACCCAACAAACAAACAAACATGCTCCCCAAAATTCATGATCAATGTATCGAAAATAGCCGAATTCGGACTCCGAATTCGATCTGCATCGGAAATCCCTGAATTTCAGATCTCCTGCTCTGAAACTCAAGCGCCGAAGAATCACCAACTCTACGAGCCCAAAGGAGAACGGTACCTGCCTAATCCCAAAATGCAGTTTTTTTTATGTATTTATGTATGTATGTATGTATAGTCCAATTAATTGCCATGTTCTTCATTTCGTGGACTTAATTATCATGTTGCACACCTCCTTGATGGGTACCTTATATTCTCATGGAACTTTAGACTGTCATCTTTGAAGAACATAGTGGCTAAAAATAAGTCAACAACAGAGTTACCACTATTTCTTGCTTTACATGATTGGAGTTGTTACACTTTCAATTGCGCAATGGAGATAACTTTCCAACTCTGTGGGCAACAAGATGACTTTCCAACTCTGTGGGTAACTATCAATTTAACAAGATGGCTTTCCAACTCTGTGGGTAACTATCAATTTATCACATTTTTTTTTTTTTAAATCAAATTTTCTCACTTTGTTAGAGCATCTTCACTAGCTTACTCAAATTTTTATCTAAAGTTGAGTAACAATTTGGGTAAAAACTTGATTTGGTATAAAGCAATCTAATGGACAAATGCAAATTTAGGCATAAATTTGAGTAGACGTTTTATTAATGGCATAATTGTAAATTTGAGGGGGAGAAAATTGCTTCCAAAATTTGAGTAAGGATTTAGTTTCAAACCAAATTTGGGAAATTTTTTGAGTAAAACTCAAATTTGATATGAGTTTGAGTTAGGAGTGAAGTGGTGTTTTGGATGATTTTTACTCAAATTTGAATAAGAGAGGAGATACTCTTAGGAAGCAGTCATTGTGGTTTTACTTTTCAAAAATGATGTCCAGCTTCTTACTTATCATAAAATTTCAACATGTAGTTTCTTCTCTTTTCTTTTTTTCCAAGATTGCTTTCTTATATGCTCCAGATTTCATATGTGTTTTTTAGGGTTTAAACTGGGTGTCCTTTTTGGATTTTCTATTGCTTTTTTCGCGACTGGTTCTTAAGTACCAACGTTTCTCCGAGCCTGTATTTGCAACAGGTGCCTGTGTCTAAGATTTGGTAATTTTGGTTCATTCCTCCATTTTTTGATGATTTCTGTAATGCCTTATAACTTTGATATATGATATTGATCATTTCAAAAAAAAAAAAAAAGGCTATGGCGATCGTAATTTTTTCATGCTCATGGATCAACTTCCAAATTCACAGGCAAAGATTCGTGGGCCTTGCCTGCGGGCCTCTCACTAGTTTTCCTCAATGAAACAAACCGTATAGATTGCATTAGGTAAATCTCTTCTACTATGTTACAGAGATCAGAGATGTCCAATATCATCTGAAATATACTAGACCAAGCCTCTAGCCCATTACACAAAATTTTAGACCGGCAATCTTCGAACAGGAGTTATATTTCAAACCCAACTCTTTAAGCTGAAATTGAACGTGTTTTTGGCTCAGATTAAACAGACCATTGGGTCTAATTCGAGGCGAATAGGAGCCCTTACTAACCGGATTGCAGCTTTTAAAACCTTTTCATACACGTAATGCCTACAATTTAAGAATCTGATGCTTTGACAATGGAATCGTCCCGTGCCTTTTCGTTCTTTATGCCACAATTCTGTGTTCCTGCGGGTCAGATACTGTTATCCCCACTCTATTTAGTTGTTATGAGAATGTTTGTTGACATACAAATGAAATTTTGCCTGCATGTTTGAGCTTAAACCAGTCGTATCTGTGGTTAGTATTCATGACAGCCAGGTTTGTTCTTTGGTTCTTCAGTTGTTTCACTTTCTCTGCCGTGGTCCATAGATACTACTATGTTTCTGGTTGCCAAGTGGGTAGTATTTTGGTTATGGATTCTGAGATTTCTAACACACTTGTTTTTTTCTCCAATTGAAAGTTAAGACCTGGGTTCTCATTCTGTCTCTCGCCGGTAATATACATGCATAGTTGCATTTATTCCTCTATCCTGGTATCGATCTTCTTCTTTTTAGTCAAATTTCAGGTCAGCTTACAAACAAACTTGACTAATTTTAAGAGCTCAATTCCACCGCTCACTTACGAGAAGCTCAACTATAGTCGGAACAAAACTCTATATGCTCTCTCTCTCTCTCTCTCTCTCTCTCTGCAATACCGTGTTTTGTTTATTGTTTCTATCATGGTATAGACCATGCTTTACATACAAGGCTTGTTTAAAAAATATAAAAAAACCAACATGGATTTTTGGATTGTTTTTATTCAAATTTTTTTTCTCATTTGTTAATTTTCCTTCAAATTTTTATGAATTATTGTTTCGTTCTTGTTTGCGGTGTTGTAAAAAGCCAAGTTGGGTTTTTTTTTAAAAAAAAAAGCCTTACATTTTAGCCGGGAAAAATTACTTTCAACCACCATAGAGTTGGTCAATGCAACAAGAACTATTTTTGTCAATGAGAATATTGTAACCATTTGAGTGATTACGCCCCGTTCTACATAAGGTCCTTCAAAAATAAGTAGTACTTATTAGCAATTTTCAAGCTTAAAAATAGTAAGCTTATTGAAATCAAAAAATATGCAATATGAATCTTGTTTGATACTCGATAAGATTTATCAAACTCTTCAAAAAACATTAAAAATTATCTTTGTAAGAATTATTTTTAAATTTGAAAATAAGTCCTTATTCGAGAAAAGTGGAACAGGACTACGTCAAGTTAGATAGTACTATATATAATTTATGTTAATTCATTTTTACAGAGAAGTCAAGTGGCATAGAATTACATACATACATACATAGAATCCAATAATAAGGGCAAAAGGATTGCAAGGTTTTTATTTTTCATGACCGTTTGTCTGGCCAAGGGTTAAACGATTGTTTGGCCATCCTTTCACTAGCCACGTGGGCAGGATTTCATGAAAGAAAATGAACGGCTCTAATCTAATTCACACTTATCATAACATTTTGGATGAAATATAAGCCTAAGTAATTTATGATGTTATCTAAAAATTATTTTTAAAATTTGTGACTATATTACTCTCTCCATTCCAAAATGAGTGACCTTTTTGGAAAAGCGTGTCATTTTTAATTGCTTATCTTTCAATTTGAATGTCAAAAAATATGCAATATAAATCTTGTTTGATAGATTATAATTAGTTCTATTAAACAAAATTTTCAAAATCACATAAAACTTTATAAATCAAAAGATATAAGCATTTGAAAATGACACGGAGTCCCAAAAAGGTCAGTCATTTTGAAACGAAGGGAGTAGTATTAAAATATGTAAGATGTATTATGTATAATGATACTCCATCTAAATCGTCCACCGTCAATTACTCTACACAGATCAATCGTCTACCGTTTATTATTTAATTATTAACCGTCTATTGTCTATTAAACTGTACTTGAAAAAAAAAATCATTTATCATCAATATTTTGAGTATAATTAAAATAGAGCGGAGAATGTATAAGCGTGCAAACAAAGCAACATTCACATCACGTGCGATCATATTTTCATATTTAAGGTTGAAGTTGTCATATCATTTCTATTCAAATGATACAAAGATATTTTTTTCGTTAAATAATTTACCGTGAATTGCATTTGTCGCATAGGTCAGAAAATTTATTTAGGCAAGACTACAGTATTACAATCCGGTGTATCTTTAAACACAAACATCCATCAATAGGACAATGTTTTTGCACGCAAATCCCTTCAAACATCATTATCAAATCTTTCTACTCAAATCCAATAACTTAAACAATGTCAGATGATTCCACGTGTCCTACGTTGTCCATTCAATTATGCAAACCTATAAAATTACCCATATCAGGATTTTTTTGGGTTACCACTAATCTATATTGCCACCCAAACGAGACATAATTTTATTTTCAAAACAGAGGGGGTTGAAAATCAGGATGGATCGTGTAATGATGCATATCGGTCATGAACCCTAACGAAGTTTGGAATGATCACGCCCAGCCCTGGAGTACATGGAATATGCACAACTCCCTTTCTCTCCGTCTCGAGAAATTTTTGGGACCCCACGGGTACCACCACGCGGCCCACGCCCAGCCCTTATTAACATGTTTTGGATGGTTAAATTTATTCTCCCTCTTTTCCCTCACCCGATCACTCTCTCCTTTTTTTTTTTCCTCTAAAATTCAAACTGTCCAAAACACGTTTTAACGGCTGGCATCGCAAATAGAGTACGACGTGTGTAAGAGCATCTCCAATCCAATACTCTATTTGAGAGTATCAAAGTACTCTACTTTATTCATAAAGTGATTTTAGAGGAAATTACTATTCCTATTTACTCCAACCACAACCACAAACCCTCTATTTTTCCCTCTAAAATTTTCCTCCAAAATTAACCTCTACCAATGCCCTCCAAAATCAACCTCCAAAAATTCCTTCCAAAATTAACCTCTGCCATAGCAAAACAAGTTTGCGTCTTGTTTTTTACTCCAGTTTTGTAGACCCCATGGTTTCCACTACATTTCCTCCTCCCTCCCACTTGTTTTTTTTACTCCAGTTGCTATAGAAGTTAATGTTGTAGAACTTGTGAAATGTACTAGAAGTTAAGCATAAGTCCTGTGGAATTAAGTTAATGTTGCAGAAGTGTAGACAGTGTTAAAAGATTGACATAAACGTGCAAGGGTGAAAGAATATGGTTGACATTAACAAAAGCTCATAAGGATACAAATGCCATTTTAAAAGGTGAATAGTATTATAGAGAGGATCCTCTATATTTTCTTCCATCCTTTAAATATGGACGATCAAAATCTTATTCTCTCAAATAGAGAAGGCTTGAGAGGATGGATTGCTCTCAAATGGAGGAATAGAGCATGAGTTGAAGATGCTCTAATATCCGTCCGGCACCCAATAACTTCTCCTCCCTCTCCCTCATAAGACTGGAACATAAATTCAGTTTCCTAGATATTACCTACATTATGCAAGAATGGATTTTATCAAGGGTAAATTTCACTGACCTCCCCTGAGGTTTATGACAAATGCAGGAACCTCCCCTGAGGTTCTAATAATTGCACTGACCTCCTTTACTTTACAAACTATTATTCAGATTCCCTCATTCCGTTAAATCCACACTAACACCATTAGTTTTTGTTATTAATTGACTGAAATGCCCTTGAATATTACTAATCTAAACGATCAAGTCTTTTTTCCTTCTTTTTTGTTGATGAGCACAAAATACTAACACTTAAAGGCCCCAATTTTATATGTTGTTAGTTCCTAATTATGCTCAATTGACTAGTATTATTATCTTTTTATTCATTTTCATTATACAATTGTGTTTTTGCAGGAAAAGATAATAATCATAATTATTTGGTCTCAAAGCCGAGCTCGTGGTTAAAGCAGTCAAAGTGCAATCCAAAAGGAATCTAGTCCCGAAAGAATTCTGGCTAATGGATGGCAAAATAAGGAATGATATTAGGTATTGCCTAATTAATAGAGTTTGGGAAGGAAATAATTATATTTACCTAAGGTCAATTTCTAGCATTATATATATAGAAAAGCATAGAGTTCGGCCAGGGGGGGATTTTTACCACAGGCAGCATTATCTCGGCATTGAAGGTCACGGCTTGGAGGAGATTCACGGCCGGAGAAAAATAGAGAAGCAAAATAAATTATTGTAAGCGTATTATTTTTATGGATTCTAGTCGAATGCTTGATTTATTTTCATCTATGAGAGGCTAAAATCCTCAACTAGGGTTGAGGATGAAACCCCATGAATTTTATTGATTGATTTTATGCACTTGATTTTTCCTACGTGCTTTCATAGTTTATTGTTCTGATCTCATTAATTAATTTGGTTGAAACTCGGATATGGATTCAATCGGGAATGGTTTTTTCCATGATTTGATATCACCATATTAATCGAATTGCTTGGTTTGTAATAGTTAATATTTAAGTACAGGATATCTACTGTGATTTGTTTTACATGGATACAGTTGATGATTTTGACTTAAACTTGCGAAGCAGAGGAGGAACATATTGTTGTTTTAAATAAAAAGTGCTTAACGATATATTATCCATAGTGGTTAAGGTTAGCTCCTAAATCATTGTGTAGAAATCAAAGGAAAAAATCATTGCGTAGAATTGATTGATAAATATTTGTGGGTGTGGATTCCAAAACCTTAGTTACTTTTCTCAACCGGCAATCTCACTCTTTCCCGTGTTAGTTTAATTATTATTTTGTCATTGCTTTATTTAAATTCTTAGTTTAAAAATCAATCACAATTTTGTCAACTAGGTTAGGGTCCAATCGATTTAAGTTTATTTAGTTTTCCTACAAAAAAAATCACCAAGTCCCTGTGGGTTCGACCTCGCTCTTGCATTGCTATATTTCGGTACGATTCGTGCGCTTGCGAGTACATTAAAATTTCACATCATTTGTAATTTAATTGAAGTTTAAAATATTAAAAGTAACATTATACTGGTTATATAAGATAACTTCAACATAAAATTAGACTCAATTATACAAACTTTCGTCGAATTTGAATAATTATTCATGTATTTTACATTATCATAGTCATTTTTTCCCTCTTTAAAGTGTGATTTTTCAAATGGAGGACACGTACTAATAAAAATAAACATTACTCTATATGTCAATTTTTCTAAGAAATGATCTCAATATAATTTATACATTGATCATTCTTCAAAATTTTCTTCTGCATTCCACCCCCCCCCCCCCCCCCCCCCCCCAAACTAGTGCATTAGAAATGAAACACAATTATTACTAATGAACTAATAGGGAAAATAAGAAGGAAAAATAAAAAAAGATTAAAGAATTTTTTATACCGAATTTATTTAGTCAGAAAACATATTAAAAAATACACGATAATTTTTTTTGTATGTGGGATTAGGCATTCACATGCCTCTTTTATTTTTCAAAACCCACGTAGGAGAGGAAAAAATAGACCGTGATCAATTATCAAAATGCGTAACTCGTTATACAAGCTTGACCAAAATATGTACAACTCAAGTATGACATTGTTAAATATTACATCACAAGTCAATTAAAGAAAAAAACTAACACACAAACATAAAAATTAAAAAATAAAAGAAGAAGATACATTGACTTTGTTCATGAAAAATATGTAGAAATCAAGGTAATCTGACCAAATATATTTAGTTAGTTCTAATTTAACATAAAAAATTCCAATTAGAAAAAAAATGGAACAAGAAGAATTGATTTTATAGTTATACATTATATTTGAGGGCATTTTAGTCATTTAGTAGATAATACTAACGGTGTTAGTGTGGATTTAACGGAATGGGGGAATCTGAATAATAGTTTGTAAAGTAAGGGAGGTCAGTGCAATTATTAGAACCTCAGGGGAGGTTCCTGCATTTGTCAGAAACCTCAGGGGAGGTTAGTGAAATTTACCCTTTTATCAAATACAAAAACTGTGTAAACACTGGTGACTAGGGTTTTCCTGCGGGAGGGGCAGTGCCTCCCCCTCTCCCTTAGATCTCTCTCTCCTCTCCGCATTTGTTTTTTGCCGCATTGGGAGGATTATTTTTCAATTTTTCAACTTGTAGCGACGACGGCAACGAATCGCCATGGAGTCGAACATCGGCAGCCTGAAGCAAAGAGAGAGGCCCAGATTGAACGTTGAGGGAATGATGGTTCACCGGCGGCTGCAGCGCTGTTGGACGCAGTTCTTCGCCTTTGGCTTTCATGGAGCCTTTATGGGATGATTGCCTAGGGAGTTCCGTCGGTGCGTGATGGGGGTGGCGGTCTAGTTGACTTGTCTGTTTCCGGTTCGGTTCGTTTGCTGTGGATCTGCTCTGATATTCGCGGTCGCGGTGGAGGCTGTCGGGATGAGGTGGCCGGGCACGAGGAGGGGGTGGCGATTGTAGTTGCTAAGGTTTTCTATTTTATGTTTCTCAGTGTATTGCTTTACGATTTTTTTTACATAGGTCTTTCTCACATTCGGGAATCTCCCTCACCCCGTTGTGGATGTTTTAATTTCCTTTGCGGTTACTGGGTCTGGCTGTTGGTGAGCGGTTTTGTAAGACGTGCTAGTATCTCTGTGGATACCGATGTGGCCAAGAGTACTGGACCACTAGTTGTTGGTGAGCGGTTTTGTAAGATGTGCTAGTATGTCTGTGGATACCGATGTGGCCAAGAGGCCAAGAGTACTGCGTGTGGGAGCAGTATTTGTGTGTAAGATTTCTCTCCCTTGCTTCTAATACTCTTTCTGAGGATAGTAGCTCCGGATGTTATGATATTTTCTGGCAATAAAACTTCGTTTGGCAAAAAAAAAAAAAGAAGGTTCAATTCAATTCTCCATTAGAACACAAGCCAGCTAAAATCACCTGAAAGAAATTATATATATATGTTCTTCCAATCCTTCTCATTCTTGAAGGATACAAGGTTTCAACAAGAGAGATCCATACGCTTGCCAAATTACCTATTGGAACTCACAAATTAATCTAGTACTACCAAAGGAGTACAAATAATAACGAAAGAAGTAATCGGAAAATACTACTATCAGACAGCCGGACTTTACGATTAGCTATAGGCCTCTTTTTAAATCGACGACGACGACGCTCACGTTGTCCGTGCTGTGCCTGGCCAACGCCAACTTAGTCAGCAAAATCGACGCGTCGGAACAAGCCTTGTCGGAGCTCTGCCCGGAGACGGAGGCCAGATTCACCTCGCTCCCCGGCGACTGGGGCGGCGACGGCGGCTTCTGCGCCTGCAAGCACATCCGGGCGACGCTGCAAGCGACCTCGTTCGACACCACGTCCCACAGCCCGTCGCTCGCCAGGATAAGGCACTCGTCCTCCGCCGTCCGATCCGTTACGGTTACTTCCGGTTCAGGTATCACGAACGGCTTCAAGTAATTGTCACCTATAAAATGGATAAAAGATCTAGATCAGACTCTGGATAAACATTTTGAAGTATAATTTTGAATTCGATATATCAAATGATGGATTAAGTAAGGGCATACCAATTGCCCTAGACATTGCTAAGACTCCGAGTACCCTTGCTCCGTCCCAGTATATCACTCGACCACCGGCGGTTTGAATTCGATTGAGCTCGTCGGGCCGATCAGGCTGCGATTAATACAGAGAACACAAAGCCAAGGTTTCAAATAACCGAGCGACGCAGATCTCAATCGTCAAGAGAAGTGAAATAGCAAATCAAAGTAGTAGAAAATTGAATCGGTGATTTTAGGTTCGAAGCCTCACCTTATGATCGAGGGAGAGTGGAATGGCGACGCCGTTGCGGCAAAGCACGGCGCGCGAGTCACCGCAGTTGGAGACGACGATCTTATCCGGCGTCACGACGGCGACGACGGCGGTAGATCCGACGGCGTCGCACTGCGGAGTCTGGAGTTCGCACCTGCAAATGGAACTCGAGACGCCATCGGCGCCGCCGTTGCTCCACTCCGTCACCTCCTTGTCCATGCGCGAAAAGCTCCGCGCCATCATTTCCTTCCACGCGCCTTCTCCCTCCTCACCTACTTCCACCACATCTTTCACTATCTCGTGCATTCGATCTTTGCACTTCATCGCCACCTACAAAAATCAGAGCAACATCACCATCAATCAAAGGTTAGAAAACCTCCGTCTAAGGAATTAAGATCGTAAATTTTCAAGACCTAAAGCGGCCGCACCTCAAAATTCAGCTTAGGTATAAAAATTGAACGTGGATCTAACAAAATTCCAACAAAAAATTTTCTCCCTCCGTAGTTAGTCTCTTGTGAAATTACGTTTAATTCTAAGTATACCGAAATAAATTTTTTGCAGTATAAATTTTGTTGAATTGATTTCGAGAAGAACTTTTGAACAGTGTAAAAGAAATAAAAATTTGAATATAATTTCGTTAGGGACCAACCAACTTTACGTGGACGAGGAGGAGTACAAAACAACATGAAAACAATAATTAAGGAAGAAGATGGCCTTACATGAGAGCAACCGTGGCCGTCGTAAACGCCGAAGAAATGAAGATCGGCCGCATCCCGACCACTCCGCCGGCTAAAGGACGGGTGAATTGCCACCGCATCCTCCATATCTCTCCTCCTTCCACACACTGACGTCATCCCGAAGTTAGGACACTCCCCAACCACCTCAGCCCCGATCTTCACAGCAGACGACGACGTTTCGCACTGACTCGCATCCTTCGCCTCCGAGTCTCCCTGCTCCACCATCTTCCCCTTGTCACTAACCACACGACCTTCTACCCCGTCCGCACAGTGCTCCTCCTTCGCCGGACAAACAATCTCCAGCCTCTGCCGCTTCCTGTCGCCCTCCGGCGCCATATCCGCGCCCAGGAACTTGAACTGGTGAATCTCCATGCGCCGTCGCCTCGCCGCCTTGCAGCTCGGCTCCACCGGCGCCGACGTCTCCGTCTCTCCTCCGCAACACACACTCGCCATTCCAATAACCCACAACACGAACCGCGAATCAGCTAAATGCGAATTCTGATCTCTCTCTCTCTCTACCCTTTTGCACTCCAAACCAAACAATTTCCTGACAGGAAAACAAAAAAGCTATCGATGGAGAGCAGTACGTGCCTTTGAGATTTTTTTCGGAAGATAAAAACAATGGACGGGGGGAAGCTTTTAAGGGCAGCGGGCAACAGTCACGGGCAGGGGGATCCGACACGCACAACTGGTGCGACGTGGACGCTTGAAAAAGGAGGTGGATCCTCGCCGTCCATCGCATCGTAGCGTTTCTCTCTCCTGCGGGGGAGATTACCACGTGGAGGTTCTTTTCGATGGCGTTGTGCGTGGACCAATGGGAGCTCAACACGGAGGGGCGAGGCTGGGCTTTTGCTTTTCTGACACGCATGTGGGTCGTACTTTGGGGACGACCCGACCTCGCCTGTTTCTACTCTATACCGCCCGATTTTTTTAATCTTTTTTTTTTTTATTTTTGAGATTTTTTTACAGGTGCGGAGGATACCAACACGTGGCGAGATCGTTTGGAATACGAGATTCGTGTGTCATTGGTGCACGCACGACGCGCTCTGGCGGCTTTGAGCTACACATGCCTTCGTTCTCTCTCTCAAGAGTTAAATCTTCAAAATCACTATACTGTAAAATCGAAACCCTTCTTTCAAAAATTTGAAAATCAACAGTGCTACTTGCACATATTTTTGTGCACATGCATTTTTGTGAAGTTCATATCGGGAGTCCACAAAATGATCCGAGCCGCTTATCTTTTTTAAAATATTTTTTGGAGGGTTCATGTAAAAAATCGGCTCTAACAGATATCAGTAAGAGCTTCCTCAGAAATCGTAGGGCAAAATAGAATGATTCGCTTTGCAATTTTTGAGAAAGCCCTTACCGATATCCGTTGGGGCTGATTTTTTACTGAAACCATGTAAAAACTATTTTTAAAAAGATCAGCGGTTTGAATCTTTTTGTGAGACCCCGATATGGACCCCCAAAAAATGTATGTGCATAAGATGTGCAGAAAAATTTGTGTGGGAATCATTACAATTTGAAAATTGGTACTCCCTCCATCCCAAAATGGATGACAAATTTTGAAGTTCGTATCATTTTTGATCGATTATATTTTTCAATTTATAATATTTTTCATGAGTTTGAAAACTTTGAATTATAGAACTAATCGAGAACTATCAAACAATATTCATATTGCATATTTTTTTGAGATCCATATAAAAAAATATAAGGAATTAAAATTAGCACAAATATAAAAAATTAACATCCAATTTGAGACGGAAAGAGTAGAATATTTTCTGTTCAATTCGTTCGGTGGATTTTTTGGGGATTTTTTTCTCACAAAACTGACGTCAAAAGTAATGAGGTTGGCATGGGTGGTACGGGTCAAAGGTTGTAGCATTGTGTGTCACCACTAATTGCCCCCTCATTACACACTGAGCTTCCATTCAGTGTAATGTTCATTAAACTCAAAGGGTAAAATCTTCGAAATTGGATTAACGGTGGTGGGAAGGTTGGTTCTTGTCCTCCGCTCGGTTTTTCGTTCTTCCTTTCGCACGAAATTTACTAATTCGAGATGTTTCTGAATGGTACTCTTACATTTATGTCCACGTTCCTTCTCAGGTACTCATATTTTGTGTGATAGGGAGTAGAATTTACATATCTACTTTCACATTTGATGACATATAATATGCTTGTATTTTGGTTATTTTCTAAACAAATTAACTGAATTGATAGAATGAATTCGCACATTATTTGCAATACGATCATACATATTGACAAAAAAGCATTAGACACACCTACGCAATAAATTAGGTTCTTTAGATGAGTATATTGAAATTACTACTGATGGTGGCCCTAGAGTGATTCAATAGTTTTGTTCGTAGATTTGATATTATTAAATATTTAAATGATGGTTCCCTAGGCGTGTTTATAAATTTTAACTCAAATTATAATGGATAGCTTTCAGTTAACAGTTGTGCTATTGGTACAGCTGCTGTTGTACAGATCCTTTTTGCTCCCCTCACGGGTCCCGCAAAGATGATCGGAGCCGCTCATTTTGTTCAAAGTACTTCGTTTAAGGTCCCTGTAAAAAATCATCGCAATCCGATATCGGGAAGAGTGTTTACAAATCATCCAACTTTGCTTAAAAATTTAGCCTAAATTTTTAAACAAAGTTGGATGATTCGTAAACACCCTTCCCGATATCAGATTGAAGTGATTTTTTACAGAGACCTTAAACGAAGTATTTTAAACAAAATGAGCGGATCCGATCATCTTTGCGGGACCCGAGATAGGCGCAAAAGGGGTCTGTACGCGGCTGCTGTACAGCAGCCGCTGTACCAGTAGCATAATTTAAGAGTGCTGCTACTTGCACAGCAAAGGCTGCATAGCAGCCTTGCACAGATCAGTTTTGTGCCCGTCTCGGGTCTTGCAAAGATGATCAGAGCCGCTCATTTTGTAAGCAAAGTTAGATGATTTGCAAACACCCTTCCCGATATCGGATTGAGGTGATTTTTTACAGGGATCATAAACGACGTATTTTGAACAAAATGAGCGACTCTGATCATCTTTGCGAGACCCGAGACGGGCACAAAACTGATCTGTACAAGACTATTGTGCAGCCTTTGCTGTGCAAGCAGACTTTCTGATAATTTAACTACGAAGAGTCAAAAAAATAATCTCATCAACGTGTAAATACGGCCAACTTGAAGGACCCGGGGGGGCTGCTCTCCCCCTTGGGGAGAGCAGCGTGCTGCTGCGCCCTTTTTGGGGCCCATCCCGGTCTCGCTCCGATAATCCGAATCATTCACTTTGTAGAGCTCGTCGAGTAGAATAACTGTGCAAAAAATCAGCTTAATTGGATATCATTAAGTACCTGATCGGAGCCTATATAACTCTTGGTCCATTGGGAATAATGGATTTGATCCAGTGTTTCGGATCCATTCTTTTCAAAGTAAAAAGGCTCCGATCAAGTACTTAATGATATCCAATTAAGCTGATTTTTTGCATAATTGTTCTACTCGACGAGCTCTACAAAGTGAACGATTCAGATCATCGAAGCGAGACCGGGATGGGCCCCAAAAAGAGCGCAGCAGCACGCTGCTCTCCCCAAGGGGGAGAGCAGCCCCCCCGGGTCCCAACTTGAATACAGGGATTCGTGATTGTCGTTTAATACGAGTGACAGGAAACTAGTAAGTCCGTTTTTTTTTCCTCGATGTCACTGTATTTTGCTTATCGTATACATCTCATTTTAAGGGAAAAATTCAAAAAAATCCCTGAACTTTGAATCCAATGTCAAATAGGCACTTGAACTTAAATAAACTTCAATTGAACACCTGAACTTTCATTCCGTTATTCAATTTATCCCCTGCCGTCTCAATCCGTGACTTTCCTAACTGCAACTGCTGAGCTCGACACTAACAGACAGAACAAAACATTAGAGGGAGAAATTGGAGGGAAACAACAGTGATTTGGCACTTTTTTAAGGCCCCGTTCGGCTAAATAAACCTATTGGTTTTTTTTTTTTTTTTTGTCTTTATTTAACTTTTTTTCATATTTGTCAGTTTTTCGTCAATTTTTTTTTGGAGATTATTGTATCGTCATAACAAGAGAAATCTAAAAAGTAAAAAATTATGATCGAAATCCATTTTTTTAATAAAGACGAAAAAATTGGCTTATTGACTTATTTTTGTCTTTATTCAAAAAAATTATGTTTCGATCGTAATTTGTTACTTTTTAGATTCCTTTTTTCATGACGATGTAATAATTCCCAAAAAAAACGACCAAAAAAAATACAAAAAAAAAATTTGAATAAAGATAAAAAATAAGCCAGTAGGCTTGTTTAGCCGAATGAGGCCTTAAAAAGGTGTCAAATCACTGTTGTTTCCCTCCAATTTCTCCCTATGACGTTTTGTTTTGTTTGTTAGTGTCTAGCTCAGCAGTTGCCGTTAGGAAAGTCACGGATTGAGACGGAAGGGGGTAAATTGAATGATGGAGTGAAAATTCAGGTGTTCAATTGAAGTTTATTTAAGTTCAGGTGCCTATTTGACATTGGGTTTGTTCAGGTGCCTATTTGGCATTGGTTCAAAGTTCAGGGAGGTTTTTTGAATTTTTCCCTCATTTTAATACTGTACTGCTATGAATCAATTCTCACAACTCTCATATTCAAAATTCTCACAACTCTATAGATGCTGACTCATAATTTAGCGGTTGAACTTGTTATCTTTTTGAAGCTCCACCTCTGTCTATTAAGTGGCTGAGTTTGAATCCCACCATTCCCTCCCCATACCCCTTAAGATCTAGGCTATTGGGATTCACTGTGTTAAGTCCCGTTTGATAACAGTGGTAAATGAGTGAGATTTGTAAAGAGATGAGATCATGATTGGAATTGATAATGAGAAGAGATTAGTAATGAGTATGTTTGTTTGAGATAGGATTGGATGATGAGATTATTAATATCATGTCTGTTTGAGATGAGATTGGATTGATAGAAAAAATTAGTAATGAAAAGAGATTGAGATTGGACTATTAATACTATCTCCCCTGGGGTATTCCTAATACCCCATTTTGGGGGATTCGTAATCCCATCGACTTAGCAATCCCCCCAACTTTGTGAAACCAAACAAAGTATTAGGAAACTCATTACCTTCATAATCCAATCTCATCCCCCAAAACTTTTTTCAAACGGGAAAAGATATAAGAGCCCGTTCCGCTTTCTCCCAAAATCATCTTTTCTAAAAAAAAAAGGTAATTTCAAAATCAAATATATCAAAAATGAAAAAAAAAATTCCAATTTTTTGCACCTTATAAAAGATCTCAAAGAGATCTATCAAATAAGATCTATATTGATAAGAAAATTATTTACGTAAACATATAATTTTTTAACTTGAAATTACCTTCTTTTTTAAAAAGAAGGTTTTTCCAAAAATTGGAACACCACCTGCACCCTCACAACCCTACCTTTGTACTACTATCAAGGATTTACTATTCCGTTTTGAGATCTCAAAATTTTTGTGCAAGATCTTTTTTTTAGAACAGGGCCAAAATACAGAAATGCTACACACACAGCAAAAGTGCACAGATTTTGTGCACAGATTTTGTGTGGGGCCCACTACGGGCCCCACACAAATAATTCAAGCCGTTCATTAAATGTAAAACATTTTTTCAAGGGCCTCCGCAAAAAATCAGCTTAATCCAACACCTATAAGTGCTCGATTCAATCATTTAACTTTTCATTATTCTGAAATTCGAATGAAAAGTTAAATGATTGAATAGAGCACTATGAGTATCGGATTGAGCTGATTTTTTGCGGTGGCTCTTGAAATTTTTTTTTACATTTAATGAACGGCTCAGATTATTTGTGTGGGACACGTAGTGGGCCCCACAAAAAATCTGTGCACAAAATCTGTGCACTTTTGCTGTGTGTGTAGCATTTCTGGCCAAAATATAGGTAAAGTGGAGAGGAGCGTCGGGCACGCGCTCTCGTATCTCGACTGTTGGTCCGAAAAAGGCGTCGTTGCGAGAAGAAAGCGTCTACGTAAGGGAGGGCGAGAGGGAAGGGTAGGCCGGGGGGTTTAGGGACACGTGTGGGACCAGATGTCAACTTCGGTTGACGCTTGCGGAATTATCTGCAGGGTTGGGAAGCGGTATCTGTCGACACGTGTCGGGCGCTTGCGTGGAGCTGATGGTGCAGCAAGTGGAGAAGGAGAAAAGAAAAGAAATCTTCCCGGCCTCCGTCCACGTTTCGACCACTCCCTCGTTTCCCCCTCCATTAAAATATCGCCGTCCATTGTTTTAAATTTCCCGGTCTTACATTTTCTTCGCCGTCCATTGTTTTAAATTTCCTTTCGTTCTGGTAGCAAATCACAAAAAGTGTAGGGGTGGTGTTTGGGGACTATTTTTTGAGTTTTCTCGTCTTGGTAGAAAAGGTTTTTTTTTTTTTCGATTTCGTGTTTAGAGAGAGAGAAGTGAGAGAGAGAGGGTAGGAGGAGCTTTCTGCATTTTCTTTGATCGAGCAGGTTTGCATAGAGACCATATTAGCCTCTCTAATTTCAGATAATACCCAAAATACCCTCGTGATAGATTTGACTTAATTGTTATTTTTTAATAAAATTTTTTTTGTTAACATTGTTGGATGATTTCAATTACTAAAAAAAATGAAGGAAGAATAAAAAAACACTTCCAGACCAAAGAACATAGTCCGCATCGTTATTTTATTTATCGCTATTTATTTCTAATTGCCAAAAAAATTGAAAAGTAGTTTCGTGACTATCAATTAGCGAAGGAGAAAATGATTTTGCAATATAATTTGTAAAAAATTGCTTAATGCATTATTCATACACATTATATAAACCCCAACAAATAACCAGGGGCAACTTGATAAAAAATTAATTCATAATATATTTTTATCACATATCTCTCAAATACTATTCTTGTTGTAAAATATATTATGTACTTATCATCCAAATATTCTACCAAATTCAAAATACATTCTGACTAGAATCTAAATAACCAAAAGACTAAAAATTAAAAATAAAAATAAAAAGCCAAAAAACAGGTTCCCGAACACTTCATAAAATTGGCAAAGAAGATTTTGAAAAAATATCCATCTGTTAAAAGTCTCCACGAGGGGCCTCTCATAAGGTTATTTGTCACGGGCTCAAAGTTTTAATGGTCCGCTGCATAGAGTTCTTGTACTGGGCCCCGTAGTGATCATATATATTCCCTACATACAAAAATATACCAGAGCCCCAACATAGATATATTCTCAATGGCTTCCACTTTCCATTATTATCTGTCAACTGTGTCAAGGTTGCCATCACGCATTTCAGACCTCAACTATCCCCAATTAGTTTTTTTATTTTTTTTCTTTGTAATGCAGGGTGTTCCGGGTTAATTCACGCGTACCTCAAATTATTCTCCACAGACGTTTTACGCATGGAGGTGAGGTCGCCCCAAGAGTTGCTAGTAAGGAGAATTGAACTGAAAACTTTAAGAAGGAGCAAATTCCTAACTCCCAGGACAATGCCCTTGGGATTTCTATCTCAAATTATGTAATGCAAGTATGCCTTCCGCTCACCCCACTCGCTAAGGTTACTTTTGGGCAATTTAAAAAAAAATAAAAATAGAGTCCCATATTGCTTGAGAGTGAAATGAGTGATTACTTAATAACATTTGGAGTCCCTCCATTCATTGTCAATTGCTTTTCAGATGGATGTAAAGGTTTTACATGATATTAGAATGGCGCCCGTTTCACCCCATATTTTAAAAAAATTCACAATCCATACCCTACGATGACAGACCAGCAAAAAAAGCTGCACAATGATAAGATCCAAAAAAATGGCCACACGTGACAAACCTCAAACACGACTGCACGTGAAGAGAGATGTTAAGAAAATAGAAGTCCCACATTGCTTGGGAGTGGAATGAGTGATCACTTAGGCCTCGTTTGATAACTGTGTTAGATATGGTGCGCTTCGTAAAAAGATGGGATTAAGAGTGAGATTCGTAAGGAGATGAAATTGGGAATATCATGTTTGTTTCGCACACATAGAATAGGATTGAATAATGAAGTTCCAACATTGCCTTTGTGGATATCAATGAAGAATTGATCGATGAAGGAAGTATGGGCAAAGATGTTATTTTGTAGCCAAAGCTTGGAAAAGGATTAGTAATATCTAGTAAGAGGTGGTATTGTTAATCCCATGAATTTGAAGGTTTGATAATCCCATGTCCATCCTAATACCATCTCCTTTTGTGCAACCAAATAATGAGTTAGAGGTCCCACATGATTAGCAATCATATTCCAACGTCTAGTTTTTTGGTTCTTTTGAGTAAGCCAAGAGACCAAATATTTGGATACTTGTCAGCGAACCCAATTTGGGCGTACAACACCCACCCGTGGCACAAAAGGAATTTCACAATTGAAATCTGTGTTTCAATCTAAGTAGTGTCTAGCTCACAATGAGAGCTCCAGGAGAGGAATCCCACGTCGGTAAAGATATGAAAAGGTTAAATTAGTGTATAAGGTAATACTCATTCTGTCCTGATTTGTTTGTTTTATTTTTGACTTATACATGTATCAAATTGACTGTCTAATTTCAAAATCAAAAGCTTAGACTTAGATTATGTAAATTTTCAAATCAATGGATTAGATTTGATTTTCTTAATAGGTTGGAAATCTAGATTGGACAAATAAATCGGGACAAAGAGAGTATTTATTAGCTACTATTAATCCGTGTTATAACTTTGGGGAAATTACAGTAACCCCCCTTTAACTACCGCCCAGCTACACATTGCCCCCTTTAACTATAAAATCCAACAGTTAACCCCTTTGAACTACCATTTGACTGAAATTGTGAGGATGCCGTTAACATTCTGTTAATTATTTGGATGGAACCCAAACAGTTGACTAATTTGCCCTCATCTCCCCTTTCATATGAAAAAAAAAACTCCTTTCTCTGTGAATTAAAATTGCTGGCTCTCTCTCTCTCTCTAGACTCATGGACCAAATACAGCACAGGTATGTGGAAGTGAATGGTCTGAAGCTCCACGTAGTTGAGACCGGAACGGGTCCCGCAGCGGTGATGTTCCTCCATGGCTTTCCAGAGTACTCGTGGCACCACCAGATGGTCGCCGTCGCAGAAGCCGGTTACAGACCAATCGCACCTGATTACAGAGGTTACGGGCTGTCCAACCACTCCCCTTTCTCGTTCCCCTCTCTCTTCCCTTCTCCCATTTCGATCTGCTGCTGGACGTTTTCCGTTTCCAGTTTACCTTGGCTGCCGATGGTGGCCTTTGCTAGAAGACTGCTGGGTTTGGCCTAACGGCGAAAGGCCGATTTGGTGACTGGATTTAGCGGGCAGATCTGGGCTTTCAACATCATCTGCGCCTTCCACTTGGCTCTTTCCGTGCACTCGCTGTGAACCAGCAGAAGCAATTGAGTCAACACGCCCATCACCACCGCCTCCCTCTGGCACCCCTCCGTCGCCGAGCACAGCGACAGCAGCGCCCCAACCGGGTACTCCATCGCCGAATCTGACACCTTCAGTATGATCCTCATCGGCGGCGAGACCGTCAGCGTGTGCCCTAATCTCCTCCTCGCATTCCTCCAAAACCCCTTTCATTCCCCTTACAAATCCCCCACTTGCCCCCTTTGCCATAACCCTAATTTCACAAACGCTTTTCAAATTAGAACATATGTTGATGAAACCACGTTGATAGTTGATTACTTCAAGTTTGTGAAATCCGCGTCTATGGTTTGCAACACTGGTAATCCTAGTTGTATATGTACGTGTAGTGTAAAAGAAAATGGTATATGTATATGTACTGCAAAACCCTAGCTGTAGATTCAGTAATTGCAAAAGAAAAGGGGTAATAAGGTAAATTCAACACTTCTGTTAACAGCATCCTCACGATTTCAGCAAAATGGTAGTTTAAGGGGGTTAAGTGTTGGATTTTATAGTTAAAGGGGGCAATGTGTGGCCGGGCGGTAGTTGAAGGGGGGTTACTGTAATTTTCCCTATAACTTTTGAGTCGCATGATCTATTACGTTAAGGTTCAGCGGGAGAATGGGAGTGGATCGTTACACCATGTGTAATGGATATACACGTACCTTTATACTAAATTATATAGGAAATTGACTTCTACACTCCTCTTTTTACCACATACACTCCATTTTTTGTTCTTATTCATGTGAATTTACCTTTTTACCCTTTCATATGTTCACTTTTTTGCATATTAAGGGGCAATAAAGTAAATTCACATCAAATAAAGACATAAAAAGGATTGTATGTGGTAAAAAGGGGAGTGTAGAAGTCAATTTCCAATTATATACTGCATATTTATGTATCAATATTGACAGCATGAATCAATCAAGACAATTATGTATAAAACACCCAGACTAGCTAGCTGAGGATACATCCTCAATATTTATCCCCTTCTGAATTCCTATTCAAGTCCTTGGAAGAACCACCGACGCTTCTCCATGCTATGCCCCATGTCCATGTGCACATTGACCCCGTCTCTGCCCCCTTTAAATCTTGTTTTTTTTTTTGAGAGATACTGTTTAAATCTTGTTTATAGATAGGCGGTTGATTTTGCCACTCCCTTTTTTGTTAACTTCACTCTCATGCACTTATATTTTCAGTGTAAAAATACACGTGCAAGGGGGTGACGTTAACAAAAAAGGGAGTGACAAAATTATTTCCTTATAGATATTGCAAGACACTGCTATAGCTAGTTGTTTTCCAGTTCCACATAAACACCACCCATTAGAGCATGTACACCAATAAAAATGTAAAAATGCTGATCAACAGTGCATTTTTTTTTCATTTTACCTACTCACACATCTCTCTCACTACTACACCAATACTATCTATTTTACCTAACTCCAATTAAAATATATATTTTTCACTCATTTTTTTTATTATCTTTATTGTTTGAAGAGAGGAGAAAGGAGGGAGGAGAGAGAGAAAGAAATTAAAAAAGAGAGAAAGGAGTATGAATAGTGCATAGGTAAAAATAGAGAACAATTATTCATAAATGCATTTTAGCTCATCTTTTAGCTTATCTGGAGTAGACTATTTTTTTTTATGTTCTCTTAGGTAAAATAGCAAAAAATGTATTGAACCTCATCTAGCACTACAAGAAAAATGGTTTAATTAATGCTGGAAAAGCCATTATTCGGAAAAAAATAATTATTACTGGCATTTGTTTAAAAAAATGCCAGCAAAAATCAATTTTTCTGCCAAAATAATACCATTAAACTATTACCGGCATATGTTGAAAAAAATACCGGGAAAACTCTACATATAATATAAATATTTTTCATTGTGCAAGGTGACCCAATATGGTGGCTAGCCAAGCTGGTAGTCTCACGCGCGCGAGACAAAGGTCACGAGTTCGAATCTTGGGGCAAACAATTTCTCCACAAAATTTACGCGCCACATGGGTGCCACACAAGCACCACGAGGCGCCCATGTGGCATTTTGTTTTATATGGTATAGTTTTCCGGGCATTTGTATAAATTCCGTAAATGAGTCCAACTATTCCCGGCATTTATAAAGACCTTTCCCGACATTTGTACTTTTACCGACATACTCCTAGACGGCATTTGTAATAAATGCCGGTAATACTCTTTACTGGCATTTTTTAAACTTTTAGCGGCATTTATGAAATACTGAGAAAAGCAAAATTTCTTGTAGTAGTGTACTTGCTCTTAAACCCTAGTTGTCTTGTTGTTCAGATGTCCTCTTGGCTCTTGCAAACACAGTGAAACTTCGTTGAAACCAGCCAAACAAGGCCCCCTCCCCACCCCCACCTCCACCCAAAAATAACTTAAATTGGTGGTTGTTGTATGAATTAATTTGGACCAACCTTTTAGGGACTTTCTAGTTATTTTGTCAAAATCGAGTAAAAAAAAAAGTTGTTTGGACTAACATCTTTGGAGTCAGATCCTGTCCAGTTTGGAGTTACCCTCCAGTCCGGTCCAGTTCGGCCTTTTGTGGGCCCACAACAATGACCGGAACCGTTCACATTTTAGAGCTCGTCGAGACCAACGACCATACCAAAAATCACGTTGATTGGATACCGTTTGGTATCATTTCAAAATGTATTAAGTTTCGAAAAAATGTGTTGAAGGGTTGTAATCCTGTGTTTCACACCTTTTTTTAGACAACATTAATGCATTTTGAAATTATATTAAACAGTATCCGATCAACGTGATTTTTGGTATGGTCGTTGGTCTCGACGAGCTCTAAAATGTGAACGGTTCCGATCATTGTTGTGGGCCCGAAAAGGGCCCACAAAAGGCCGAACTGGACCGGACTGGAGGGTACAATACTGGACGGGATCTGAACCCAACATCTTTATCTCTTTATGAGAGTAATGGTCAGAAGAAAATAGGATAATAATTAAAATTTAAATCCAAAATCCTTAACCGAATGCGGTCAAAGTGTATGTTTTCTCAAAAACTGCCAAAAAAAACTTTTACTTTAATTTAATTGCATTTAGCCCAAATAGTAGGACTTGTTGCAAAACTCCTGCTACCATGTTTGACATAAATATGGTTTCTGCTTATGGACATAATAGTTCAACTTATAATAAAACTTAACAAGTTAATGTATTTCTCTTCTTCACCCCACATTTAAAAAAAATTCACAATCCATACTCCACGATATTAGACCAGTAAAAAAAACTGCACAATGATAGGATCTAAAAAATGACCACACGTGACAGATCTGAAACACGACCGCACGTGAGGGGAATGTTAAGAAAATATACATGCGGAGAAATTCACACACACTAGTTATAATATGAAAGAAAGACCAAGCTAGCATATAGACCGAGCATTTCATTGTAAGCCTACTCGCGTGGAGGCTTTTACCTGCCATAATAGATCAAAGTGACTGAAAGAAACAAAAGAAAGAAAACTCTCTCTCCTGAAAGAAACAAAAGAAAGAAAACTCTCTCTCTCTCTTACTACTACCACCTGGGCACCTAAAGAAGTGAAAGTATTCACTGATCCAAGAGCATCACAACGTGGCGCTTCAGATCATTTCAAAACAACATATTTATGGTGAATTACATGTTTGGGGTGCATATTCTACTTCCCCTTTGGCGGGTCACCGAGCCTGAGCTCCAGATCTAAGTCCTCCGAGGAATATCCATCATTTGAATACTGATTGAGGAAGAATGGCACTGAGGAAACAGTACTACATGTAGTAGTGGTGGTCTTATGTCTCTTACTACTAGTGTTAATCACCTCATGATCAAAATCAGACCCATATGGCCTATTTGGAGAATCAATCAAGTCAAACCCCATAGCCAAACTTTTCTCAACACAATTCTCACCGTTTTGCAGAAACACAAATCCTTCTCTCCCTGCTCCATATGCACTTTTGAGGTCGGAAACACTGAGGAGTCCGACTCCGTTGGAATCTAAACAAGATGGTGGGGAAGAGTATTGAGACAACTCCTTTTGGCGCTCCTGATGAACCTTTCAGAAGAAAATAGTAGATTTAAAGCCTCTAATATATAGGTCAGTCTCACTATAGGGTGAGTGAAGCGATGCGACAGTATCTAGTATATAAGAAGCAAACCTGAGATGGGTATGAAAGAATATCAGCGAGTGATTTGCAAGGATGGTGGCTATGGTTTTGATGATGAAGAACTTGACTCTGATCAGGACTTTTGAGAAAGTACTGCTTGAGTCTAGCTCTATCCCTCCTGTGGACATTCCTGTGGCCACCTAGAGCTTGAGCTGACCAAAATTTTCTTTTACAGAAGCCACATGAATAACATCTTGGAGGCCGAATGAACCCTCCAAGAGGCCTGCCATTCGCATCGTTGACAAACGCCAATGTGTTAATCATCGATGCCCGAAAGTGTGAATGTCGAACGTACTTGTTTTTCACCCACATCAAGTACTGTGAATATTGCGAGAGAGAGAGAGAGAGAGAGAGAGAGAGAGAGAGAGAGAGAGAGAGAGAGAGAGAGAGAGAGAGTTGTAGTAATGGAGGAGGAGGCATTATGGACAAAATAGAGTGGGGTTCTTTGATATTCAAAATGAATGGATGCAGTTAACCCCCAACAAAAAATCAATGCATGAAAGAGACTAGAGAATCTGATAAAAAAAGAAAAAGAAAAAAGAGAGTAGAGCATATACGAGGAAGAGAGAGTAGGCCTAAATAAGTATTTATAAGATAAAAAAAGAATAGTACTATGTGGTTTTTTTTTGGAAAGGTGAGGTAAGGGGTGGCTTTCATTTGGCCGTTTTAGTGAAGAAATTATCCTGTTGGTTTTTTAGCTGAATTTCTTCAAAAGGAAAGTTACCACTTACTACTACGTAGAGCTAGTTTTATTTGCAAATCTATTGGGGTTTTCCATGAGGATCTCAGCTCATGCAAATGTCAAGCTAGTGCATATATTATATGCGCGTATGTATCATAGATTTAAATATCGACAGCTAAGTAGTGTATGGGCCACTACGTAGTGATTTTTTGGCTTTCCACTCCAATACACCCTGGTAAACTGTTGCTTCCCAAAATTCGACATTGATGCATATCAAGTCCGTACCAACTGATTCCTGACATGTGTCACTTTGAGTCCGATTTTCTGATCGCTTCAAGACCTCTACGGCCACTACGTGACCGCTATGGGTGCTAAGAAACCAAATTATTTTATTAAAAATTTCACAATCGCTACATCAAATTTCTGTTACATACGTATCATTCAATATTTTCGCTACTGCTACGTACCCAGTCCGACCACTATGTAAAACTTTGGTATGTATGTTTCTTTCTATCTATCTATTTATGTGTGTGTGTAAAATAATGGAACGTGTATTTGATACCATATAGTTGATTACACAAGAAAAAAAAGAGGTTCATCCGCGACTCAGTGCTAATCAATTGGTAGCATATATACTGTTGATTAGACAAGGAGTAGTTCCTAATTAACAAACTTCAAAAACGACAGAGACTAATACCAATTAAATTGACATGGGACAAGTACATCTTACCTTGTTTTCAAAGGAGTACTACATCTTACCTTTCTTCAAATTTTCCAATAATGCATTTTAAAAAAAAAATAACTCAGGATACAAGACCAGCTTATGCATATTGACTAATTTTAAGGAGACGAAACTCATCGTCCACACAATATGCTCTGATACATACTATAACGATCCGCCCCAGTTAACCTGTTAATTCTTAACTTAAACATGTGATTGAAAAGGTTAATTTCGGATTAACAGTAGTTAAGGTGGGTCCTATCTTGTAAAGCACTTTACTACGGCCGCCTACAGAATGCTAACAGTCTTACTTACAAGGTAATATGAACTTCTTTTTTCCTTCCCCAATTTTGAGGGGAAAAAAAAAACATGGTCATGAATTTATGGTGCTTTGTGACAGTTAAATGTAGGTATACCCCTAGTAGAATGTGAATTTGAAGAACTCAAGAAACTTTTCATTGATAGAAAGTCTACGCATACGACTTTAAACATAACTCTGGACATAACTGTATTTGGAATCATTCGATAGACGTGGACCTAAGTGCATCGAACAGTCTTGGATATAGCTATATACGTAGAGTTGCTCTTTCTTTAGGTCACACAGCCTTTTTGCTGTGGTCTTGGATATAGTTGTGTGCGTAGTAGCATTGCTATTTCTTTTAGGCAACACAACCTTTTTGCTGTAATTTAACGAGCGAATTGGAGTTTGGTTCATTTAGGTTCATGGAACGGGGTTTGTGAGAGGACACTATAGTGAAATCAGCAGTGCGGCATCGGACCGTCCGCTTCTGCAATTAATGGTTTAGATATGTACGTAATTAATTCTTACCGGTAAGAGTTAACTATGACCGGTTCTGGATCATCGATTACGGAAAACGATTGGACGTCGCACTGCAAGATTCTCACTTCAGGATCCCCAATTTCCCACCTCATTGCCACTCCATTATAAGTAGTTGAATAATAATCATGGGATCACTTGCGAGAGCTTTAGATCGAACAGAGTTGGCACTAATTTATGACACTTCTTTTCACTCGACCAACAAATTTGCATTAACATGTTTTCAAGATCTTGCTTGCTTGTTTGTGTCCATCAACTTTGACATTTTTTAAACACACATGTAACATACAACCATGGAAGATTACCCATCAAAATTACTCGATACTTACACAACCTGCTACAAGTAAAACGAAAATTAGAACTAGGAGCAAGGAGAACAGATCGGGTACACCTGCAGCGAGGGCTACAACGTGGAAAGAAAACTTCCGGTGGTTTAATATGGTGAAATGAGGAAAGGTCCAAAAAATTTGGACCATTTCTCGATTTGTTCGTGTCATCCTGCGCAAGAGCATGCTAATCTTTCTCTGTATTTATCCAATTTTATTAGATGTCCCCGAAGGGATATTACTCTCTTGTCTCGCTTTGTATATAAACTCTTCCGACTCCAAATAGATGGACGGTGTGGGATAAAAGTAATCCTAACTTAATTTGCACATATTATTTAAATATTCTATCAGAATCAAAATACATTCTAACTAGAATCTAAATAGCCAAAAAAACTAAAAAATTAAAAATAAAAAGTCAAAAAATAGGTTTCCATAACACTCCATGAAATTGGCAATGAAGATTCTGAAAAAATATCCATCTGTCAAAAGTCTCTACGAGGGGCCTCTCGTAAGGTTATTTGTCACGGGCTCAAAGTTTTAATGGTCCGCTGCATAGAGTTCTTGTACTGGGCCCGTAGTGATCAATATATATTCCCTATATACAAAAATATACCAGAGCCCCAACATAGATATATTCTCAAGGGCTTCCACTTTCCATTATTATCTGTCAACTGTGTCAAGGTTGCCATCACGCATTTCAGACCTCAACTATCCCCAACTACGTTTTTCAATTTTTTTTTTTGGTAATGCAGGGTATTTCGGACTAACTCGCGTGTACCTAAGATTATTCCCTATAGACGTTTTATGCATTTATGCGTGGGGTGAGGTCGCCCCAATAGTTGCTAGCAAGAAGAATCGAATCTAAGACCTTAAGATTGAGCAACCCTCTTGGGATTTCTAAGTCCCAGGACAACCGCCTTGGGATTTCTATGTCAAATTATGTTGCACAAATGTCTAACCTCCCCTCACCCCACTCGCTAAGGCTACTTTTGGACAAATTTTTTGTTAAGACATTAGAGTTTTACATTGCTTGAGAATGAAATGAGTGATCACTTAATAACATTTGGGACCTCTCCCTCATTGCCAATTGGTTTTGAGATGGATGTAAAGTTTTTACAGGGTATCAGAGCGGGACCTGTTTCACCCCACATTTTAAAAAAATTCACAATCCACATGCTACGATGACAGACCAGAAAAAAAATTGCATAATGATAGGATCTAAAAAGTGATCACACATGATAAACCTCAAACGCGGTTGCACGTGAGGGGGAATGTTAAGAAAATAAAAGTCCCACATTGCTTTAGAGTGGAATGGGTGATCACTTAGGCCTCGTTTGATAACTGTGTTAGATATGGTGGGATTTGTGAGTAGATAGGATTAGGGTTGCGATGAGATTAGGAATATCATTTTTGTTTCGCACACATAGCATAGGACTGGAATGCCCTTGTGGATTTCAATGAAGAATTGCTCGATGAAGGAAGTATGGGCAAGGAGGTTATTTGCAGCCAAAGCTTGGAAAAAGATTAGTAATATCTGGTAGGAGATGGTATTGTTAATCCCATGAATTGGGAGAATTGATAATCCCATATCCACCCTAATATCATTCCCTTTTGTGCGAACAAACAACGAGTTAGAGATCTCACAAGATTAGCAATCTTATCCCAACCTCTAACTCACTTATATCAAATAAAGCCTTAATAATATTTAGAGCTTCTCCGCTCATTAATTTTTTTTGGTTCTTTTGAGTAAGCCAAGCGACCAAATATTTGGATACTTGTCAGCGAACCCTGTTTGGGCTTACAACACCCACCCGTGGCACAAAATGAATTTCACAAAGGAATTTCACATAGTGTCCAGCTCACAATGAGAGCTCCAGGAGTGGAATCCCACGTCGGCAAAGATGTGAAAAGGTTAAATTAGTGTATAAGGTAATACTCCCCGTCCCGATTTGTTTATCCTCCTATTTGACTCATATATATATATTTCAAATTGACTGTCCAATTTCAAAATCAATGGCTTAGATTATGTAAATTATCAAATCAATAGATTAGATTTGATTTCCTTAATATAGGTTGGAAATCTGAGATTGGACAAACAGATCGGGACGGAGGGAGTATTGACAACATGAATCAATCAAAATATTGACAGCATGAATCAATCAAGACAATTATGTATAAAACACCCAGACTAGCTAGTTGAGGATACATCCTCAATATTTATCCCCTTCTGAATTCCTATTCAAGTCCTTTATAGTACTAACATGGAAGAACTACCGACAAAGTGACACTTCTCTATGCACCATGTCCATGTGCACATTGACCCCGTCCCTGTCCCCTTTAAATCTTGTTTTTTTATACTGTTTAAATCTTGTTTATAGATATTGCAGGACACTGCTATAGCTAGTTGTTTTCCTGTTCCACATAAACACCACGCATTAAACCCTAGTTTCTTGTTGTTCAGATGTCCTCTTGGCTCTTGCAAACACAGTGAAACTTCGTTGAAACCAGCCAAAGCAGGGCCCTCTCTCTCTCTCTCTCTCTCTCTCTCTCTCTCTCTCTCTCTCTCTCTCTCTCTCTCTCTTCCCTTAAAATAATTTAAATTGGTGGTTGTTGTATGGATGAGTTTTGACAAACTTTTTAGGGTTTTTTTAGTTATTTTGTCAAAATCGAGTAAAAAATAAGTTGTTTGGACTAACTTCTTTATCTCTTTATGAGAATAATGATTGAAAAAATAGGATAATAATTAGAATTCAAAATCCAAAACTCTTAACTGAACGGGGTCAAAGTGTTTGTTTTCTCAAAAACTACAAAAAAAAAAAAAAAAACTTTTACTTTGCATTTAGCCCAAATAGTAGGACTTGTTGCAAAACTCCTGCTACCATGTTTGACATAAATATGGTTTCTGATTATGGACATAATAGTTCAACTTATAAGATTATAAAACTTAACAAGTTAATTAATGTTTTTCTCTTCTACATTAAAAGCCTTTGATTTTAATTAACCTTTTAAGAGCGCGTCAATTATTCTACAACTACAAACACTACGCAAAAATAGATGCACAACACACTCACATAATTAAGTGTGTAGGCGTCACACACTTGCGCACCAGAGTGTGGAATTCACACACACTAGTTATAATACAGTATCAAACAAAGATCAAGCTAGCATATAGACTGAGCATTTCATTGTATGCCAGAGTTCAACAAGTGCACATGTGGAGGCTTTTACCAGCCATAATAGATCAGAGTAACTGAAAGAAACAAAAGAAAGAAAACACACACTCTCTCTCCCTCTTACTACTACCACCTGGGCACCTAAAGAAGTGAAATTATTCACTAGTCCAAGAGCACCGCAACGTGGTGCTCCAGACCATATCAAAACAACATACAGTATTTATGGCGAACCACATGTTTGGCATGCACAATCTACTTCACCTTTGGCGGGTCACCGAGCCTGAGCTCCAGATCTAAGTCCTCCAAGGAATATTCATCATTTGAATACTGATTGAGGAAGAATGGCACTGAGGAAACAGTACTACATGTAGTAGTGGTGGTCTTATGTGTCTTACTACTAGTGTTAATCACCTCATGATCAAAATCAGACCCATATGGCCTATTTGGAGAATCAATCAAGTCAAACCCCATAGCCAAACTTTTCTCAACACAATTCTCACCGTTTTGCAGAAACACAAATCCTTCTCTCCTTGCTCCATATGCACTTTTGAGGTCGGAAACGCTGAGGAGTCTGACTCCGTTGGAATCTAAACAAGATGGCGGGGAAGAGTATTGAGACAACTCCTTTTGGCGCTCCTGATGAACCTTTCAGAAGAAAACAGTAGATTTAAAGCCTCTAATATATAGGTCAGTCTCACTATAGGGTGAGTGAAGCGATGCGACAGTATCTATATAAGAAGCAAACCTGAGATGGGTATGAAAGAATATCAGCGAGTGATTTGCAAGGATGGTGGCTATGGTTTTGATGATGAAGAACTTGACTCTGATCAGGACTTTGGAGAGAGTACTGCTTGAGCCTAGCTCTATCCTTCCTGTGGATATTCCTGTGGCCACCTAGAGCTTGAGCTGACCAAAATTTTCTTTTACAGAAGCCACATGAATAACATCTTGGAGGCCAATCGAACCCTCCAAGAGGCCTGCCTTTCGCATCGTTGACAAACGCCTGTTCTTCCCAAGAGTTGTCGAACGTGTTAATCATCGATGCCTGAAAGTGCGAATGTCGAACGTACTTGTTCTTCACCCACATCACGTACCGTGAATATTGCTCGAGATCGAGATCAAAATCGATTCACTGCTCGAGATCGAGATCGAGATCAAGATCGAGATCGAAATCGAGATCAAGAGAGAGAGAGTTGTACTAACGGAGGAGGAGGCATTATGGGCCAAATAGAGTGGGGTTCTTTGATAGTCAAAATGAATGGATGAAGTTAACCCCCAACAAAAAATCAATGCATGAAAGAGACTAGAGAATGTACGAGGAAGAGAGAGAAGGCCTAAATAAGTATGTATAAGATTAAAAAAAGTCTAGTACTATGTGGTTTTTTTGGGGAAAGGTGAGGTAAGGGGTGGCTCTCATTCTGGGTCGGCCCAAAGTATTTGAATGATCTAGGTCAAGTGATGGAATAGTGTTTTATATAATTTTTTTAATTTAAAAACAATAAATAGAAATACTTTTTTATATATAATTTTCATTTGTACTATTCAACATGATAAATATTATGGCCTTAATGAATTGTGCGGTTGCAATAATATTTAGTGGACTCAGATTTGAATCACAGCAGCCCCAATTTTGTGATAGGAGGAAATTTCTTTTAGCAAAAGACACTACAAAAAAATATTCTACTAGGATTTGAATGTAGACATCTTATGTGAAAGAGCAAACACTAGACTATTGAACCACCAAAGGAGTTTGTATTATAGTTGCACACAGAAAATATATATACTTATTTAGAAAAGTGTGTCCCATTTTTTGTCCAAAATGTGGAGGCATAAAGCGGCGGCCTCTTGGGCCTTCCCATTGGGCCGGCCAGGCTCTCATTTGGCCCTTTTAGTGAAGTAATTATTCTATTGGTTTTTTAGCTGAATTTCTTCCAAAGGAAAGTTACTACTTACTAGTACGTAGAACCAAGACCGGCTAGAGGTAAGCCCTGCAAGTCGGCAGACTCGGGCAACCCCCGGCAAGGGGCAAAAAAAAAAAAAAAAAAACTTGTAAATATAAAAAAAAAAAATAGAATTCCAGTAGGAAAAAAAATTAAGGGCATAATCCAAAAAAAAAATTCAAAATAAAAAAGAATTGATAATATGTAGTTTCCACCTGCTTTAAAAAATTATGATAGTTAAGAAAATTAGGAAGGCAAAAACAGAAAGTGTTCTATGCCTGGGGTAAATAGAAGATAAAATGTAAATTAATTAGGAGGGCAAACTAGGAGTGCATATAGTAGGAAAAAAAATTTAAAAAGGGGGCGGGATTGCAATTTTACTTGCCCCAAATTTTTGATACCTGGTGTGGATTGTGTAGTGTAAACCTAGTGCCGGCCTCAACATTTGAGTTGTCCAAGCCCGACCTCAACTTTGGTTGTCTGCTTATTATTAAGTCATAAAAAATTTTAAAAATAAAAGGCAAAAAAAATTAAGGTCGCAATGTGCTTTTACTTTGAATTCTATCAAGAAATTAAAATTAAAACAAAATTCGGGTTATAGTGTTTTATGATTTAGCTTGATTCGATTCAAAAAAAAAATGATGGGTTTCTATTTATTTTATCTCACATTTTTTATTTGAGAGCTGCTATAAGTACCGATGATAAACGTAGGGAAATCATCCGACGGCCGCGCTGGGCCGTCTTCAGCCACCGGACGGCCGATCCGAGCAGTCCAAAAATTCAACAAAAAAAAAAAACGAGGGAGTTTTCGCGAGAATCAACGGCATCTAACATGTGTAGGATGCTTGATCTAAACACCCCTTTTCGTGCATATATACATACATGAAAAAAAGGTATATATACACAAAAAATGGTGTTTAGATCACGCACCCTACAAACATCGGATGCCGTTGATTCCCGCGAGGACCCACTTGTTTTTTTTTTAGAATTTTTGGACGGCTTGGATCAGCCGTCTGGTGGCTGGAGACAGCCTGGCTCAGCCGTCAGTACGATTTCCCAATGTTTCTCGTTGGTACTAATAGGTTTTCTGTTTTTATTTTGATCATTGTTCTATATTTTATGATAAATTGAAAAAAGAAATATTATGGACCAACTTAAAAAAATACAAACCTGACTTAAAAAATGGTTAATTTTTTCATTGAAGTTTTTTTTTTTTTTTTTTTATAAATTCGTGAGTTCTGTGTATACGTTATATATACATGCATGTATATTTTTCGTATTTGCATACATCACTGTATATGTGAGTATGCGAATGCAAATAGTTGTTTTTTCTTTATTTTTTTGGAGGAGTTTTCCACGTTCTGTTAATGTTCTTATTTTTTAAGTACTTATTTTCCGTTTTACATCACCTTTAATTCAAAAAATAAATATTTATTTTAATGAGGGGAACATATCCTAATTGTTAATGTAGAAGAAGTATCTCTCAAAATAAAAAATGGACATCAACAACAAATGTCCTTTCATTTCTGGACAAATAAAAAAAAGGGTGATTTACCTATACACCCCTCCAACTTTATCCGTTTTTCATAGTCACCCCCTCCTTCGAATTTTACTACGGCCAGACCCCCTCATTAATGTTTTCGTTTGGGGGCCTAACGCCTTTGGACGGAATCGATGAAAAGATCATTTTACCCTCTCTTATATACCCACAACAGTCTACATGTCACACCATCTCTCTCTCTCTCTCTCTCTCTCTCTCACACACACACACACAGAGAATTTAAGTCCGCCACCTAGAGTTTTCGGTTTCGCCGGAGAAGATGACCGGAGTACGGCGGGTTGGGCATCTCACTGAGATGAGCTTAGTGGTGGTGACGGGGTTGAGTTTCGTCACCGGAGGAGGCCACACGGGTTGTTTGAACGCAATGGGTAGAAGTGGTGGTACAATTTACTAGAGCTCAGAGCAGGAGTGTTCGATGGAGGTTTTGAGCACAAGGTTGTGTTCGTCTAGTCTAGTCGAGACGAGCACGGATATGGGTAGCTCGTCAGAGGAGGAGCTCGGAGGTGGCGGCAATCGCCGGTCAAGGCGGAGTGGCGGCGAGGTACGGTTTTGCAAAGCCTGAGGTCGTGGTTGCTCGGATTCAAGATTCGAGCATAGATCCAGGAGCCCCTTGTCGAGACGATTTTGGGATGGTCAAAAAGTCGCCGGAGCACGGCGGGGGAGGCCGCACGCGCCGGTCAACATTGACATGGTGTCACCGTTGACCGATGCGTGCAGTCTCCTCCGGCCACCTCCGGCGGTAATCTGAGTACCGCCGAGATCGCCTCGACGAGACGAACACAACCTTGTGTTGAAAACCTCTGTTCAACCACTTCTGGTCTGAGCTCTAGTAAACTTCACCGCCGCCTCCACCCGTCGCGTTCAAACAACCTGTGCGCCTTCCTCCGGTGACGAAACTCGACCCCGTTACTACCACTGAGCTCGTCTCAGTGAGACGCATAAGACCCACTGGTCAAAATCGAGTTTTGACACCTAGATTTGGACCAGCCCGTGGCGATGATGGTCAAGAAGAGAGGGTGACAGAGGGATTAGAGTTGGGGGGCAATATTGGAAGCTTAAACCATTTTTTTGTTAAAAAGTTAATGGTTCTGGACGGAATGGTAACATAAGGGGTCTACAGGTAAAGTAAAAATAACGGAGGGGGTTTGGCCGTAGCGAAATTCTAGGGAAGGGGTGACCTTGAAAAACGGATAAAGTTGGAGGGATGTATAGGTAAATCAGATAAAAAAGTGGGTGCATTGCCGTCAATTAGAGAGAGAGAGATTTAAAAGGAACAGCAGTCAATGAAAAGAGAAGAAGGAGGAGGAGGAGGAGGAGGAGGAGGAGGAGGAGGAGAGAGAGAGAGAGAGAGAGAGAGAGAGAGAGAGAGAGAGAGAGAGAAATTTAAAACAGACCGAAAAAATAAAAAAAATAAGAGAAAAGAGGGTGCACTGCAGTTAATTAGAAGAAGAGAGAGATTTAAAAGGAACAACAGCCAATGAAAAGAGAAAAGAGAGAGAGAGAGAGAAAAGTTTAAACACACGAGTACGAGGAAACTTAAGTATGCCCTATTGACCAACAAATCAACACCATCCTTCATGCTATGTTTGCGTCCATATTGATAAACCCACAATTGTGGTTATATTCGGGCTTATCTCGCTCATTTTTCCCACGCTTGTGCGCATAACTCTTTGTTTTTGAATGATATTGCACGAAAGGTGCGTTTTTGGTGTTTACAGGTTCTTTTTGTTAATAAGGTGGATTTTACACCATAAGCTTACTCTATCGGTGATCGGGGACCCAAGGGGTCTAAATGAAGCAATGACGAAACCCGGGGGAGCATCATCGAAGCTCCGGAGAGCCTGACCAAGCCAGGATGTAGTGCTGTCAAAAGTTGCCAAAAAATGAAGTCCTATCGGTAGGAGATCAATGCCCACCAGTACAAATCCATCCCTACCGGTAGAGAACCTGGTGTACCGGTTCAACTCTTGTCCAGAGAGTTTACAAATTTGCACCGTCCAAGACCTACCGGTAGGAACCCAGATTTAGCAACCATCACCTTTTTGCCCGAAGCCGTTCTACCGGTAGAAGATCCGCAGATTCTGCAGATTTCTATTTTCTTTTTCTTTTGTATCTTTAAAGGGGTACTATAAGTACCCCTTTGCACGTTTTTAGGGTTATGTTATGTTATTTGGAGCTAGCTCTTTCTCTCTCTACCTCCCTCTCCTCTTCAACTCTCTATCTTTCCTTAATGAGCATTGATTGTTGAGATTGGAGGTGGGTGTGCTTCATTAAAGTTGTAAGAATTCTTCTTCTCCTTAAGGATCTTGTCTTTAGTTCAATTAATCTTGATGTTTAGTTTTTACCTTGCCTTTACCCTAGCTTATTCCATTTCTCCTGGCAAAATGTGTGAGTAGTGTATCAAGGTTAGGTCATGGGATGATTAACATCCCGTAACCAAGGGTGTTTCATGTTCTTCTCTCATTAATTTTCTTTTTCAAAGGGTAAATATGTGATGGGGTAACTTTATGTATCAAGGCTTGGAGGTGTTAACCTTTTTGATCACATGTGGGTAAGGGTTTCGATTTCTTACCACATATGATGCTTTGAGCTATGCCCTTCCAAGTGTTTGTCAAAATGTCTCTAAACCCTTACCATGTTTACCAGTCTGGGCAAAAAGAGAGGAACAAGTTTACCTTTGAGTTATGGGTGTTGGTTATCCCTAAACCTAACCCCTAGTTTAATCTCCAGTAAAAAGCCGTAGTTAGGTTAAGTAGCCAGTTAACTAAATCGTTCAGTTGGCCGTCTCAACGCCAAAGCTTGGTTGACAGTCCTAACGCCAAAATCCCTACAAAAGCTAATCTCTGAACAAGGTTATGGATGCGCTCTCTGTGGATTCGATCCCGGACTTATGGGCATTATTATGCTTACAACCGACCTAGCTCTACGCTTGGGGTATTCGTATTATAACTCTCATTAAGGTCGCAAGCGCGCACACACACACTAGTGTTTGCCCGTGCCTACGGCACTACCCACCCTGTCTCGTACCTATAGCACTATCAACGATGGTGCAAATCATGTAAACGCCAAGTTGTATTGAAAGGATCCAAATCCAACTATTACCTCCGTCTCTAAATAAATGTTCGGTCCGTAAACGTAGGCTTTTTAAAACATGCAATTTTTTTCGTTAAACACCAAGTTGCATTGAAAGGATCCAAATTCAACTAATACCATGATACATTCATAGGAGCCAGGTTCAAACATGACACGAAAAAAAAAAGACTCAACAAGAGGCAAACTCACACACAAATGTAACAAAATGGGCTGTAGGAAAAAAGACTCCATAAGAGGCAAACTCACACACAAATGTAACAAAAACGGGTTGTCTACAAAGGATGTAATCTGCAAAAGGATCATTGTCCCAAAAGTGTTTCCTCATTACTCTTCTAACTATCTTGAAATTTTCTCTTCATCACTCTCCCAATAGTTTGTCCTTTTTGAGAGAAAAATTAGCCTTGGTGGTAGCCAAATGGAAATCCCTCACAAGTTTGTTGAACTCTGGCAAGAGGAACCCATCTTTATCTCCACTACATCTGTTGCTCGGGGAGAGACCAGCTATGGAACTATAAGGGGGAAGCCTTATGGTTAGTCCAGTCTTCCTACAGATGAGCAAAAAAGATCTAGTAAGTACACACACATTAAATTCAGCCAGATAACAATCAACTAATTCGGCTTCGTTGTACGGGAAAAAAATGTGATTTGGGCTAATTAAACGTTCATTAACAGTCTTAACTAACATTCAAGCCAAGGAGCCATTGAGGAATAAAAATAGAATGAACAGAAGCAGTTAGCATCGTTTGATTAAACATTTAAACTTGATTCAATGCTTCATGAACATTTCTGATTTTAAAGATCACAAACAGCATCGACCACTTTGATCATACATCCCAAATGGTTCGTATAGTTGCTACAGTGCTACCTAAGATAAGTCGAAAAATATGCCTTACAGTTTTCCTCATTTTCCCATTGGAGTACTTTTGAACAAAAATTTCCTACATATATTCATCGTCATATGAATGGTATATATCCTACATCAGTTTCTTAAATTGCAAACTTCAGTAGTAATCTTGAATTGAAAATCTTAATCCCCACACTTTCCGGGCCAATAACACCCCAAAATCAAAATGATGAATTTCCATGATCAAAAATACAAACAAAACAGTAAAAGCATCAAAGTTAAACCGGGAAAAAGATAGTTCAAATATTCTATTGACTTTGCCAAGAACATTAAAAATCTGAATCAATTGATTTTCTTAAGAGAGTTGGAGAACACACGTCATCTCTTAGATCAAAGAGCCCTTGGATCAACTTGTGTTTGTGTGGAGGCTCACACCCTTGTGAGAGCATATGAGGAGAGCTTTGTGCATAAGCTCACCCCATCAACCTAAACCAATAATCTGGACTTAGGACCCAACAATTCCCTTGAGGCTCTTATGGTCTTAAAAATCGATCACACCTGAAGAATAAGAAACAAAAATGAAATCAAAACTTTGTAAAGTTGACATTGGGTGCCAAAAAAATAGAAATTAAAAAAATGGAAAAAGAAAGATATGAGGAGAGCTTTGTGCATAAGCTCACCCCATCAATCTAAACCAATAATCTGGACTTAGGACCCAACATTTCCCTCGAGGCTCTTATGGTCTTAAAAATCGATCACACCTGAAGAATAAGAAACAAAAATGAAATCAAAACTTTGTAAAGTTGACATTGGGTACAAAAAAAATAGAAATTTAAAAAAATGGAAAAAGAAAGATCTTACCAAATTATAAGCTTGATAATGGCTCCAATGAGCATCATGAGTCTGAATCATAATCTAGAGTCAAACTACCTGGAAAATAATTCAAGTATACGCGAAAATCAGAACCTGGAATCAACACACAAATCATGATACACAACTTCCTAACTAACTTTCTAGTTGTTACTAATTTAAGACAAAATCACCTTAACCATAAATACACACAAATCATGATAAACAACTTCCTAACTAACTTGCTAGTTGTTACTAATTTAAGACAAAATCACGTTAACCATAAATCTGCAACTAAATGGATCAATAAAGACTCAATTCCCTCCCCTTTGTCTGCACATGCATTTTCACAAACACGTTGTAGGCGTGCATCTTTCAAAAAACTAAAACATACCTTCTCAGATGCCAGCGAGATCTAATCCGTGAGCAAAAGCAGAGAGGGAAGAGGGCCAAGAGGGGTTTGATTTTTGTGGTGCTGTTCCTCATTTTGGGGTTCAATTCCCATGAACCATTAGAGAGAGAGCTTGATCCGAGAGACAAATATCAGTTAGTAAAGAGGTGAGGTGAGGGCCAACCACATAGTGGTGTGGTCGGAGTTGCCAGTGATTGACTTCTTCGGAGTCTGTAAGAGAGAGAGAGGTGGTGTGGTTGGAGTTGCCAGTGATTGACTTCTCCGGAGTCTATATGAGAGAGAGAGGGAGAGGAAAGCCGGGGGGGGGGGGGGGGGGGGGGGGTGGTTTGAAATTTGAAAAAAAAAAAAGGTGAAAGGATCCGACCTAATTTTTGGGAAATACATGTATGGCAGTTTATGTAATTTAGTTAAAAACTATGCCACTATGAAATAGAAAGAATTCTTTTCAATCCTTGCATCAAATGAATCTCAGCTCTTGAATGTGTTTGTATTTGTGTGGAGGCCCACACCCTTGTATTGTATTAGATAGATCTGTATGAGAGAGAGAGAGAGAGAGAGAGAGAGAGAGGGGTTTGAAATTTGAAAAAAGAAGAAGTGAAAGGATCCGACCTAATTTTTGGGAAAGACATGTATGGCAGTTTATGTAATTTAGTTAAAAACTACGGCCACTATGAAATAGAAAGAATTCTTCTCAACTTTTGGATCAAATGAATCTTAGCCCTTGGATGTGTTTGTGTTTGTGTGGAGGCCCACACCCTTGTATTTTATTAGATAGATATACGTATTTATATTTACATGAAATTTTTTTTTTTGGGGGTTGCCCTAGCCCGGGGGGTTGCCCAAGCCGATGGACTTGTGGGACTTACCCCGGGGCCTGGCCTGTGTAAACCCTAACTTAATTTGAAGGAGAAATACCTATCAACTTTCAGGCCATCACATTGGACCATAAATAGTTTTGTTTCTCCAATCTCCATCACAGATGGTCGACCCTGCTTGAGATTCTTCGACGCCGAGTCGCCGAACAGCCAAAGTTGAAAAAATTAAACTCAACTTTTGTTTCTCCGGTTCTCCTTTTTCTTGCCTCGTTATTGACGGTAAGCAAGTGAACTTTCTTTCTTTTCTTTAATTTTTATTCAGTGCCAGTCTTACAGTTAGTGGAGCTTTTCTTTAATCTTTATTTCGGTTAGTGCGTGCCTTTAGTGGAGCAACAACAGAATAAATTAATATGGATTGGTTAGTTCCTTTGACTGTTTTTTGATTGCAACAGAATAATTTATTCGGTTACACGGCTGAACTAATGAATTGATAAATATGAAATTTGATTGTTACTGTACACCCTAGATTATTAATTTTGTGAGTTTTTAGTAGGATTACTTGTCTTGAATTTTTTGATTAGTGAGGTATACTAATATAGGTACTATGACGAAGATTGAGAATGACAAGAATAGAGTGAGAAATGGCAAACAAAAATCCGGGTTTTAAAATAGAAAAGTGAGGCAACGAAAAGATGCAATGGAAAAATCACTAGTGGGTTCAATATCTAGCCTATTTGATACAAAAAAAACAAAAATCTCTTCTTTCAAGTCAAGTTGAAGAAGCAAGTAATGAAGAATTAGAGAGGATGATGTGAATGATAATTCTCTCCAAATTTTGGTAATCAGAAAACACTAGGAAAATGATAGTGGTACTCCAAAAATTAATGCAGACACTAAAAAAAAATAAAGGAAAGTGACTTTGGAATTACATTGATGTTGGAGTATCTGCATCAATTTTTGGAGTGCCAATATCATTTTCCGAACACTATAACCGAGTTTCATTTTGATTATAAAATTTTGATATAATTCAAGTTAAAGGCACAATATAACCTTATTTTTGGTACCATATTGTTGATTGCACAAGGAAGAAAGAGGTCCATCCGTGACTCAGTGCTAATCAATTGATAGCATATATATTGTTGATTACACAAGGAGTAGTGGGTCCCATTCTAGAACGGGAAATAAGGCCTTATTTATTACAAATGCAATTTCAAGCTAAAAAAATAATGGGGTTATTGAAATTTAAAAATACACAATACGGATTTTGTTTGAGATCTTTTATACGGTGAAAAAAAATCAAAAAATTATTTTTTATTTGTATTATTTTTTAGTTTAAAAATATGAAATAATACTTATTTTTTAAGAAGGTTTTCTAGAAGGAGCAAGACTTCAAAAACGACAGAGACTAGACTTTGATGATATTATGCCGAAACCATATCTTCCGAAGATTAATAGCAATAAGTACATCTTACTAGGGGTGTTCAAGAAAATCGTCTGAATCGTAAAATCGGTCCAATTAGGATCGAACCGTCCTATTTGGTCTCGTTCTGCGGTTTTACGGTCAAGTTATGGTTCCAAAAAAATAAAAATCGTTAATTTTGGTTCGGTTATTGGTTCTCAATTAATAAACCATGGTTAGAACCGAACCTGTAACGCCCCGAATTTTGGGAATGTTAAATAGGAAATTTCATTGAAAATCTAGATAGAGTCTGGTTCAATATTACATCATAATCTTAACAAAAGTACTTTTATTCAGCAAAAAGGGGGAAAACTAGGGTTTCCATCTACTGCTCCGCCTGTTCCTCCATCCTGGCCAGCTCCTCGGCTCCAAAAGCTTTCAAGGAGTAGAGTTCACTCTGTTTATCTATAAGATCCAACACATTATACTAGTGCCGCCAACAATATAATATGTCAGGGTCACCAAAGGTAACACCATGAGCTATAAAAGCTCAATAGAATAATTCATACACACTAACTCTTAACTTATGAACAAACGTTCATAAATTCAATTGCTTTGTTCGGATGTCATTTTAGTTTTAATTTTCATTTTGTTTCTAATCATTACTCTACATCTTTTTCCAATCATTACCCTATTTTTTTGGAACCAGTCAATTTCATAAAGGGACAAAGCCCAACACTCAAGGAGAAGGCCTTGAGAAACTCAGAACAAATACAATCAAAACAACCACCAAACAAAGATCAACTTGCCAAGCAGTTATACAAAGGACCAAAATTTAAACAGAATTAAAAACAGACTCCGGAAACCCCCATCTAGCACAAAAGCTGGAATTGCTAGGAGACTTCACCATCCTCCTCCAAGAGCACGCACATGCCCTGATTTCCCCCATTATCAAAGCCACAACTGAGGACGAATCATTGCCAACTTGACGAAAGATTCTGAAATTCCGCTCTCTCCAAAGATAGTAAATCGACGCAGACAAACAAAGCTTAAACGTGGTAGCTTGAATCGATGTGGATCGACAACTCGACACCCCCCACTGAATTTCAGAGGCCAAATCCCATCTATGAGAGGACACCTCACACTTCTCCCTAACCTGCAGCCAGACCAAAGCAGAAAAGGGACATTCAAAGAACAAGTGAGAATGAGATTCCTGACCTCCATGACATAAGATACAACTTGAATCAGCCTGCACCCCCCAAGCGTGCAACCTATCCTTTGTTGACAATCGACCCAGAAAAGCCACCCACTGAATAAATGACCAACGGGGTACTGAGTACTTACACCAAACCAAACAGGACCAGTCCACCGCAGGAGCACGCGACCTAAGTACAGACCATGCAGATTTAGCTGAAAATATTCCAGAAGGGTTCAAAAGCCAAACAACAATATCCTCCCTATCAACATGAGGAACAAGATCATGGGCAGACCTAGCAACAATATCTCTAACCAGAGAGCTTCTAGCACTAGGCCATCGCCAAACACCATTACAGATAATAAAGTCAACTTTTACATAAAGGGACCTTCCAAAAGTAGCATTCACTCTATCCCCAAAAAACTGATACAAGGGCCCAAGAGTATGCCAGTTATCAAACCATAAGAAGGTATTAGAACCATTCCCCACATGCACTTTAATGAACTTCTGGCCAACACTCCGAAGCCCAAAAATTTTCCGGACAGTCCAAGAGGAGTCACTGGGAAGCTTCATAGACCAAAAACAGCTATGTTTTATAACATAAGTATGCACCCACCTAACCCAGAGAATATCCTCCTTCTTGCACAAAGCCCACATATGCCTAAGCATAGAGGCCTTATTCCATTCCCTGATTCTTTTAAAGCCTAGGCCACCTTCTTTCTTAGGGGCACACAGAGCAGACCAAGCCACTTTAGCACCACAAGACTTCAATTCCAAACCTTTCCTCAAAAAAGCACTGAGCATACGTTCAATTTCCTTTATAATCTTTTGGGGCAAGATAAAGATGGATGACCAATAAACTTGTATACTAAAAAGCACAGAAGAAATAAGCTGGGCTCTGCCTCCAAAAGACAACAGTTTATTGGACCAAGATTGAATACGTTTAAGCATCCTATCCTTGAGCACCAAACAATCAGCATGCTTAAGCTTGGAAGAAATCAAAGGCACCCCTAAGTACTTAATAGGAAGCTTAGCCTCAGAGATGTCAAGAATATTCCTCAACTCCAGTTTCAGATGCTGATCTACCCCAGCAAAGAAGCAAGCACTCTTTTGGAAATTAGGTTGAAGACCAGAGAACAAATAAAAATCCTTCAAAACATTATCATTACCCTATTTTTTTAATTATTACTTTCTTATCTCTCTCTATCTCTCTCCAATCATTACCCCTATCTTCAATCATTACCCTATTTCTCTCTCCATCCACTACCAAAACTAAACTAAACTAAACTCCCAACCAAACACTACCAATGATTTCCACTTAGTTCATACATATTCAACAAAACAGCTAATAATGACACATCCGCATTCCTTATCCAAACTGACGTTGGTGTTCATGATTTTCTGAGTTTCTCCTCCTCGACTTTTCGTAGACCATGTCACCATTTTTCCACATTTCATAACCATATCAACATTTTTAAAATCGTTTTTAACACAACCAACCTCAGTTCCGCCGTTTCGGTCTCCTGAGTATCCTCACAACCGCCGCACCGGATTCCCATTGGCACACTTTGCATTGGTTTCTCTCCGCGGATAACCAAGCAACACACCCAACCTTGGTTCCGCCGATTAGGTCTCCCGAGTATCCTCACAATGGTTCCGCCGCACCGGGTTCTCATTGGCACACAAAACACACACCACACAATGAGCTACTACGTCCGGCCACATTGCAGTTTCCAAATCATTTCACCTTTTCAAAACATGCCTTTTCATTAACCACGCCCTAGGTGCCATGTTTCTACTATTTCGATTTCCGTGTCTCGTTTTCATGCAATAACTCCGCGGTAGGACTTTTCACATACGTAATCATAAATCATTTATAATAATCTTGAAACGAAACTAGTAAGATCATCAAATTATATATTATTAATCATGCTCAAATCATCACTTAAAGTATAACGCCACATGTACGGACGCCTTTGGAGTGAAAATCAATTATGCTTTACAACAAGACAAGTAATACAAGCAATTCATGTATACATGCTCATAACTATCTTAAACATCAAAATACGAATACTTCTATCAAACGATAAAGAATCTTTCGAAAATTGTTCTTTCTTCCTTTGTGGGAAGTTCAAAACAACATATATTTATTAGAGTATATGTCAATTATTCCGACATGCTCATACTTCCATTAGCAAAAAAAATAAGTTTGTTAACTATCACGCATTCCAAACATTATAAGTGATAGATAACCTAATATACTAAGGGAAACGGTTAAGGATATTCTACATCATACTTAGAACTAGAGAGTAAGGATATTCAACTTATACTTAGAGATAGAGAATAAAAAGATTCTACTATTCTTCTTGGCGGTTGGTTGGTTTTGAGAATCGGTCGTCGATTTTGCGAATCGGCGGCATAACGGCTCCGAATTGCTTCGAAAGGAAGAGAAATGAATTTTCTCTTCCTAGAAACAACTTTGCTAACTAAACTAGGCTACTTTAAAGATCTAGGGGTGGTTTTTGGAGGTGGTTTGGTGGTAGCTCTCAAGTACTTCAAGAAACTTAAAGAAACTTGAATTTTGGAACTAAGAAAGCTTAGAAATTCTAGAGAGAAGTGAGAGCAAAGAGTGAAGGTGTGAGAATGGCTTGAGATGAGCTTGCTATTTATAGGCCAAGGGTTCCCTCTCTCTCTCTCCCTCACCCAAATTCTCTCTCTCTCTCTCTCTCTCTCTCTCTCTCTCTCTCTCTCTCCTCTCTTTGATTTTTTTCTTCCTTTGTCATGTCAAAGCATAGCTTGGTGGGTAGGTTGAACGGTAGTGTACAAGTAACCATCAATGAAAGACTAGATTTTGTACTTTGGGTAGATTTTAGGAAGATTTGATAGAGGAAGGAAGGGATGGTTCAAAGATTGGGTTGTAAGGATGTAAGAAAATCATGTCAATGTACACTCTAAATCTCTCTCATATCTCTCCATCTCTCATTAGTACAAGGTACCTATATATATAACTATGCATATATAAGTATATTTAAGTACTATGTGGTCTAGTATAGAAAAAAAGTATATGGGAGATAGGCTTGCAAGTGTCAATTAAAAAAAATGGTCAAGATTTGCCTAGAAAGCGTATATGTCCTTTAGTCAAGTTTATAATAGACTATGAAACACATATCTCTATATTTTAAGCATATAAGTACATAGGAAATCTAAGAAAGTGACTTGCCTTATAAATCTAAATATTTTTTGGCAACACTATCTTTTTATTACTCAAGTGATAAAACTTTCCCTATTATTTATTAACCAATGGTTAAGATTTTTCTAGAAAGCCTATATGTCATTTAAACACATATAGGCATATTTAAAATAACCTATGAAGTACATATATCTATATATAAGTATCTAGAAAAATCTAGAAAAGTGACTTTGGTGGGTGACTTAGGTTTAGGGCTATGATTCTAGGCTTGTATGTATTGACTAGGCTATATTTGCTTCTTTTGTAAGCAAGAAGATGAGATTTGGTTTGACTTGTTAATCTATATATTTATTGGCAAAATCCTAATATTTATTGTTCAAAGGACAAAATTTTCCTAACAATTATTATCCAATGGGTAGAAGGACAATAATGTCGAATAAGGTTTGAAAAGACTAGTCATGGAGTTTAATATGACTACTTCTTAAGCTCCAAGGGTTCAATTAGGGTTTGGAGGGATTCACAAGTCTCAAAGATGGTCAAAACAGTTCATCTATGGTTAGGAGATTGTAACTAGATGAATTGGTAGTCTGGTTCTTCCAACTAATCGGTTGAAAACTAATTGTACTTGTCACGTAAGATTTCTAGTCAAGAAATACAAATTTTAAGGACTAAAATTTAATTATGACGGATTATAGAAATTTAAAAGCAATTTTAAAAGCAATATTAATTAATTCAAAAGAAATTCCAATACAAAACAAAATTTTTATTCATTAAAATTTCGAGTCGTTACAGAATCGGACCGGACTATTTAAAACTAAGATAAATATAGAAATATATATGTGTGTGTAATTAAATATTTATTTGAATTTGGTTGGTTAATTTTTTCCTTACTAAACTTCATATATTTAGAGATGAATCTCATTTGTTAGGAAAGTTTTTATTGCCTTCCTTCCTTTTTTATTCCAGCAGATTATTTTCCTATTTCTTTAATTTTATGAGTTCATATTTTGTGAATAAGTGTTTGGATGCTTATTGGATAGAATCGGAACCGAACTAAAACCGAACCGGTCTTGGGTTTGATTTTTGTTAGATTCCATGCATATATTGATTAGGTTCTAGTTCCTAATTTTCTAGAACCGTTTGAAATGGTTCGGTTACTGATTTTTTAGAGAAACGAACCAATCTGGACCGTGTACACGCCTACATCTTACCTCATTTTAATAGCACAATTGTGTTTTGTTGTATGTTTGTTAAACCCTTGTACTCGTTCTTTTCACATATATATGTGACATTCGTATTTCATGCCAAAAAAGAGAGAGTTCATCTTACCTCCCTTCAAATTTTCCAATAATGTATCACTCCTATTTTTTTTTTTAAAAACCTCAGGATACAAGATCAGCTTATGCATATTGACTAATTTTGAGACGAAACTCATTGTCCACACATTATGCTCTGATGCCTACTATAACGATTCGCACTCGTGCCAACTGATTTGTTAATTTTTAACTTAAATATGTGACTGAAAAAATTAATCTTTGAATTAAAAGGAGTTGGTGGGTCTTACCTTGTAAACCTCTTGACTTTTCCATAAAATTCCCGGGATTGGGATCTGACAGCATTGACACCGGACCCACTTGATGTTCAACAATTAAGACCTCTGCCAAACCTCGTGTTTTCATCATCAACTTGTGGAAGAAGAGGGAAATTGATTTTCACATGTTCCAAGCTTTTTATTTTGAATACAAAAAAGAAAAGAAAAGGAGGACTATACAACACTTATGCTGTGTTTGGTTTAGTATTTGAAAAGTTTTTTGAAAAATAGTATGGATAATAAGTAGAGAGAGATAGAGAGAAATACTGGAAGTATGGAGAATCTAGGGGGAATTTTTTGAAAAATGCTTTTTGAAAATGAAAGAGAACAATATTTTGGGGAGTTTTAGTGATAGATTCACTGTAGATATTTCATAAACTTACAAGTCCAACTAATAGTTTTGTAAAGTCACAAGTCCACACAACCTAAACCGTAGGGTATACTATGAAAATGCGTAAAATCCTAAACCCTATGAAAATGTCTAAATTACTAAAATCCTATAATAAGAAATTGCATCCTAAAACCCTATAAAAGTGCCTAAACCCTATGGTACCCTGCGGTATGGTAATCCATCCTACCATAGGGTACCCTATTCTATAATAAAAAAGTGCACCTTAAAATCTTATGAAAGTGTCTAAACCCTAGGGTACCCTACCCTATTCTAGGATATTCTAAAATGGACTTGAAACCTTACAAAATTAATAAATGGACTTGTGGGCTTATGAAGTTACATAATGGACCTAAGAGTGGGTTTCAGAACTAAAAAAAGCCACTTATTATTTAATAAGGCAATTTCAAATTCAAAAATTATGAATTTATTGAAATCTAAAAATATGTAATATGGATTTTGTTTGAAAGATCTCATCGAGATTTTTTATATGATGCAAAAAAATTGAAAAATTATTTTTCATTTACATTATTTTTAAGTTTGAAATTGTGAAATAAGCTGTTTATTTTTTAAGAAGATTTTTGGAACGGGCTCTAAGACTAATTTTCTATTAATTTTGAGAGAAAACTATTAACTACTATAGTACGGAGTATTTACGAAAGACTGAAGAATTTTTTTGCATACTATTGCCGCCTACAGAAGGTTAACAGTCTTACTTACAAGGTAATCTGAAGTTCTTAAAATAACTTCTATTTTCCTTCCCCTATTTTGAAAAAAAAAAAATGGTCATGAATTCATGGTGCTTTCTGACAGTGAAATGTAGGTATACCCAAGGATGAAATCAGGGGTCTAGTGGCAGCGGTCGCGAGGACAAAAATTTTAAAAAATACAATTATTATATGTATAAAAAAAAAATTTATCCCCAACTTATATAGTCTTGCCACCGCTAGATTTTTTTTCCTACTTTTTTGTCATATACTAGTCCTAAATCTTCCTTTTCTTCTTCTTGTTTTTTCAAGAAAGAAGACCCAAAAATGAAATAATATTAGGGATGAGGACTAAAGAAAAAAAAAAAAACTCCACACTTTAATTGTAAAACAATTTAACCAAAAAAATTAAAGTTAGTCTTTCTTCGTATTCTATGTGCAAATGACACACATCATTTACTATAATTTTTGTTATGTTATTTTAATTTTTTCTAGAGTCGATGACTATTAATATTGTAATGTATGATTAGTATCTTTTTATTTTTTTAGTATACATTTCACCACTGCTAGGGTAAAATCCTGGTTCCGTCCCTGGGTATACCCCTTGTAGAATGTGGATTTGAAGAACTCAGGAAACTTTTCTTTGATAGAAAGTCTACGCACACGACTTTAAACACAACTCCGGACATAACTGTATTTGGAACCGTTCGATGGATGTGGACCTAAGTGCATCGAACAATCTTGGATATAGCTATTTACGTAGTGTTGCTCTTTCTTTAGGTCACACAGCCTTTTTTCTGTGGTCTTGGATATAATTGTGTGTGTAGTAGCATTGTTATTTCTTTTAGGCAACACAACCTTTTTGCTGTAATTTAACGAGCGAATTGGAGTTTTGGTTCATTTAGGTTCATGGAACGGGATCTGTAGTAAGGATCCTATAGTGAAATCAGTAGTGCAGCATCGGACCGTCCGTTTCTGCAATTAATGGTTCAAATATGTACGTAATTAACTCTTACCAGTAAGAGTTAACTATGACCGGTTTTGAATAATCGATTACGGAAAATGATTAGACGCTAAACTACAGGGTTCTCACTTCAGGATCCCCAATTTCCCACCTTATCGCCACTCCATTATAAGTAGTTGAATAATCATGGGATCACTTGCGAGCTTAAATCGAACAGAGTTGACACTAATTTATGACACTTCTTTTTACTCGATCACAGATTTGCATGACATGTTTTCAAGATCTTGCTTGCTTGTTGTTTCCATCAACTTTGACATTTTTTAAACACACATATAACATACAACCATGGAAGGTTACCATCAAAAGTACTCGATACTTACACAACATACAAGTAAAACGAAACCAATTATGAGGGAAGAACTGAATTTAATTGTGTAATATGGTGATCTGAGAGGAGAGGTCAAAAAAATTTGGACCATTTCTCGATTTGTGCGTGTCATCCTTGCGCAGGGGCCATGCTAATGTTCTCTGTATTATTCCAATTTTTTTAGATGTCCCCAAAGGGACATTACTCTCTTGTCTCACTTTGTATATAAACTCTTCAGACTCCAAATAGATGGGCGATGTGGGATAAAAGTAATCCTAACTTTATTTGCCGATTTTGAACCGAGAAGCTAAATTAGTGTACATCACGTAGAATGAGGCATGGTAATAGTACAGGGCTGCATGTTTATGAGTCGGGCCGATGGATCATAACCAGGGCTGAAGCACTAAAACTCACAGGGGGCAGGGCCCAAAGCTTACGAGGCCCATTAAAGAGAATTACGGGCTGCAGGATCAACCCTTCTAGAGATTTCCAACAACTACACTCCATGGGCTTTTGCCTTCTCCAACTGATCAATAGGCCCAGGCCCAGCTTAAGCCTCTTTCGCTTGGGTGTCTCAAAACCCCGGTGCATGTTAGAAATATGGGAAAATGATGGCTCATGACGTATTTTGATAATTAATATCCGCTAAGGACAAATTTAGAACATTTATTAATGCTGAAAATATTCTTGGTGGGTATTAATTATCAAAACAAGTACTTGGCCATCATTTTCCCTAGAAATATATTAAGTGTAAACCCAATTTGGGTATTTCCTTATTTTATTTTTGGGGGCTTTCATGTAATATCTTTATACTTTTGTACTTAGTATGTAATATGTTAAAAGGTTGGTCTAGAACCTTGTACGAAATATCTAGTAGCTACTGGCTGTGTGTGTGTCTTTGTTCTTTGTATAAAAAGAAAGAAGTACTCCGTAAAAAAACGTAGACACACAGAGAGAGAGAATAGAGTGAAGAAAAAAGTGGGTTTTGAGTGGGCTTGTGTGTACTCTAGCGTAGTTGTGACAGAAGACTTTGTAAAGCTTGAATCAAGTGAAGGAAAATCAGAATTTCTTCGGTGCCCAGATAAGTTTATTCATTGCTCTGTTTCGTGCCTAAAAATTGCATGTTTGTAGCTTGATTAAGTGCTAGAAATCAGATTAGTTTCTGCTGCGATTCTACTCAGTTTCTGACTGTTTTATTGGTGATATTTGTGTGTGATTTGGTTCCCTTATTCGCCCCAATAATGTACGGTTAAATTTTCTCTATCTTTCGCAATTCATTACTTTCAAAAATCTCACTCGAAACGCAAAACGAACAATGTTAAAATATCTACAAGCAGCAACTCATTTCTTTTTTCTTATACAGAGAGATCAAAACCTGGAGAAACAAAGCCACAAACTCAAAAACTATATACTATATACTACTTGTATAAAAGGAAACATTCTAATTCAGACGTATCAATCTGTTCTCTCATCGGATTTCTCAACTTCCTCCAAGAGCCAAACATAGGCTCGATACCGGCAAGAATCCCGTGGAAAACCCGTTGAACATCATCAGAATTCTTGCTCTGAGAAACACGATTAATTGTTCCTTTCTTTCCGGCGAATGATAGATGGCAGCAGCACATGACGTACTGTTTGGAAAGCAGGTGTTTTCAAATTAGTACCACATGCATGGCTGTAAACACTTGGAATATTGTGCCAAGGTGAAGCTTTTGAACAAAATCTGATTGGTGCTTTGCTTCCTCGATCGCCATAAAACTAAAATGTGGTAAAAAAACATGGTCATGAATTCATGGTGCTTTGTGACAGTTAGATGAGGTGGCAATCTTTAACCCATTTTTTTAAACCACGAGCAAATCCGTCCACTTATAATCCAACCCAATCTCTATTATAAAACAGAAGGGTGTGGGCACAAGTTGTTGAAACGGCTTAGATTCATTTGATCCAAAAGCTGTAGTGCATTCTCCCACTTTCCGGTTAAGTGCCCATGGTTTTCACCTAAATCACACAATTGTCATCCCCTTTCTACAGAGATGCGTAGTGCCGTAGGCACGGATTAGCACTAGTTCATCTATATTTTATAACGGGTTTATATGGGTTGAATTCATATAAACCTATATCAATATGGATTTAGATGAGTTGAGAGTGGGTTCAATATGAGTTGAAAGTAAAACACCTACGGTCCATTATAAAACACCGAAGGAAACACAAAACACGTTAGAAAAGGTCGAGCTAATTACAAAATTGTCATTGATATAAAAGACAATCAAATCGGCCCCCGCACAAAACAAAATACAAGTCACAAAACACATAATAATGCTCTTTTCTCTCTCTCTCTGAATCTAGCAGCCTAGCAAGTGCCACGAACAGTTACCTTTTTTATAATTTATTTAAATTTATTTATCCATTCCATTTTCAAACCTTCTCTCTTTGTCTCTCATCAGGATGTTTTCGTTTTGTTATAATGAAATTGAACCTGATATTAATTATTTTGGAAGATTAAAATTGAACCGAACCATCACATGATCATACTTATAAAGTCGATCAAATTTTGCTATAAATGGTCCTATTTTTTTCCCTTTTTTTTTCTTTGCAAAAATCTTGACTTGTTTAATTAAGATCTCCCCTATTTTTCAACACGTATATATACAAAGATCTCCCCCTATTTTTCAAAAAAGGAGAAAAGGAAGTACAACGGGTCGGGTGGGTTTGGACCATTTTTAAATTTTTTTTTATTCCACTCTTTGAATAGAACCAATAATCCACATTGGCATATAGCCGAAAGACCCCATGAAGTTTTGCCCATTTGTGAACTTGTTTCAACCCATATCGGAGGAAGGCAATAGGGAAGAAAAAGAAGGAAGGGGGAAACGGGGATGGGGGAGAGGAGAAAAGGAAAAAAAAAAGAAGAAGTGTGAAAATAGGTCCAGTTGGGCGGGTTTGGCTTGACCCATATTCCACCCAATCCGTTTCAATCCATTTACTATTTGACTCATATTTGACCCGCCCATATGTGACCCGCGACCCATTTCAACCTGCCCAGACCCGCTCATTTGCCACCTCTAAGTTAAATGTAGGTATACCCCTTGTAGAATGTGAATTTGAAGAACTCACGAAACTTTTCTTTGATAGAAAGTCTATGCACACAACTTTGAACACAACTGTATTTGGAATCGTTTGATGGATGTGGACCTAAGTTCATCGAACAGTCTTGGATATAGCTATTTACATAGCGTTGCTCTTTCTTTAGGTCACGCGGCCTTTCTGTTGTGGTCTTGGATGTAGTTGTGTGCGTAGTAGCATTGCAATTTCTTTTAGGCGACACAACCTTTTTGCTGTAATTTAACTAGTGAATTGGAGTTTTGGTTCATTTAGGTTCATGAAACGGGGTTTGCAGTGAGGACCCTATAGTGAAATCAGTAGTGCGGCATCAGACCGTCTGTTTCTGCAAATAATATATGGTTTAGATATGTACGTTAACTCTTACCGGTAAAAGTTAAATATGACTGGTAAAAATATGTGCTTCAGCGAATTAGAATCATCGATTACAAAAAATGATTGGACGCCGCACTACTGGGTGCTCATTTCAGGTCCGGGTGAGCATGGTCCGGATTGGTTCGGTTTCATACTAAACCAAGAACCAAACCAATACTTACGGATTATGAATTTGGAGAACCAAACCAACCCAAAAAGGCATAAAACCAAACCAATCCAAACCATTTAAATATGGTTTGGTTTTGGTTTTAAACCACGGTTTGCTTTGAACTAAGTTATTGTCTTCAAAAAATATTTAAAGTACTTAACATTATGAAGATAAATTTTAAAAAAAATACATATATTTAAACCAATTCCATTCAAATTATTAAATCACACTAATATTAACCAACTAATTAAGAGTAGGATACCAAATATTGCCTTAAGTCTTAAACTAAGAAAATAAAATGCTGGTAAGTCACTAGAATGAACCAACTAAGAACAGGGCCTGCCCAACCTCAAGGCCCAAGAGGCCTGAGCCTTGGGCATCCCAAAAGGCCAAATTTTAAGGGCACTCTACTAATTTTCTTATTTGGGCTTGAGTAGAAATCTTTTTGGGCTCAAAAGAAGAAAAAAAAAGAATTAAAACCACCGGCGGCCCAGTTGCCCTCACAAATCCAATGGGGTCCAAAAAAACACACGGTGGCATTTTCGCAAATAAGTGATCCAAATGGTCCATTTAATTAAAACACTTCTCAGCTTTTCCCTCCTCCCACATTTTAACGTTTTGCCCAAACAAAAAACCAAAACGAAGAAAAGAAGAACGAAGAACGATTCGGCATCCTGTTGAATCACGAGGAGAAGTGGAGAACCGAAACCGTAGAATCGAACACTGCAGCAACTTCCTCCCCCCACATATCGCCGGCTTCGGCGACGAATGATACGAACAGGTACGTCTCCCCCCCGCTCTCTCTCTCTCTCTCTCTTAAATATGCACACAGAGTGGGTGCTGGAGATTGGAGAAGAAGGGGAGGCCCAAATGCCCAATACCTTGGAGGAGGAAATGAGGAATGGGTGGTTGACTGCCGACTGGTTTCGATTAGGGCCTTAGGGGTTTTAACTTTTAAAAAATGTTAGGGCTTTTGAAAAAATTTACACCGCCAAATCAGGACCACATAACTTACATAAGTTTAAGCAGAAGCTACAGGACCACATAAGTTTAAGCATTTGAGCGGTATATTCTTGGGCCTCTCGCCATCGACGAATCGTAGTTCTTTGAAAGTTCGGAGCTTTCAACAGACAACATTTGTTTTGTTGGTGATTTTATATTGCTTAAATGTTGAAGTCCGTAATTTAATATTGCTTATGAGAAGTGAGACTTTCTTTAATTAATAATTTTATAGGCTTTTTTTTTATTTCTAAGTTCAGAGTAGTGAGAGTGATATTAGGGCTTTTTTTTTTATATTCTCCACTTGCTTTATGTTTAAGCTTATTGGAAATTGAAATGCAGGACCAATATATACTAGTATACTACACATTGCGGAGTCTTAGAGTATCTCTCTCCCATTCGCTTGTGACTTGCGAGGCTTCAAATAGGTAAGTATTCTCTTTTTATGCAGAGCCCTGGTTGGTGGTGCTTAGATTTGTACGTATGTTGTTAAATGTAGAGCCCTGGCTGGTGGTGCTTAGATTTGCACTTATGCTATTAAATGCAGAGCCCTGGCTGGTGGTGCTTAGATTTGTACTTATGGGTTAGCCATGTTATCAATTGAAAATGACTTAGTCAAAGAGGTGGATTATACAAATTTTAATTGATAGTTTTGCTTCTAGAAATGCAAGACGAGTAATATTCAAGTAACACTCATGTGTTCTTGAGATAATATGTATTTGTCTATTTGTCTATTTGGAGACTTTGTATTTTGTATTCGTATGTAATGATTAGTAGAGCTTTATATTCGTTTGGCTTTCTTGTATTGTGATTATTGCTGTAAAAATTGTTAGGTATTAACTCTTTGAAGGCACATTTTTTTTATTGGTCTTAGGCACTAAAAACCCTTGGGCCGGCCCTGACTAAGAATACTAACTACTAAACATGTTAAGATAGTTTAATCAAATAAAAGGCTAAAAATAATTTCTAAAATTATTGAATTGAAATGAGGTAGCAAAATGGCAATAGTAGTAGCATGGTAGAAACCAACTTGTGATATCACTTTACATCAAGGTTCATATCATTATCTTGACAGTGAAGGAAAATTAAATATTGTAGTGAATTTAATGGAATCAATAAATTAATAGAGTAGTTGACTAAAAGCTCCCATATTTATTGGGTGAATCATAACTAATATATATATATATATGTATGTATGTATTATACGGTTTGGAACCATAACCGTAAACATGAATTCACAAACCAAACCATATAACGCGATTTCTAATTTTTTTAAACCATATTACTAAAAACCTAAACCAAAGCCTCCGGTTTGGATTGGATTCGCGGTTTGACAGATTTTTTGCTCACCCCTAATTTTAGGATCCCCAATTCCCCACCTCATCGCCACTCCATTATAAGTAGTTAAATAATCATGGGATCACTTGCGAACTTAAATCGAACAGAGTTGAGACTAATTTATGAAACTTTCTTTTTACTCGATCACTGATTTGCATAACACGTTTTCAAGATCTTGCTTGCTTGTGTCCATCAACTTTGACATTTTTTAAACACATATAACATACAACCAAGGAAGATTACCCATCAAAAGTACTCGATACTCACACAACGTACAAGTAAAACCAAACCAATTGTGAGGGAAGAACTGAATTTGATTGTGTAATATGGTGATCTGAGAGGAAAGGTCAAAAAAATTTGGACCATTTCTCGATTTGTGCGTGTCATCCTTGCGCAGGGGCCATTCTAATCTTCTATGTGTTATCCAATTTTTTTAGATGTCCCCGAAGGGACATTGCTCTCTTGTCCACTTTGTATATAAACTCTTCTGACTCCAAGGCTCTGTTCAGTTGTCGAGAAAGTTGTGTGAGAAATTGGTTCCCAGAAAAAGTAAAGTGAGGTGAAGTAAAAGAAAAAGAAAATTATTTTCCTATGAGTGTTCATTTGACAAAAGAATTTTGCAAGAAAAATTAAGGTTTAGTTGTTCATTTGTCAGAAAAAAAAAACTTTCGGAAAAATTTTGTGAGTGTTCACTCATTTTCATTTTCCCGCGACGCAAAATCCTGTGTTTTTTATAGCATCACTTTTGCAGGAAAGTAATTCCTGTAGGAAAACTTAAATTGGTAAGTCCTAAAATTTTCCTGCCAACTGAACACTAGGAAAGTTATGGAAAAATTGATTTTCTCATTCTTTCCTATACTTTCTTAGCAACTGAACGGGGCCCAAATAGATCGGCGATATGGGATGAAACTAATCCAAACTTTATTTGCCGATTTTGAACCGAGACGCCATATTAGTGTACATCACGTAGAATGAGGCACGGTATAATAGTGCAGGGCTGCATGTTTTGTGGCGGGCCGATGGATCATAACCAGGGCTGAAGCACTAAAACCCACAGGGGGCAGGGCCCAAAGCTTACGAGGCCAATTAAAGAGATTTACGGGCTGCAGGATCAGCCCTTCTAGAGATTTCCAACAAATATACTCCATTGGCTTTTGCCTTGTCCAACTGATCAATAGGCCCAGGCCCAGATTAAGCCTTGTTTGGGCTTTTGCCTTCTCCAACTGATCAATAGGCCCAGCTTAAGCCTTGTTCGTTGGGGGTCTCCAAATTTCGGTGCACGATTTTCAATAAATTTTGAAAACCGTGCACCGGGTTAATTGTTTCTTTCTTTCCAGCGAAGATAGATGGCAGCAGCACATGACTGTTTGGAAAGCTGGTGTTTTCAAATTAGTACCACATGCATGGCTGTAAAAACTTGGAATATTATGCCAAGGTGAAGCTTTTGAACAAAATCTGATTGGTGCTTTGCTTCCTCGATCGCCATAAAACTAAAATGTGGTAAAAAAAAAAGGATAGGATTTTAATTTAAAGCTCTTAATTTCTCAAAAAAAGAAATCAAAGTTAACCAAAAAAAAAAGAGAGCAATACTGACAAAATGGTTGTCATTGAGCTATCACTAAAAGTGTGTAGCTAAAAGTTTTTAGTGACTGTTATCTGTCACTATATGTGAAAAACTTTTAACTACACACTTTTTGTGATAGCTCAGTGACAACTTTTTTTGTCACTATCGCTCTTTTTTTTTTTATACATAATATTAAACGTTATTGGAGAAACTATTTGGTGCTCTTTAAAAATCACCATGCACCCATCTCCATTTTTTTGACGCTTTAATTCACTGTCGTCTACTCCCTATTTGATTGAACGGATTAAACTCCAAATTGAGATCTCGGGAGAGTGCTTCACTGGTACTTGAACGAACACTTAGGACCGTTTCCGGACGCCAAAAAAGTATTTATTTTTTAAAAAGACAATTTTAAGCTAAAAATGATGAGCTTATTGAAATTTAAAAATATGCAATATAAATCTTGTTTGAAAGATCTTTAATACAGTGCAAAAAAAGAATTAGAAAAATTATTTTTTATTGACATTATTTTTGAATTGAAAAATGTGAAATAAGTATTTATTTTTTAAGAAAATGTTCTGAAACGGGCTCTTAGTTGTATACGTACATGTTTGTGTACCATGGGATTAATAAAACAGGAAATACATGATCAAAGAAAAAAAAATGTTTCTAGTGTTTTATTTATTGGCAAAGCAGGAGCAGTGAATAGTTTTGGGAGTGGAGGGCAAAATCGTAATGTTCCTGACATTGGCATTCGAATCTATACCTTGTCGGGACTCGAAGACAGCACAGCAGTAAAAGTGACGCATCCTCGCTGAGATCTAACCTCCCCCGTGCGCACCGTACCCCAGACCACCCATTCCCTTTCGACGCCTCTTCGTTTTCTTTTTGTTTCTATTTTTTTTTCCGACATAAATCGACAGTATTAGTTGTAATTAGTGAGCTTTGAACTTCAAGTCAAATGCATGGTGCCTGTTACCGGATTGCGACTGCACTTGTTAAGAGTCTGTTCAATGGGCTCACATGGCACGTTTGGTTTCTAGATTATTTATTGAAAAGATTAAATGAAGATCTATTAACGATATTGTGATAAAGGATACATGTCCGTCCTGGAATAATAGGTGAGATTAATGTGCATAACACATGCTTTGTTTGACTTCTTTTGATTTGAGCGAGTGAGAATCATTTTTGACTATTGAATGACGAGAATCATTTTTGACTATTACAAGGAAAATAATCCAAAAGGTCAGTATTAGTTAGATGATACAATTGGGATAATCGCTTAGCATATTTACTAGGACAAATGTATCCTAAATTAATGTTTAACTTAAATGTCCCTAACACATTTAATAGCCACATATTCATGTGTTACCTAAATGTATGCTTCATGGTGCCTAAGGAGCACCTACTACTTTTTTTCTAAACAAAGCGTCCGGCCTAAAAGAAAAAGAAAATCATAGGGAAGAGGGAAAAGAAAGAGGAGAGCGAATGGAGGAGGAGGAGCTGGGGGGAAGGAGGGAGAGGGACACCTCCCCCCAAGCAGAAAAGCTAGGCGGCCGTAGCTTTTCAAAATCGCCTTAGAGCTCCCAAAACCTTAGAGAGAGAACAAAATGTATCTTGCCCATGTGTTTAGTGTGTATTGGTAGTTGATATAATTATTTTCTTTTTTGTTGCGTAAAAATGCATTTTTGTTTGCGAGTTTTATGAGTGAATGGTTGAAATCGTTGCATTGGACCCGAAGGAGCTGTACAACCATTCCTCAGCTGCATAGGGAAATAATAAAAGAATAAGAGAATAACTTATTTACAGCGGAAACTCTAGGTACACTGTATGAAAATGGGGTGACCGTCCACAGCATGTCTATTAGGGCCCACTTCGGGTCTCAAAAAATACAGAAAAATATTCATAAATTTTAAAATAATATTTCATGGGATCCTTTAAAAAATCAGTTCTAACGGATATCGGTAGGTATGTTTTTCGGAATTCGTAGGAACAAAACTGTTTAGTTTGCAGTTTCGTCCCTATAAATTTAAAATATATATCTATCGATATCTGTTGGATCTGATTTTTTACAAGGTCCCATAAAATATTATTTTAAAATTTATGAATATTTTTATGTATTTTTTTGGGGGCGGTGGACGATCACTGCGAAATTCATGCGGTGGTCGTAGTCATGCTTTATTTACAGAGGAGCTGTGAAATAATTATTCACGGAAATGTTTGATTATCCAAAAGTGTTATCTATTATCGCTAATAGATTATTTTTAATTTGAATTGTTCAAAATATTTTTGAACAACAGAAATTGAACTTTGTAATAATTTATTGACGGAACTCCATGAATAAATTATTCTGCAAGAATAATGGGGAAAGTAACAAAAGAATAATACCATATCATCACTATGTAAAATAGTATTCCCTCCGTTCCTAAATGAGAGTCCCTCCTTGAAATTCTAATTTTTTTAGGGGATACGTAATCATTACACATGCTTTCCATAATTACTCTTATATTCTACCTATTTTGCATCATTTTGTATTCAAATACTCCCTCCGTCCCATAATATTTGTCTGTTTCGCAAAACGAGGACGTAAAAATAATACAATTTTCGCAAGAAAAATTAAATTTTTTTCAACAATTCACTAGATATCGATGAGTTCTTTTAATTTATGAAAAAAGTTTGAATTTTTTCTTGAAAGAAATCCATTGTTTTTGATTTCTCGTTTTGCGAAACGGCCAAACATTTAGGGACGGAGGTAGTAAGAGGGATACTTTTGAAATTATATTAAATTTTCACTTCTATTTTTAATAAGAAACAATCATTTTGGAACATTTTAAAATGAAATAAGGAACTTCCAATTTGAAACGGAGGCGTAATTGCAGCAAGTACTTCCCTCTACCGATTACCAGGAACAACAAAAACCTTCAAAAAAGCTGTCAAATAATTGTACAGTACAGTACAGTACAGTACAGTAGATAAAGAAAGAAAGCAATGGAAAGATACTTATCGTACGCTTGGGGGCAGGACATGCTCAACCCCGTTAAACGTACACCCACTGTCATTTATGGTATAACAACTCCAGAACACAAGCCCCAGGAACGGAACCCCTCACCCCCCCGTACTGGAGAAACTCAGAAATCTGGCTGATGCTGATGCGCTGTTGCTGTGTTGTGTTACCCAAGCTGACCACTCAAGTTTGAACACTGAGAGCTGATTATTAAGGTGCTACCTTAGATCTCTAATTCCTGTTTTCAGATTTCCACTACTGGGTTTTCCCTTTTCTTCTTCACTAAATCAGTTCCGGGTTTGAAAGATTAGGGTTTCATTCGAAACGACGAAGAAAACCCTGCTAGCTCATCTTTGCTTACTTCTTCATTTGGATCTCAAATTTCGGATTTCTTACAACATATAGCTATCAGACTCCGCAAAAAGTAAGGGAGGCAAAAAAAAAAAAAGAAGCTAGCTTCAGCTTCGCCCTGTACAGAAAGCGAAGAAACAAGAACAGCAAAGTGAAGAAAGCGAAGTTCCAAGATCCCCAGTTGATTTTGCCGACATAAAGAGAGAGTGAAACAAGAACAGCAAAAGGGCAACAAAAAGAAGGTTAGAATAAGGAGGGATTTCATTGTTTCACTTCCTCGTAGGTTTCGTTGAAATTTCTGAATTTTTTATTTTTTTTTGAAGTACTGATTCTGAATCTAGGGTTTTTGTTGCATTATCAGAAATGTCAAACAACCGGTGGTGGGCAGAAGATGTACCGACCACGACCGCCGCCGCCAGAGGTGGAACCAATTTAAACACAAACCCTAACCCCGAAAATGGAGAAAATCAAGAATACACTAGCGGAGAACAAGTCGAAGTCGGAGACCAGGTCAACACCGGAGGAGCCCTCGAAATCTCCGAACCCTCAAGCTCCGGGCGCCGTCCTAGAGGCCGACCACCTGGATCCAAAAACAAGCCGAAACCACCAATCGTCATAACCAAGGAAACTCCAAACGCACTCCGAAGCCACGTGTTCGAAATCACCAGCGGCGGTGACGTGGCCGGGGCCATTGCCGGCTTCGCCGAGCGCCGTCGCCACGGCGTGGTGGTGCTCAGCGGGAGCGGTGTCGTAACCGACGTCACTCTCCGCCAGCCATTCACTGTGGGGAGCATGATGACGCTCCCCGGGCGGTTCGAGATTTTATCACTTTCGGGCTCTTTTTTCCCCCCTCCCGCGCCGCCGGGGGCGAGTGGATTGACAGTGTATTTGGCCGGCGGGCAGGGGCAGGTGGTTGGGGGGATTGTCGTGGGGCCGTTAGTGGCGCTGGGGCCGGTGATGGTGGTGGCGGCAACATTTTCAAACGCGGTTTATGAGCGGTTGCCGGCGGAGGATGAGGATGAGGCTGAGGCGGCCGCGGAAGGTGGGGAGGGGGTAATGCAATTGGAGCAAAGTCCAGGGGTAAATATGGGTCATGAATACAATCTAGTAACCCCTAATTTGGTTCCAAATGGTCAGATGCCTCATGATATGTTTTGGTCTACTCCTCCTCCCCGTCCGCCGGGTTTCTAAGATCATCTGAGAGAGAGAGAGAGAGAGAGAGAGAGAGAGAGAGAGAGAGAGAGATGGTTAGTGTTGTTCATATTCTGAGTACACATGTAACCCTAGGTGTTGATTAAGCAAGGTAGAGAAACACTTGACCTATTTGTTGAACTTGACTCAATGTAGTGCAAGATTGTGCATTAGGTCTAGCTAGCTAGGTGGTTTTGTGGAGTACTCTTTGTGCATTAGATTGTTCAAATTGGTCTTAAAATGTTGAATTTTTCTTGATTTTAAAAAGAAAAAACTTGTCTTGTTCTTTGATTCTCTTCTGTTAATTAATCACGATATTTGTGGAAGTTTTAGTTTGCCGTTGGTGCAGGCAGGCAGGCAGTTGATGATTCGGAAAGTTGAAGTAGTAAAGAAATACTGGAGCTGAAGCCATTCACTAATTATGAGAGATTAATTAATTGAGAAAGGCTCTTAAATGGTAAGCTGCTTCTTACTCAGAAACACCTGAATTCTCGACTATTTCCCACAAACCACCTGCAATTGCATGCTTAATTAGTGATGAACTTGGACAGTAGAATTTCTGTCACCGAACCAAAGCTATATTAAATAAATTTTAGTGATGAAGTTTTAAATTATATCCCGAAAATAATATAGTACCAAGATAAACTTAATGTGCTCTAAATATGATGTCGTGAAATCATTGTTCGAAACAAAAGTTAAAATGGAAAATGATTTTGGCACTCAAATTTTTTATGGTGGCACTTTAAAATTTGTTTTTTAGCATGCCTTGTTATGTATAATTTTTATAGTAAAAGACAAGTTCTGAAGTGCCATCATAAAAGAGTGAAGTGCCAAAATCATTTTTCAAACTAAAATTCCCTAATTTTTTTTAATTTAAAACTCATTGGGGGTGGGGGGGTGTTTGTGTGGTGGCGGTGGTTGGGATCATGACTTGGGGCTTGGCGGTGGACGCCTTGTCACCAGTGTGGTTCTTAGGATAATTCCTTAAATGGGGTTGTCGGAAACTTTGACTCCAATATTTAGGGTTATAGAGGGGCGGCCAATGTACTTGACAATTTTGCAGATTGTCATATATATTGTACTGGATAAACTGTTCTTCAGCATTATTAATGGTAGGAGTTAACCATTTACCTAACTTCATTAATGGGTGTCATTGAGGGGTTGTTTGACTGAATAAGTTACTTGACTTATTTTTTTTGTCTTTATTCAAAAAAAATTCACATTTGTTAGTTTTTTGTTAATTTTTTTGGAATTATTACTTCGTCATAACTAGAGCAATCTAAAACGTAAAAAATTACGATCGAAACCTAATTTTTTTTTGAAGAAAGACAAAAATAAGCCAATGAAACAATTTTTTCATCTTTATTAAAAAATTGGATTTCGATCGTAGTTTTTTACTTTTTAGATTCCTGAAGAAGCAATAATTCTCAAAAAATTTGACAAAAATTAAAAAATGTGAAAAAAATTTGAATAAGGACCAAAAAAATAAACCAAGTGGCTTATTTAGCCGAATTACCCCTCAGTACATCGCAATCTAGGCTAGCCTTGTGATTTACTCTCTTCATCCTGTACTGGATAAACATTATGAGATGGAGGGAGTATATAGCTTTCTAGGACTAAAAGAGAACTGGGTACTTGTAGGGCACCCCTATAGGGTATTGGTACCCATTTAACGATTCATGAAAATTTTAAAATTACGATTCTATCGATAGTTATATACTCCCTCCGTCTCAATTTGTTTGTCCAATTGTCGAAATTCGTGTATTTCAAAAATATACTTATATCTTACATTTTATAATTTTTTTTTATAATTTTGAAAATTTTGTATAATAAAACTAATTGAAATCTACCAAACAAGATTTATATTGCATATTAAAAACATTACGAATTGAAAATTATAGACAATTTATTTAGAGGTCAAACGCTCTCAAAAAGTCAAAAAGAGAACAAACAAATCGGGACTTAGGGAGTAACTTATATTACATGTTTATATCGAACTTATTTTTTGTACTCTTGCACAGTAGATTTTAGAATAGAATTAAGTAAGACTGTAGCCTGTTAATTGTGGGAATTTTGAATGAAATTTCAGCCGTCAATGTAAAGTTCGCAATTAAGTCGACATGCATATGATATAGAAAGCTAAAGAATGGTTACAGAAGTTGTGTCGAGTCCTCATAAGTTCTCTTTTCGGAATAGAATCCATTCTCCTCAAAGCAACTTTCACTTCGATAGAACCCGACAATGACTTTACCAAGGCTTCGAGTAGTGCGCGCGATCTAGATAGACTAATCGCTAGGCTGCTTTAGTTGGAATATTTTAGTTCCCGGAGACGGGAATAGATGAATCTAGAGCATGCCTTATAAGTGGGAGGTTGCTTGTGTTGTTAGTTAGGATATGCAACTAGCTAGGATATGCAGCTAGGATATGCTGCATAAGTGGGAGAGGGAAGAAAAACCCTTTCTCAGAATGACAACATGAACATCTTTTTTCTCAGCTTCTTTGCTTGCACAATGTAAATGTGGCTATATTTTAATTTGGCTAATGGAATTTAGAAGTTTCTATTGTACTACTAATTCGAATGATTTAATGATGGAGATCATTACGATCGACTTGGACTTTTTCCACGTCATCCATCGGTAGCTTTCTATGTTTATATTATCAGAAGGGGAAAAAATCTTTCTATGTTTATATTGGTCTATTATTACCGTTATAACCCAATATGTAGTTCAGTAGTTGTAATTAGTAATGCTGCTGCCTGATCGATCTAGACGCATAGTGGAACGAGTGGCCCTAGCTAATTTACGGAATCTGGTTGAGTTTGATCCATGTTGGAAAAAGTATGGCTAGAATGTGTTGACAATATTTCCATGATGTGAAGATGAGTGCTGATAATCACAAGAGGCCGTTCCGACTTTATTGGTAGCTTTCTGTGTTTATATTTACTAGAAGGAAAAAAAAGAAGAAGCTATCTATGATTATATTGGTCTATTATTACCGTTATAACCCAATATGTAGTTGTAATTACTAATGCTGCTGCTTGATCGATCTAGACGCAGAGTGGAACGAGTGGCCCTAGCTAATTAATGGAGTCTGGTTGAACTTGATCCATGTTGTAGAAAGTATGGCTAGAATGTGTCGACAATATTTCCATGATGTGAAGATGAACACGCTGAAAATCACAAGAGGCCATTCCGACTTTATTCTTGATCGATCAATACCTATTCTTTATCGATGTTTATTCCTTCAAGTTTTAGATACAGCTTCACTTTACCATTCCCACTATTTATTGCATCTGGTCTTGCAAACATACGGCACTTAATTGTTTGTGGAATAATTCATACCGTACGTATAGTACTTAGCATGCATGTTATCTTGTACATAAACTAGCTATTCAATCTCCATGTACGCAGCTCACAGTTTGAGCGCAAAGGGTAGTCTAAGTGATCGCTGCCGTCCCAAAGTATTTTTATTGGTCCAGATTTATCAAAAGTATCTCAATATTGATTATGGAGATAAATGGCCGAGATTCACCAACTGCGCAAGAACCGGCTGCTTCCCCTTGTAGTTCTTGTGTCATCTTTGGATCGAGTTATGATTTTTGTCTTGTGATCAGTCCAATGGTAAACACACATCTCTCCTTAGGAAACGAGTTGTTCGGTAAGTTCCAATTTGAGTATTTTTCCAGAGCAATTAGCAGATCAAACTCTTTACCATGAAATTGCTTACAGGAAGGAAGAAGTTGGCGTGGATTCCAGCTTAATCTGGCATTTTAGAGCCAGTAATTAGCTGAAACCAAATCAACTTGGAAAAATTCCGTCATGTGTAAATTCAAGTACTACTGTGTGTTGTGGGTCACCTAGAATAACCTATCTAATGTGTTAGTGCGTTTGATTTAGTACTTTTTCGGGGGTATTCTTTCTGCATATAAAGTGTTCGAGTTTTTCATTTTTCGCAATTCCATTTTGGTAGTTATTATTATAGTTGCTCGTAAGCTAATTATATATTAGTTTTTTTTTTATCCGCATAATTATATATTAGTTGAATCCCTCTTCGGATGCTTTTGGCAACGATTTAGATTTCTGCGCGCAGGTCTTACAAAATAGTACTATAGCAAAATCGGTGCGGTTAGAAGTGGGCATCTCTTCATGGTACATGTTGCAAAAGGGCACAACTCTGGATGTGTGCAGATGTTTGCGGTTTGTGTAACTGGCAGAATGCATACCATCCAAATGGTCACCCTGCATTATCAAAAAACAAAATGGACTTAGTCGTACTTGGGTGGTTATGTTTCCGCGATTCTGTATCATCAAACCAAGAAGCATTTTGTGGGTCTTGGTTGATGCAAGATTTGATTAATTCCTCAAAATTTTAGATTTTCACCTAGCTTGCCTTGCCAATTGGAGCTTTTGATTGTGGGTGATGGCTGATGCTACATGCTGAACTCCTTTTCAAAGGAACCCAACCATAAAGAAGCCATCTCCCTCCTTCCCGTCCCCCCAGGGTTTTATGCCCATCTGGGTGACGGGAGGGGAGGGTTTTCTTCCTCTTATGGGATTTTTCCATCTCTCGATTCTAGATCTTGGAGGTTCTCTCCTTCCCATTTGATCACCCCTATCTTTCTCCTCCCCAAACCACCATTCGTCGCCCCTTCTTCACCTCTTCCGCCGTATAGTACGACAGCTTTTGGAAGTAGCGCCTTGCAAATCGTGATCGCCGGAGGCTTCCTTCTCCTGCCGAAGTGGGAGATCTAGGTTGGTGGATGAAGTTTGCTCTATTACGGCGGACTCCGTCTGGTTCCATTTGTGGGGCTTCTATCAACCCTATGTGGGTGTTTTTGGTTATTTTCTACAGTGCTTCGTCTGTTTAGAACGGAGAGTTTAGTTGGAGTTTGGTGTAGTCTTTTGGACTGAGTCTCCTCCTATTTGGTTTCTTGATTCTTTGTTTAGGAATGGACTTTTCTCTTGATGTACCATTTTCTGGATTTATAATATCACCTGTTATCGATTTGAGGAAAAAAAAAAAAAAAAACTCCTTTTTAAACAAAAGTTACATGCATGTTGGCCGACCGAAGAACGAATAAAGTCCTTTTAGTATACGCTATCAGGCCATATCCGTCCAGCACGTTCAAATCTCAACTTGAACTAAATTTTTTGCAAAAAGAGTACCTTGAAATTACCTCCAAATACAAATCTTTACAAAATTTAATGCTACAGGAAGATTAAAAAATTACTCGAATATTTACTCAAAGAAAATCTTCAAATTATACGTGTGTAGCGTATAGGTCTTGCAGCTATGTAAATAAAAATTTAGATCTCATTAGCAGGAATCGAAAACCCTATAGTGCACTACAGGGGTGCACTAAAGGGCTGCTGGGCACATCCAAGCCGTTGAAATATGTGGGCACACGCCTCGAAAATCATCGCGGGATAAGCAGGTGCGCTCCTTTTTAAAGCGTGGCGAAATGCTCAATTCAGAGTCGCCACTTGGGTTTGAAGGTCCGCAAGAAACCAAACTTATAACATTTGCTATGTTGTTTGATTTGAAAAAAAAAAGGCTTGTAGACTAGTTTGTTGTCACCTTGATATCTTAGGTTCGGAAGTCAGGTTACAAGATGGGAAGGGTTTTAAGGCACCCCTCCCGCCAAATCCGGAGATCGTTCTCTACTTGGGCATTTGTAAAACATTTGCGATTCTCTCTTATTAATCAATTTTTAGCCAGTTAGAGTAGGGGAATAGTTTTGAGGGATTTAAAATTGTAACATGTTTGTAGGATGTAATAGATGACATGCCCGCTTATTGAAGCAGCTAGTATAGGATGAAAACAGACTGAAAATCACTGTTTTGGAGTGTCGAACGCGGGAAGAAACCAGCATGCACTAATTAAGTCACTGCAAGCTGTTCCAACCTACGCGCGCTACACCATAACCTGCGCGCGCCAGTAAGCTTAAGCCCACAACTCTTATTTCCAACCCTCTAGACTCTGGAGTGATCAGTGCACATCCAGGACAAACCACGCAATTTATAGGCAGGTATAATATACAATTATAGACAGTTTGAATGGGCTATTAAGCCACCACATAAATAAGCATCCCATAAACAATGTGGGGAAAAGAAACAAGGCTTAAAACCAGTTACCTTTGCAAAGACCAATCACTAGTCATAGAAGGACATGTGCACTTGCAGTGGTGTATATATGAACAAAAACATAAAATAACAAGATCCCAGTCCCCACGCAAGATCTGCGCGCACAACCACAGAGTGGCGAGCGCGTACTATGGACCGGCGCGCGCTGGTCCCTTATAACACTACGGTTTTTGAAACCTTACTAACTTTAGGGTCAGGACTTGGTATTGATTACCAGCCTTGACCCTGCCAGCCCCCCTTAGGGATCAGAACAGAAGAACGGTAAGTTTTATACCTTTGAGTTTTAGGTTTGAAAGAGTGATTGAGCTTGAGTTTTGAGGCTTGATCGGAGGAGTTTGATGGATGATTGTATGTTGGTGGATCAAATATAGGTAGTGTATTGCTTTGCTTGAATGCCTTATGTATCTCTTTTGATTGCTTTCAACAAAGAGGAGTACAAAAATTGGTAACCAGTGTCCTAACCAAGAAGAGAGCCAAAACTTGTAACTTGTTAACTTTCTTTTTTTCTAACCCTTTGGCAGGAAAAGTGTGGGGGATATTTATAGGGCAATTACCTTTCATAATTGGAAACTCTCCATTAATGGAAAGTATTCCGTTAATGGAAAACATTCCGTTAATGGAAACCATTCCATAAATGGAAAACTTCTAGAAACCTTCCATAAATGAAAAGCTTCCAGAAACCTTCCATAAATGGAAAGCTTCCAGAACCCTTCCATGAATGGAAAGTATAAGGTCGGCCGTAACTTTAACTAGCGCGCGGGTCGTGGATCTATATGCGCTAATCAAAGCTGGTTGACTGACAGGTGGTAAATAAACTAACGCGCGCGGAAAGAAAACTTGCGCGTGCCAATAAGGTTCTGGTTAGGTTTGGTTAGGGTTGAAATGGTATCAAATACTCAAAACTCAACCACTCGACATTCCCAGAGTGTTCTTGATCCGTTTCATCATTGGGGAATAAAAAATCGTAAAGAAAAGTAAATTAGTTTGGAAACCTAGATTGGATTGTCTACAAAAGGCATTTTCAAGGGTCCGAATTTAAAAATAAAGTTACATCCAGATCGTTGAAAGCTTTAAAAGAAAATTATATACTTGTACTCCAATCTTAAACTTTGAAGGCTGGGTTCGTTTATGAATTAGATTTTTTTTTTTTTTTGGGGATCCGGTTTATGAATTAGATTAGAAACAATTTTACTATAAAGGAAGGATGTAGATAATGCCACGATACCAATTTATAGTGCCACGACAAGTGAGAGGAAAGAAGGCGAGAAAACTACGTCCTTGGAAGTAGCAGAGGTCAAAGAGTAAACGAGATGGATTCTAGAGGTGAACATATATATATTTTTTTTGATCAAGCGGAAAATAGAGGTAAAGAGATTTGCCAACGATGAAGTGCGAGTGAAAATTTTGGAAGAGAGAGAGAAGGGACAAAATGCCTGCAATTTGCATTAGTTAACACGTGGTGTGGAGGATAAAATAGTCAGCAGATCCAAAATGACTTGGCACTAAAGGATTTCACCGTGGCATTATCAATGCCCATAAAATTAAAGCATAGTAAAGTTAAATCAGTTCTTAATAAATTACTTTATACTCCATTATTACAAACATTTTATCCGATTGGGGATTCGAGATATCCAATGGATCCGACTTCTCAGGAGTCCAACTATCAAATAAGTCGATGAATTCAATCTCGACTGTTCATCTTAACAATTAATGAAAACTCTAAAGGGCCGACGGCCAAAGCATTGACTGAAACGCGGGATCCACTTCAGATCCTGTACAAATGATCCGAGCCATTCAATAATTTTTTTAAAAAGTCCTGCAATCTGAATGAAAAAAATGAAAGATTAGATTGAACACTTATACATATCGAATTGAGCTGAATCTCGTGGGGCCCAATCGATTTTTTTAAAAAAAATTATGGAACAGCTCAAATCATCCATACGAGTACCGGAGTAAGCCCCACATTTCTGCCAGTATAAAGTGTGTCGGTACCTATAGTGGGGTTCGACAATTAATGGTTGGGATTGTAAGGAGTTTATATTTATCTAATTTATGAAAAATATTTTCGCACTAGGTGACAATTGCACTGGGGTTTTTGACGGACCAAAAATAGGTAGCAGAAGAAAATAGAGGGCTTTGGACCTTTTGGTCGTCTTGTCCGTCCACTCGAGGCGCGAAGCGTGGCCTTTGTTGACGGCGACGCCTCCCGGCGTCTCCACTTGCGATCTCTCTCTGTCCTCTTATGCATTCACATAATTATCTTCACGGAACAGTCGTCTCCAATCCTCACCTTCTCATTTCCATTTGATATTCTGGAATTTGGAAACCTCATTGGACGAAAGCTACACAGAAATTAGGGTAATCAGTCAACGAAATCCATTCTTGTTAGCCATAGGTTTCCCCACAGGCAAAATCTATACATGCCGGTGAAATCACCTAGGCGGAGAATCCGTTTGCTTTGGGTTACGCTCCAGTAAAGGTGTTGCCTTTTGGGCTTCCTGTCCAGCAAAGTTTACAGCTCCGTTGTCTGCTTAAAAGGTTGTAAATTTTTTCCATTTCCCATTGATTCGAGCGAGTGCAATTTCTTTACTTTAGAGGAAGTTTAGACGAAAGTTGCGTTTTGAATAAAGTTATTTACCCAGATTTTGGACCTCTGATATTGTTATCGGAAAGTCTATGAGTACATATATTCATGTACATACGTCTTTTGGGCCCGTTTCGGGTCCCAAATAAATGATTAGAGCCACTCATTTTGTTTAAAATACTTTGCTAACGGTCCTCTCAAAAAATAAGCTCAATCCAGTATCGATAAGAACATTTACTAAACTTCCAATTTTGTTTTAGAATTCAAGCTTGAATTCTGGGACAAAGTTAGACGTTTCGTACACACATTAATTGATACCGGATTGAGCTTATTTTTTGTAAGATCCATAAACAAAATATTTTAAACAAAATGAGCGGCTCCGATCATTTTTTGGGGACCCAAAACTGACCTAAAAGAGGTATGTACTCACTGGTACAGATATGAAATCTGTACTAGTAGCACCTCTCGTTTGTTATTTACTAGCGGTCCGGTCTGATATATCACCGTATCATAGGAGAAATTTTTCGGTGTCAGGTGGGTATATCTCACGTGTACATCCGGGCATCCAATACATTTTTATACGGCTCGGATTGAAACTCTCTCTCTTCTCTCACTTAAACACTTTCTCTCTCTCTCCATATCCAAACCGTTCAAAAACGCAATGAACGGCTCGGATGCGTCGGCACTGAAAAAATTTTCCGTATCACAGATAGCTTTATGTTTCCCAATACCGAAATTTAAAACCCTGGACGAAAGTTAGTTTGGAAACAGAGCAGTGTTTCAATATTGCGCTTGATTGTTAATTTCAAGTGGAAACATACTATCTGGGCGCTGAGAGCTTTCTTGATAAGTAGAAGACATGCTCCAATATAGTGATAGTTAAAAGCATGTCCGAAGTTAACGATTGGACGAACCTTTAACATAACGGTATGGTTTTATGGTCCTTGGCAAGACTGTCATTTACATACCATAAAACTATCCTCTCCTTGTGCTAGGACTGGTGCATCCGACTAGGTGAACAAAATTTGCGGAATCGAAAAATATTCAGGGCTACACAGAAAAGTCTTGGCATGATACTTCCTGATGGGGAGAGGCGGGAACGGTTGACGCAACTCGTGATCGGGGGAGGAATTGGGAAAATTGGTCAAAATCCATGTACATGGAAAGGAGAGACCGAATTGGAATTTACTTTGGGACCACTTCGAAGGCATGGCTTTATCGGTTATGAGAAGGCTCACAACGTTTTCGAAGACCATCATCACGCAGTTCAGCTATCCAATTTTCTTTCCGGATTTACATATGGCCCTTGGAAGTGTTGAAGGTCAGGCAATAACTCTACTTTGTCTATTTAATAATTCTGAGAATACAGACAGAACTTGAGTGGAGCGTGAATATGGAAAATTCAAACTTTATCTTGATGTTTTTTTTCACTTTTTTCTTTACAGTTGGTAAGAAATGTGTGTGACTTGTTCAATCATTGTACATTTAACTAGTATCTTTCTTGATGGCTGCATTTTTTATAATTTGTTTGCATAAGGTGCTTGTTCTTGACAAGGATGTGTGGCTGAGCTGGTTCTGTTCTACTACATTTTTTGAACTATCTACTGAGGTGGTGTACTGATAAAGTCATTGGTCAAGATACTGAACAATAGAACTGAACGGAAAGCAGGTATCCTAATATATGGAGATAACGTTAAACAAATATTGACCCGAGAAACCATACGTACCTAATATATTGAGATAACGTTAAACAAAATTGACCCGAGAAACCAACCCCTAAAACGTACCGGTATTTAATGAATTTAGAAGACTTGGAAGATAGTGTTTCATAAGTGAAAATTTCCCCGAGTTAGTTAAGCCGGGAGAATACAAGCATCGTGTTCACCTGGATGGCAGTAGCAAAACTAAGGACAGTACGAAAGTTTTTCTGTTGGGAATGAAAAGCAGCTTATATTACACAAGATCATACCAGCTGCAAATTAAAGATAGCAACATTTGCAACTTTGTTTAGGGCATGTTTGGTTATCGCATCTTATTTTGTCTTATTGTGTCCAAAATCTAGACACCATCAGACACAAAAATGAGCAAATAACACAATACGATGCGATAACGAAACAAGGCCTTAACTCTCTTCAGTAAACGTTGCTTCCATTGTGTATCCCAAGAAAGCTCTCGGAAATCCCAGGGTTCATTCCTCCATAGAGTCTTCCTAAGAGGCTCGAACTCGAGTATGGAGTAGAGGTTTGGTCCTGCAATCCAACTACATTAGGAAGCTGTATGTTCATCTGGGTATAGAGATCTTGGTCTCCTGATATATCATGTGAAAATAGTGTAGCTTGTTGTTGACTTAGACAACCTTCTGCTGCATTCATATCACTTTGCTGAGAACAAATCTGAACCTCATAGTTAAAGTTATTAGTTGCTAACTGAGATGATCCGTGACTGGAGCCATCGACTCCGAGGCTAGCCATTTGATTCTCAAGTGTTACTATCTCCTCTTGCAAGGTAGCTACCTGCAAAAAAGAAAAGGAAAATGGTGGATCAGAGTCAGACTACTCAATTTGGATTTGTTTGGATGATTCAACTACATCATCATAGAGTAAAACCTGTTGTTGGAGACCAATGATGTGAGCGACACAACCGTATACAGGATCATCCATCCGAGCCAATGCCTCGTAGGATATTGAAGTCGCAGCCTCACCTCTATCAATGATAGGAAGGTGTGACAATAGCTTTGATACGTTGCTTGCACCGAACACCCGGTGCACTGCCGCGAAGTGGGTTGTGGCCTCGTCGTAGGAGAAGTAAGGAGCAAATACGCATTCACTTGTGCACCTTCTCCTCAAGAACTTGCATGCTCCGCAGGAAGACCCAAGCCCTGTCATTGTCCAACTCTTTTTTGATTTCTACGCACTTCCCACTCAGGCTTTCTTTGTTTTATAGACATGATTTGAAATTAAGTACAGTACTTTTTATAACCTAAAAAGGTAAGGGTAAGGGAACCCAATGGGTTGACCTAGTAGTCAAGACCTAGGATTTATGATAACATCTTAGGTTCGAAATCTCTTAGATACTATCAACTTATTTGGGGTCAGTTTATATAGAGTTTTGATCTAGTTTTAATTGGGATCCTTTAAGTGGACGATGGGATTGGTCCTCAAAAATTAATCGAGACGTGAGTAAGCTAGCTCAGATGCTATAATTATGAAATAAAAAGGTAAGGGTAAGTGACATAAAAGTAAATTCTGTTTTGGTGGCCAACACTGTCATGCTTAAATTTGGAAGCTAGTTTCCCTAGTTAGACCTTAATAGGGCTTTACTGTCATGCTTCAATTGGGTAAGCTTTTACTGTCTGTTTGGCTGCGGGATAGGTTTTGGGAAAATGACGGCCAAGACGTGTTTTGATAATTAATACCTGTCAAGAATATACTAAGAATATTTGTTAATGAGCAAAATGTCATTGGCGGGTATTAATTATCAAATCACGTCATTAGCCGTCATTTTCCCATAAGTTTTTGAGGGATTAATTACGTAAGAGATAAGATAGTAAGATGTATTAGTTATGGAGGGTGAACCCATAATAATGTGACTTTTTATGGGGGTGGATAAAAAAAAGGGAATTGATAATGTCAAAATCTTTTTTGTTCCTGTCAAAACTCATTGATTACATGATTTAATTACCCTCCACTATATCACTTACTTTACGAAAATACCCCAAAAAATCCCATAAGTGCAAGGTGTTTTCGAGTTCCACGTTTCAAGCAAAAATACAAGAATTGCTAACTTTAGAAGAGAAGCAAACAAAAGGGAAAAATTCAAAATACCCCCCAACCTATACACCCAAATTCAATTAGACTCCCAACCTTTTAAAAACTTTAATTTTACTCCCAACGTTATATTCCGTTAATCAAAATGCCCCCTTCCGTCCGAATTACTAACGGATTCCGTTAAAGGCTCCGTTAAATAGTGTCCCGATGGAATTTCGATGATCCAAACCGTTCAATGTGTTCAAAACCTGATTTTAAGGGTACTCGCAAGAAATTAGCAAAAAAAATGATCGGGAAGGGCTTCATCTGAACAGTTTTTTATTGAATGGTTTAATAAAAAAACTGTTCAGATGAAGCCCTTCGGATCATTTTTTTTTACTAATTTCTCACAAGTACCCTTAAAATCACATTCTAATCACATTGAGCGGCTCGGATCATTGAAATTCGATCGGAAAAGGGGAGGTACAGACCGAAGCAAAATCCGGACGTCCGTACTTGAATAAAATCTGGATTGATCCACACCTCCCCTTTTCCAATCGAATTTTGATGATCCGAGCCGCTCAATGTGTTTAAAACGTGATTTTAAGGGTATTTGCAAGAAATCAACAAAAAAAATGATCGAGAAGGGCTTCATCTAAACAATTTTTTATTGAATAGTTCAATAAAAAACTGTTCAGATGAAGCCTTTTCCGATCATTTTTTTTGTTGATTTCTTTTAAGTACCCTTAAAATCACATTTTAAACACATTGAGCGGCTCGGATTATCGAAATTCGATCAAAATACTATTTAACGGAGCCTTTAACGGAATCCATTAGTAATTTGGACGGAAAGGGGCATTTTGATTAACGGAATATAACGTTGGGAGTAAAATTGAAGTTTTTAAAAGGTTGGGAGTCTAATTGAATTTGGGTGTATAGGTTGGGGGGTATTTTGAATTTTTCCCTAAACAAAAATTAAACATCAAAGCAAAAATGCAATTCACGAGCAAAACTAAAGGTAATTTGAGAAGAGACATAAACAAAAACTAAACATTTATGTTTTCTCCATGGTTTCATCAATTCACGAGCAACCCAAGAGAAACCCAAGCGGCCAAGCCTAGCTCTGCGTTTAGCTTCTCTCCGTTGAAGAACCTATGAAGTGTAAGAAAACATTTTGGAACGATATAATCCTCTGAATTTGAAGGGGCATTTTCGTAAAGTAAGTTGTGTAGTAAAGGGCAAGTAAGTTATGCAATAAATGAATTTTGACAGGATCAAAAGGGTTTTGACAGGAACAAAAATGGTTTTATCATTATCAGCTACCTAAGAAAATTAGTTTGGATGGAGGGGGATAAGGTTGGATGAGTGATGTAAAAATTGTGAAATTACTCTTTTGCCCCGCCTCACCCCCACCCCACACACGAACATTACCAGTACACGGTATACCACAATTCCACTTCCTCCCCAAACTGTGTGCTAGCAGTCAGAGGCATTCTCTCTCTCTCTCTCCAACACAGACCCTCACAAACCCTTGCCGGAGAAGACAGATCTGCAAGAAATCAGTATAGCCCAGTCAGTGCAGTCACCGTATAGGTCCAGTCACGCCGCCGGTCACTTTTTCTCCGACGGCCACCGTGTGTGTGTGTGTTTTTTGTGGCGGTGATATGTTGTTCTTCTTCGTCACTATCTCTGTTATTAGCAGAGAGAGAGCGAGTGCCGTTGGGGAAGGGCAATGAGGAGGGGGAAACGGTCAAAATTCAGGAGGATAAAGCGGAACTAGTTATGCCCACTTCAAACCCCATCCGAAAATAATCCCCCTAAGCCGGATAAGAGGAAAGAAATATGGAGGGGATGAGCTATGGAGGGGCGGAATTTGGCAGCCAAACACAACCAAATCTGTCAAATCATCCTCTAATCTGGGCGGATTAGCTATGGAGGGGAGCCATGGCTGCATCCGAACGGGCGCTTAGTTTAAGCCTTGACAGGGCATTTTTAACATGGAAGTCTATAAGAACATGACAACTCCCATAGTCATCGTTTCAAAAAGTTGGGCTCTAAAAATGAGAAATAATTCTGCAGGGCAATAATGATGAGTTCATCTTGCATGCACCAGAATGACGGTGAGAAAACATGAAGAAAATCTTTTGATATCCAAACTTGCAAGGCACATAGAGAAGATTTTTAGCGTGCTCGCGGATTAATCTGTCCCGTAAAAGCTATAACTTGATGTGAAAATAATCAACTAATTATGCACGCAGGTATTTCATTTTTGAATTTGGAAAATGACACGACTTTTGACGGTTAAGGTCTAAAGTTATGGGAGCCACGAGGGATGGAGTAATACGTTGTAGTTGAGGATTCACTCCATCGCGTGACAATACCATGTGCTTTTGTAATCTCAGATTTGTCAAAATTTAATATGGTCGTGCCCTAACATCATGCATGGTTTTGATTCATATCCCCCTTCCACTTTAGCTAGGGTGGTATATATGTAATCGTACCCAATCTTCCCTTCCCAAAAACACCGTAACGGATAGTAACTGGTTCTACATGGTATCAAGGTAGATATTATGGCCATGAACCATCGAGCATAAGTAGTTGGGAAAGAGATCTTAATAGCCGATGTTATTTCTCCTTGTTTGCAGAACTTTACTTTCAATGTGCCTAGCTAGAACTCAGACATATATAAACAAAATAATCGAATCAATCAGACACCCAAGAGCACAAGGTTTAATTGAGTTTGTCTCAACCTCCATGTTCTAAGCTTGCAATAGTTTTTCATGTAATGCCCCAAACAACCATATGGGTGGTTTGGTCCATAATGTCCCGGGCAAGCTGAGGTGTCGGGTCAACTTACAAAAGGTGATGTGTATCAACCGGATCGGGGCCACGTTGGTGCCAAATGGGATCGGCTTGGTCACATGGCTTAGCCATGCGCCATTGCCAGGGAGGCAATCAGCAACGCCATAGATGGCATCACACCGACAAATGGTCATTTGTGGTATCATTGGAGGCACAAGCTTGACATGAGCAATCTTGGAAACCAATGCAAGTAACTCCCTATATAAAGGATAGTATGAAACCCTAAAGAGGTAAGCCGTTCATATTCACTCAAGCTTTGTACTTTGATCCTTGCACTAAACCAACACTTGCTTAGCCATTGGAGTGCCTGTCGGTCCTCCCCGGACGGCTAGGCGCTAACATGGTTCTTTGTCTTGCAAAATTAGGAGGGAGGAAGGAGCTCGGCCCAGATCTAGGTTAGGACTTAAGGAGGTCCAAAAGGGGAGATCCACATTAAACATCACCCCACGACACTACATGTGTCGTTGTTGTTAGTACTATTAATTAATGTTTCTTGGTATTCGTATTTTCTTTTGGCTCTTTTATTATATTATATATATTGTGATTTTGTCTTTGCTGCCAAAAGGAAAGAAACCCTATCTGCTTATTAGGGAGGAGGGCCCTGGTGGTCCTCAACCTTTCACCTCATCAATTGACGGCAAAACTGGAGTTTCTTGGCTTAGGGTTGGCTATAGAGTCCATGAATCCGTACTTGTATTGGCCTTTGCCTGTTCTTGGTCAATAATTGTGCATTAGTTTAATTCTACTCATTCAATCAGGTTTGGCTGTTGCCCACTACGTACTGGGAAGGTGGTAAAATATGGATGAGGTGGGAGGAGAGAGAGAGGCTCAACCATCCCCATCAGTTACAGTTCTCTGCTTTGCCTCAAGGCTCAAGAAACAGAGAGAGAGAGAGAGAGAGAGAGAGAGAGAGTGCATTTTCACTAACAGAAACTTTGCAACTTTCCGTCTTTTTACAAAGCGTAAGGTATTTTTTGTTTGTATTGAAACAAATAACGGAGAGGGCAATGGTGGAGCGGAGTACTGCTGATCAGGCTTTTTCATCCTGCTTTGTTCGGTTTCCTTTTTAGTTTTAGTTTTAGTTTTGTTTTCAATCATTACCCTATTTCTTTTTCCAATCATTACCCTATTTTTTCAATTATTACTTTCTCATCTCTCTCTATCTCTCTCCAATCATTACCCCTATTTTCAATAATTACTCTATTTCTCTCTCCATCCACTGTCAAAACTAAACTAAACTAAATTCCCAACCAAACACAACCTCCATCTTTTGAGTTTGACAATCGAAGTGACTTGTCCCTAGGATTCATTGATGGTGTCTTTTCTCTCCATATAATGTGGTGTCCCTAGCTACACTTGTTTATTTCCACATTCTTCGTGAAAACCTAAAGTCGCTGTCAGAATGCTTTTTATGCCAGAGAGTCTGGGCGAGAAAGAGAAAAGGTTGTGTTTGATACCTCTAGTGTTTTTTGTTGGGAAAAATGCGATACAACCGGTAAATTCCAGAGTACACAATCCATTACGATAGATAGACAAATAATAGATTACAAGTTGCATGTAAAGAATATGAAAAATACAGAAATATGGACACCGAACCGAGCCCTGAATCAATCTACTTAAAACAGATTCACCGCCTCACCGTTGAGTGTTAGAGGTTCACCGGCGTCTGTCCCCCAGAATAGAACGGTTAGACCACGGCTATCGGAACATCACCGGAAAACAACATTGGCGAACTGAAACCTACGTCTGCCTTTCTCTCTCACACAAGAACTATATCAGAGTGGATTTGTGACTTTTGTGAATTCGTCTCTACCAAAAATGGGATGTTGGCTATATAGTCGCAAATAACCATGTATAACAGCTAGACAATGAATTCTGCGTTGATTACTCAGCCATGAATTGAAGATAATGCACGAAAATGCCAAGAAATGAATTGGAGGTGTGAATTCTGCCATAACCTCTCTTCATGGGGCATTTATCAGCTATAAACGGCTGGGACTTGTAAGGCCTCGTCTGGATATAATGAATTTACCGGAGGCTTTTCAGTTGCCTTAGAAAACCCTTCGAATACCCCAATTTTCATTCACAAATCTGAAAATTTTCTAACAATTTTCTGTTGAGTTTTGTTAAGTCGATCCGATTATTGTTGTTAAGACTCTGGACAAGCGTTTTGGGTTTGGTGACGGTTTAGAAAGTACTAGACTCAAGACACCCGCGTCTTTGTCTTGTGTTGGGTGAAACTCTGGTTTAGTATTAGACTCAAGACTTGCATGAATCCATGATCGTTGGATTTCAAGGATTGGTGGAAGAAAATTACTCTCCCCCGTCCCAATTTGTTGAGCCTATTTTGATTTTTACGTAGTTTAAGAAAAGATCATGATTACCTTGACTTTGTGTCAATTTTACCATTTTACTACACTTTCTTTTCAAATTAAGTTCAAATTTTGAATTTGGGAGGAAGAAATGAGGGGTAAAATGGTAATATAGACATCCAAAATTAAAATTTTTTGAAACAAACACATCATTTTGGGACATCCAAAAAAAGAATAAGAACACAACAAAGTGGGACGGAGGGAGGAATTTTTTAGTTCAAGATAACTTTCAAAAAGATTATCATAGATATTTTTGATCGATCTATTTAATTGCTAAAATATGGTCATATGTAATCACAAAGGGAATTGATTTTGCTACTCCCTTTTTTATTAATTTCACTCCATTTTTTTTACAAAACAAATCATCTAATAAAGACACAAAATGGAATGGTATTAACAAAAAAGAGTGGCAAAATCACTCTCATCATAAATTAATAAAATATTGTATATCCGTATCCTTTTTTTTTTTTTGATCCGCCATCCGTATCCACTATACAAGCAACAAAAGTGTACGTAAAATTTACAAACAACAAAAGCCCATGGAGTTTATTTGTGGTCCTTGTTGGAAGGGCTGATCCTGCAGGCCGTAAATTTCTTTACTGGGCTTTGCAAAAGGTAAATTCCGTATTGGGCTTTGGGCCCTGCCCCTGTGAGTTTGAGTGCTTCAGCCCTGGTTATGATCCATCGGCCCGACACAAAAACATGCAGCCCTCCATTATTACTGCGACTCATTCTACGGTGTACACTAATATAGCTTCTCCGTTCAAGTTCGGCAAATAAAGGTGGATTACTTTTATCCCACATCGCCCATCTATTTGGAGTCAGAAGAGCTTATATGCAAAGCGAGACAATAGAGTGATTGTCCCTTCGGGGACATCTGATAAAATTGGATACACACAGAGAAGATTAGCATGGCCCCTGCGCAAGGATGACACGCACAAATTGAGGAATGGTTCAAATTTTTTGAACCACTTTGCGGGTGTACCAATGTGTTATAGCCCTCGTTGTGGGTGTGGACCTTTTTACCTGATCTGTTATAGGCCTCGTTGCAGGTGTACCTGATTTGTTCTCCTTGCTCTTTAGGGGCTATTTGACAAAACTGAAACTGAAAAATTAAGTATTGAAAGCTAAATGCTGATTTTTTAAAGCTGAAAAGTTGTTTGATAGTATATTAAGTATTGAATTAAAAATTAATTAATTAATTATAATTCTGATTCTTTTTAATTTTGGTGATTGTTGTGGTGGTGGTGGTGGAATGGTAGTGGTGAGGGTGGTTGTGGGATGGTGGCGGTGGAATGATGGTGGTGCAATGGTAGTGGCGGCGGCGGCGGCGGCGGCGACGGCATGGTAGTAGTGGTAAGGGTGGCTTGTTAGTTGTGGTGATGGCAAAGTGATAGTGGTGGTGGTGAGGTGATGGTGGTAGGGGTGGAGTGGTGGTGTTGGTGGCGGTGGTAGTGGAGTAGTGGTGGTGGCGGCGAAGAGATGGTGGTGCGGTGGTGGTGGAGTAATGGTGGTAGCGTCATGGTGGTGGTAGTGGAGTAGTGCTGGTGGTAGTAGTAGAGTGATGGTGGTGGGGGTGGAGTGATGGTGGTGGTGGCGGTGGAGTGATGGTGATTGTGGTGGTGGTAGCGTGGTAGTGGAGTAATGATGGTGGTGGTGGTGGTTGTGGTGGTGGTTGAGTGAATATGGTGGTGGTGCATTGGTGGTGGTTAAATGTAAGCATATAAGAATTTAGTCAAAATTAAATAGCTCACAACTATTTAATTTTTATCATTTTTTTACACTATATTTTAAGTGGCGCTTAATCTGTTAAGCAATGTAAAATGTAATTATCAAACATACTTAATCACTTATTACTTAATTATTTCAGTTTTAAGTGCTGAATATGAGATATCAAACAATCCCTTATTTTTCTGCTTGTTTTCCATGGCTGTATATTAAATGCACTTTTTAAAAATGCCAGGTTCATGAACACAAGCAAAAGCAAGATCTTGAAAACATGTGATACAAATATGTTGGTTGAGTAAAAACAAAGTGTCATAAATTAATGCCAACTCTGTTCGATTTAAGCTTGCAAGTGATCCCATGATTATTCAATTACTTATATAATGGGGTGAGGATGAGGTGGGGAACTGGGGACTCTGAAGTGAGAATCATATAGTGCCATACGATCGTCCATTTCTACAATCGATAATTTAGATTCACTGAAGCATTTTTATTGGTCATAGAAGTATTACCGATTAAAATCGACGTACAAATCTGAATTATTAATTGCGAAAACGAATGTTCCGATACCTACATTGGAGGGGGTCCTCACTAGTCACTTCCATGAGGTTAATGGGTCTTTCATGGCTTTTAATTCAACCCGCCACTCATTGTGTTTGGCGGGGTTCATGACTTTTGTACATAACGTTGGCCCCACAAACCACCTTGAGGAATGAAGCAGCCATTAATCTGATCTATCTTGAATTCACAAAAAAAACAAAGCAAAGCAAAATTCCATTAAGTGTCCACGAACGACTTGTCAATTTGTCATCATCAACTGCTTTTTCTCTTCAGATTAAAAAAAAAACTGCTTTTTCTCTTGTTAAATATGAAAAAAAAAATGCTACCAACACATACAAAATACTCTATTTGTCCTAGTTTGTTTGTCCCATTTTTGACTTTTTGAGAGCGTTTGACCTCTCAAAGAATTGTCTATAATTTTCAATTCGTAATATTTTTAATATGTAACATGAATCTTATTTGATAGATCTCAATTGATTTTATTATACAAAATATTCAAAATCATAAAAAAATATTATAAAATATAAGGTATAAGTATATTTTTTAAAGACACGAATTTCGACAATTTGACATACAAATTAGAGCGGAAGGAGTAGCACGTATTTGAGTGTTGATATATTTAGAATCGTTCGATGGGTGTAAACTACACAGCTCCGTTAGGCTAAATAAGCCAACTGACTTTTTTATTTTTTTTCTTTATTCAAAAAAAATTCGTATTTGTTAGTTTTTCGTTAATTTTTTGAGAATTATTGCATCATCTTGATAAGAGAAATCTAAAAAGTAAAAAATTGTGATTGAAACCTAATTTTTTTGAATAAAGACAAAAATAAGTCAATAAGTCAATTTTTTCATCTTTATTCAAAAAAATTGAATTTCGATTATGATTTTTTACTTTTTAGATTTCTCTTATCATGATGATACAATAATCTCTAAAAAAATTGATAAAAAACTAACAAATATAATTAAATTAAATTAAATTAAATAAATAAATAAATTGATTTATTTAGCCGAACCGAGAGTGTGTATGACCAACTTTTATGGTATATAATTTCACACATCATCAGCAGGGGGCCACGGGAAGACTGAAACGGGGCACATGGCTTGGGGTCAGGTGGCCCACTCAAATTCAGATGGTTTTCCTTTTCAAACAATTATCCAAACTATTAATGGTTGACTACTTGCAGTTCTCTTTATAATTGTGAATCATTTTAGGACCACGTCCATTTACAAATTTATTGTGTGTAATATGTGGGCTAAACCTGTTTCAGAAATCTTCTTATTTTATAAGTATTTATTTTAGAGTTTTGTTCCACAAAATTCAAATAAACAGCTTATTTTCACATTTTCAAACTCAAAAATAATGTAAATGAAAAATAATTTTTCAATTTTTTTTGCACTATATTAAAGATCTCAATGAGATCTATCAAATAAGATCCATAGTGATAAAAAAATTATTTGCGTAAACACATGATTTTTGAGTTTGAAATTATTTTTCTAAAAAATAAGTATTTATTCCCATTTTTGTGGAACACACCTTATTATTAGACAAAAAATAAGTTCTTATTCCGGTTCTGGAACAGGCCCTTTACACTTGTTAGAGTGGGTGTGTAAAGAAAAATGTTAGGGATACATCAATGTGTCACATTTCTCACATGCATGTGTGAAAATTTCACAATATATGCTAGAGAGTAGACTCACATGTATATGAGAGAGGTATAGTGGAGGTGTGACAAATTGATGTCTCTAGCATCTCCCGTGTGCAAATGGGGAAGTTTTTGGTTGCAAATTGAGTATCACATGGTGGTATCCAGCGCGCATCCGAGTCGTTCAAACGTATTTTGGACGGCCCAGAGCCGAACACTCTCTCTCCTCTTTCTGTCTCTCTAATATTCTGGCCGTCCAAAACACGTTTGGATGGCTCGGATACCATGAATCCTATGCCCTATTTGCACCCAGAAACTTGTGTAAATGAGTGTGTAAGTGGTTGTGGTTAGCGAAATTATTATTTTTATAATAATTGCTCCATACTACTATTATTTACTGTAGTCTGTTAGTGCCAAACAAAATACAAAACGTGCTTCCGGCCAAACACCTCCACTAGACCACTACCACGCCCTCAGCCGCCGCACCTATACAACAACCACCAAGCTCTCTCTCTCTCTCTCTCTCTCTCTCTCTGTATTTACATATGCAATACAGTAACAAATATCTTTTGCCTGAGTCTTTTTTTCTTGATTAATATTCCACAAAACTATGAGAAGTCAAACAAGAAAAAGAAACCAACGGCGAACATCCAGGTCCCAAGCCATGCATTAATCAAAAAAAACAAAAAAAAAAATTGGTCCCAAGCATTGCCTTGACCAGGATTTCCTTACATTCCAATTTCCACGTTTCAAATATGGTCTGCGACCGCTTAGTGGTGAGGCCTTCTCCGTACATCTGGGCAGAACAGAATTCGTTTCCCGCAAAATTCTATTCTTCTCCCTCAAGTCCCCCAGGAATAGCATAGATTAGATTTAACGAATGTCTAAAAAAAAAATTGTGGTATGCGATCCCTTCTTCTGGTGGATGAGCGAGATAATAGTAGAAAGTGCAAGAAAGAAAACAAAATTTTTTAGTGTTCACCTAGAAAGAATGTCGCAAAAAGTGGTAGAAAACAAATTTTCCTGTACAACCCTTTAAAGTTAGGAAGTTTGTCTTACTTTTTCTCACAAAAAGTGCAAAAAAATTTAATTTTCTTGTGAGAATCACCAAAAATTACTTTGACCATGTATTGGTGATTAACTCCGGTCCACGCCTCCTGTGGGTAATTTTCCCAAACAAAAAACATAGGATAATCATGGGTAGGTGTGAAAAGTGACTGAATTAAGTAATTTTTGTGACTATTGATTCGTCTTGACACAAAACTAACAAATGCATTTTTTTCAATAAAGAAAGGCAAAAATTAAGTTATTAATTGACTTTTAAAGCCAAATCGAGCCTTAATCTTGTTTATGAGTATAATATTGTGTATTTTCCAAAGGGAAATGATATTGGCACTCCAAAAGTTGATGCAGGCATTCCAAAAAACAAAGGAAAGTGTCTTTGGAGTTACATTGATTTTGGAGTGCTTGCATCAATTTTTGGAGTGCCAATATCATTTCCCTTTCCAAAATGAGCCTTAATCTTGTTTTGCCAATATTCTTGCAAAAATGCACATTTTCAACATTTCCGTCTGTTTTGGATGGAAAGTTAACGGCAGGTGAAAAATTGATGGATTTTTAAATAGGTCAGATTTTTTTTGATAATTTTAAAAGATCAGATACCTGTGTGTGATTTGGGTGAAAAATCAAATAATATTTTAAAATTTTCCCTTTACTGTGTATGACCAACTTTTATGGTATAATTTCACACATCATCAGCAGGGGGCCACGGACGGGATTTTTATGTCGACACTTGTGTCGGCTGCTTTTGCAGGGTGTCCTTGAGTCTGTAGCCTGTGTGCTTTATGCAATAACTCGTGTCTCGGGTATAGGTAGTTTGGTTCATTTTTGTATATTGCGATGTAATCTTTGCCTTCGGGTATTGTTTAATGAATTAACTGTTTTCAAAAAAAAAAAAAACAAATCAGCAGGGGGCCACGGAGGGAGGACTGAAACGGGGCACACGGCTTGGGGTCACGTGCCCCGACTCAAATTCAGATGGTTTTCCTTTTGATAATTATCCTATTAATGGTTGACCACTTCCCGTTCTCTTTATAATTGTGAATCATTCTATGACCACACCCACTTACACATTAATTGTGCGTAGTGTGTGGGCGGTTCCGTTCCAAAACGGATTATAAGTACTTATTTTTTAAGAAGAAAATTTCACTAAAAAATAAAGGGCTTGATGAAATTTAAAATTATGCAATATGGATCTTATTTGAAAGATCTCGATGAGATCTTTAATACGGTACAAAAAAATTCAAAAAATTATTTTTCATTTACATTATTTTTTAATTTAAAAATGTGAAATAAGTACTTATTTTTTAAGAAGTTATTCTGGAACGGAGCCTTATTACACTTGTTAGAGTGGGTGTGTAAAGGTAAATACTAGGGGCACATCAATGAGTCACAACTCAACCACACTTCTCTCACATGTATGTGTGAAAATTTCACAATATATGCTAGAGAGTAGACTCACATGTATATGAGAGAGGTATAGTGGAGGTGTGACAAATTGATGTCTCTAGCATCTCCCGTGTGCAAATGGGGAAGTTTTTGGTTGCAAATTGAGTATCACGTGGTGTTACCCAACGCGCATCTGAGTCGTCCAAATGTGTTTTGGACAGCCAAGAGCCGAACAGTCTCTCTCCTCTTTCTGTCTCTAATATCTTAGCTGTCCAAAACACGTTTGGATGGCTCGGATACCATGCATCCTATGCCTATTTGCACTAAAAAACTTATCGTGTAAATGAGTGTGTAAGTAGTTGTGGTCAGCGAAATTTTTTTCCTTTTCCTAATAATTGCTCCATACTACTATTATTTACTGTAGACTGTTAGTGCTAAACAAAATACAGAACGTGCTTCCGGCCAAACACCTCCACTAGACCGGCCACTACCCCGCCGTCAGCCGCCGCACCTATACAACCACCAAGCTCGCTCGCTCTCTCTCTCTCTCTCTCTCTATATATTTACATATGCAATACAGTAACAAATATCTTTTGCCTGAGTCTTTTTTTCTTGATTAATATTCAAAAAAACTAATCCCTCCGTCCCTTTTTAAGTGTTCTACTTCGTAATTTCAACTTATTAAAAAGACATCATCATTATACCTTTCACATCAATTTTTTCCTCTACTTTCCCTACTTACCCATCATCATTACACTTTTACTCGCTAACTTTTCAAAATGGAATATACTTTTAGGGACAAAATAGACAATACATTAACTTTTACCCACTAATTTTACAAAATGGACACTTATTAAGGGACAACCCAAAATAAAATACCGAACTATAAAAAAAGGACGGAGGGAGTATGAGAAGTCAAACAAGAAAAAGAAACCAACGGCGAACATCCAGGTCCCAAGCCATGCATTAATCAAAAAAAACAAAAAAAATGGTCCCAAGCATTGCCTTGACCAGGATTTCCTTACATTCCAATTTCCACGTTTCAAATGCGGTCTGCGACCGCTTGGTGGTGAGGCCTTCTCCGTACATATGAGCAAAGTTTGATTCCCGTAATCTCTATTTACCTCCCCCAGTCTTCCTAGAATTGCTTAGACTAGATTTAATGAATGTCAAAAAATAAAAATTTGTGGTCTGCGACCCCTTCTTCTGTTGGATGGGCGAGATAATAGTAGAAAATGCAAGAAAGAGAACAAAATTTTTTAGTGTTCACCTAGCAAGAATGTCGCAAAAAGTGATAGAAAACAAATTTTTTCGTACAACCCTTTAAAATTAGAGAATTTGCCTTACTTTTTCTCAAAAAAAAAAGTGCGGAAAATTTAATTTTCTTATGAGAACCAATTCTAATCAACTAGATGAAAAAAACAAAAAACAAAATACTTTTTCTTTTTTTCTTTTCTTTTTCTTTTTCTTTTCTTGTACTACTTCACTCTCAATTTTTTTCATCAAACGTTTGATCCTAATACTCTCTCTCTCTCTCTCTCTCTCTCTCTCTCTCCATCCATCCATTTGTGAAAACAAAAACCCAACATCCATCAAACAAATGTTCTCTCTCTCTCTCCATCCATTCATTTGTGAAAACAAAAACCCAACATCCATCAAACAAATGAACGATCACGTTGGACCTTGCTAATGGCCAAAAAAACAGGAATTTTCTGGGTCTTCCTATTCCTCTTCGCAAACCCAGTTTTCACTCAATCCAACGACTTCACTTATCAAGGCTTCAAAGCCAAGAACAACATAACCCTGTCCCAAGCTGCAGAGATAGAGAAAAACGGCATCCTCAAGCTGACCAGCAACACAAGGAATTTGATCGGCCACGCATTCTACCCTACTCCCATCACCTTCAAGAACTCCACAAAACTCCTCTCTTTCTCCACCGCCTTCGCTTTCGCCATCGAAACAGAGAAGCACAACCATGGCGGCCACGGCTTGGCCTTTGTAATCTCACCCACAAAAGATTTCTCAAATGCAGTTGCCACTCAGTACTTGGGTCTTCTCGATACTGAAACAAATGGGAATTCCTCAAACCATTTGTTCGCTGTCGAATTCGACACGGTCCAAGATCTTAACTTCAAGGATATAAGTGATAACCATGTTGGCATTGATATCGATGGCTTGACATCGATTGCTTCGGTTAATGCTAGCTATTTCGTTGGTTCGACGGGAAGAGAGCTCGATCTCAAGAGTGGGAAGACAATTCAAGCATGGATTGACTACGATGCGACTGCAAATCAATTGGATGTCATGCTTTCTTTCTCCTCAACAAAACCAAGCTCCCCAATTTGGTCAGTGGCAGTCGATCTCTCTCCGATTTTCGAAGAATCCATGTATGTGGGATTCTCTGCTTCCACAGGTGTGCAAACGACAGACCCAGAGGCTGATGAGCCCAGGCGACCGCTCTACCCATGTTTTAAATTTTAACTAGAATTATGGTATTTTTTTGTTTCTAAATAACTTTGTAAGTTTGTCCGCCCGACGTCTTTTTAAACAATCCAACATCCACCCAACGAAGAGTTTTTAAACAAATAATGTTCATATTTCTTAATATTGTTGTGTTTTAAAATAAATAAAAATGCACAATATTGTATGCACCTATAATTATAAATGGTCGAATGTTTGTAACTGAATAGATTAATCAAAATTAAATCCACATTTTTTGTTCATTTTCACCAACTCAATGTTAAAATCTTGCTTCCATCCTGCAGGTGTGCTTATGAGCTCTCACTATATACAGGGTTGGAGCTTCAAAATAAATGGAAAAGCACAATCTCTTGAGCTATCTTCTCTTCCCTCTGTTCCTAAGTCGAAACAGAGCAACAAAGCACTAATCTTTGGTGTCTCTGTTTCTACTTTTGCTGCAATTCTCTCCGCAATTGGATTGGCCTATTATTGGATTAGAAGGACAAGAAATGCTGACAAAATCGAAGAGTGGGAGCTCGATATTGTCCCCCATCGATTCCCGTACGAAGAACTCAAGCAAGCGACCGAAGGTTTTGCAGATGAAAACCTACTCGGGTTTGGCGGATTCGGTCGAGTTTACAAAGGGACCCTACCGAATCCGAACACCCAAGTGGCAGTTAAGCGAATTTCACACGATTCAAAACAGGGGTGGCGCGAATTCGCGTCGGAGATTTCAAGCATAGGCCGTCTTCGTCACCGGAATCTAGTTCAGTTACTGGGATGGAGCCGAAAGGGAGGAGATCTTTTGCTTGTTTACGATTACATGCCGAATGGGAGCTTGGATAAGTACATTTTCGACGAACCCAGATTGGTTTTGAGTTGGGAGCAGAGGGTAAAGATCGTGAAAGGAGTGGCAAGTGGATTGTTGTACTTGCACGAGGGATGGGAAGAGACTGTGATTCACAGAGACATCAAATCAGGCAATGTGCTGCTTCGTTTTCGGATTTTAATTTCGATAGTACTAGTTAGGAACAGAGTGCGTGCTGTGACTTTTGGGTTTCGAATGAGGCATAATACGGGATCGTGAATTGGAGCCGAACAATTAATTTTGTTGAGCTCGTCGAGTAAGTCATTCATCGAAAAACGAGATCAATCGAACAAGTTTGAGCATGTGGTCAGAACACGCACGTCTGTCTTGTAGTTTGTTCTCTGTATCTTATTGGCTGTTAGAATTTCTCTTGACATCAAGTGCACCGATCTTGTGATCATAAATGTTCGATCGATCTGGTTTTTCACACGAACTACTACTTACGAGTACAACGATCGAAGATGATCAATGTGTATCTGCTAGTATTTTTAGTCTTCCAAATCTGGATTTGAAATTTCTTAATTTTAAAATTATAGTGAAATGTTACAGGCAATGTGCTGCTGGATTCAGAGCTTAATGGCCGCCTGGGGGACTTTGGGCTAGCGAAATTGTACAACCACGGATCGGCCCCTAGCACAACCAGAGTGGTGGGGACCCTGGGGTATTTGGCCCCGGAGCTAACCCGGACAGGGAAGCCAACGACAAGTTCCGACGTGTTTGCCTTCGGTGCTTTTTTGCTGGAAGTGGTGTGTGGTAGGAGGCCAATTGAGCTAAAAGCTTTGCCGGAGGAATTGATTTTAGCGGATTGGGTGTGCGATATGTGGAAGCAGGGGGCTGTTTTGGATGTGGTGGATAAGAGATTGGGTGGCAAATTTGATGAGAATGAGGTTGTGGTGGTGATCAAGCTTGGGTTGATGTGTTCGGACAATGTGGCGACGAGGAGGCCAAGTATGAGGCAGGTGGTGAGGTACTTGGAAGGGGAGGTGGGAATGCAGGAGGTGGTGGCGCCGCCATTGGAGGAGTTCGATGGGAGTAAAGGCGGTGGCAGTGAGTCTGAGGATTCCGATGATTCGTACGAAAAATCGAGGTACTTTGATAAGGTGAGGTTGAGTTCATCGGGTTGTGATAGGAATGTAGATGTTGATATTGAAGCGGGCAGGTAGCCATTGTATGGGTTTACTTATTTTTTGATTTAAAGGTAATGTATTGTAAGAGAATAACATGACTGATAAAACAGAAAATAAGTACTTGAAAAATAATAACTTTAGCAGAACCGGGCAAAATTTTCAGTTATTTTGGGTTAGACACAGTTCATTAACGTATCCTTTTGGAGCAATATTGCTTATATACATTGCATTTATCTCAGTTCATACTTCACTATTTTTGAATAGTGGAGGAGTGTAGTATGTAAGGTTGTGAATTACGGACACGATCCGCTAATACGACACGAACCCAAAGTTAGAGATTTTGGGTCGACCACTTTTTGACACGAACATGAATTTGACGCGACCTGTCGGTATGAAATTAAACAGGACGAATACTGGTTAAACTTGCCAAACTCGATAAGGACACGGATAACCGATTAATTTTTCGTGTCGACTCGTCAACTCGAAAAGACATGACACGACTTGATGCGTCGATATGGCGATGCCAACCCATAGCCGAACAAAATGTACCATATAAGATGTTAGTAATAAGAAGGAACAAAAACACAAACAGAAGAAAATGGAATAAGAATCTTGGACAGTAGTACGGTTCACAACTCATTTATTATAAATGGTGTTCCACTTTTATCAAAAGTTTCTTTTTTTTAAACGGAGATAATTTCAAATTCAAATATAATAAAAATGAAAAAAAAAATTTCAATTTTTTTTGCATTGTTTAGAAGATCTTAATGAGATTTATCAAACAAGATCCATATTGATAGGAAAATTATTTGCGTAAACACAATTTTTAAACTTGAAATTACCTACGTTTTTAAAAAAAAATTCTTTTTTCACAAGACCGGAACACCCCAAGTCGAGGAAACAAAAGGTGGATAATTTCTTTGTCGTCCTATGATGATGCCTTCCCCGACTTGTTCGGTGTGTAGGGTCCACCTTCGATGGCCCTTAACGAGGACTCAGAAACAGGCATATGCAAAATGGATAACTCGTGGTCCCAAAGCATGATCCTTGAATTCCACATGTTCGATGTTTGAGTTTCACCATAAGTTGATTATACATATGGCTTCATTTCCCAGCCGAACTGACGTATCAAACACATCGTCGTGATCTGATCGCTCGGGTTCGACCCGTGTTCTGCCCAATACTAGACCAAGCTTAGTTCGACCCGTGTTCTGCCCAATACTAGACCAAGCTTATTTTGCTACCAAATAACGCTTAAAAGTTTTCAAAGATTTCCATAGTTTTCAAAACTCGTTTGTCTTTCGAGCCTAACTCAAATAACCACCAGGCAAATTATTTTCCAGCCTCGGTATTGCTGAATTGAAAACCTTTGAAAGAATCCCCGCGGAAATACCAAAACAAGAGACAGGACAAATGGTGAAACCATATGCTACTGAATCCTTCATTATGTTTCCTCTCATCAGTTCTAATGCAAAATCTGGCAGTTATCTTAAGATGCATTTCGACTCTAGCTACCTCCTTTAAGGCTGCAGGTGTAAATGTATTTGAGTAAGCAAAGATTAATTTTGTATTATCTCTCCGAGGGAATAACACGTTTCTTAGTCTTTTGCTAAAATGTTTCTCGATGCCTCCCTGTCGTTAGCATAATGGTTGGGAAATCACCACCCCTTCCAGGGACAGCAATATGGTGGAGTATCCGATCATCTGCCCTGTTCTAATCCCCATTAGGATATGGAGCAGGTTACGATATAGAAATTGCCACCCTAGATACACCCCTATGGCGTCTGTTGTCTCCCACAAATGAACAATTTGATCAACAAACAGAAAGAGCAATTCTTACGCCTACACATCAGCTTAAATTAACTGAGACTCCGACCACAATAGGAAAATGTTCTCAACAAAAAAGAAAATCATTAGAATAATTCTGGGCACTACAGACCAAAAGCTCTGCACGCCAAAACATTTTTGTACAGTCACGATATCACTACATTTCCTTCCTTTTTTACAGCCTCAAACTTGGTACATTACTCATATTTCCTCTGCAAAGGGCATCAGGTAAGTTAACCGAGCCTCAGCTAGCCTGATTCTAGGTATATCCTTAACTAAACAATGTACAACTTTTTTTAAAGTACAACCAGCATATAATTTTATTCTAGATGAGCTCTCATCGATCTGAATCAACAGAAAGAGCCACAGCTAGACAAGAAAAGGAAGGATGAAAGAGGAGGAAGATTCATACTGGCCTCAGTTAGATGTACAACTTGTTTCATATGCCATCTGAGCCGAATATGAAGATAACATGCCAATCCTCCTTTCTGCAAGATAGGGAGCAATGTGTCAGCAAAATAATTTCACCTTGACGAATCATTCAAAGCGAAACACTAGTATTTGGATTAAAGATTTGGGCAAGGAAAAGGAAAAACAAAATAGATAAGTTATGTGATCTAACAGCTCAAAACAGTTAGATCTTTCAACTTCACTATTTCTTTTTCCTTGTCCTTGCCCAAATCTTTGATCCAAATAAAGCTAAGAAAAGGCACATTGACAATGCCACCAAATAAAAATTGTGCGATACAACAACTATAAGGATAATAAGGTAGGGACAGAGGAGATAAACATAATTGACAGCACAAATACCGAACGACATTGAAGAAATGGAGAATTATTGCACTTTGGGAAGAAAGAAAAGATCTAAGCGAAATCACAAGGGAAAAGGAAGAGAACAAGTACCCCCAGCCGCAACAAGTTTCTCCACACGAGCAACTATGTGCTTCCCGTAAGTGTACTTCTTCAGAGCATTCAGATGAACCTTTATTCGGTTAAGAATAAGTTCAAGTTGATGGTCATCACAAGTCTCCAGCAATTTCTGTACAACGTAGTTGGCAAACTGATCTTTCATCATGACCTGAATCGAACACTTACCACAGTAAATCACAAGTAGCATAACAAATCCAATCCGTCAGAGAAGAGCAAAATGTGGGAGTCTTCCAAGAGCAAAAAAGAAGATATTATCTTAACAAATAAGGAAGTTCAGAAATGCAAATTGCAAGCAGGGGAAAAAAAGAGAACTGACCACAATTTGCATAATGCAGCTTATGAAGGGAAAAGTAGACAAAAGACTGCTATATGGCCACAAGCAAAGGAAAATACTCACTAGGTTTGAAAATACTCCAGAACATAAAATGCATAATTGACTGACCTGAAGAGGCTCATTTTCATCGGTTGAGCCCAGCATCTCATTCACTAGGATATTGCGTTCTTCAGGATTTCCAAAAGCTAAACACTTCTCCACGACATTGGAAGCAAACTTCTGCTGGCTCATCTGAACTATCTGCCCTATTAGCTTATTTATTATACAAGACCGTTCATGAGGCTTTCCATGCTCCAGTACATGCTGCGATAATGGATGCAATCAGTTAGAAGAGTAGATGCAACAACTAATTTAAAATAAGAGCAGAATAAAGAACGTCAAATTTAGAAATTTTGCACTGGTATATCCCTAAGCAGAATGGTCAGTTTTTTAGCTGACGCTTTTTTCACGAGAAATACACATGAAGCTTTTACGGAGAAATACAAATAACGTCTTTTCCCGATAAGTGGTTTATGCCCATTCTGAATAAGCATTAGATGAAATTTGACATCCACAGACCTCTCCTATTCATTATTCAATTAGCTGATTTGGAGAACGTATACAAGACCGAAAAATTTAATCGTGATAACACAATTCTCCGCATTTTTTTTAACTGTATACAAAGCCCCCTCTCTCACTATGGGGCACGCGCATTCGAGGGAATACAACCACTAAACCTATGGCTTCAGCAATCATCACCAACCATATCAACGATTAATCGATTATACACCAACTTATGTAGTGAAAATGGTGAAAATAGTTGAAAACTATGAGGAACTTATGTAACAAGGCCACATTCAATTAGAATGGATTGAGAACCACTTCAAGGGGTTGAGACAGGAAAAGCAAAAACAAATTCAATAAATGTGTTAGCCTGGAAAACCAAAAGAATTGTCCGACGAAAGCCCCAACTTCCAAATTGCATTAGTAAAAAGCAAGTCATTTCAGACACACAGAGCAATTCCTGAAATTGCAGAAGCAAGGATAATTGGCAGAGATTATTCAATGAAAAAAGCAAACCTGAACAACGTAATTCCCATATTGATCTTGTGCCAACATGCAAACAGACTGCAAAACCTCATCCATCACTATACGCTGGGTTTTTGGGTCACTACAATGCTCCAGGACTCTCTGTCACATATAGCTCCACCACTTTACAACCATACACAATCATATAAACTGTACAGAAATGATTAATAAGGTAAAAGCAAATAGTTCCTGAACCTGTATGACACGGCAACCATATGGATGGGTGGACAATGTCACTACTTGATCGTAAAATACTGAGATAATGAATTGGATAGCTTCTTGAGGTATGCATTCTATGCACTTCTGGATGACATGATTCCCATTCTGATCACGTACGCAACGCATGACATTACCATCAAGCTCTGCAACCATTGTGGTCTTCTGGTCCAGATCGACGACTTCTATGGCCTGGACGTTAGAGAAAGCATGTCAAACCCACTGCCTTCAGCAATAATCTTTATGTGCCTTTGCTTTAGATTTTGCAAGTCAACCAGGGCATAATGTCGTGGTACATCTCAGTTCAAATAGCTCTAGGTTAATTCATGAACATTGTCAATATAAGGTATATTTCAGTCCTGGGGACGCAGCTACGCCCTAAATCCAGGATGCTTCTCAAATTAATTCGATAAAATTTGAGGTCTGTGCACCTTCTTCTAGATAAATATACCAATCAACCAAAGCAAATGCCATGGCCTTCTCAAATTATTTATGGAGTCAGCATATGATTTATATCAAGCAGAAAATCTGCACAAAAATACAAGAGGGATACCAAGGAAATGTGAGCCGGAGAGAGAGCATCTAAAGATAAGATGAGGGCCTATCAACAATAACTCAAATAGCACAAAAGTAGACAAGCTACAAAGCTAACAAACTAAAGAACCATACGATTATGTAGATAGCCATTCTCAGATCCCATTTTCTAATTATGCATAGAAAAATAAGCGTGCTCTTCAGCTGGTGTCAAAGATGGCCTGATTGACAACACACAACAGAAAGAATATTCATTAATTTTAAGCTTCAAGAGACACCCCAAATCTATCAATAAAGACCAAAGTTTAGAATTTAAGCCCATCCCAAGATTCGGATCCCTCCAGCTGGATGGTCTAATACAAAATACTAAAAAGAATTAAAAATTCTCAGGATGCTGAGAAATCTAACAAGGAAGATCCAAACAGCACCGACACTTGCTACTTATATTCAGTAGGTTTATAACATCCTCGCACAGCAGTTCATAAATATAAGAAAATGTTCCATTTTTCAACACACACTGCAACCAGCTTTGAGCTGGTACCGTTAATTTCAGCCAGAATACAAAATCAGAATAAAAACCAGCTGCAGTGCTTTCTAGATACTCCAAACAAGCTTGGAAAGATAATACATATTGTAATGTACCCCATAGCTCAAGCACGAGGATAGATTAAGAATGTAAGAAAGATTCAGAATTCAGAAACCAAAATAAGAAAGAGAAGCCACATAAGAAATATATGCAGGTTGGTCTGCTATACTGTGAAGTCATGCAGTCAACACGATTAATTTACCTTCTGGATCACTCGGCAACCATACATCTGAAGGCTAAGAGTGAGGACATGTCCAGTTAGTTGGTCAGCCAGTTCTCTGATCTGAGTTGCAGTTCCATGTTCAAAAAACTGAGAAAGAGAAAAAAATGTCACCAACAAAATAAGCGTTTCTCTTATGTGTATAAAAAATCGAAATAAACAAGTACAACAGTACCAGCTTGATAACCCCCTCAAAAACAAGTTAGTCAAGAAAGTAATGTACCTTCTGGACCACATAGTTACCAAATACATCAGTCATTAGTGAAAGAGCTTGAGGCATAATTTCATGGAAGACCATGTTTTTCTCCTCTGATGTGGCAGTTTCAAGCTTCTGTTGAATAAACCGGCTCCCATACTGATCAGCACTGCCCATACAGTGTGCAAATTAAGTAAATAGGTTAACGAGGGATTGGACAAAATAAGCAGAGCAATATTAACCAGCAATAACTACCTGAACTCAACGACGTGACCAGAAATCTCTGAAAGCTCAAAAAACTTTGTTTTATTGCTCTTAAACTCATCCAGTAATGAGGACGCGAAGTGTCCATCTAGTAATGAGGACGCAAAATGTTCAGATGGGAAACGCATGCCCCGCTCACCATGCCTGACTGGACTGCCTGATCCAAAAGGGGAGTTTGGAAGAAGGGTACCCGCCAACGGGCTACTAGGATAAGACATACCAAGACCAAATGCAGGGTTCCCATAGTAATTCTGATTTAAACTACCATATGGAAGACCATACTGTGATTTTTGAGGTGTAAGCAGCGAACCCAAGTAAGCTTTTTGAAGTTCAATCAGATCCATGTAAGCATTTCCCATTCCATCCCTATCGATTGTTGGATCATTGAGGGCTGCTGCTTGTGCAGCCGCATACTCAGATGTTCTCAGATAATGCAAATATAGGGGATCCATGAGGGGCATCTGAAAATTACTACTTGCACTGTGATTTCCAGCTCTACTAAGATTTTGTAGTTCTGCTGCTGCAGTCATTAAATTGGGCCCTAAATTCAAACCTCCACCCAAAGCTCTAGAATCCAAGCCAGAGACACCCATTGCTGATGCAGTAAGAACATTTTCAAACAACGGTGGCAAATTAGCAGTCTGATTTCCCATCATAGATGGTGATGCAGGATTGACAGCATACCCAGCAAGGCCGTAGTTTGAAAACGATGAATTCGGACTTTCAAAATTGTGATAATTAGATGGCGAACTTCCTCCGCCATTGAGAATTGGGGTAGAAGGCCCTTTTATGTACGAGTTTACCAATGACACAGCAGGTTTGTGAAATTCAACTTGTCCATCAGCAATCAAGGAAGAGTTGTTTAGATCTCTTCCAACACCGCCACTTTTACCCACATTGGTATACGAACGGAATTGCCCGGACTCAGTTCTATTTAGGTGAGGGTGTTGTTTAATATGGTTTTGATCAGTTTGCCTATGGAAAACATTGCGATTATCATCAATCTCTTGTTGCATTACAGACAGGGGATGGTTCTCTTCTCCTGCCACTCCATTTGTCGATAGAGTCATGCCCGACAAAGCAGCTACTAAATCTGAATGCTCACTCATGCCAGGCGATACACCATTGAATGAGTTTGAACCATTAATGACATTTCTTTTATCCATAGAGCTGACTCTCCCTCCAACTGGTGGAATGCGAGGACTAGGAGCCCTGGCTAACAGTTGAGGATCAGGAGTGGTGCTTCTTGACAAGGATGCACCCAAAGCAGAAGCATAAGTTTGAGATGCAGATGTACCGCTGTTCTGAACCACAGACATGCCTTTGTTATTCGCACCAGACCTTAAAGCATCCATTGAACTCATTTGATGATGCAGATTACCAAAATGCAATTCAGTAGATTCCACACCATTGTCAAATGCATTACGGCTAGCAGGACGAGAAGGGTGCCTAGAAACAGATGTTGCATGGCTTATATCATCCTGCATAAAAAGAAACACATCTTAATTCAGAACAAAAATGCACGCATAATTCTAAACAGATTCACTACGTCATCAAACTGGACACCAGTGACAGATATACCGTGAAAAATCCCACACATTAGTACATCCATGTGCATCAAACAAACCAGAGAGGAAGTAGCAGAGAAAGCCTTCTAAATTTTAACCTAGAACCCCTTACTGCATCACTAGAAAACTATAAAAGCACTTCGGCAAGATTTGGTACAGATTAATGCAGTCCTAAATCTACTTTATTGTTTAATTGAAAATAAAAGGAAATCCTATAGACTTTCGCATTTGAGTTGTTTCTTCTAATCCATCAACATATATCGAGTATCCAGGTGTCCATTTGCTACGTGTTACACCTAGAACCAAATATCCTTATTAAGTCGGAACAAGTACATCAGGGGAAACAGAAGCGTGCATTAAATAACAAGCAAATCCAACAAAAAAAGAAAAACAAATTCAATCCTGATTGCTTTTGTATAAATTTACACATTCAAACACAAACATAAGCTGGACATTAAGTGAACTGGATTTGGTTATCAACTATCGGATAGATGGATCACTCAATGACGTCAGTGGGTGACAGTGTCACGACTCACCAGCCAGATATTAGTAATCATTTCAAGGATCATGGAAGCATTATAGCAGTTCCAATCCCACACTTAAATGCATCCTGCAAGTTTAATGCTGGCAATCTAGATTCAGAAATAGGAAAGGAAAACGGAACTTCCAGTTTCATCCAGAATTAAATATAACGTAAACTTTTTGAAACTTAAGAATGTGAAAAAGCACGGAAAAATGACACGCTCATTTTCTGTGCCTCTAGTTATCAAGTCACAGATTCCATCACTAGAGGTCACTTTCAGCTATTCCACTTTCATTTGCTATAAAGCGGCACTGACTTTACTCTGCCTTTTCAACGGAAATACTGGGAACCACCCCAATCTACTGTAATGAGGCATCATAATTAGCACACAGACAGTACGAGAGGATGCAACCACAAACAGAAAAAAGGATTGAATGACTGCAAAGCAACTAATGGATATGGGAATATGAAACAAGAAAACTTGAGCCTTCCAGGTAGAACTAATTCTCCATCATAATATCAAGTTTCTAGCATCAGTACAAATTAAATTGGTCTAACAAATGATTAGCATTAGGATGAACAGAGGGCATATCGAACATACCAATGCACACAATAAAACACTGGAGGTCATTGAATAAAAAAGAAAGGTGCATTCCAAAAATACCAATTAAGTGCAGAAGCAGAATTCTGAACCCAATCACCTTATATGCACAAGGAGACCACTATAAATACTAGCATAGTATAAGTTACTAAATTTCAACAAATGACAAGGTGCTTTGACATATCTGTGCTACTAACCTCAAACAGCATAATCTGTCCGCAAAACACAATAGCACCATCAAAAGGAAAAACAAAACTCGAAACAAATGGATGTTAATGTAGACAGATTATGTAAACAAATAGATTTGCCCTATTATTGTGCACAGTCCTTGAGATTGACACATGAATTCAGGTGCACAACTAACGGGAGCGATTCATATCAAGTCAAGCTTTTACTAAAAGTTGACCAAATTTTGAATAAAGGATGGAGAAGGCCTTGCATCTTCAGGCCTTACCCCATTTTCACACTCACTCAAAATTTGAGTAAAATCTCCACTGACCACTCCTTGACTCAACCTATACCAGATTGAGTTTTACTCAAATTTTACTCTATCTTTTAATCCCAAATTAACAAGCATGCCATCAATGAAACTTTAAATCAAATTCATGCTCAGGAGTGCTTCATATCAAAGTGTAGTATAAGCTTGAACAAGACAAATAATGTTCTACAGTCAATTCACATGAACATCACCTGAATGATCTCAGCAATGCTCTTCTTTCTACTCCCCAGCCCTAACCCCGACAATCCAATGAGTCCATCCCCGCCCCACTCCGCCGCACCCTGCGGCATCCTCGACTCGATTCCATCGGTCACCTTCCTCCTATCTCCAATACTACCGCCACCAGAGCCCTGCAGCCGCTGCGCAAACCTCCAGTCCTCCTTCGACAGCACCGGCGGCGGAAGCCGAGGGTTCAGATTCACGTTCGAGTAGTAATACGAAATGTACGCCGGATCAGACCTCATCTCCTCCTCCATAAAACCGCCGCCGTGGCCCCCGAACAAGCCTCCCACGGCGCTCAACGATCCTTCGACGGTCGGAGGAGCTGAACCACTACGGTACATGCTCAGCTCTCTCTCCCGAAACCCTAACTCCTCGCCGTAATCGATCGATCGCATTCCCACGTCAGTCATCATCTTCGAATAACTCTCAGTAATCATCAGTCATAAACACACACAAACTTACTACAAAAAATATTATTAAAAAAAAAAAAAAAAACCTGACTTTAAGCTCGACTTGACAGCAGATTGCTTAAGATGTCAAAAAAAAAAAACAATCAAAGACTGAATCTTTTTTTGCTTTAGAGCTTCGAATAACGCTCAGATATCATGACTCGTACGTAGAATATCCAAAAATAAATAAACAAACAAACACAGATTTTGAGCTCAATTTAACAATCGATTGCTCTAAGAGGTTAAAAAAAAAACGTCAAAGACTCAATCTTTCTTCGTTTTAGAGGTTCGAGTAAGATAATGGCACCATTAGAACAGTGAATCTAAAGCTATAAATACTGACTCGTACATAAACACTACACAAACTCAGTAAAATATTAACAAAACAGATCAACAGTGAGCTCAATTTGACGACGGATTGGTCGAAGAGGTCAAAAAGGGAATCAAAGACTCAATCTTTATAGTTTTAGAGGTTCGCAGGAGGTAATGGCGCCATCAAGACGGTGAATCTGAAGCGATAAATCGAAGCTTCGATTCAGTGAATTTGAGTTTCCTGATAGATACAGAGATCAGGCTGGGAATGGACAATCTTTGTTAGTTTTAGCAGTGACGATGATCGGCGATGGTTTTGCTATTTTTAGAGAGAGTGAGGTTTTAGAGAGAGAGAGAGAGATGGAATGGGGGAAGAGAGGGAAAGAGGGGAACAGTGAAGTGAAGAGGCAACGGGGAGTGAGAAGCACGAGCGCTGGGGAGATGTGGGGCGTCGGATGGAGCAGTTGACGGCGGGGATTGGTCCTCGAGGGATTTGTTTATTACAGATCTTGGTTCGTTTAGGGTTTTTCTATTTCATCAAAGATTTGATGCTGGGTTTGGATATTGTTTTCCTCTTTTATAAGATTGGAATTAATCCGATAATATGCACATTTAAAGCGTGATTCATGCATTGGTAAGAGGGACTTCGGGTTGGTGATGTGCAATAAGATGCATAGAACCGTATTGCGCACCTTCGAGTTCTCAGCAACCAACGATCGAAAGCTGTTTATTGTCGAGATGAGGTCCGAGCTCTCGGTTCCACAACCCGACAGTTTAGAGGTGCGTAGCAGTGCTGCCATCCCCCAATCCAAGAGGAAAAAGCGTCTCCGAAACCATTTTCTTTAATCTAAACTCAAAATTTGAATAAAAATGGGGAGTGATTTTTGCACTTCCTAAATTATTGACCATCAATAGGGTTGATTTTTGCACACCCCATATTGTTAACAATTTGAAAAGTGAGTTTAGCATTGAAAAAAACGTACCCAAATAGGGAAATAGCATAGTATTAGACCTAGATTTTTATTTAAATTTGGGTAAAGAAGGAATGCCCTAACCCATATTGACCTAAATTTTTATTTAAATTTGGGTAAAAAAGGAATGCCCTAACCCATCTTGGTACTTTTGCTCCCTCCAATTTTGTGAAAGAAAGTTTACACCCTCCGTCCCTATTTAACGGTTCTTTTTGAATTAAATTTGGGTAAAGAAGGAATGCCCTAACCCATCTTGGTACTTTTGCTCCCTCCAATTTTGTGAAAGAAAGTTTACACCCTCCGACCCTATTTAACGGTTCTTTTTGAAAGTTTTTGTCACTTTTCAATTTCTTATATCTCGTAGTGTAATATTTTCTTTTCTTTTGAAAATATTGTTAGTAGAACTGATTTAGAAATATTACTCATTTTTTATCTGGTTAAAATAGAATGAGAGACCATTAAATTGGGACAGAAGGAGTATTACAGTACATGTATGTACATTTGGCGAAAGAATTTGGAAGAAAATTAGTAGTATATACATTAATTGTTTCTTTCTCGCAAATATAGTTGTTTTTTTCTCGCAAATAGCTCAGAGATGGGAATGCCCTAACCCATATTGGTACTTTTTTGCTCCCTCCAATTTTGTGAAAGAAAATTATTACAGTACTTATACATTTGGCAAAAGAATTTGGAAGAAAATTAGTAGGATATAGTGCATGAACATTTGGCAAAATAATTTTGTGAAAGTAGTTGTTTAAGTGTGAAAATAAATTGATTGTCAATCAAAAGAAAAAGAAAAAGAAATTTGTCGTTAAGTTCTTTTTTGCATGACAATTTAAAGAAAAATAAATTTTAGTAAAAGACACAGAAACAATGTACAATTGAAAAGCGTCAACAAACATGCGATCTAGGTTACGTACCCCACTCGATTTTTAGAATGATTTGGGCACAATCGTATAATGTTGTGTTATAGTACCCAAAAAATTACACGAGAAAGGTGGCTTTCGAGAGAGTTTAGTTTGTTTTTTATTTTTCTGGTGTACGGAAAAAAAAAGTTTTTTTGCCTTTTTAGTCCCCAAAGTATTAGCGAGTTGCCAATTTGGTCCTCAATGTATGAATTTAGCCAATTTGGTCCCCAACGTTTAAAATGTGTGCCAAAATGGTCCTCCTCCCCAACGGCGTTTGCCTCTTCCGTCAAAAGGGGGGGCATGAATGGTATTTCACCCGTGTACACGTTTCCTTCTCATGGAGAGCTTTTTCTCGCCAAATGTCATCCCCCCCTCTTATATAGATTGTACCACTCAAAAGAAAACACACATGGTGAGAGATTTTGTTTACCCAGGATTTTTTTGTCAACTTATTTTATTTGTCCATGTTCAAAAAAAATTCACATTTGTAAGTTTTTTGTCGATTTTTTGAGGATTATTGCTTCTTCATAGCAAGAGTAATTTGAGAAGTAAAAAAATTACGATAAAAATCCAATCTTTTTAAAATAAAGACAAAAAAAAGCCGATAAGCCAATTTTTTTATTCTTTATTAAAAAATAGATTTCGATCATAATTTTTTTACTTTTTAGATTATTTTTGTTGGCTTCTTTTTTTTTTTTTTGTCTTTATTGCTTCTTTAAAAGCCGATAAGCCAATAAGCCGATAAGAGGAATGCAGAAAATTTAAAAAGTAAAAAAATTATGATCGAAATCTATTTTTTTAATAAAGAAGAAAAAATTGGCTTATCGGCTTTTTTTTTTTGTCTTTATTTAAAAAGATTGGATTTTTATCGTAATTCTTTTACTTTTCAAATTCCTCTTGCTACGAAGAAGCAATAATCCTCAAAAAATCGACGAAAAACTTACAAATGTGAATTTTTTTTTGAACATGGACAAATAAAATAAGTTGACAAAAAAATCCTGAGTAAACAAAATCTCTCACCGTGTGTGTTTTCTTTTGAGTGGTACAATCTATATAAGAGGGGGATGACATTTGGCGGGAAAAAGCTCTCCATGAGAAGGAAACGTGTACATGGATGAAATACCATTCATGCCCCCCCTTTTGACGGAAGAGGCAAACGCCGTTGGGGAGGAGGACCATTTTGGCGCACATTTTAAACGTTGGGGACCAAATTGGCTAAATTCATACATTGGGGACCAAATTGGCCACTCGCTAATACTTTGGGGACCAAAAAGGCAAAAAAGCCGAAAAAAAAATGCAAACAATAGTTCAAATATCTCCTACGCATCGATCCAAATTAAAAGACTTCTCGAACAATAATAAATGTCAATCCATACATATATCGTCATCTTTCTTTGTTAAAAAAAATCTGATAATTAAGTACGAAATCTAAATAAACTCAAGTCAACAGTTACCTTAGCGCAGTATTGGTTACCACTTTTTAACCTTTTGAAATCTTCTTCTCTCTCTTTTTTGGGACTGGGTTGAATAAGAATAACAAGTGGATGACACAAAAAACAACAATTGAAATCTCTCTACGTAAACTATAAGTCAGAATCTATGTTACATGGATCCTTCAAAAAATAAAATACGCCCGTGTCGCTCGGCAATCGGATAATGATATGAGATCAATCCATGTTGAACTTATTTAATTGGAGACCATAAAAGTTCAATAACCTAACAAGCATTTTTTTTTTTCCTAATAATATGTACCCGTACGTATCGTTGAAACTAGACAGCTTTTAAGTAATAATTGTTACAAAGAGTATTATACAAGAATATTCAGTATTGTTTGCACAATTTTGCCTAAAGTGAGAGTGAAAATTGATCTGCTATAGAAAAACTTAATTATCTAGTGTTAATCAATAGCACCCAATGGGCGACCTCAAACTTTTGTTCTCCAATACGCCTACTAGCGGCGTTTAAAATATAAAAAAAAGGTTTCTAAGTTGAAATATCTTGTATTCTTTTGAATACCGTGCTTCATCACAATTTTTCATTATTCAACGATTACCATTTATTGATCTAAGGTGTCACTTCAGATTGGACCATTACAATGTAGCGATCGATCTTTGATTGTATCTATGTGAAGTGACACATTACTCAAATTAAAGGCATCAAAATAGGGTGCTAGCTCTTTCATTCATGTAACTTTCAATGCATTAGTTGAACAAAAGAAAGTCTATTAAATTTTACCATGTATACCAAAGAAGTTTTACCAGCTGGTTTTAATTGCACCAAATATTCAACTACTCTTATACTAGAAAGTCTTCTCTCGTAGTTTCCTCACACGAACTACGAGAAATAAATACTATGAAAAGGATGCTTTGTAAACTAGTAATTAAGCAGCTACGAGAAAATTAAGGAACACATGTCGTAGACTAATGCGTTTCTTGAGCGAGAGCATCCACACTAGCCAGCCTCTCCAAACTCCTTCTAGCGGTAAAATGGAGAGCAAAATCTTGAAAAGAACCTAAGCATGCACTAGGCTCTACACACCGTAATCTCTATATTTTGCAAAATGAATAAAATTCCTCTCCAATTGTGGAGAGTCGCGCTATATATATTCACTACCTACTAAATATTTTACTGCCTAAAAAAAATGATAATTGTCCTTCATAAATCAGATTCAAACAGTTTTTATATTTTTCTAAAAGCAACTCCATCTAGGAATTTATTTTTGTTTTTATTTGAAATTGCACAAGGTCGAGTAAATAAAAGCTAACCCGAGAAACTTGCATTGAAGGAATCCTAGCTAGAATATCGTCTACTTTCGAACCCTAGAATAATAAATTTTGTTCGACATAGTAACTAGTTTGCACGTGAAAGGTGAAGAAATGGATTGGACTGAATTCAATGTTTTCAATTAATTTACACCACCCTTTGCAGTACTGTTTGCAGTTTTGCTCCCTATTGTATTACGGTGTGTTTCGGTGACGGTGGCAATCTAATCCAAAACTGCAGCATTAAATATTAAGTTATAAGTTATCCCTTTTCTTTTCTTTTTTAACTCAGGTATCCGGATCATCTTTCGTGCATCTTGACTAATTCCGAGAACCCAATCTCACCATCCAATTGTGGGAGGCCAACTTCGTATGTATTGACTCCAAAAAAATTGATAACACCTGAGTTTCGAACCTGAGACCTTACGATCGGTGGAGCAAACGTCTAAGTCGTAGGAGTAGACCACCAAATAAACCTCTTCCGGTTAAGATTAAGTTATTGTCTTGCCGTACCAGTTCCAATTAAATAAGATTAAGTTATGCCACATAATTTTCTGAGCTCAACCCGTATTGGTGGCAAATGGTTTATTTGTTCTGATAAATAAAATCATACCAGACTAGTAAGCTTCTATCGCAATCGGCTTCAATTGCAACTCACTTGGCACATACTGAAACGACACAAATGCATGGTTTACTACGGCGAGCAATTTGCACTACACTAGAAAATATAAGCAAAGGATTAGCTCGAGTGCTAAGACGAACTAGTTAGCTCAACTCAACTCGTTTGAGCAATATTTGACATCCTTGTCGATGGAGCTTTCAATGTGGTATCTCGGAAGCGAGGAGTGGCAGTAGTGATTCGGGATCATACGGGGACGTCGGGGAGTATCTTGGGTGTAGCTGCCTCTCCAATTGCATGTGGAAGCGGAAGGACTTCGATTGGCAATGGGTTCTGTGTCGAGGAAAGAGGATATGCGGGGGAAGCACGAACCCTAAATGGTTCTGTCCCAAATGGAGACCGATCAAGGGCCACACATGTTCGGTTTCCAGTTTCATCAGAAGTTGATTGTATATGGTTTCATATCCCACCATGCCAAACTGTCAGATCAAACACTTCGTCGCGACCTGCTCAAGTTCGACTTGTGGTCTGCCCAATACAAGAGCAGCTTATTTTGCTACCAGATTACGCTTAAACATTTTCAAAGATTCCTTTAATGTTCAAAACTCATTAATGTTATGTTTGCATTCCTCAAAAAAAAAAAAAAAAAAGAACTCGTTAAGTTTTTAAGCCAAACTCAAATAACCACCAGTCAGATCATGTACAGCCGCCTGAGTGCGTGCTGAAATGAAAACCTTTAAGAGAATCCCTACTGAGATGCGCTAGAAAACAGAGATGGAACAAATGGTGAAACCATATGCCACTGAATCATTCATAATGTTGCCTCTCGGCAGTTCTAATTCAAAATCTGACACTAATCTCAGAGATGTATCTCAACAGCCACTATCGACGCTTGTACTCTTTCTTAATTTTTTTGGTACACAGCAATGTAAATTTATAGAGTACAACTTTATTTTATAATCGTTTCTCTGAGGGAACTGACCATTTCTTAGTCTCGGGCAATGTGGTGGAGCATACGGTCGTTCGCCCTGTTTTATATCTGGCAAGGAGATTTAGTACAAAATTATGTTGGGTAGGTAGCAATCAATAGGTACTTGTAACCCACTAGGAGATGGAGCGGGTTAGGATTTAGAAAATGTCACCCGGATACGCCCTAGGGGCATCCGTTGTCTCCCACTACAATTTGGCTCAACAAACAGAAACAGCAATTCTTACGCATACATATCAGCATAATTAACAAGGACTCGCATCAATTGCGAAAGAGTTACATTACGAAAACAAAATCATTAACTGTTATACTCCATCAGAAAAATTCTGGCCTCTACAGACCAAAAACTCTGCACCCTGAAACATTTTTGTACAGTCACGATATCGCTACATTTCCTTCCTTTTTACAGCCTTGAACTTGTACACTAACTATATTTCCTCTGCAAGGGCATCAGGTAAGTTCACCGAGCCTCAGCTAGCCTGATTCTAGGTATTTCCTTAACTAAGCAATGTACAACCTTTTTTAAAGTACAGCCAGCATGTTACTTTATTCTAAATCAGCTCTTATCGATCTGAATCAACAGATGGAGCCATAGCTAGACAAGAAAAAGGAAGGACGAAAGATGAGGAAGATCATACTAGCCTCGGTTAGATGTACAACTACTTGTTTCCTGTGCCATCTGAGCCGAATATGCAGATAACATGCCAATCCTCCTTTCTGCAAGATATGGAGCACTTTGTCAGCAAAATCATTTCACATTGACAAATCCTTCAACGCGAAACATTAGTATTTGGATTAAAGATTTGGGAAAGGAAAAGGAAAAAACATTAGTATTTGGATCAAAGATTTGGGGAAGGAAAAACAAAATAGATAAGTTACATGATCTAACAGCTCATAACAGTTAGATCTTTCACTTCACTATTTCTTTTTCCTTATCCTTGCCCAAATCTTTGTTCCAAATACAGCTAAGAAGAGGCACATTGGCAATGTCATCTCACCAAATAAAAATTTTGCGATGACGATAAGGTATAGACATAGGAGATATACAGAATTGGCAGCACAAATAGCAAACGACATTGAGGATATGGAGAATTGGAGTCATTGGACGAACAAAGGGCTAATGATAAAAGGAGTAATTTTTTACTCATATTCACAGAAAAAAATATTATTATTGCACTTTGGGAAAAAAGAAAAGAAAAGGTTCTTCCTGCAAGGTCTCCATGTATTTCTCCTGAAATACTTCTTGTACTTATTTTTCTTGAAGGGAAAAATGGCCTCACGTGCTACATTTTATAAAGGTACTTAACAATCAATTTGTCAGCTACTTAGTGTCCAATTAATGCCTAGAACATTCAAGCAAAAAACTTGGGATGGTGAAAAGTTCTATAGCTCCACAAAAAATAGCAAAAGACTAAGCGGAATCATAAAGGAAAAGGAAGAGAGTACCCCCAGCTGCAACAAGTTTCTCTACACGTGCAACTATGTGCTTCCCATAAGTGTACTTCTTCAGAGCATTCAGATGAACCTTTATTCGGTTAAGAATAAGTTCAAGTTGCTGGTCATCACAAGTCTCCAGCAATTTCTGTACAACGTAGTTGGCAAACTGATCTTTCATCATGACCTGCATCGAAGGGTAACACGGTATTAAAGGAAAGTAAGCATGTATCACGGTAAATCACAAGTAGCATAACAAATGCATCCTCTAGAGAAATAGCAAAACATAGGAGTCTTCCAAGTGTGAGAAGCATCTCCAATTTATAAATAGTCACTCCGAATAGGATAGGCAGAAGTTCAAAGATCTAAGTCATAAGCTTAAGATGAAACTAAAAACTGAAAAATCTTGGGAGTATACAGTGGTACTTTCCTACTAAAAAGTAATTCAATAAAATCCAAAAATACGAAGCTATATTTCTTAGCATTGAGAAAATTAGCTATTGACAAGAAGATAGTGAAGAAATCTATATTTGATGACATTGAGAATCGATGGATGATGGCTGATACGGAACACTCTTTACTTCTACTGAGTTTTTAGGCTAAAATAATTGGAGAGAGGGGTCATTAGTCCCTGATGAGGAGATTCATGAATCATTGATCACACGAGAGTAATTTCTATTATAAAGTAGGTCCAATATTTCTAAATTTCACATTTCAACCCCATTGGTACTATAAATAACCAATCTCATTATTAACCCTCCGTGAATTTCCCTGCAGTTGTCAAATATTTTGTGAACAGTTTCTAGTTGAAAAATTCCTTAAAATTTCTCCCATTACACTCAAACGCTTACCAATGACAAAAAATTAGCTATGCCTAGCGAAAAATTTAATGGATACAAGGAAAACCTACTGAACTTTAGGGTTCACTCAGGCTGGAAAACTACTTCTTTCTTACGCGTACCCTCATTGGACTGTATTCAGTTAAATCCTAAAATCTCCAACTGAAATGCAAACTGTTTCGTTCTGTTGTCCCAAAGAGATTCCAAATAATGCAAAAGAGGACTTGGAGGGGAGAAGATATTATCTTGACAAAAGAAGGAAGTTCACAAAACGGAAAGGAGAAAAAAGACTGCTATATAGCTACAAGCAAGGTAAAATACTCTCGAGGTTTGAAGATACTCCAGAATATATAATGCATAATTGACTGACCTGAAGAGGCTCATTTTCGTCGGTTGAGCCCAGCATCTCATTCACTAGGATATTGCGTTCTTCAGGAGTTCCAAAAGCTAAACACTTCTCCACAACATTGGAAGCAAACTTCTGCTGGCTCATCTGAACTATCTGCCCTATTAGCTTATTTATTATACAAGACCGTTCATGTGGCTTTCCATGCTCCAATACATGCTGTGAGAATGAATGAAAGCAGTTAGAAGGGTAGATGCAACAACTAATATAAAATTAGAGCACAATAAAGAAAGTCAAATTCAGAAATTTTGCGCTGGTTTTCCCCAAAAGCAGAATGGTCAGTTATTAGTTTATTTAGAGAGGCCTTTTCACGAGAAATACAAATGAAGCCTTTTCCCGAGAAGTGGTTTGCGTCCATTCTGAATAAGCATTAGATGAAATTTGACTTCCACAGACTTCCTCCCCACTTCGTTAGCTGATTTGGAGCACTTATAGAAGACTGAAAAATATAATTGTGATAACAAAACTCTACACATTTTTGAACTGGATACAAAGCCCCCTCTGTCACTATGAGGGGCACGCACATTGGAGGGAGTACAACCATTAAATCTATGGCTTCAGCAATCATCACCACCCATATCAAGGATTATACACCAACTTACCTTGTGAAAATGGTAAAAATAATTGAAAACCATGAGGTATTCAACTTTTGTAAGAAGTTCACCTTCAATTAGAATGGGTCAAGAACCACTTCAAGGGGTAGGGACAGGAAAAGGAAAAACAATATATATTTCATAAATGTATCAGCATGGAAAGCCAAAAGAATTGTCCGACGAAAGTCCCAACTTCCAAATTGCGTTAGTAAAGGCAAGTCATTGCAGATATACAGAGCAATTCCTGAAATTTTAGAAGCAAGGATAATTGGCAAAGTGTATCCAAAGAAAACAGCAAACCTGAACAACATAATTCCCATATTGATCTTGTGCCAACATGCAAACAGACTGCAAAACCTCATCCATCACTATCTGCTGGGTTTTTGGGTCACTACAATGCTCCAGGACTCTCTGTCACATAAAGCTCCACCACTTTACAACCATGCAAAATCTTATAATCTTTGCAGAAATAATTACTGAGGTAAAAGCAGGTAGTTCCTGAACCTGTATAACACGACAACCATATGGATGGGTGGACAACGTCACAACTTGATCGTAAAATACTGAGATAATGAATTGGATAGCTTCTTCAGGTATGCATTCAATGCACTTCTGGATGACATGATTCCCATTCTGATCACGTACGCAACGCATGACATTACCGTCAAGCTCTGCAACCATTGTGGTCTTTTGGTCTAGGTCGACAACTTCTATGGCCTGGACGGTAGAGAAAGCATGTCAAACCTACTGCCTTCAGCAATAATCCTAACGTGCCTTGTTTTATATTTTGCAAGCCAACCAGGTCATAATGTCATCGTACATCTCAGAAACCAATATGAAAAAGAGAATCCACATAAGAAATATATGGTCAGTCTGCTATACAGTGAAGTCATGCAGTCAACAGAATAAATATACCTTCTGGATCACTCGGCAACCATACATTTGAAGGCTAAGAGTGAGGACATGCCCAGTTAGTTGGTCAGCCAGGTCTCTGATCTGATATCCAGTTCCATGTTCAAAAAACTGAGAACGACAAAAAGAGCAAATTGTCACCCACTAAATAAGCAATTAATGCGTTTCTCTTGTGTGGATAGAAAATCGAAATACAAGTACCAGCGTGATAACCCCCTTTAATACAAGTCAGTCAAGATCAAGAAAGTAATGTACCTTCTGGATCACATAGTTACCAAACACATCAGTCATTAGTGAAAGAGCTTGAGGCATAATTTCATGGAAGACCATGTTTTTCTCATCTGATGTGGCAGTTTCAAGCTTCTGTTGAATAAACCGACTCCCATACTGATCAGCACTGCCCATACAGGGAGTAAATTAAGTGAATAAGTTAACGAGAGATGGACAAACAAAGAGAAGCAACATTAATCAGAATATCTACCTGAACTCAACGACATGACCAGAAATCTCTGAAAGCTCAAAAAACTTTGTTTTATTGCTCTTAAACTCATCGAGTAATGAGGACGCAAAGTGTCCGTCTAGTAATGAGGACGCAAAATGTTCAGAAGGGAAACGCATGCCCTGCTCACCATGTCTAACTGGACTGCCTGATCCAAAAGGGGAGTTTGGGCGAAGGGTACCCGCCATTGGGCTACTAGGATAAGACATACCAAGACCAAATGCAGGGTTCCCATAGTAATTCTGATTTAAACTACCATATGGAAGATCATACTGTGATGTTTGAGGTGTAAGCAGCGAACCCAGGTAAGCTTTTTGAAGTTCAATCAGATCCATGTAACCATTTCCCATTACTTCCCTTTCGGTTGTTGGAACATTGAGGACTGCTGCTTGTGCAGCCGCATACTCAGTTGTTCTCAGATAATGCAGATATAGGGGATCCATGAGGGGCATCTGAAAATTACTACTAGCACTGTGATTTCCAGCTCTACTAAGATTTTGTAGTTCTGCTGCTGCAGCCATTAAATTGGGCCCTAAATTCAACCCTCCACCCAAAGCTCTAGAATCCAAGCCAGAGACACCCATTGCTGATGCGGTAAGAACATTCTCAAACAAAGGTGGCAAATTAGCAGTCTGATTTCCCACCATAGATGGTGATGCAGGATTGACAGCATACCCAGCAAGGCCATAGTTTGAAAACGATGAATTCGGACTTTCAAAATTGTGGTAATTAGATGGTGAACTTCCTCCACCATTGAGAATTGGGGTAGAAGGCCCTTTTATGTATGAGTTTGCCAAGGACACAGCAGGTTTGTGAAGTTCAACTTGTCCATCAGCAATCAAGGAAGAGTTGTATCGATCTACCCCAACACTACCACCTTTACCCACATTGGAACATGAATGGAATTGCCCAGACTTGGATCTATTTAGGTGAGTGTGTTGTTTAATATGGTTTTGATCAGTTTGCCTATGGAAAACATTCCGATTATCATCAATCTCTTGTTGAATTACAGACAGGGGATGGTTCTCTTTGCTTACCACTCCATTTGTCGATAGAGTCATGCCAGACAAAGCAGCTACTAAATCTGAATGCTCACCCATACCAGGTAATACTCCATTGAATGAGTTTGAACCATTAATGACATTTCTTTTATCCATAGAGCTGACTCTCCCTCCAACTGGTGGAATGCGAGGACTAGGAGCCCTGGCTAACAGTTGAGGGTCAGGAGTAGTGCTTCTTGACAAGGATGCACCCAAAGCAGAAGCATAAGTTTGAGATGCAGATGCACCGCTGTTTTGAACCGCAGACATGCCTTTGTTATTCGCACCAGACCTTAAAGCATCCATTGAAGCCATTTCATGATGCAGATTACCAAAATGCAATTCAGTAGATTCCACACCATTGTCGAAGGCATTACGGCTGGCAGGACGAGAAGGTTGCCTAGAAACAGATGTTGCATGACTTATATCATCCTGCATAGATAACAAACTGCTTAATTCAGAACCCAAACCCACCCTTTGGGCATAAATGTATGTATGCACGCACAAGCATAAACAGATTCACGGCGTCATCAAATTGAAGAGTGATAGATATACAGTGAAAATCCCACACATTAGTAGTAGCACGAAGCGGGAGTGGGTGTGAGGGAGCGGAGGCACCTAGAAGCTCCTAAGGTTGGGAGCGCCTAAGGAGCGTATATAGATTTCATATAAATACGTATATAAAGTATCTTTAAATACTTAACCATTGAAGGAAAAGTGATTACTTATGAGAAATTGAGAATTTTCACGATCTTAAAGGGTAATTATAGGAAGTTAGATATTTTCAATTTGCAAAACTTCAATGATAAGATTTTCATATTTTTATTTCCACAATGGCATAACTCCCTTATAAGAGTATGAGAATAGTTGCCTTAACTGCCCAATAAGCTCCCATCTTAGGAGCGCCGATTCGAGCTCCCGTCTTGGGAGCGCACCCATTTTAGAAGGATCTTACTACTAAACATCCATGCAGATCAAACAAACCAGAGAAGAAGTAGCAGAGAAAGCCTTCTAAATTTTAACCCAGAACTCCTTCCTACCACATCATTAGAACAAAAGAGTTACACTTGCAAGACCACCGATACACCAAGTGTCCATAACAGGAGACAGGCCTAAATCTTTCATTACAAAATCCACATGAATTACACAATTGTAGGTGCAAGTGCACGTGAGGATCGCATTGACACGATTTAAGGATTTATGGCATCTAGAATAGGCCAAGAAGGTAAGCAATTAATGCTAATTACAATAACCTGAGACAGTAATTTGAGATTAATATTAGTCAATAGATTTGAAAATAAAATTCAGGATAGATAGATGGTAAAAGGTGCTGGCATTTTTATGTTCACTGACACTTTGTTGTTGACGCAAATATATAAACTCTGTTTGAAGATTGACAGGTCAATGAACTGAAGCCCAACAACCAAAGTCTAAATGCAGAGATGAGATATACAACAGAAAAAAAAAAAAAAAAGAGGAAGAGAAAAACTATAAAAAGCACTTCGGCAAGATTTCATTTCATACAGATTAATGCACTCAAAGTCCACTTTATTGTTTATTAGCTATGAGTGGAACTCTTATAGGCTTTCACATTTCTGTCCCATCGCCATTTATTGAGTGCCCAGGTGTCCATTTGTCGCATGTTAAGAGTTAAGACGTAAATGACAACCCAAACCCTTTATTGTGTTGGCACAAGGTCATTACGGGAAACAAAAGCTTGCAATTAATAACAAGCAAATCCACAAAACAACAAAAACTTCAATCCTGATTGCCTTGCATATATTTAATTTACACATGCAAACACAAACATAAGCTGGCACGCAAGTAAAATCCATTTGATTTCCAATTACAGGATTGATGGGTCACTGAATCGGGTCAGTGGTGTCACCAGCTAGATATCAGTCATCATTTCAAGGATCATAGAAGCATTATAGCAGTTCCAATCCCACACTTAAATGCATCCTGCAAGTTTAATGCTGACAATCAAGATACAGATATAGGGAAAAGCAAAAGAGAAATGGAACTTCCAGTTTCATCCAAATGCTTAATAAAATGTAAACCTTTAGGAATGTGAAAAAAGCATGGAAAATGCCACATTCATTTTGGTGCCTCTCATTGTCAAGTCACAGATTCCATCACACAAGATGTCGCTTTTGGCGATTCCACTTTCATTTGTTATAAAACAAGGGCACTTAGTTCATTCTGCTTTTCCACCGTAAATACTGGAACACCCCAGTTTGTCGCAATGAGGCATCATAATTAGCGAACAGGCAGTAGGAGAGTTTGCAGCCACAAAAAGGAAAAAGGAATAAATGACAGCAAAGCAACTAATGGATATGGGAACAAGAAACAACAAAAAATTCAGCCTACCAAGTGGAATTAATTCTCCATCATAATATCAAATTTTGAGCATCGATTCGAACTAAATTGGTCTAACTATCGGTTAGCATCAGTAAAACAGAGACCATATCGAACATACCAATACACACAATAAATGAAACGCCAGAGGTCAAAGAATAAAAACAAAATGTGCATTCGAAAACCACCAATTCAATAGAAGCACAATTCTGAAAATAATCGCCTTATATTGGTCAAGGAGACCAATATACATTACCAGCATAGTCTAAGTTACTAAATCACAACAAATGACAAGGTGCTTCACTGCTTTTGACATTTCTGCTACTAGCCTCACAGAGCATAACATTTCCGCAATACGAAATAGCACCATTACACCACAAAACAAAACTCAAACTAAACATATATTTACGTAAAGTTACCATATCTTTGTGCACGGTCCTAGAGAAGGACACATGAAATCAGGTTCGCATTTAATGGAACCAATGCTCCAAATTAAACCTTGGATTTGTGCTCGCCCATGGAAGTGATTCATATCAACTCAAGCTTTTACTAAAATTTGACCACATTTTGAGTAAAGGCCGGAGATGCTTTATCTCCGGCCCTTGCTCTTTTTCCACTTAAACTCAATATTTCAGTCGAATACCTGAAAATATACTAAACTCCTTGACTGAAACTTATTATCAATGGGAGTTTTACTCAAATCAAGGGAGACTCAATTTTTACAAGGGTAATTTGTGCTCTAAAATTTACAACCATACCATTGATGAAGCTTCTACTCAAATTTATGCTCAGATTTGGGTTTGTCCATCAGAGTGCTTCATATCAAATGAAGCTTTTAGTCAAACTTGAGTAAAAGTTGACTAGCCTTACATTCAAGGTATAAGTTGACACCAATCATACTGCACACTATGTAAACCCTAAGAAACTACAAACTTGGAAAAAAAATGATCACCTGAATGATCTCAGCAATGCTCTTCTTTCTACTCCCCAACCCTAACCCCGACAATCCAATAAGCCCATCGCCACCCCACTCAGCCTGATTCCTCGACTCGATTCCTTCATCACCACCTCGGCTCACCTTCCTCCTATCTCCTATACTGCCTCCAGAAACCTGCAACCGCTGCGCGAACCTCCAGTCCTCCTTCGACAGCATCGGCGGCGGGAGCCGCGGGTTCAGATTCACGTTCGAGTAGTAATACGAAATGTACGCCGGATCCGACCTCATCTCCTCCTCCGTAAAACCGCCCCCGAACAAGCCTCCCACGGCGCTCAACGATCCTTCCACGGTCGGAGGAGCCGAACCACTCCGGTACACGCTCAACTCCTCGCCGTAATCGATCGATCGCATTCCGACGTCGGTCATCATCTTCGAATAACTCTCGGTAATCATGACTCATACATAAACACACAAAAATCTCAGAAAAAAGATAACCAAAAAAAAAAAAAAAACTGAGCTTTAGCTCAATTTAACAGTCGCTTGCTCTGAGAGGTTAAAAAAGCATCAAAGACTCGATCTTTTTTTTTCTTTTAGAGGTTCGAGTATGTTACAAAATAAAAACAAAAACTAACAGTGAGCTCAATTCGACGACAGATTGCTCGAAGAAGTCATCAAAGGCTCAATCTTTATTGCTTTAGAGGTTCGCATGGGGTAATGGCGTCGTCGAGACAGTGAATCTGAAGCTATAAATCGAAGCTTTGATTCATTGAATTTGAGTTTACTGATAGATACGAAGATCAGGTTGGGAATGGACAATCCATGTCAGTTTTGGCAGTGACGATGATCGGCGATGGTTTTGCTATTTTCAGAGAGGGGGAGGTTTTAGAGAGAGAGAGAGAGAAAAGGGGGAATGGGGGAAGAGAGGGAAAGAGGGGAACAGTGAAGTGGGAGTGATAAGCACGGGCGCTGGGGAGATGTGGGCCGTCGGATGGATGCGTTGACGGCGGGGATTGGTCCTCGAGGGATTTGATCTTACAGTGGTCCGTTAGGGTTTTTATTTTATAGTATACTCCATTCCAAAGATTTGATGCTTTGTTTGGGTATTGTTAAGATTGGAATGGCTATTTATAGCGCGCAAGATTCATGTATTGGTAGGAGCATCTCCAATCGAATTTCCAAAACGGTATCGCTAACATCCGTTTACTAGACGCATCTCCAATACTTACCATTTTTTTCTATTTAGACTCGTAAATGAAATAAAAAAATAATAGATTTCGGTATAGATAAAGGTTTAGCATTGAATAACGTATATCTAGATAGAGTTTTGATACAGATGTTTACCTGAAATTAGGTATAGAAATGGCCCAAATGGGTAATGGCCGCAGATAGCTCAGGTTTATTTTGGGCAAATACAGTTGTTCAAGGATGAAATTAAATTGATTAGTTGTAGAGTTCTTTTTTTCATGACAAATTAAAATAAAGATAACTTTGTAAGAAAATTAATTAAGAAAATTAAATTATTTTTCATATTGTTTGCACAATTTATCTAGACTGAGAATGGAAATTGATCTACTATATAAAAATAAAGATAAAAACCTTAAGTACCCAGTGTTGATCACTAGCAGTAGCACCCAATGGTCGACTTCAAGCTTTTGTTCTCCAATACGCCTAATTGCTGGTATTAGAGAAAATTTGATATTAAAGTTGAAATATCTTCTATTACCTGGTTAACGAGTCACGTTAAATTCGACAAGACATTACGATTTTTGTTATTAATCAAGGTTATCATTTTATTTGCTTGAGATGTCACTTAATTCAGATTGTGTCCTCTACAATCTTGTGATGAAACCGTGTGTATCTCTGCTGAGTGACACATTACTCAAATTAAAGCATCAAAATAGGGTGCTAGCTCTTTCATTCATGTAACTTTCAATGTGGTTAGTTGAACTACTTCAGTCTATTTCAATTTACTATGTATTCCCAGAAGTTTTACCAGGTTTTCATTTGCTCTATAAATTCAACTACTCTTGTATAAAAGTCCTCTTTCTCTAGTAAAATACTAAAATCAGTTCCCTCGCACTAGTAAAGTAATACTATATGAAAAGGATGCTTTCGAAACACATGCCATGGACTAATGTTTCTTGAGTGAGATGGCAATGGTCTCTTTGGAACTTTGATTATAGTTTTCCACAAGTAAGTAACGAAGCCCCCTTTTTTTTTTTTTATAAATTAGCTTGAAATTTAAAAAAAAAATTGATAACCGAATCCACATGTTTACAAGGGGCATACCGTAGGCAAACAAAAAGCAAATAAAAAAGCTAAAAAAATCTAAACAAAGCAAAAAAGATATCCGATGACGCTCAATGCACACTTCAAAGAAGTAACACAACTCTAAAAGGCAAGTCTCAACTATTTAAGCCCTCAAAGCCTTTAACATTTTTATCTTCTCGTGAAGCTTCCTTTTATTTTCATCTTGAGAGGATGAAGATTCCCCCTACCAACGGATTCGAGCCATGCCTAGGCCCTACGAAGTCGCCTTCCAAAGGAATCCTTCGAGGCTCTCAGAAACGTGTAGACCAACGGGGAGCCACAAGGTCATTCTCAGGAACCTCTTATTTTTTACTAGCCCGACTGCATGCGGATGGGTACAATCGGAGAAGTATAAGCACTTGGTTCGTCACGCATGAATAATCGTTAGTATCACACGACTTCAGCACATCAAAACAACTAGAAGATACCATCACCGAAGGAGGCACATTCCCCATGTCATCTTCCCTTGGCACATCAGAGGAGGCACCCGAATGGCAAGGAGAGGAGGTAACCAAAGGCATGCTCAGAGGGGTTCTATGGTCTTTCTTCCTCTTAACTTCTTCCCACGCTTTATCTTCGTTTCCAACTCGCTCCTTGAAAATTCGCTCTTGAGCAACGGGGACTTCCTGTCCTACCGGCTCCTTGGCTTTCCACACTTGAGAAGGAGAAGCTTGGGGCTGGATTGTGCAAGCAGTGAAGCCTTCTTCAATATCAAGGGACTCTCATTTGTCTTATATATGAAACCACTGCCTCGACCACAACTCTTGTGTGAATTTTTAAAACCTGATATAGTGCTGGACTCAAAGTACTTGCTTATTAATACATCCAACCAAGGAACCTAATAAGGGTATTACACTTTTCTGTATATATAAATCATGGCAATATTAATATATGGTTTTTTTTTTTTTTTTGATAACTCAAGTGTACGGGTCAACTTTCGTGTACCTCAATTAATCTCGAGGAACTAATTAATCCCAATGTTCATTAGTTGGAGGTTCGATTAAACACTGAACAAAGCTACATATAGGGACTAATCTCAAAAGAATTGATAACACATGAGATGTTTCGAATCTATGACTAGAAGAGAGAGAGAGAGAGAGAGAGAGAGAGAGAGAGAGAGAGAGAGAACCCCTAACAAATCTCAAACCTTGCTATCCACAATTCCATATTGTACCTTGCTTTTCATATGTCTATGTAAAAGACATGTCGTGAGCCGTAGGCAATTTATACATTCTTGTCGAACATCTATTTTTAGCATAGTTGCTTTGATTCTTTTTGTATTATCATCATGTGTGTGTTTGGCTGTTTCCTAACGCTATCATGTGACATTAAATGCTTCTTATCACCTTAAATTAACATTAACCCTAGTCAACATTCAGCTTACTCCCTCCCTCCGTCTCAAATTTATTGTCCATTTTTTTTTGGTATAAACAATTTTGGGGATATTTGTAATAGAGTCAAAATAAGTAAAATATTTGGGGATGGAGGTAGCATTAAAATCCCACTCATCATTTTGTAATTATCTTACGTACGAGCTTTTTAATATATGATATGAAGCATTTTTCTTCTCTTCAATCCCATGAGTTCGATGCACGCATCAATTATTTTCTGGGTCTTTTCTATGTGCACGGCGCCCAACATTTCTCACTATCAAATATTCACATAGAGCCCACAGAAGATCCACGTGTACTTGTGCTGTTAAAAACGTTGGAACACAACGTGATTGTGCCTTAGCGCTAGGAGTACCCATCCCCTAATTTTTCCGCCCCTGCACGCCTATGCTGCCATGTAAGTGAAATAAGCAAAGAAATTAAAATTGCACAAGGTCGACCAAACGAAAGTTAATTGGCCAAAACTGACCTTAATTGTTTTGGGGTCTTATAACTTTTGGGTACGATCTCTAATAAATTCTCTGTTTCCTTCTCTCCGCTCATTACTCTCAAAAACCTTCCTCAAAACTCAAACCAAACAGAAAAGATGTCTACTCAATCTAAAGATGTCTACTCAATCTCGCATGTATGTTAATGAGTATCTTTCCGGATCTTCCTAGAGGTATTAAATTTTGTTGGACATAGGGTTAGTAACTAGTTTGCACGTGAAAGGTGAATAAATATATGGAGTGGACTGAATTCAATGTTTTCAATTAATTTACACCACTCTCGATCCATTCACGTTAGTGATTAACTTATGCACCACAGTTTTTTTATTTTGTTCTTATTTATTTTTTTTGCGTTTATTACATAAAAATTTGACGTAAAACTAACAAAAGAATTTTTTTTTAAATAAATACAAAATCAAAAAATTATTTTGTATAAATTAATAACTAGCGTAAACATACCGGACCCAAATCTGCTGCATTTTGAAGATTTAATAATAATAAAGTTTAAGTACTATTGTTTTGCCGTACCAGTCTGATTATATAATGCATTGCTTGGTGACAATTTCTTCTGTCCTCATCAATGTCAATGACGAAACTATTATATATCGACCTCAATTCCACCTTATTTTCCTGAGCTCAACCCGGTTTCAGAGGAGATAATTGTTTATTTTTCTCTAAACTAAGTAGTAGTCCCCATTAAATAAATGCACACTAGTAAACTTCTCTCCTAGTCCTTGACGATTGACCAAAAAAAGATTTTAAAAAAAAATTTCTCTAGCTAAATTGCAACACATTTGAGATTGGCTATAAACAATTGTAAATCAAATAAAAGCACATGGTTTACTGCAGAGGTCGGGGGCGAGCAATTTGCGCTACAAGAAAATAAGCAAGGGATAACCCCAAGGGGGTGGTCCGGTGAAACAGCTGAGGGAGAAATTGTAAGGTTTAGTCTGAAGTGCGTGTAAGTTGGTCCGGAATACTTTACATTAAAAAAACAAACAGAGAATGGAAAACCATTGAGGGTTTGCCCGTTTGGTCTTTTTGGAGACATCAATTCGTACTTTGAACTGGCTGAAATATGAATGTGATTCTTGATGACACATCATATGAGAAAACTTTTAAAATTAAGTAAGAATCTAATTCCGTCCACCACTCATAATAGTCAATAGATTTCTGACTTAATCCACGAAAAAGGAATAAAAGTTTTGAATCGAGTAAATTTCCAAAGCAATTATTATACGGATAAGATTATTATTGAATTAGACCAGACACTGGACCAAAATTACTCTGGGTATCGAATTACTAGGGATTTGATTACCCCAATCCCACCGAAGATTATTGGCATCCTCCAAATATAGTCCGAAAGTAAATAGGCTCCTCCATCCCGTGGGGCCCAAAGGTTTACACTTTATACGCAGACGACGTCGTCAGGCCCCAACAAACCAGTAAGTACCAACTAACCTTTCACTGTTTGCTTTTGACGAACTTACCACCGTGTCACGGAAGCTTTTGGGCTTCGGGTAACGCCTGGGGAGAGAGAAGAATCGAGAGCAGACGCGTCCGAGTCAACTCTCTCTCTCTCTCTCTCTGCCTTACATGCGGACGTGATCGTGACAAATACAATTCGACCGTTGCCTCCATTTACCTGCGTAAGTCCTCATTCTTTGATGCCTGCTAAAATTTTTGGGGTTTTCGAAATTACTGTTTCGATCGGCTCTTCTCTCTTTCGGTTATTATAACATCCCCGTTTGCATGCGTTCAATTATCCGTTCGAGGCATTTGTAGTTGTTGAAGTTTTTATGGTGTTTTTTTTCCTGAGAAAATTGGGAGGAACGTAGAGGCTTGGGGTTGGGGGCGGATAATTGGGGTTTCGGTTCTGGGGGATTGGGATCTAAATTTGTTGAAGTTATCAAATTTTGGTTAAGCCGGTCATATCAGACATTGATTTAGTTCCAGTTGTTTGTCTCAAGTTAGGATATGATTCCCAACCTTTTCTTGATTCTCATTGGTGGATTGAGCAAATGAAGGTGTTGTCGTGACTTGATTTGTGATTCTGCTTAGGTTCCGTTCACTTGTCAAGAAATTAGTACAGGAAAATTATTCCCAAGAAAATTATAGTGAAGAGAAGTAAAGGAAAATGAATACTAGCGGAGAGACAAGATTCTTGCAAAATCTTGTGTTTTTAGCTGGACGAATTTTGAGAGAAAGCGAATCCTAGTGTGAGAGTTAGAGCCCGTTCCAGAACACCTTCTTAAAAATAAGTACTTATTTCACATTTTCAAATTAAAAAATAATGTAAATGAAAAATAAATTTTTAATTTTTTTTTTGCACCGTATTAAAGATCTCAATAAGATCTTTCAAACAAGATCTATATTGCATATTTTTAGATTTTAATAAGCCCATTATTTTTGAGCTTGAAATTGCCTTCTTAAAAAATAAGTACTTATTTCACGTTCCGGAACGGGGTTTTAGAGATATGGGTCCCACAACTTTTCTGCTTACTAAGCACGTTAAAATTGCAGGAAAGTTGAGCATTCTTGTACTTTTCTTTTCTTTTCTTTCCTTTCACTGCAACTGAACGAGGCCTTAGGGTTTCTATTTTGGCGAAGTTTTGTTGTGTTTGTCTGAAGAGCAAAAAACTGAAAAAGCTTGTAGTTCCTCTTTGTTGCTGATAACTAGGGATGGCAACGGGGCGGATCGGAGGCGGATATTGACATATTTGAATCCGAACCTTCCACCCGACCTCCGAATCCGCCTCGATCCCCGATCGGATATATTTTTGGTCCTCCATCCCGCCCCGAACAGAGAACGGAGATCCGATCGGAGATTTGGATATCTGAATTTGAAAAAAACCTAGATTTTTTGATCAAAAAGAGTATTCGGGGACAGATCGAGGCGGATTTTTGATATAAAAAAAAAAAAATAGATTTTCGGCTATTCAGGGACAAATCGGGGATGGAGATCGGATTCGGGGCGAATCGGGACGGGGACAAACTTACCTCTGAATCAGATCTGATCTCCGAATTATTTTTGAAAAATAAATCCGAATTCGCTCTGATATCCGAAAAATCCGATCTGTTTGGGACGGAGAACGGATTGGAAACAGGCGGATCGGTTGAGATGGCCATCCTTACTGATAACTGATTTTGGATTGAACCTTGAGATAATGTTGTTGTCCTGATGAAGATTGGTATTAAAATTCAAACAATGTTGAGCTTATAGTTTAATTTATGGAAATTTAACCATCTTTAGGTGGGTGTGTGTTAGCGTATATTTTGAAGCTTTGCAAAGAGTCATGTGCATTTAACACTCTATTTTCATTCTAGTTGTTTGGTAAGACCCAGTGTTGTATGATTACATGGTTTGTAAAGTTAGAGCATGTGGGGATTCTTAGTGGATGACATGCCATTCTATGTGCCGTCAGGGTGTTCCTTGTACACGGAAAATACTACACTTTAGATTAATTGGTTAGTAGATGTTGCTTTCTTGTAGAGAAGGAAGGGGAAGGGTAAAAAGAGGTTTAAAAGGTTGTTGTTGGGGGCATGTCATTTGTGTTTGCCTTGAAGAATATTAAGTTGCCACCTATTGTTGGTTGTTGTAGCTGCATTTCTGATTTTCCTGTGTACAGGACAATCAGGATCTATCCCGGCGGGGGGGGCGGGGGTGTGTGTGGTGTACAGGGATGTAGTCTAGATTTTTCTATTACGTGAACAATGCAATCTACTATGATTGGTTTAATGCAACATCACAGTATTTTGATGATCTTTAGGAGCTTTCATAAGGAAAAGTATGATTAGACCTGGGTAACAGGTCGTGTTCGTGTCGTATTAGTCGGGTTCGTGTCACAAACCACCCAACCCAAACCCGACCCATTTAGAATTCGTATTTCTCGAGTCGTGTCATTTTCGTGTTTTGCATCAGAAATGCTCAATCCTAACCCGTTAACTTCATGTCCGGTTTGTGTCGTGTTTTCGTGTCTGTTGCCCAACTCTATATAGAATTACAGATATACCATTATATATATATGTGTGTGTGTGTGTGTTCGTGTTAATGGGTGAAACAAATTAGTAACCGTGTTGGTTGTATCAATTTCGTGTCTCGCATATTCAACCCGACCCCGACCCATTTAGAATTCGTGTTCTCGAGTCGTGTCATTTTCGTGTTTCGTGTCAGATATGTTCAACCCTAACCCGCTAACTTTGTGTTCGGTTCGTGTCGTGTTATCGTGTTTCGTGTCCGTTGCCCAACTCTAAGTATGATACATGTGCTAAAAATAAGTTCTCAGTTCGTAATAGCTATAATAGTATAATACTCTTGTAAGATTCTAAGCATGTGTGGCATAATTTTTATCAGTTCAAGTTGCTTTTATCTCAGTAACTCTTATCCTACTTTTGCAGATTCAGTTGCATGCAGAACTGATTTGTTTACTTGCTGAGATAAATTATTCTTCACCGGGGAAGTTTCTGTAGTACTTCATAACCATGAGCTTTGTTTTCCGTGGGACTAGAGGAGATATAGAAACTGGGTTGCCAGTATTTGTTCCAGAAAGGCGAGCAGTGGTAAATGCATCATCTTTATACAATGACTTGATATTGCACTTTGTCCTTCTCTAATTCTGTATTCAATGCATGCGTATTCTTTATGGATGTTTGTTCAACATTCTGAAAATTCATACTTGTCTTTCCATCAGCGTGTTCATGCAGCTAGAACAGTCAATACCAATTCACTGGCTTTTCTTGTCACAGGTACTGTGTTAATTTGTTTACTTTTGCTGTTGTACTGGCTAAACATATACACGTACTGGAAACTGTAATACATATGTTATTTTTTTGATGTGACAGTTCTATTGCTGTTCATGATTCTCAACTCACACCAGATGCCATCTAACTTCCTGGTATTAACCGAACTGAGTATAAATTAGAGCATATAGCTCAAGCTTAATTCATTGACAAACAAATTTAATGTTTGCTTCTGATCTTTGTTCGTAGCTTTGGCTAGTTCTTGGAGTCTTTTTGATGGCTACAAGCTTAAGAATGTACGCAACTTGTCAGCAACTTCAAGCTCAGGCCCAAGCTCATGCTATGGCAGCCAGTGGGCTTCTTGGTCATACCGAATTAAGGTTGCATATGCCACCGTCCATAGCACTTGCAACCAGAGGGCGATTGCAAGGTCTCCGACTGCAGCTTGCACTTCTTGACCGGGAGTTTGATGATCTGGGTATGGTACTCATAGCTTTTTGTATTAATTCTGGGTATATTGGAATTTACTGCTTATATTCCAAATTTTTTGTTGCAAAATTGCTTAATTACTTTTCTATTTGGAATGGTGATTTTTCATTTAGTAGACCATAGTAAAGTAAGTTTTAAAAGGGATTTGTTGGAGTATGCAGATTATGATACTTTGAGGGCATTGGATTCTGATAATGCTCCTGCAGTTCCTTCCATGAGTGATGAAGAAATAAATTCTCTTCCTGTTCATAAGTACAAAGTTATTGGCGCCCAAAGGTTAGTTCTCCAAATACTGTTGCAAACTTCCAAGAGTTCCTTGTTTCTGCCTGCAGTGTCATATGTTATTGTAAAGTGTAGTTCATGTTGTTGGATGAATTTTTTTCACTTACAAGAACCTCTTATTGGGGGTGATGAATCGACTATTTGTACTACTCTTCCCTAGTCGCCAGCCTCCTCAGTTACACTTTTCTAGTTCGTTGCACTGATGGAAATATGGAATAAACCTAGCGACCATATGAAACTTCTCTCTTCTGCTTCTTTGAATTGCATTTCCAGATGAGTAATGTCTGCGCAATTGCATTTTTCACATAGGCTTCAGAGTGCCTCACTTCGTGTCAAAACACTTCTCAATGTTAGCTCTCTCTTCCATTGCAAAAAGAGTATTTTGATATGGTTTCAGTCTATAAGATGTTGGAGCTTCCCCATATTTGGGGAGAATCAAGGATGTACAAGTCAGCATTCCTAAGTATGCTTCATTGTTTATTGTTTAAAGACATATGTTGTAGAAAGGTTATTGAGCATGGTATTGGAGCTTGCCTTGTTTACTGCCAGTCAAGAATGTACTGGTCAGCAAGCATGATAGGTGTAGTGCTGATGTCAAGATCATGCTGGTTATAAGCACAAAAGGATTCAGTTTCAAGTGTCCATTTTACTCAGATATTCTCTCCATGAATTAATTTCGTAATTGAATACAGAATGTAAATGTAATGGTCTATCTGTTGTCCTCTTAGATCATGTCTTGACACCTCTGTGTTTAATGTGTTAACAAGAAGTGAATATCAAGTTCAAGTGTCCTTTTACCTTCTCAGTGTGTGCCTTGTATGTGCAGTATTTGTTGGTAACCTAGTGATTGAGGCTTGCCCTAGATTTTCATACTACGCAAAATTAACCAATTTGTGGGGTTAGGGGTAAGGGTTAGTCTTATTTGATTACTTAACAGAAGGAGACATCAGCTCTCTTGGAACCTTCTGGAGAGTTTTCAGTTAACTTTTGGATTCAGTATTAAGTCCTAGAAGCTATATTTTGTCGACTGGACTGTGAACAAATGTAAGTGTTAATGTTTGCGGTAGTGGAAGGAATGATCGCCCAAATGGATAGGATTCTCTGGATTTGTATTTATCTATCTCAATTCTTGTTTTGTTGACAGTGGTAGCTCAACAATGCAACAGGCTTCATCTTCAGTCACTGCTGAGGTACTCTGCTTCCTGTCTAACTCTTTAACAAGAAGTTCATAAGCCAATTTTTTTTTTTTTAAATATAGCCAATGTTCGTTGTTTGTTTTATCCTTTCTTTCATATGTGGACTGATGACCTATGCCTGTATCAAGTTGGTTTACTTCATGTTGCAATCGATGCTATGATAGGTCAGGGGTTTAGCTTCGGACTCTGCGTATATCATCTCAAGTTCAATTAGACCTATCAGTGAAATAATGAAATGAATTTATAAGTTTGCATTTGCAATGTGATGATGACGCTTGTGTTATTTTCCTAGTAGGATATGTTTTGGCAGTTAGGAGCAGCTCTCGTTTTTTTAAATATTCGTTGAAAATTCAGAAAAAGCAGTTCTTGACTTGGAGCTTAAATAATTTGATCTCTTTAATGTTTCCGTATTATTGCGAAAGAAGCCTCATGTTTGATAAGCTTTACTATACATGGGAGGGGGGGGGGGGGGGGGGGGGGGTGGTGGCAGGGGGGGGGGGGGGGGGGGGGGGGTGGTGGCAGCAGGTTGGTGTGATTTGTACTATTACTAGGAGGGAGCTTAAATTATTTTTCCTCTTTAGTTCGTTTTGACTTTTTCGTCTACTAAGCAATGAGTCCTGGAGGAAAGATGTAGCAGTATAACGTTATGAACTTTAATTCCACTCACCGACAAGAAGGAAATGATAAATCTGATGAATGATTATTAATTACACTCTTTCCTTCAGTCTAATCAAGGGTGTGGAGAGGCGTCTACTTATCGAGGCACAAAATATGCGAGATGTAGTATGTTGTTTCCCTGACATACTAATTGTTTAAAATTTATACTGTCGTGGTTTTCACGCCTGAATACTGGTGCCAGAAAAGCTCTAGATTGGAAAGAGAATGGTCGCCATTGTTTTTTTTTTTTTTTGAACGGCGAAAATTTTATTAAAATGGGGAATTGGGGAGAGGAATCCAACCAAAGGTTGAATAATAGAACAAGACAAGGGGCAAAGCCCTAACTCCTAAGGTCTATGCAGTTGCAATCAAATAAACACATTGCAGGAGCGCAAACTACAACCCAGATATACAATAAACCCATCTCCTAATCCGGCCCAAACCAAAGGCCGGCCCGCCCTAGCCAAACCCTACCCCAAGGATCTCCAAAACCCGCCGTCGCCGTACAAAACACCGAAGCCACACCTCGCCGTTAAGAAAAAATGGTCGCCATTGTTGATTGACTTGATCAGTTGCAAATCGGTGATCCTTTCATAGAGCAGTTTGGACATTGTCGTGTTTGTGTGGTATGTAATTCTAACTATGGGGACTTTGGACAGAACTACACTTGACTCGGCCAAAAGGCTGAGAAAGACCAAAAAATTTACCTCACAAGTATAGTGTGTATCCACTGTTTAACTATATTTTTGCTTGTGAGATCTAGAATTTCTGACTCTGCATTATTAAGGTTATGTTAATTCCCAGAATAATTTTCATATTTGGCACATCAACCCTTGCTTATGTGTATGAATCCAATTACCGTACAGCTTACTATCCGAGTTATTTTTGGTTTTCTCGTTATTACTCTTTTCTTGAAGCCTATTGCTTCATTATTCAAAATTGCCAACAGTTGTACCATTTTGTTTTGTCGCCAAGCAGAAGAAGCAAGACACTGCCAACGTAGTTGGGAACACAATGGCTTCCGAAGATGAATTAACTTGCAGTGTTTGCTTGGAGCAAGTTACTGTGGGAGAACTTGTTCGTAGCTTGCCATGCTTGCATCAGGTTTGTTTTCTTTCTTGCGATGTATTTTGTCATTTATCTCTTTCTCATTTTTTGGAAAGCAGTTTTTGGGGTAGTTAGACTCAATCTTAATTAGGTTTTTTGGCAGATGGATCATGAAGTACTTTTCCTACTTTGGCGTTTAATGGAAAAACCTTGGGAAAAAAGTACCTTGACTTAGAAAACGTGCGGGACATATTTTGTCTTTGGCAGATAGTGGGTGATATTTGGCAGAGGAAGAAGTACCAGTTGGATAAGTTCATATGTTGATGTAACTATAGATTCAAACAAAAATGTAAATTTCCAAGGATAGTCGATTAGCATCAATGACTTTCAAGGGTTGAGTTGATAAGAACGGAAATGATTTCCTTAAACTTAACTGAGGATACGACTGGCTAATCAGCTTGAGGAAATGTATATATGTAATCCACTTAAGTAATGGGGACAAGGCTTGTTGAGTCAATTGGGAGTTGCACGGATGGCTTATCTTTGACGTAACGTACCCTTGAATCGCTAGCATAAGATCACATTTCTACTTTTGTCTGATTTATTTTCCTTTGAAAGAAAGAAATTCATCAAGCTCAGGTGTAGATACAAGGGGAAACAGCGTAGAAAAACAGAATTACTTGCAAAACATCCAATATAACATAGTTAGAGAATATTCATAAAAATTCTGTTATGCAATTCCGATTATAGCATAATTTCGTTGCCTTCTTATTTTACAGTTCCATGCCAACTGCATCGACCCTTGGCTGCGGCAGCAGGGAACATGCCCTGTTTGTAAATTCAAAGTGGGGTCTGGATGGCACGAGAGTGGACCCGGTGAAATCGATGCTTCTTATATGGTTTAAAGACTTGAGCTTCTCCGAGGATGAAAGTATTTGTAGCTGTTTATAAAATCACTGCGAAAAACATACGCATGTACCTTGAATCAATTGAGAAATTCAAAGGTTATGCATATCCCTGGGTGTAATTTCTAACACAGGCATAGATGGAATTGCAGCGCACTCCTGATAATCTACCCAGAAGTTGCTTAATTGTATTGTACAACAGGTCTAATTGTTCTGGTGATTTCTTTGGTTTGGTATTTGAAAAGTTTTATGAAAAATAGTAAGGGTAATAAGTGGAGAAAGATAGAGAAATGTTGGAAGTAGGGAGAATTTTTTGAAAAATGCTTTTTAAAAAGGGAAGAAAACAAGGCATTGGTCTCTTGGCCACTATTCAGTGCTTATAACGGCTGTACGTTACTTCTGGGATAGCTGCAGCCCGTGTATTTGCAATTTGCAATGGTATCCTGACTCTACTGCTACTATAAAAGAGTTTTTCTTATGGTAAAATTTTTTATTTTTTTTGGCCAATACGACAGTTCCTCTATTCCTCAGATTTTTCCTTATATTCGACAGTGGAATGACTTCTGAAATTCGGTGAGGTACTCAACTTAAAGATTCTCTTTTAAGTGAACCAACCTATCCTTTGTATGGTGTTTGCACGGTGTTTGGAATAAAGACACGTTTGATTATTTTCAATGGGTCTTTTTGATTAGGTAAGCGGTAGAGTCACCTTGACATGGTGGAATGCATCAGTTCAAGGATGATTATCCCTAACTCCAAATGGTCACCTTGACATGGTGGAATGCATCAGTTCGAGGCTGATTATCCCTTACTCCAAATGTGAGGTTTTTTTAACCGTTCACCCTGCACCCACACCCTTGAGTATATGCTTCAACATGAATGTAAATTAGAAACCTCTTATAAAATGCTTGCTCTTCCATTTCTTTGTTCCAAAACGTTTTTATCTATTTCACTTATTTGAGTGAATCTTGTGGAACAAGATGTTATTGCTCCCTTACTTCATTCTCCCTGAAAGGCGAAGGAAGGCTGGAATGCCAATAGGCGTCTAATCGCTCGGGCATCAACTCAGGAAGAATCCAATTTAAGTTTTCTTGAACATTTCAATAAGCTAGACCTAGGCTGCGAGTTGTTTCATGTCATAAATCAATTCGAACACTCAAGAAATCTTTCTGTCGCACCCACCATGTTTACCTACGGGTTTTAGTTTTCGTGACATCCTTATTTCTTCCATGTATTTTACCGGTTCAATCTTTTTTGTAAGATGAAAATTTATGTTTGGTTTTCATCTCTCCCAGGTCATTTTTCATAACTTTCAATTGGGTTGCAAAAAGAACTACAAGAAGGGTGCATGCATGCTATATGATCGAAATTCATAATTTTTTGAAAAAAGATGATCGAAAATAAGCCAAAAATTCTGCCTTTTTCAAAAAAATATAAGTTTTGATCATAATTTTTTTACTTTTTCAATTCCTCTCGTCAAAACGAATCAATAATTCTCAAAAATTTGACGCAAAACTAACAAATACGAAAAAAAGTTTCAAGGATTCTCTCTACATGTAATCACCCAGTGGACCTACCAAATAGAGACCTCCACTGGAGGTTTGGGAAGGTTCCTTCCAACTCGTGTGGCCAACAGTCTGGGATGCGTACAGACCGCTGAACAAATGCCTGAATCTATCATTATTATTTTTTTAGGCCTATGGGCAGCATTTGAATGAAGAATATTGGTTTAATTTTGTGTGTTTCTAAAACGTGTTAAAAGTGTTGGGGGCCATGGTCATTTTTTGGGACGGGCGGGTGGAGTTACAGTCTTTATTACCGCGGTGGAACCGAACTTACAAATATAAATTTTTTATCGGTAAAAATACACTCTTTCATTACTAGATTGTAGTAATATTTTCTTTCATGTACTAATTCAAAAATTTAAAACTTTTCTTTCATGTATATATAATACATTACATAAATTAGTAGTTTTTTCGTTTAGCAACTACCACAGTACGCTCACATACTATGAAGGTGTTTTTTTTTTTGGTAAAGTACTATGAAGTGTTTGGATGCTTCTTATTCTATTTTCATTTACTCATTTTTCATTTTTACTAGTTTGGCTCTCCCCTCCCAAAATGAGTTTCAAGAAAATGTATTATTGGTTTTTGATAAAGGAGAGCAAAATGCAAAAGTAGGGGGAGAAGAGCTTTTTGAATTCTCATTTTTTCACCTTTTTTCATTTTGGTTAATATAAAAGCCAACAAAATTAAATGTACTCTGCACGTATTTTCCAAACACTTGCAAAATGCATTTCGCACATTTCTCCTCAAATAGTGTCCAACAATACATAGATACACACATCCTATATATTTAGTTTCTACAACTATTATATATGTTGACCTTCTATATATCATGTCAGACATAGCAGTTATAAATACGATGGTAGCTGTGCTTATAAAATGAATTTTTTTTAACCCCATATTAAGAAATTTGAACTCAGGTTTGGAAGTCAAAAGTAATTGTTACAAACCTTAGGTAAAGTCATAATCATTTGTGCATTATTTTGAGGGTTCCTGTAATTATGCTAAAATTTTGAATGCTTAAATATATCGACCACTCATGATCATAAAGTGTAGTACTAAAAGCTTGTAAAGCGAAAAAATCACATTAGTTGAATTAATGCACAGTGCTTTTCTATGGCTTTATTATTGACTTGTCACATCTAGCTAGATGGGTCATTCCTTGTTTGGCTGTAACAAACAAGTACTCAAAGAAGGGCCATAATTCTTGAGTCTTGACTAGCTAGCTAGTTAGGGAATCCGAGAGATTCTTGAACCAATTCAAGTTCTAGTTATCTAATCGTATTATTGTGTTTGATCCGCTGTTCTCTCAAATGGATCTCGGGTTCGGATCTGAACATGAGCTCCACCTTTTGACCTGAGCATGCAAGGCAGAGAACGGCCTAGCTTGCCTTAGTTAGACTCAGTCGTCAGGACACAGGAAAGTACATAGCTCAAGAATGAATTAATGGTAGTGGGTTAGCGGCCTACCTCCTTCGGGTTTTCTCCCTTAGGCTTTATAAATTGAGTTTATTTACTCCCCAAGTAAGTCAGTGTTGGGCACGAGCCTCGTGATGATGTTACTTGTAACTGTTTTAAGTAGACGACATCATGCATGACGCTCGGTATCCATGTGGCAAAACACGCATGTCTGGAACGTGACATCGAGACGCCCAATTGGTGTTTGGATTAGGCCTTGCACAGTATATTTGATTGTATATATTTTTTAAAAAGGGTAAAATACACTTTGCACGTACCCCTACACTTTAACGTCATTGTCACTTTGCACCCTTCACAATTGGAACAGTCCGACCCTCATACTTTGAATCAAGTGACAATGTGCCCCCATTCGTCAATATCTATTTCAACTTTGGATGGGAAATAGCACCTGATGGTCATGTGCATATATTCCCAAGGGCAAAATCATAAAATGAGAGAAATTCCCCTCCAAAGTTCTAAAGGGTTTTCCCTCTACACTTTCTAATGATTTTCGTTAGATAGTTCTACTCTCATAAAACTGTGATGAAAAAAGAAAAGAAAAGAATACAATTCATCACACATCTGAACTCATATCCAAAATGTAGCATTTTGATTGTCCAAAAAACATATCCAATGTCTGACCAAAATATACCAAACCACATGTTCAAAAAGGAAAGGAATGCTACCATTTACGTGTCCAAAGCATACCATAATCAAGACAAAATACAATCTATCCAATATTGATCATAGTCAAAAGAAACTTTTCTTCTCACTTTTCTGAATTAAATCGACGCAGCTGCATGTTGTAGGGTGGACAAAGTAACCACATTATTTTTTCCATAAAAAGTGGCGCCATCTATGATTCACTCCATCCATTTGTTTGCCGCCGTTTGGTAGTAGGGGCTAACTGTCACTTGATTCAAAGTGCGAGTGGTTGAACTGTTCCAATTGAAAGTGAAGTGTCCAAAGTGACACCGACGATAAAGTGTAGGGGTGCAAATCAAGTGTACTTTACCCAAACAAAAACCTGTAGATTAACAATCGCTACGCGACGCTAGAACCGAATAAAGTTTGTTCGAGTTCGAATTATTTTCAGTTTGTTAAAAAGTTGGCCGCGATTTCCTTCGATGTACTCCTTTCGAATTTTAAATAAAAAGTTTCGTTTACCCATAAAAAAAAAAAAAAAAAAGTTGGCCGTGATTGGATACCTAAAATCAAATTAGAACATAATTTGACTTGTCAGTAATTTTTCCTTTGGATGTCCTTGTCCTTTTAATCTTTGTATCTTTTCAGAGATTAATAAAAAAAATTTGCTGAGAAAAAAAAACTTGTTATATTTTCAACCATGGAAAATTTGGCTCATTTGCAGTACTAACCATCATTAAGAATTTTCTACCATGCTCTTCAAAAGATAAAAAAGAATTTTTCTACCATCATAACTTTTCTGTAAATAACAACAAAAACGAAGGTATTCTCTCTAGTATCCTGTGAGAAAATCAGAAAATGAAAGGGTCTTTCCCTAATCAAATCCGATTATGCTAAGAACATTGGAACAAACATTTATCGGATGATTTTTTTTTTCTCGACAAAATGAAACATATATATTAACTCGAAACATTTATTGGATGATGAACCAAGGATGGTACTTGCTCATAAAAATAAATAATAAAAATATTTATTGGATGATGAACCAAGGGGTTTGGCCAAGTGGATATGAGAAAAGCAATAAGTGTTTGTCCTCCATGAGATTGTATTTTTGAATTTCTCGGAGGCCAAACATTTTAAACTTTGGGGCCACTGAAAAATTTGCCCAGTCGTTAACTTTAGGGCCCCAAAATTATTCGAAATGTGTACCAACCCAGCAAAGTCCAGTTCTCGCTGATAGTCATTGGTATGCTTTTACCACTCTGAGAGCGCTCTCTCCTTCCACCGATGTGTTGAGGTATATATGGCTCAGCCCCTCGCAAGAGGGTCCGGACATCTGGTTATTAAAAAGAATGTTTACTGGGTGATGATTTCCACTTTATGTATTAGTTTATATCTCCTGATTTATTTGATCACATAATGAAGAAAGAAAAAGAAGAAGTATATTTTGAGAAAATGGGATGCCGAAAGGAGCAAAGACAAAAGAAATACTCCACTAAATGTCCTGCAAAACTGAAAGTACCATTAGGCAAAAAAAACTCACCCATCGCTTGTTAGTTCATTTTTTTTAATAACCGGATGTCCAGGTTAATTTGTGCGCATCTCAACTAATTTTGAAGTCCTGAAGTTAACAATCAGACAAATTAACCTCCAGCGCGCCCTTGTTACTTCATTTAGATAAAAATCAAAGCAAACTATTAACATAAACATATAATTAAGAAAATACAAAGAGTCAAACCATTTGAATTAAAAGGCAGAATTGTATCGTATCTTGAACTAGTTAAAGAAGCTTTTAAGAGTCTTTTTAATACATGTCTATTTAGTCTTATTAATAAAATCATGTCTAATATATATTGCTACGGAACCAATTAAAATTGAGAAAAAATCGTACATACTGCCCAACATGTATAGGAATCGATAACACAGGCAAAAGTCGAACATATAGCAAGGGATTCGAATACATGACTTCATGTTATTTTTCCTTTTCCGCTCGTATGGTTATTTGCTATGTCCAGTTTTTTCATATATACATCACTAATTCCATGATTCAGTACCAACCATGCGACATAAAAAGATTTCTTCCCGTGCCAAAAAAAAAAAATTACCCGAGAGTGAAATATTTTGAATCATACCTAGTGGGCCGACATCATACTAATTAGGAACCTACATCATTTTTTTTTACAACTCAGTTTGGCTGGACAACTTTTTTTTTTTTGTCGGCAAAACAAACTTTTATAAAACTTGACCGGGTTACATCGAGGGGGAGGCAGAGAGCACCAAAATGCAGTTTGGCTAGATAATTTACACGCTCCGGCATCGACTAATTTCTTAAAACTAATTCACTGTCCATTAGAGACGTCGATGGAGCACACTGCACTGGCATGTTACTGTTTAATTAGACCTTTCTGGGTATTTCGCACTAAACATAGATATATAAAAGGTCAAAATCCAGTATTTTTTTTTTTTGATCAGTTAAAATATTCCAGTAATTTGAAAAAGAAGTACATTGGTAAATTACCCGTGTGTGTGTGTATGTGTGTGTGTGAGAGAGAGAGAGAGAGAGAGAGAGAGAGAGAGAGAGAGTTTTGGATCCTGAGAGGGGGAGATGGGAAGAGCAAACACCTGAAAACCCCAAAGGGTCCATGAAGTAAAAGAAGCTCTCATTATTTCTGGCTGTACAGAAACTCCACCGAAAGTAGAGACGGCAATACCCTTCACAGAAATCACTCAACAAAGAAAAAACTTCAAATTAGCAAATGGTTAATTAGAAATAAAATACTCCAACATTGCTAATTCTACTCGCACACACTTTCTCAAGCGCCCCCACCTAATTAAGAGCGTAATTTTCGTAACCTATTTTAACGATCCAAACTATTTATTTTCATTTTGTAGGTCTCGACATGTAAATTCCTTCCAAAACAAAAATAAAAAAAAACAATCTGATTTGGAGATTATTGGCAGCAAACCGAAAATTTTACATTGTCTCGAGAAAAATCAATCGTCACCGTTCATCAATTTATTTGTATGATCATTCACGCACTTATGGCCAAAATTAAATTTACTCAAAACCGTACCACAGCTAGATTAGCAAATTAATTACATCAAAAGCACCACTCTCAAGATTAATTTAGATATTTTCTTGAAACCATGATCTTACTTTTTAGTACTAAACATATGCAGTTAGTGAAATTTAATAAACTTAACACAAGAGATTAATACTAATAAATAAATTTTCACCTTCACCAGTAGAAGCTTGCCAAGCATAATGGGTCTCCGTCCCCCTCTGGCCTGTCTGACCATATATATTTTTTTTCCCTTGGGGAGTCAAGAAAATGCAGAAGAAGAAAAGAAAAGAGTCATTTACTGCAGCTGCAGCATCATCAAGATTCCCATAAACATCAAAGAGCCACAGGAGTGAAGTGAAGTGAAGGGACCACGCCAAAAATGTTTACCAAAAAAAAAAAAAGAAAAGAAAAGGGTCTCGCCATCATCACTACCACTGAAACCCTAATAGATTTGTGAATCTTGATGATGCTCCAAACGCAAGAAATGACTGGTACGGGGTGGATTCGGATCCTTGATCCTCGTTGTCGTCGTCGTCGTCGTTCGACAGTAAGATAGAGGAAAGAAAAGGAAGGAACTGTAGTAATACCCTAACCCTAGCTAGATCCCACCTCATGATCGAAAGAAAGTAAGGTAAAGGCAGAAAGGCAGAGGGAAAGCAAAGGATGTCGTCAGTAAAGGCTTCAAAAAACCAATCTGGGTTTTGCACAAATCAGATCCGGTTTGGTGAAAAAGCTATCCATTTACGAAAAACAAATCAGAGAAGGGAGAAAAAAAAATGAGGGGAATATGGAGAAATAAAGAAGTAAGATGAACAAACAGAGGACTAATAAGAAAGGATTGGACTCAAGAGAGAGAGAAGAAAGTGAAAGAAATTAATAAGAATATATGCTGTTGAGGACTGAGGATTGGTTAGGGGATATATAGTGGATAGGAGATAGGATTTCAAAGAGGTACGTTGTTCCGGTTTAGACGGTTTCCTTAGTCTTGAACGTCATAATCAAAACCTCTTAAAGTGCTATCGAATTTTACGAGCCATTCCATTGAACACAGTTTATAGTTTTTTGAAAATGGGACCAAATGATACTACCGAAAAATCGGACCAAACCATTCGTCTGGATTGGATACGAGATTTGACGAATTTTTTGCTCAGCCCTACTTCCTCTTGGGTTTCGTGTCATGTTCGAAACATTTTATGCATTTTCAAATTTTTGCGAGGCCAATTAATAGGTTCCACACGAAGTTTTCTTCCAACTTAAATTGAGTCCCTTGTAAATTGATGTTGGGATAGGTCACTCAAAAATTAGTTAAGATATGTGTAAGTTAACTCAGAAAATCACGATCGAAGTGTCAAAGAAAGGAGAGAGAGAGAGATGGGGGATGTGGTCACAACAGTTATCCATCACAATCGATGGGGTACCAAATTTTCCAAAACGTTTAACACCATTCTGACACTGCTCACTTCCACAAATGTGAAGGGAATAATAGCGTCTCAGAATGGAAAATGAAAAAAGTTAGCCAGTGAATTGTGGTTGTTTAGGTTTTGTATAGGTCATGGCGTATATATGTTGCGTCCTGTGCAGGTACTACAAGTGGGGCTGAATGGACAGGGCCACTGAGTGACCCCCCATGTATCAAGGGGGGAGAGAGAGGGTGAGGCCTGGGGTTTAGCCTGGGGTTTAGAATGGTTCTCTCTCTCTCTCTCTCTTGTGATCTTTAGGTTAAATGCTAGGTTTTGCCCATTAGTACTTATGAGCTGAACTGCTGATGGAGTACAAGAGTATCACCAGAGACTAACTGGTGGAGCTGTGAATGGGGTGCTGCCAAGCAGCACGTACCCGCAAAGCGGTACAGATCGGTCGTATCGGCCGCTCATCGGTTTCACCAATCGACGGCTTGGATATTAACCGAGTAATGAACGGTTCAAATTTGTATGCGCTCATATTCGATCCGAGCCGAGATAAACAGCCGAATCGGCCGCTCTGCACCTGCTCGTCAGCATCCCGGGTCTGTGGAACTGTATACTTAAACAGTATTTGAAAAAGTGACATATATTGTTATATTGGTAAGTTGTGTTGGAACATTTGGTCAATATCTGTTAAGAGTTTAAACAGTTGTCTTCAGGTCCGGACATCTAACGGTCCGGACCGTTTGGACCTCTCATTTTTCGATCGAATTTCGATGATTCGAGCCGCTCAATGTGATTAGAACGTGATTTTTCAGCAAAAAAAATGATCGGAAAGGGCTTGATCTGAACAGTTTTTTATTGAACGGTTCAATAAAAAACTGTTCGGATCAAACCCTTCCCGATCATTTTTTTCTGATTTCTCGCAGGTACCCTTAAAATCACGTTCTGAACACATTGAGCGGCTCGAATTATTGCAATCCAATGGCTAAGACACAAATCCGGACCATAAGAAAATTCGGACGACTGAAGCTGAAAAGAACTGGGAGTTTAAATCTATATATATAACTAAGTACGTATATCTATATTTGAGATATTTTGCAAGTCACTGGGATATCAAGTTGTCCTATTTGCCACAAAAAATGTAGCAATTCACACTTGAGTACCACAACAATCTGTCTTGTTGTGCTTCTTTCTATCTTTCCTATCTCTTGCGAGTATCGAGATATACCATGTTCGTTTTGAGATTTTAGATAATGAGTAGAGAGAGAAATAGATAAAGAAACGAGAGTAATAATTAAAAGAAAATTATAGGAGATTGTGCGCAGAGAATTCAAAATCCCAAAACAAACATGGTCAATGTTAATTGAACAGGCCCTGTGAATTAAAGCTCAACGTAACATTTTTTCTCTTTTACGTGTGTTAATAGCCTATTTCAAAGTCCATTTTCTTCCCTAATGAGGCCAAACAACCCTTGTATTTCAATGAAAAATAGTGAAGCTACTAGCCAAACAACCAAAATGAATGCTAACCAAATTACAGTGTGCATGATGCCTTATACGCAATCAAGACAATGACGTCTGCTAAATCAAACCACAATTAATGAAGTCATATTGAATTAAGGTCCACCAAACTATATAAACAGGGTGGTTTTTCTTTCCACCATTCGAACGATCATACTTTTTATTGGATGGTTAGATGATAATAAGGCATTAATATTCTCGTTTAGCCGAATGGTGGTTTGAAAATGGTTTTTACGACTTGGAGAAACATGCATGGGAAGCTTGTTTCTGTGCAACACTGTGGTCCCTTTGGTTGGTAAGGAACGACAATATCTTTAATAACTCTTCGAAACAAGTTTGGGAGGTGGGGGATTTAGTCAAAACAAGAGTTGCAATGTGGATAAAGGCGAAGTTTGACATCAAAGTCTACACCATTGAGAAGTTCAAGTTCTTCTTAGATGATATCCGAAAATTGAAATTATAATCTAGTTTTTAGGTGGGCATCCAACTGTCGGTTGGATGTGATTGTAAATTAGGGCTCAACCAAGCTCTTGGCTTCCGGTGTTCTTTCCTATATGTACCCCTTTCGAGTTTTACAAAATGTTTCGTTTTTTGAGAAAAGAAATATTCTCTTTTATGATTTCCAAATAAGTAAGATATATATCAATTACGAGTATCAAGCAGGCCGGTGGTTGGTACGAACGCGAGTGCGAAATTGGATGCAAAATCTATAATGCAATGTATATACGTATATTCTTTTAGACTATGTTTGGAAGGGCTTTAACAGTTAAAACCTTCTGAAAAATTTTCATCTAATAGTATCAATTTTTTTTTCCTTTTCAGTTCGTGCTGTTTGAGAGGAGCATAAATTAAAATGGAATATATAATTTCCAAACTTTTTTTCCCCAATATCGTGTACATTAGGGGGGGGGGGGGGGGGGGGGGGGGGGGGCGTGGGTGGGTCGGTTGGTGGGGTGTTGCTAGCTAAAGAGTTAGTGAGTTAGTCTACAGAGAGTTCAGAAGCTATTCATAACTCTGAACTCCAAACACCTTTACCGAGGCTCAAATCTTGGTTTCTCTCGAGGGAGGACCAAGGGATAATTGCTAGGCTACAAGCCCTTTGGTTCCAAAGTTTTGTTTTATGAGCTTTTTTTTTCCCTTGTTCTATTGATGGGAATTATTTTTTTGATTCTTCCCCTTAAATGAACAGAAAATGTAAAAACAAATTATCTACAAACCTTAAAGGGTTTGGTTAAGAGGGAAAACAATCAAGCATTTCATTTTCCAACGGTTCCTTTTTTTTTTTTTCGGCAAACGAAACTTTTATAAACTCAAAAGGGATACATCGAGGGAGCGAATGAAAAAGAAAATAAAACAAATATCCAACAGATGGTTGGATGTAAACACACCTAAATCTACATTACAATTTCAACTTTCGGATTCCATCGAGATATCCCTTAAAATCATCTATCGTATAAACTTTAATGTCAAATTTTGAATTCATCCACATCGCAATTCTGGTTTTGATAAGCTTTCCAACTTTCTCCACTTCCGTTGTAGCGTTGTTGAATACATAGTCATTTTTTACTAACCATAAGGACCACAGTGTAGTGAAGAACGTTATTTTCCAAATGTGTTTCTCCAATTTGTACTTTTACCCCAGTATTTTGAAAATTAACCAATTTTGAGCAAAAAAAATTAAATAAGTTGAATTATTTTGAGAAATGAGCGGTCAAAAAAATGCTGGATCAAAACCAAACAAGATGTGGGTGGACTTTTCCTTATGATTGTTTTATTTTACCAACCATTTCGAAGAGAGAAAATTGTGAACACAATTGAAAAGAAGTTATAGAACAGTAGTCCAACCAACTTTAGAGGCAAATTCCGAGCAATACCTCAATTTACAGGCCAAGATCAATGGCCCCGCTTAATTTGGAAGATTCTGAAAAATCAGGGTTCCCTAATAATCCGCAAAAAACCCTAATAGTATGAAAGTGAATCACTAATTAATACTATCAATGAAAAACTACGCAAGCAAGCAATCCCATAACGCAGAGATATACGTGGAAAACCCCTGAATGGGTAAAAACCACGGGAATGAATCAAATCACTATAATCATTGTGCAGTTACAGATATACCTATCCAAACGAAGTAAATCCTTACACCGTTCTAAGTACTACCTGCCGAGTCACACGTACACCGCACCCAGTGATCTTGATCGCCAACGGTCTTGAGTCCACAAGCCCTCCAAAAACAAACCTAACCAAAATCTTCCTTAAGAATGGCACTTCAAAAATCGAGTTGCTTCGATTTTTCCATTTACTGCTGCCGCATGAACCATGCTACTGCTGCCCCTTTTTTTTCCTTTTCAATTACCGTCGCCGACTGTGGCTTGCAGCCCTTTTCTCTTTTTATATCCTTTTGTCCGAAACCTAGGAGGTAAATAAAATAAGTCTATAAATAGACTTCTATTGGACCTATTATTTTTGCACGGTTCTTCTCAATTAAATGGACAGGAGGTTCCAATAGATAACAAGATCAATCCCTCCATCAATTCGTCTTCGCCAAAAATCGTCTCGCTGAAGTCGACCTCACACTCACCCTCAATAACAAAAATAATGATTCCTTCTACTCTAATCTTATATCGACTCACTAGCTTATAAAAAAGGATAATAAAATTATAAATTATAACTCGATATAAATATGTGTTTTGTCAAATGGAATTGCCAATACAATTAAGACTACGGAATTTGGTCCTTACAGATTCAAACCCCCTTCCCCCGCCGCCGCCCCTCCCCTTCGCGCAATAAAAGACTAGTCCTTTTTCTTTTCTCTCCGTTTGACCGTTCCTGGTTCTACACCTAAGAGCATGCATACCTATGAAAATGTATTCAACAATTCTAGTGTCACACCATTTTCACACTCAAATACACACCCACACTCACATGATTGGTGGGCCCCATACACACTAGAGTATGTAGTGTGTGTGGGATCCACCACTCATGTGAGTGGTGGGTATGTGTTTGGGTGTGAATATGGGTGTGGTACTAGCACTATTGAAATGTATTTCACCTATTCAACAGTACATTTTTTTTATTTTACCTACTCAAATCTCTTTCAATTTATTTTACCTACTCAAATCTCTTTCATTTCCACACAAATACTCTTTACTTTACCTATCATTTATTTAAATACTATTTCTTTTTTGGAGAGAGAGAGAGAGAGAGAGAGAGAGAGAGAGAAATTAATTGTTTAAGAATGGCTCATGAACAGTGCATAGGTATTTATAGCTACCCATTTCTTCAAATCTATTTTACCTCCTCCTTTAGCTCATCTACTGCAAGTGTCTTTTTGTATTTTTGTTGGGTAAAATAGCTAAAAAAGGCATTATGCCTCATCTGACACCTAGTAAACTTGCTCACCAACATATTGCCTCTTTGTTTTTTTTGTTTTTTTTTTTTTCTTTCGATCGGCAATACACCCATATTGGCCATCGCTCACACTAGATGGGATTGGAATCCGAGTTAGTTAGATCAGTTAGGCCTAATGAAGTTGTGAAGTGTATAAAGGAATCTCAGGTCTCATTTCTATAACCCGATGAGAGCTACAGAGAACATTTCAGAGAAAAAGAGATCGATCTGCATTTTTATGAGATCTAGAGTGGACCCTACATGAGTGCAGCGGGTCATCAGCCTAGACTTTGTCATAAAAATGTTGAGGCACACTCTGTGTGCGATGCTCCCAAACCACCAAATAATTACTCGAGTGGGTGACATTGATTGGGCCGCGATAGGACGGCAGAGATACCCAAAGAGAGAGAGCGTGAAACACGGAGTAGTGGGATGGGAATCCCACGACACATCACAAAACCCTCGTACGAGAACTGCTTTTTTCCTCGTATGTGTGGTGTTGCCTTTTTGCTTTGATCAGGTGATTTTTTAGTGCCAGTGAAACTAATGCTCTGATTGGTCAGAACATTGACGTTTTGTTCTGTTTCGTTTCCACGCGTCAATCATCGCGGCCCGTGATATCTCCCTGTGCTTACCAGATCGACGGTTAAATTCAGTGGCAGACTGATGATGATCCAGGTGCACTGAATTGCTCATCGGTCGTTGCAGGTAGGGGAATCGATGGGACCCGAATAATCCGTACCCGATCGGAGCAGTTTTTACTTTACCTTTTTTTTTTTTTTTTTCCCGTGCGCTGAGTCGGCATTGTGGCGTGATAAATTGTGTATGTAGGTATCATTGGTTTTTTAATCGCGCGATTATGGTTTTTATTTAATTTGAAATAATCGACAGATTTCGATTTTAAACAATATTCACACCGACCGCCAAACTTGAACCGAGATTTAATTATATTACCATAATTAATGTCTTAATAGATAGAGTTATACACACGTGACATATGCCCTCATTTGTACATGTGTTTACGTAATATATATCCTCATTAATACACAGACGCTTATATATGAAAATCAGGTTGGGGAAGAAAACCCGACCCGACCCCTATTGGGTACACTTAAAGTTATATGATAGAAAATCAGTCGAGTTTCAATTCGGGTTTGGTTGTAAATTTTCTAGTATTTGATTCGGATTTGCCAAAAACCTAAACTTCATCCACCTGTTGTCATCCCTATTCAAATCTATGACTCTTTATATTGCCTAAGTGTATTTGTTTTGATATCTCTAGATGTGCGGATCAATTAACGCTCAAATCGATCGACTAATTTCTGAAATGTCTGATAGATCAATCCTAATGTTCAATGCTGTGAACTATAACCATAAAAGTTGATAGCACCTACAAGGTGAACCTTGAGATATCAAGAGAGAGCAAACCCCCAAGTTTAGGAGCAAAGCTTAAGTTTTGATTACTAGACCAACCTAATAGGATTTTCATTCTGGCGCACGTCAGTAAATTAGTCTTGTACTAGAAGCGGACTTAATTTCAACTCAATTCATCAACAAATTTATTGACTTCCTGTCCATAGAAAGTGAATCAACAATTTCATTACACCTAAGTACGACTAGTTACACAATCGTTAGACCAACTGCTCTAATTCAAATTCAAGAATGAGTTTAGAAAGACGAGCCTTCACCACCTGAATGCACTTTGAACTAAGTCTTGGCTTTCTGCCTATGGGTAAATAAAAGAAACCTTGTGTTGCCAGAAGAGTGCTGGATGGAATCCCAAAGGGCCGGGTTGGCCTATTGGTCTTGATCTGGGATTTAAAAGTTTGCCCTCAGTCACATAATTCTTCAAAATGATATTTGCTCTTGCACTCAATTTTCGCTCGAACTCTCAATTCTTGCACTCGCGAATTCTAGTTGTTGGGTCATTAATTGGTGGAGTTTTGAAAGAAGGTTTTATGCTCCCGCACCCACCTGCAGATTATGTGACTTAGGGTTTGCTCCCTCGCTCTCACGTTCGATTCTCCTCTGCAGCAATTCTTGCGGCCACCTCACGCATAAGCATGTGAAACAGCTGTGTGAGGGACTGCAGCGATTAGTCCGAAATCCGCCCGAGTTGGCTCAGGACGCAGCGCATTAAAAAAAATAAAGGTAAAAGAAGGTGCTAGCTAGATGCCAAGTTCTTTTGCTTTCGAAATCTTTCGTGCATGTGTACAAATTTTGTTGTAGGAGTAATGTTTTGATGTTGCAACTTGCAGCAGCTAGCTAGCTAGCCTCATGACAGGTAAGTTTTGTCTCTGAGTTCGATTGATTACTTTCACATCAATGGAATTTCAGAAGCCTGAATAAATCGGATCATGGCCGGCAGCCCAGCGCTGAGCAAAGGAGAATAAAGAGGCCGTATTGAGCTCTCAAACTTTCGCTTCCCGCACGGAAGCAAGGGCTGCTGAGAGCAACCACAGCAACATGCAGTTGCGCCCCATCTCCTCGCACTATGCTTTTTTCCAAAACTTATGTTATTCGACCTAATCAAGTACTTCAATATTCATTTTTCCGAGTTCGCCTTGGACTTTCAAAAGTTAAGGGCCGGTCCTGTACATTATACAATTTGATCCATCAAAATTGTCAAAATTGAAGAGGAAGGGAAGGTTAAATTCCTTTTTCGATATATTTTTTTCCTACATTCCTGTAGTGCATCCCCGCATACATGCAAACTGCTAAGGCATATTTTGGGACATAAATGTATGCAATATAGTGGTTACTTATTGTGTCTTGGATCTTGTATTTGTGGAGGAAAACCAAAAAGAAAATACAAGAGACTTTTTTGTTTGTTTGGTAATTTCAAATAAAAGAACCACTAGTGAAAAGAAGCTCACTGTTATTTGATTGTTTAAAAAAAATGGCAAAAATGAATGAAAATTTGACGAACAAAATCATTTCTTCTCTAGCTAGTTAGGTACGAAATTGAACATAATATATATCTATATGTATATTTTGAAACTATTAGGCCTTGTTCCGCTAAGAAAATAAGTATTAATTTTTTGAATTAAAGGTTATTTATTGTGAGAGAATAACCTGTCTCGTGAAGCGAGAAATAAATACTTGAAAAACAATTACTCAATTAAAAAAAATACTTGAAAAATTAGAAGCTTAGCCGAATGAAACCTAAGAGGAATACGAAAACGGGCCCGCGATAAATTGCATTTTTCTACGGCAAGACTCAAATCCAAGCATGATCACATTCAAACCAAATACGCAATTAACATTAAGCAAGATTAGATTGGTATTCATTCATTTATCAAAGAAAAAAGAGAGGAGAAATACAGAGACTAGATGCATCCAATAGGCAATAACCAATCAGTACAAGGCTACACATTGAAAGAAACGTATCCCTTTAACTTTCAGGTTCGCCGCCCAGGATATTCGTGTCAGCTTAAGCGTAATTCTACTAATTTTTTCACCGGTCAAAAGCAGGCAATTCGCACCAAGACTAGGGGATTCACAGGAGATTACTTTCTTGTGACCCAGACCTAAGATTAATAGAATCACGATCAATTTTGCGAAGAGCACACCCACCAATCAACCGGACTAGCCCCTGGCCTTACGTATCCCTCTTTGTTAGAGCAATGCAAATATATTCATGCATAGAAAAACGCAGCACTTCAATTTGGACTTTGTCCTAATGCGAAGCATCAATTCGCAAGTGTCTCAACATGCAATCTCTTTCACAAAGACAAGTGGGGTAGCAGATAAAGATTGTTGTCTTCTTATTTCCTTTTGTTGCTAGTATAATCTTCTGTGGACTCTGTGGGGTCTTTTAAAGTCAAATCGAGAGGTGAAATGCTTACAAGGAATTCGACTCGTACCTCATCTTAATAATGAACGATTTTACTGTTCACTTGGTGTACAACAGGATCCCCCAATTCACTTAGAAGATATCAAATGAAGTACGAATTAGCATGGGTAAGGTCCATTTTCCTTTAGTTTGGGCCGTGTGCAAGTTCTCACATTTGACCTCAACTACATATCTTCTTTGAGCTTTTCTAGTTTCTATAGATTGAAAATCACCCAATGTGGTTTTTTTTTTCATCTACAAAAGTAACATTTTATTAAGAAAACTTGATAATGGTTAATGGTACATCAAGTTTGGAGAAGCGGTTGGGGAAGGGGAGGGGAATCTAACCAATCAAGGATTGGATGAAAAAAAAAAACCCAGTTGGGGCAAAACCCAAAAATACCCAAAGGGCCAAGCCCAAAACACCTTAAAGGGCATAGCCCTAACACCCAAAAAGGCAAAACCCAAAAGGACCAAGCCTAGCCCAAGAACCAAAACCTAATCCTAAAATTGCTGCCAATGCCACCACCACCCATACACACTGCCACCATCCTCACCAAGCAAGCATGCCCACAATCACAACGGCTTGGCGCAATGTGTTTATAGAGAAGAAGTCATTTCGTCACAGATTCTCCATCCTATATAATTAGAACTTAGAATCGTATATTTATATCAACTCGGATACAGGGATTAAGTGCGGTCGAGTAGCTGAGTAAATATTTCAGTGCACCTTTTGTTTGGAAAATATTGTTTCAGCGTACTTGACCTCCCCAAAAATATTGTTTCTTGGGTAAATGGAGTATTTTTAGAAGATATTGATGATTTCTTGCAGGAATTTGTGTTTGGACATGAGTTGGATCTGTTGTACAGAAGGTGGGCTGGATCTCAAAAATATTCCAAAGGTAAAAACTTGGGCTTTGGCCGAATCCAGCAGTTTGGCTCACTCAAAGTTCCAGGCCTGTTTCTGTTAGAAGTAAGAACCCAACCCAATAATTATAACAGGATATACACAATTTCTCACCAATCTCAGCAAGTAATAAAAACTCTACTCAATTGGCCTTAACCGGAAGCTAATCGAGTTCGAGCTTGTGTTCTTTCGTCAAAATCTTGCTCAAGATCGGCTTGTTACTCAAACAAACCAAGCTTTTGAAGTTTGTTAAGTTTTCAAATCAAGTTCGAACAAACTATTACTCGACTTATGATGTACTATTTTACTAATAAATTAGGCTACTTGAGATCAACCGTGTTCGGCTCAACTAAAGCTCATTAATTAAGATTCACGCACTTCGTGAACAAACTAAGCTTAATTAAATATGGTTTGAAGCTCGTTAACTTTTTATGGGGGTGTGAAAATCTGACTTTGACGTTCTCCGATGATTTATCCCATAGCATAGCTCCTGCTTGAACCCCATCGTCGGAATAGTACATCGCACCTGCAAACCGGAGGGGGGGTTCCTCCGGGTAGAGCCTCCGACGAGCTAGTTAGTACCCGGGGAAGATAAATCGAAACATAAAGCAGAGAATAGAAGCCATTGTTGTAAGAGATGAGTGTTGTGTACCTTAGATGAGAGGGATAGCCTTGCTTTTATAGAGAAAAGAGAGTGAAACTTAATGACTAAGTAAAGGCTATTAATAGAAAGTTTCTATAAATGGAAAGTTATGAGACTTAGGGAGTAAGCTAGGTAAAAAGTGCAAAGGAAGCTTCTAGAAACTTTTAGAAGGTCACAACTTGACGCGTCCACGTACCGAGCAATAGCAGTACGTTCCGAGTAATAGAGAGCGACCGTATATTTTACCGAATGATAAAGATGTCCGTCGAGTTGGTGAAGTACTCCGAGCAACATAAAGAACCTTCGAGCGATACAAAGAGCTGCCGAGCGATAAGAAGAATTACCGAACGATAATAAGAACCTGCCGAACGATAATAAGAACCGCCAAACGATAATAAGAACTGCCGAACAATAATAAGAACCGCCGAGCGTACTTAAGACAAATGTTCGGCAATACTTGTGGGATAATACTTTACATGTTGAAATCGTTCGGTTGTATTGATGTGGTTTTGGCAAAGTAATAAATAAAAGTCCCAAAAATAAGAACAACTATAACACCTTATGGTCTTTCCGAGATATGATGGTACCCCATTTGGACCTTATGAACTGAGGGAATTTTGGCCCCCTACACTTTTCAATCCAAACTTGATGCTCGGCTGAAATAAAACGTTGTGAATTGGCTGTTGGAATGAAAATGTTTATATTATGTCTTGTTACTCGCGTATGGGATGTAAAGTATAGGGTTGATAAGTGTAATTACCCCTGATGTAAAACGGTTAGTTAAAGCATTCCACGTGGCAAAAGTTTAACTCTTGAAGAAATATAAGTGGTCCAAAAAGAGGCTTGAAACCGGCAAGAAGTTTTTTTTTTGTTGCAAATTGGGTTACCACGTGGCGGTATTCAGCGTGCATCCAAACTGTCCAAACATATTTTAGACGGTTCAAATCCGAACATTCTCTTTCCCTCTCAGCCGATCACTCTCTCCTCATTCTTTCTCTAAAATCCTAGACATCCAAAACACATTTGGATAACTCGGATGAGCGTTCGGATACCACGTGAACTATACCTATTTGCACCCAAAAACTCCTCGGAACCGGCTATTGCGGCATTGCCCGTAACATTATTACACGGTCGATCCAGCCATACGGTTGAAAAACTAAATATATAAATAAATAAAATAAAAGAATAAATAAAAAGAGAGAGAGAGTTAGTTGGAGATTGGGTATGGGGGGGTTTAAGCACTGTTGATGTTTTTGGGTGGTTTTGAAACAACTGCGGGGTTTTGTCAAGTTTCGTCCACAACCTCCCCCTGGAGAGAGAAAACCGATAGAGAGAGAGAGAGAGAGAGAGAGAGAGAGAGAGAGAGAGAGAGAATTTTTTGGAGCGAGACAGTTTAAAAACTCTGTTTTCGTGACGTTAGTAAATTCATAATTCTCGTGCAATTCTTGAACACAACTACGATCTTACTGATCCAACTCGAGATCGCTTCCTGTGAAGGTATCCCAATCTCGAGTTAGTTTTCCGTTATACATACATAAATATACATGCATTTGTGTTTTGTCTGCGTAATATCAATTACACGACTGAATTTGGCAAGAATTCGTCTTTGATTGGTTCGTGTTTCGTTGAATTCCGTCGTTCTTGTACGTGTGGTGTGGTTGGTGGTGGATTTGTTGATTTTGGATGTGGACGAGTTGTTTTTCTCTTGAAATTTCACCTTTTGATGTGGAGATCTGATCAGATTTGATAAGTTTGTCTCTGTTTGATTTGATTGGGCAAAATTAGAATCTTTAGGCTTTGTTTGGATGGTTTTGAATTCAATTGGAAGGATGTAATGTTCAAGATCAAGAGATCTATGATAATGGCTTGTGAAACTAGAGTTAAGACAAAGTAAATTCATCTCTGTTATTCCTAACTCCTACGTGAGAGCAATGTATCCTGCAAAGTCTTCAATCCTTAGCATAAAAGATTACAAAACACTAATGTGAAATAGTTCTTTGAAATCCATAATGACAAACCTTCGAAAGAAACTAGATGTCGAAATTCATAGCTAAACTATATTGGATCTAAATCTGGGCATTATTATTGAATATTAATGTCAGACCAATCTGTTTGAAATTTTATATACCCAAATGAAGCCTCAAAGAATGCTACTTCTACGGGAGATTCTGAATGTTGTTTTCTGTGTATGCAATTGGTGGGATTAAAATCCTCGTGTGAGATTTAGTTGAATGAAGAGCAACCAAGTGCTAATTATAAGAGGCGATTCATGAAAGTAGGTCAATACTATATTCCTTCTTTTGTATTTCCGGTAGACAGTGAAGTATTATCGGGAAACCTGGTTTATTACAGTTGATGAGCTCCTATTGGCATGTATGCCTGAGATATGGTGTTGAAGAAAAGGCTGGAATATGGATTCAGTGGCTACTCGGTCCCTGTTATACCTAGAGGTCCTCGATCTGTAAGAGTAAGCATATGCTTTAGCTTACTTTGGTTTCCGAACCATTCCATTGTGTTGAAACACTAATACTTTTATGAATCTGGTTTTAGAAGAGAGGTTCACACAAGAAAACACTCGAGGATAGCCGAATTTGTGCATTTGAACTATTAGCGGCTGTTGCTGGCAAGTTGTTGCAGGAGAGTGAAAGTTCTACTTCTAGCAATGTAGCAGAAGGACTGCATCCATCGTCCATTCACAACGGTGGAATTAAGCAGGAGCAATTGGAAAAAGGTGAAGCTTTGAAATCCGAGTGCCGTGATCAAGGGAGCTGGGTAGAAAGTGTCTTTTCCTCTGAACTTGCACCCCGAAAGCGCAATTTGGAATCCTCTTTTGGAGAATTCCCTCATGCTGTCAGTGATACTGTTCTGGAAGGCACCTCTGTTATTCCAAGGTCCAAAATTTCCACAAAAGTTCGCCATGATTTGAAGCTGGAAATCCCCGAAAACAAGAAAGCCGCTGAAAATTCACCCGGCAAAATAGAGGGAGGCTCCCCTAATTGTGGGGATATTGGAAGACAAATAAAGGCTGAAGAGAATCCTAATCATAATATAGATCTGACAGTGGCTATAAACTCCAATTCAAAGGATCCAATGGAGATACAAGTGAACATTACTGACTCGTTGATTAATTCTGATACAAGTGTACAGTTACCCTCATATAGGGATTCGGTTCCTAATGCTTCTCTTTTCAGGCATAAGAACAATGTAAAGTTACGTAGTAGAGTCGATGACAAAAATCCTGTTGGGTGCAATGTATATAGGTCCAAAACAAGGGCCATTAGGCCACAAACATGTATTGGACACCGAAGAGTTACGAAGTTACTAGCATCCAAATATTGGAAAGTAGCTCCAACGTTGGAAGATTGTGAGTTTTCTGACAGCGGTAAGTCAATGCTCTTTAGCTTTAATGGCAGGATTATTGGCAAACGTATTCTAATATGTTTTTGCTATTTCTATTTTAGATGGGTGCATGAAGAATGTCAACCGCTGTAGGAAAGCCCCTTCCACCAGCGAAGTAATTCAATGTCTGGTTCCTTTAAAGAAGAGGAAATTATGTAACCATAACTCAACACTTGCACGTGATCCGGAGGGAAGCAGTGAAAGTATTTCGAACTCACCTGAGAAGGGTGTGAAGGGAGAGAAGACTAGCCCGGCTAAGGATTTGGGTAGAGGTCCTTAATTTTCTCTTTGGTGAGAGTTAAAGCTTACTGTATGTCATTTTATTTATCTAATTTTAGTGTTCTTTTTTTGGGTCTGTGTGCAGCAAAAGTTGTATCATCCTCAGTTGTAGGCCATCAAACATCCCTCAAGTCGAGGGATTCTCATGGTAATGTAAAAGCGAATCCCCACTATGAGAAAATTGCCTTTACATCATCTCTCTGCTAGGAGTAATGTAGCTAAATTTTCTTAATTGGTTGCAATATCGTTTGCCAGAGTTTCTCACATGCACTGCTTTCTTTTTTCAGTGAAGTTCAGCATTAAGTCTTTCAAGGTACCAGAGCTTTATATTGACATCCCAGAAAATGCTACTGTTGGGTCGTTGAAGGTAGGCAATTTCCTTGTTATCTGTTGTATGTCAAGTAGATGCTTAAAATGCAATCTGAAGGACCCAAGTATGCTGGGTTTCTGTGAAGTGGTCTATTTTCATTTTACTTGGTAATCTGATTGGATTATCTTAGGCTATATGAAGTTTTTTTAAAATGCGTCCTTAGCATTATGTTGCTGTTTTATTTTACTTTTTTTTAAGGGGACTGTTATGGAGGCTGTGACTGCTATACTTCAAGGTGGATTACGTGTAGGAGTAGTTGTTCATGGAAAAAAAGTTAAAGATGATAACAAAACTCTGCTACAAATGGGTATTTCTCATAATGAAGACCTGGGTACTTTGAGTTTTACATTGGAGGCTGGTTCTAGGACAGCTTCTCAACCTCCGAACCGAAAAGAAGTCCCAATTTTGCTGCCATGCGAGACGCACCATCAATTTTCCAGGTAATGTTAGTTTGCAATGAATACTTATGCCTGAGAGTGAGTCGTGTTGTTTCAGCATTCTCGTACAACTAGAATGCGTAGAAAGTAAAGGTGCCACTTGTCTTTGTTATTTAAAAATGTGGTACAAGTGGGAAGGCATTATCTAGTAGGTTGATAGTGGTCTCTCCTTTCCATTTAGTTCATTTTTTACTCTTTTGCTGACTAACAGTACACCACTTACCTTGCGGTAGTGTGTACATGTGAACATGAATGGAGCGTTACTCTGTTAGGTGGCTCAAAAGGTTTATTTGCTGTTGGCCATAATCCTTAGGATTTATATCTTTTAAGACTCTGCCAGATTTCTTCCTACTATCACAATTTGTTTTTATTGACAGTTTGGAGTGGGTATTATGTAATGATGTTGTGGTTGCGAATTCGAAAGAGATCATAGTTTCTGTGTTTTTGCCGGTGTTCTATGCAAAACTATCAACAACTCACTATGCAAAACTATCAACAACTCAGTATCTTACATAAAGTTTCTTTACATATTCAGGTCAGCGGCCATGGAATCGGAGGTCATAAATGCTTCATTTTATCATTCTCCAGCAACTAATGTGGACAACCATGTTGAAACTAACCATGAATTAGTCCCTTCCACTCATGAAGTAATAAAAGATGGAACAGCACCAGATTCCAGAGCCTTGGTTGCCGTACCAGCAGTGAGTGTTGAAGCACTTGCTGTGGTTCCCGTGAACCAGAAAACTAGGAGATGTGAGCTTCTACAGCGTAGAACTAGGAGACCTTTCTCTGTATCAGAAGTAGAAGCACTGGTTGAAGCAGTTGAGAAACTTGGAACTGGAAGGTGTGCAAATATTAGAATTGTTATTATATGCCTACTGTTCATGCCTTTCCACCCCCATCCAAGGAGCCTTTACCAGTTTCTAATTAAATATCGAATTCTTCAGGTGGCGCGATGTTAAACTGAGTGCTTTCGAGAATGCAGATCATCGAACTTATGTGGACTTGAAGGTAAGAAATATGCATTTGCTAGTTTTATTCATTTTGAACTAGGAGAAGTCATAAGTATATATAGGTTGCATGTGCCACATATAGAAATAGCAATTATCAATGGCGAAGAGAAAGGGTACGGGTGTGAGATTCAGAAGTTGTTTGTGGAGCTAAGAGGGAAAACTACCAAGTTTATATGTTCATTTTCAGAATATCAGGAGTATAGGCTTGCAATTTTTGTTTCAAACTTCTCATTTATAGATCTGGCATATGTCTCATTAAGATGACCTGACATGGGGCCTGTAGGTGTACAACCAGATACATCTTTGCCCAATAATTTGCTGCTTTGTGAATTTCTTTTTATGCTTCTATATCCAAATATATGGTTGGAATTACTCACGGAAACACACACAAAATAAGACGTGAGTACAACTGCACAAGGAATATATTTTAGGCAATTAGAAACAAATCCCATCAGAGGGGATATCACTCCAACCAAGCCAAACTAGCACCAGCCTATTGCGGGGAGAGTAATAAAACCCCAAGGCAAGTTAGATAATAACATATTCAAGCACAACCCGCATGGCAAAGTAACAGACGGATTTCCTAGAATATAAAGCCCACCATTAGCTTTTTTATGAGTGTGAGTTTCTGTATATGCAGGATAAGTGGAAAACATTGGTTCACACAGCAACCATCTCCCCCCATCAAAGAAGGGGGGAGACAGTGCCCCAAGACCTCTTGGACAGGGTCTTGTCCGCCCACGGTTATTGGTCTCACCATCAACACAAGCTACACGGCAAGCATCTGATTAACCTCTTATGATCTCCCACGCTCAGGCAGGACGGGTGACTTACTGTAATTTTTACAGTGTAAAAAAGCCTTAACAGGAAACTTGAAATGGAAGTGTAAAAAGGTAATTTGCGAATGGTCTCATGTGATGTTTTTTACTCACACCAATTCATTGCCAGGCCTTCCCCTGTGGTGGGCCTGCGCGCACTTGTAGATAACTTGACGGAATAAACAGTGTCCACTTCGGTGACTCCCGATTTAATTCTGTTTTTTTTTTTTCAAATATTGTTTAAATTCAAAGAACACAAATGTATGGAAAAGTTTTGTGGCAATTTTGAATTTGATTGTTTTGTTCATAAATGACTTCTTATCTTTCGATGATGGGAATTTTCCTTGTGCATTATTTGGCCTCTCTTAATTTGTTGTTGTCGATATCTATCTGTAGATGTTTGCTTATAGATGTTGTTATATATACATGGATGGTTCATGTGATCCAATGGTTGCAGAATTTATATTTTTCTTATTAGGTTGTGTTTGGAAGGAAAAAATATGAGAAAAGAAACCGAAGTGTTCAATTATATTTATTTTGTGACAACCAAGGAAAACAAAATTGAAACTATTTTTTTTCTCCTTTTTTGGTATGGTAACAAAAAGGATAAGAATGTGTTTATTTGTATAATAATCCTTTGGTTAGTCACCCTTAAAAAAGAATATGTGCTCGAAGACGAAAATGTAAAAGAAGGCAGCCGCAAGGTTTGAAATTCAGACAAACATTCTTGAAACTTTATTTTTTTAACAGAGGAATAGCCTTACAGTCAGACCACTAAATTAACTCAATTGCGCAACCCAACCTCAGGATGAGCTAGCGCGGCCAGACCATTCACGGCCCTTCACTTGCATTCAGGGTACTTACTCGGTGGGGAATCGCACCCCAAACCTTGAGGAGTATCCTCAAAGCCTATGCTTGCCCGAACCACTGGGGCAACACCTGGGCGTGTAACATTCTTGAAAGTTGAAACTTTGACAGGAACCTGCTCGAACCACTGGGGCAACCCCTGAGTGTGTAACATTCTTGAAACTTTGACAGGAGTATTAAACAAATCAGCGGTTGCTCAAGTTGCTTGTGGCTGCTTATCTACTCAACGTGACATCTACAAAAGCAAAAGTATCAACTGAAAAACGAAGAGGCTGCTTTATGGACAGTGGGCTGCAAAATTATTGTGCATGATATGACAAGTTTGAAGAATTTTTGTGAATGATGTGAAAAGCTTGAAGAGAGAAACAGAGAGAGATCGATTACGAATTTTCTTTATATCGCAAGCTAACCAACCAACTCACGCGCACGTTGACTAATATTTGAGGAATCAATCAGAAATCGCTCATCCATTAGCGGAGCTCATTTACAGCCGGAGCAAAGCCCAAGTTGGTAAGATCTAAGATGTTTTGGATATGAGACTTTAGGAAGAACTGAATTAGCGAGCCCCCTAAAATCTCAGGTACGGCCTTCACTACCCGACCAACTCGTTGGTTGGGAGACGAATTAACTACTATGCTTTTCACTACTTTCAATGTGGAAAGAATATAGCAAGAGTTACAACTGCATGGCCTTCCTATGTCCCTAATTGATAGTATGTTCTTTTTAGGCCAATTGTGTAAGTTTCTCCCAGTGTGTATAATTTTTTTTTTGGAACCAAGTGTGTATAAAATTTATTAAAGCCCCCACTCCATAGAGCAAAGTTATTCGTTGGAGTAACAAAGAAGCAATCTCAAGTAGGAGTATTCGATTAAATAAAAAATAAAAATAAAAAGGATAAAAGCATTCGAAAAAGATCAGATGATCAGAATGGTACTTTCCCCTTTTGGGGATCCACAGGTACAATTGGAGACATCAGAATGCGGTCCCTCCTAGCTAGGAGAAATTATTCACAGTGATCTTTCCGACGTTAAGTCTGTTACCAATCCTCCCCGCCTATACTCCTAATTATTGGAGACTACATGGGTTCTGTTGCTATGTTGTTGTTGATCTTCCCGACGTTGTGTGCTTAACTAATTAATACTGTAGCAAGTTGTCATTTATACTGACTTTGTGGATCGGTCTTCTCTCCCACGAGATAAACACACAACACAGGGTTGGACACATCACGTAACCGTGTTTTCGAATGACTTACCTAATTTCTCCCCTCTTAAAGATTATTGAATGGAAATCGATCGCCCCGGTCTTTTTTTTACCATACTATTTTTTGGCTGACGATCGAGCTAGATTGTTAAGGATATCTATACCAGGTAAGTACCATGAAATACTGTAAGTAACCCCAAATTCAAATGGAATTAAGAAATTCTGATCATGTAGGGAATAAGAAAATCCTCCGTTTATATATATTCCCTTCATAAGAGTTATTAACCCTAACGGCCTATTTGGTAGCAAGATAAATTTTTTGGGGTATGGTAATATAGTAGCTAGGAAGAGAGAATTATCATAGAGGTCTGATTAGTTAGTAAAATGATTTGTATGGACGTTTTTAGGAAGGGGATATTGGTCGACATGGATACACTAGTAATTGTCTGTGCTTTATGCTTTTTAAATAGGATGAAGTATCAAATTCAACTTTTGTAAAGTTTTTTTTTGGATACAACGGTTATTTTTAACGTCATCTCACATGAGGGTGAGTTCCGAATATGCGTATGGTCTCATCTCATGCGAGAGGAGCATTAAAAATAATCGTTAATCATAAAAATTTTCCTTCTCCCAACAAAATCTATTTCTCGAAAAGTTTCATTTTAAGAATAAGCTTCAACAATGATCCATCTAACCAAGTTCATAAAATAGTCTAATACAATAAATATTACCAAATCTATGTAATTCAAATTAGTTGCATTTAGGGATAGTATTAGAGATATTAAGAATGTATAATTATACGGGATTTCAACTCGAATTCAATTTTCTGAACGTCCAGTCACTCAAAAGTCATACCCTTATCGCACTTGTTTCTGTAACTGACCTAGAAAAATAAAATAATTTCAAGATTATATATAATCAAGTAAGGAATAGAGTTTGAAACTCTATTTACCCAAAAAGCTTCAACAAAAACCCTACAATCTTCAATGCCAGACAGATCATGAAACTCCAAATCATCTAAACTGACAGCTCAAGTTGTATTGAACAACAATTTTGTTCTCTTACCTACTAGTTAAAAAGAAAAAGAATTTGCTACGAAAAATTACTATTGATCGCAAAAAATTACTCCTGGCCGCAAAAAATTACTGAGAATTACTCTTGGGCGCAAGCAGCAAAGAACTACTCCTCGCCGCAAAGAACTACTTTTGGCCACTAATAATTACTCCACTCTTGACCATCAAGAATGACTTATGGGCTCGCAATTCTTTGCAGCCAAGAATAATTCTTTGTGGCCAAAAGTAATTCTTCGCGGCCAAGAGTAATTCCTAGCGGCTAGGAGTAATTCTTTGTGAATTTCTAATCTTTGAGATAGAGTGTTTTTTTTTTTTTTTTTGTGCCCTGAAAACACTCCCCTCTCTCTCTCTCTCTCTCTCTCTCTCTCTATATATATATATATATATATATATATATATATATTTCAAATTAGCACATAATTTAAAAAGTTTGGGTATTTGCCATATCCACCATCCAGCGTGATTAATTAGTTATCTTTATTTTTATTTTTCCCCCTATAAACCAACATGCATGCCGCAAAGGATATGGATATTTATACACAAGTGGTACTGTGGTAGTGTAGGGCTGGGAACAAAGAAAGTTGTAGTAGTAAAAAGATATGATTCCACAATTGCTTGCTTGAGAATTTCCTTGATCTAACGGTTGCGTAAAGCTCTCGGTTTATTCAGTTGGTCCAAACTCTATGATGTCCGGGGTTTGAATCACTCCATCTGTGTTGGTATTCTTCTCGTTGAGGGCTTTTATTCTCTTTTTTTATTCCTACCCTATAATGAACTTATTTTTTTGCATTGGTTGAGTTGTTTGGCTAGTCTCCCATATTTGTACTTTGTCTTTGTACTTCATTCTTTCCTTGTTTCTACTTTGTATATAATAGGCTTATTTCTTGCATTGTTGAGTTGCTTGGCTAGTTTCCCGAATTTTTACTTTATTTCATATATGATGTAAATAATCTCTTCTATTGATTGACAAAAAAAAAAAAAAGAAGCTAATAACCTTACGAACTTTAAAAATATATTTAAGATTGGCTTGTTTATGGGGCGAGTCAATCTCAAATAAGTTTTGATTGAGCCGATGATGAGACTCTTAAACAATCCGAGTAGTAGATTGTTAGAACTTGGTTTGAAAGTTTAACGGGCTTCAAAAAAAAATGTTCAAGCATGATTTGCTTATGTAGCAAAAGCAAACCGATCTCAAATTGAAGAAATAAATAAATAATAATAATTCTAGCGAATCTCTATTTTGATGTTTTTTTAACATCGACTCTCCAAAAAACAGCTTTCGATGTAAGGCAAGTCTGATCATATTTCCCTACGCCTTTTGTAGATACATTCCTCTCTAAATATACCAATTTGCCCCCGCGCGTTCTCATGTAATTAACTATGTGCTTTGAGCCGTTAGATCGTGCCTTAAAAATCTCAGTGTTAATTTAGAAAATGCCATGTGACCAAATTATTAAAGATTTAAAATGCATGAAAGCAGAGGTACAAAGGAAAAACCGATACAAATTAAGGATTTGATTCCATCTTTAGGGCTCCTACCGTTACCTGGTTCTTTTGGCATAATAATACTAGTAATAATTAATAACTGGATCGTGGGGTAACATTAATTTGCAGCATGCTTTAGTGATGAAATTACTACAGTACTTGATTGCTAGTACTAGTAATAATAATAGTATAAAGTTTGAGTGAGTTGTAACCTACGCAAAAGTTAATCCTATGAATCTCTGAATAAACAAACCCTAATCACTAATCAGAACTCTCCTTAATTAGTTTCAACATATACTACTTTAAATACAAGTTAAGTTGTTTTTCAGTTACAATATATATATATATATATATATATATATATATATAGAGAGAGAGAGAGAGAGAGAGAGAGAGAGAGACCCCTTCTCCTAAGGACCATCTTAACTTAATAAAATGAGAACTTCCTTTCCCGATAAAATTTCGATGATCCAAGCCACTCAATGTGTTCAGAACGTGATTTTAAGGGTTCTTGCGAGAAATCAGGAAAAAAAAAATGACCAGAAAGGCTTCATCCGAGCAGTTTTTGTTTATTTTTTATCGAACGGTTCAAATAAAAACTGTTCGGATGAAGCCCTATCTGATCATATTTTTTGCTGATTCTTCACGAGTACTCCTAAAAATCACGTTCTCAACACATTGAGCGGCTCGGATCATCGAAATTCGAACGGCAAATGGGAGAAATGGAGAGGTCCTCATTTGAAAATAATTGTATATATATATATATTAATTATTAATTCCCATGAATCTCTTATCTCTTCTCTTCTTAATTATAAAGTACTGTAAATCAATTTCTAATTTGATGAATCTGATCTTGATAAACCAATAGCAAGAAACTACTCCATCTCCTTTGTTTCACATCTGCTTTAATTAGAAGTTAAAATTGTTATCGGTTACTATGGTCCTTGAATGAATCGTACGTAATCAATTCCAATTTGATGAATCTCTCTTGCTAAACCAATAGCAAGAAGAGTACTCGTTTACTATAGTACTTCTTCTTCCATCATCGTGTCTCGAATTTAATCTCAAAGGGAACTGTATCAACTCGAGTTCTATGAATTTATTGTTTACGCAGTCGTAAGAGGAGTACTTTTTCCGGGATTACCATCGTTTCACATATAGTACTATTAATCAGACATTAAAAAACTATTGGAGTATCATTTTTTTATGATGGAAAAAAATATTATTAGTTGTGCGTTGTCTGCGAGTGCTATTTTCTATATCCAGTCAAGTGATGACTAAAATTTCAAATTGTTAGGGTCAAAAAGCTAAATTCCAAGTCAGACCATATTTGGTCATTTGAACGTACGGCTAACGCACGGCGCAATACGTGGACCGATAAATACGGACGATGTTCCCCACCCATTGGCCCACCTCACCACAACCTTTACTTCCCCTTCCTTTTTCCACTTTTTTTTTCCCTAGTTTATCTTCTTGTCTTTTTTTTTTTTTTTTTTATAACTAAGGAATAGCGTTACAGCCGAGTCATAATTAGACTTAACTGGCCAACCCAAATTTCAGAGGGAACTAGCGCGACCACACCAGTCCCCACTTACTATCAGGGTACTCACTCAGTGGAGAATTGAACCCCTGACCAAGGAGAATACTCTCAAAGTCAAACATTTGCCTTTACCATCTATATTGGCAGGTAGTTCATTTTTTCGATTTTTTTTTTTGGATTTTGATTTTGGTGCTCCATTTTTAATTTGTACGCAGACTCTTCACTTTTAACGTGAAATTACTCAATTTCCTTTTTACGGGGAGGGGGGACTCGAACCCCACGGGCCACATCTCATGCATGGCAGCATGGGGGAAAAGAGTCTGTCCCAGCTATACTGGCGCCCCATTTCCACTTTCTACGTTCGAGAAGTTGAAAGACTGAGATAGGCGTAGTTAATTAACAGAACTGTTCGAGCTCGACCCATTTTTAATTGTTCAAGATCGTTTCGTGGATACTGACATTAGTTGTGAACAACCAATTAAGTAGTAGGTTGATAATATCACGCGGTCTAAAAATACTACTCGATTTGTCTTTGGCTTGTCAAAAGCTTGTTTAAAGGGAAAATGACAGTCAATAACGTGTTGTGATAATTAATACCTGTTAAGGATATTTTCAATATTAATAAATATTTTTACCTTGTCTTTGGCGAGTATTAATTATCAAAACATGTCCTGAGCTGTCATTTTCCCTTGTTTAAAACCGATTGGACTAGCAAACAAATCGATTCCAAATTAAATTTTCAAATCAAACTTGAATAATTTAATGTCAGGCTTTTTCATCTCTTATTAGCCCAATCCAGAGAGAGAGAGAGAGAGGATAACGTTAGTCATGATCTTAGGGTCTCCGGTCACATGCAATTCGTAATAAAGAAGTCGAAGAATCGAAACACGACTTTAAGACACTTGGGAATAACTTTTTAAAAAGTTTTACAAGCTTCATTGGACCGTATGTCGTAATTCTACATATTGGCAAAGGATATAAAAAGGACTGATAAGCTGGCCACAGTGCCGGCCCCGACATTTGAACTGCTCAAGTTCAATCGTAAGTTTGGTTGTCCGCTCACTATTAAGTCATAAAAAAAATTTTAAGAAAAACCTCAATAAAAAATCAAAATTATATTATAGTACTTTTAGTTTGAATTATATAAAAAAACAAAACAAAAAATTAACCCTGGTTAAAGTGCTTTATGATTTAGCATGATCCGATTAAAAAAAAGATTATAATGCGTTTATATTTATTTTTGGCTGTTGATTTTGCCACTTACACTTGCAAGGGAGTGACATTAACAAAAAAAGAGAGTGACAAAATCATTTCCCTTATTTTTAGCTTTCATTTAGTTATTTTTCTTATTCTGATCACTGTGCAATGTTTAATAATAAAATGAAATGAGAAACATTAAGAGCCAAATTGCAAAGATACAAACTTGACTTAAAAATTGGTTAATTTTTTCATTGAAGTTTTTTAAAGTGGTGCATGTGCATATATATATATATATATATATATATATATATATATATATATACACACATACATACATACATGCAAATAACCATTGTGAGTCCTGTGTAAAAATAATACATATGCATGTACATTTTTTATATTTATTTACATACATGGACAAATACCACTCCACTTCATGGACAAATAAAGAGAGAGGGAGAGAGAGAGAAGTGGGTGCATTGAGAGGGGAGAGAGAGAGATTGAAAAGGAACAGAAAGGAGTTAAGAACTATTTTTGGAAGCATTAATTGGGGAAAAAAAAGAATTATTTTCGGAAGCATCAATTGGGAAAAAAAAGAATCTCGAACTATTTTCGGAAGCATTAATTGGGAAAAAAAAAAGAATTATTTTCGGAAGCATTAATTGCGAAAAAAAGAATCCCCAATGCAGGACATAAGAATCGAACCCTAGAAGGTAAGAACTTAACTACACGCTTCTAGCTGGCTTGTAATTGGGAAAAAAAGAATCCTCAATGCAAGGCATAAGAATTGAACCCTAGAAGGTAAGAGCTTAACTATACGCTTCTAGCTGGTTTGTAATTGGGAAGAAAAGAATCCTCAATGCAGGGCATAAGAATCGAATCCTAAAAGGTAAGAACTTAACTACATGTTTCTAGCTAACAAACCAATAGCATCCTTGGAGTTATATCTTCGTCAATATATATATATATATATATATATATATTTACATAGAATTTTTTTTTTGGTTGCCCTAATTCGAGGTTGCCCAAGCCCGGGGGCTTGCGGGGCTTACCCTTGGGCCAGCCCTAGCCGGCCAACTAGTTAGATCCTTGATTTTGAGTTCACCAAAGTCTAAAGTTTGAGGGTCCCTCACCAACTTTTCTTGGGTTCCTTAGAGACAAATGATTGTCGAGGACTAAGGTACCAACCTGGTTGGAATGTCAGATTTTTCTCATTGTGATGCTATTTTTTTTGGATCCATTTAATCATTATAACTTGTTTCAATGATTAATAAATTTCTTTTTTACCGATTAAAAAAAAAAGTCTTTAAGTTTAGACTTTGTGTCTGCTAACATAATAAACCGCTAACCCATATTGTATTAGTTTCTTGTCATTCTTTTAAAAAATATAAAATAAAAAGCCCTAAAGGATCCCAAAGGTGTTTGGGATTGGAGCTGAAGTAAGAAAACAAATTGCAAAAGTAGGAGCTCCGAATGGATAATGGCCAACATTGCTTTTAGGGGTGGTTTATTTGTGATTTTACTTAATTAGGTCTTAAAAATTCCAAATTAGCGGCTGCATTGGGATTCCACGTTGATGTGTTCGGTTAAAGTGCAAAAGAGGGAAATTCGGCCAAAAAGCACCAAAATTTCGAAAGAAATGGAAAAAAGATGAATTCAAAGATCAGTATTTCCTTGTTATTTTTTGAACAAATACATTGCTACCTAAAAAGGGGGGACGTGGAAATTGTAGAAAGGTGATAAAAGTTGGTCCCAAACAAGGAAAAATGAGAAAAAGGGTAAAGGGGGGAGAAAGAAATTTGGAAGGAAATTGATGAAGAAAGATCCCAGTGTCGTTTCATAACACAGCTTGCAATTCAAGCAAAGTGGGCGAAATGGTTTCCCATCGTTTGCAAACGAATCGAACCACTCATGCATTAGCAGCTTGTGGCTTGACTCGTTTAGTAATTTAGTGTTAGTTTCGGGTGCCTTATTCCCCTGTGTTTTGTTGTTAGTCTATCTCTGTTCCTCTTGAAGAACCGGAGAGAATAAATGGTAACTACGTCAATAAAAGATAGACCATTAATAAACAAACGGAAAAAAAAAGAACTGGATTTGTCCAGTTGGGTATTCGTTCAAAATCAAATTCCAGCAGGACATTCGCTCATAACAAATTCCAGCAGGACATCAATACATCGAAAAATTACTAATTGCTTCTGAAGCACCGACATATAAATTTTTCGGTGTCCTTTCCACCACGTGTTGGTATGAATTCAACCACAAAATAAGTAACTCATGCAAATGGAAAAGAGTCGCGAAAACATCACGTTACGGTACTCCAGAATCACAGCATAATCACTCCAATAAATACATCACTGTTTCATGACTTTCCCCTCTCGTTCCCTCTGCCCCCATAAATAGGAGTCCCACCTTTCACCCTTCTCCTCGCAGTCTCTCTCTCTAACTCTCTCTCTCTCTCTCTCTCTCTCTCAAGCAATGGCTGCTATAGGAGTCGCCTGCATTTTTGCTCTGTTTTCGGTTGCGACACTCGTTAACGCCCGCATTCCAGGTGTTTACAGCGGCGAGGGGTGGCAGAGCGCTCATGCTACTTTTTACGGCGGCAGTGATGCCTCAGGAACTATGGGTAAATCTATTTCCCCTTCTTTATCAGTCACACAATTTCCCCTGTTTCAGTTTCTCTTAACCATCCTTGACAATTAATAGAGTCCCTTCAAGTAATATCAAACTATTTTTCCCATTTTTTCAACATTTTCCCCCGCAGTATCCCGGGTTTTTGTAGGTATCTAATTCTTCTATGGAATGAAAATTTTTCTATATTCAAAACGCGTAGGCTCGTCTACATCGAACAGCTCCAAACACAGTTGCATCTGGAACTGTGTTTTTAGACTTTTTGTTTGGGCTGCACTACAGTGCTTTAGTGCAAACCGCACTATAGAATCCCCGTATCCTTGTTTTGGGGGAAAGTTTAAAAAAAAATGGGAAAATATTTCTTTCTATAAGGAGGAAATATTTTCCTCTGTTTTATCTCTATTACTTAATTTTCCTCATTTTCTTTCTATAACCAGAATTCCTTCCCCATTTTTATATGTTCCTGCATTTTAACCATTTTTCTTTCCCTATCCAAATAACTCCTTCACATGTCTCCTCACGCATGTGCATCAAAGAATCTGTGTCTGTAACACTACTCGAATAAAAGTCAACTAATAACAAGAACATACCGCTCTTTTTACCATTTCTCGGAGATGAACTCACAAGTAAGGCTTTGCTTATTTAATTGGAGAACACACAAAAGAAATAATGGGAAAATCAAAAAGTTTGATTAGATTTTCCAAAATCTCAAGAAAAAAAATACAACTGGCCTTCTCGACTAGCAAAAAATTTAATTTTCTTTTCTTCTAGAAATATTATTGCCAAGCACCTACAAAGTTAGGTAAAATGATATTCTTCACTCTTATTTTCCTTAACAAAACATAATTTAAAATATTTTTTATTCTCATATCTGATTTCTGATTGATCATTTTCCCTCCCCCTCTCTCTCTCTCTCTCTCTCTCGTAAAGGGGGTGCATGTGGATACGGAAACCTGTACAGCCAAGGCTACGGCGTGAACACGGCGGCTCTGAGCACGGCTCTCTTCAACAACGGCTTGAGCTGCGGCGCTTGCTTTGAGCTCAAGTGCGCCAACGAACCGCAGTGGTGCCATGCGGGCAGCCCGTCCATATTCGTAACCGCAACCAACTTCTGCCCGCCCAACTACGCCCAGCCCAGCGACAACGGCGGGTGGTGCAACCCGCCCCGGCCCCACTTTGACCTTGCCATGCCCATGTTCCTTAAGATCGCCGAGTACCGCGCTGGCATCGTCCCTGTTTCTTACCGTCGGTGCGTCACCCCTCTCTCTACCTTTTTTCATTTGTTGCACTTCGCATTTGTTCTGCATATATGTCTTGCTTTAATTATTTGAGTGCTCCTAGGCACCGTACTGTGATACTCAGATATTGTACGTTCATGTTGAATTCATGACAAAATATATGATTTTTACAAGTAGCAGGGGCGGTTGGAATCCCGGGTTTATTTGTTTCTTACAGTCAAGGCTTTTTATTCAATCCCCTTCGGTTCAAGTTCTAGACTCGTTGAGTTGAGTTGACGAGACAGCCCAATTCTGAAACACTTATTAGAATAATAATATTGTCCGAATTTGCTCAATAGTCTTGAGCAAATCTGAACAATTACTTACAACAACAAATAATTCAGATTTGAATTGAATCCGATCAAAATTAAGTACCGGAGAGAATTTCGTGAAAAATTAGCTGTTTCATAGGACCACTCAATAATTATTCGTCCAAGTTTAGTTGTGAATCTTTGATCGTCCTGAGTTTGTTTTTTGTATTGTAGGAAGAAAATAATATTTTTTTAAGCTGTCGGACAATTTTTTGTTATTGGTAGAATGTTTAAATTTAATTCCTTAATTTTATGATCTTTTAGTCGTGATTGACTTCAAAAATACTCCAAAAAAAAAAAAAAACCCGCAAGAAACAGAATTTGTTTTTTTTTTTCCTTTTTGGGTCGTGAAAAATGTGATGGTTTTATGGCCGTCGACGTAAATGAAGTCAGTCAAAAGGAGTGTTGATTCAGTTGAACAACACAGTAACGGCTATGAACTCAATCAATGGCTATAAATGTGTCTAATTACGTGCTTACATAACTAACTTAAATGAGTGTGCACTGACTTTGCGACGTGGCGAACGTCGTTCTACGTATATTGAGTGAGGTTTACATTCATCGAACGATTCTGAACTTAATCTTGAACTCATACTATCGTTAAAAACTTAAAATGAGTCATATTCCTACACGTCACACATCTCTATCTAAGTAGATAAATTTTGTAAGAATTGTTAGCTTGTGTTATAGTTTTCCTGTTAAAAATGGATTCAGCTCCCATCCCATCCAGTTTGGTCCAGTCTCGGCTTTTTATGGATTCTTTTTGAGTCCACAATAATAATTTGAATCGTTTAAGTTTTAGAACTCGTCAAAAAATGGTATCCGATCAACTTGATTTTACACTTATATTTCGCTAACTTAATCCTTTTCGAAATCATATGAACTGGTATCCGATCAATGTGATTTTCGATGTAGTTGATTTTCTCGATGAGCTCCAAAAAGTAAACGATTTCGATCATTAACGTGAGCCAAGAAAGGGCCCACAAATGGCAAAGACTGGACCAAAAAACTGGATGGTATGAAACCTAACTCAAATTTGAGAATGGAAATCACAGTGGTAAAATATTTGGTTGCAGGATTCCGTGCCGAAAGCAAGGAGGGATCAGATTCACGATCAACGGCTTCAGCTACTTCAACCTGATTCTGATCACCAACGTCGCGGGCGCAGGGGATATCGTGAAGGCCAGCGTCAAAGGGTCCAAAACCGAATGGATGAGCCTGAGCCGAAACTGGGGCCAGAACTGGCAATCCAACGCCGTTTTAGTGGGCCAGTCGCTCTCCTTCCGGGTCACAGGCAGTGACCGTAGAACTTCCACTTCTTGGAACGTGGTGCCTTCCCATTGGCAGTTCGGCCAAACTTTTTCTGGAAAAAATTTCAGAGTCTGATCATAGGGAGAAAATTTTCTTTTATGTTTCTCTAGTTTGCCTCTTCTTCTTTTTTTTTCCTTTTTTTTTTTTTTTTGTCTCCCTTGAAAGAGAGAATTGGTGGGTTGTGTCTGAGTAGTGAGTAGTGGGCCTTCACTTTTTTCCTTTCTACTTTTTTTTTCCTTTTTTTTTATTACCGAGAGTAGTAAGGGCCGAAGCGGTTGCAACAATAATGCAGCCCGCGACTCGTTTGCTGTAGTATTCATGAACAATGAACTGATGACTATATAGTTCTTTGGGAAGTAACTTACACTCGTGAAAATCAATTACCTTTTCTTTGATCGTCATCTATATTTATAGACATGAATTTTCACTTCCTATATGTTTATTTGTTGCCTTTTTCTTATCAGCTGATATGAGTATGATTAGGATTAGGATTTAGTATTTGTTTGGGATTTGGGGAAGAGTACGTAACATTGGACAAGAAAGGTAGTGAGACCAATTACAGAAAAAAAAATTAGTATTTGTCTTTTTGACAAGAAAAAAAATGGAAAGAGAGACGGAGAACAATATCATATGTTTGTTTTGGAAGAGGAAAGATAACAAATAGAAACCCAAAAAAAAAAAAAAAAATTGTTCATACCAAAAAAGTGTTTCGCTTCTATGCTTTACCTTGGCTGAAATAAAAGTATTTTTATGGTTTATCCATCATTAAAAGACTACAGGTAAGCGCCATTACGAAATCTAGACCATTAATTTGCCGAAATAGTGGCCGGCAAGAGTCTTGAAGAAATCAAAGTAGGCGGGTTACTTTACTAAAAAGAAGAAAAAATATCAGCTTGAAAGTAGAAACAATTTTCCCCACCATTTCATTACACAGCACAGCACAGACAAGCATGGTTGACAGATAATACTACCATGATTGCACCGCTTGTGATATAATTGTGCTGCTAAACAGCCATTAACACCTATAATGACTTCTCCAACCAGCAAAACAAAGCAGAAAAGTTGGAACAAAATAAAGCTTAACGCAATATAAAACTTGAGTTATTACCTTCAGTACCTGCATAACACGAAAATTTTCACTATTACTTTGATGAGTCCTATGTTACATCGACTTAGGTAACATACGGTTAAGGGTATGTGTCTAGTAGACAGACTCGTCTAATTCATTGTCAAGGTTGCTACGACACAGCATAATTATTTCTTCAACATCTTTCTTTTATTTTGCGAGGTAAATTGAGCTCGCGTGGAGTCAGAGATCATTTGATGCATAATAGTTTCGCGATAGACTTACAGTGCTAAATATGTTTTTAAGGTAATTAAGCGTCTGAATCCAAAGTGTTGGACACATTCCAGACCCTTTCGAGTGTCCGACACGGGAAATTCATACATTTGAAAGGGTCCATGAAACATAGGGGATGATATTTTAAGTGCTTGTACACTCACAAACAGAAGTATTTTTCGTTTAGTTGACGCGATGCTTTCTTGTTGTAGGTAGCTAATGTCTCTTTTCCAATTTTTAAGGCGTAAAATTAGAAATCAGTGTCTCCAATTTTAAGCCAACGGGCCATAAACTTGTAAAAACTGTTTCTACTCTGATATACAACATACTTCTTTCACTTGTGAGATATTTTTCTAATTCAGTGAAGCACTCATAACACCAGCAGTGAAGCACACAACGAGGGCAGCACAAAATTTTAACATGCATATATACAGACTTCACAGTCTGAAAGAAAATACTTACGGTTGTGGGCGCCCAGGCAATTGTTAGCCGGATTACCTCTTACGCTTATTAGACTTCCATTTCTTGATTACGTAATTGATAATCTCTTTCAGACTTGCTCTTCTTCCCTCCTTTGGATTCCATATTTCAGGGACCACATACATCCCACTGGGATTGTAGTTTTTGATTTCCAACAACGCGTTGGCTAAAGCCTTGTAGACCTCATCACCACAATCATTTCTCAACTCTTTCAACTTATCATCATCTTCATCAATGATCTCCTGCATTTTAAAAGGGTATAATCCACACTCCAAACCTCAAGATACAACACAAGGAATTTGGAAACCAAAAAGCTCAAACTGCGGCATCTTACATTTTAGGGTGTATTAGAACTTAGAAGTAAGTGAAACATGGGCATGTTTAGCTAAAAATTAAGAGTTTTTTCCTTTCTAATTTGTTTAATTGGGAGTCGAGGGAGTTTAAACTAACCCTTGATCAATTTCTTGACATGTTATATATTTTCAGCATTAAGGGAGGTGTATAGGCTCTATTTTGGCTTTTGGGCCATTCTATTTTCATAGTACATACTGTTGCTTGCCATATTGTACAGGCAGATTCTGACAAAATCATATACAACGTACATCTTGAAGTTTACTGAATCTACTCTCATTGTTTGAATCCATGTTGATAATTGCGTTTTTGCTTCCCCAATTCGAAACTTTTCAGGTCACTGAACTGGTTTCACATACTGTTCAACATTTTTAACTCAATTGAAATTGGCAATGCCATCTAGAAGGTTCGAGGCAGACAAACCTGCAGTCTCCCTTCAACTGTAATTTTCTTGAAAGGGTGCCAGTGTGGATTCCTCACTTCTTCTTCCCAAGAAGAGCATAGTTTGGCAGACATCTCATCCCAGTCTCCACCACAACACTTCTGCAAGCACAGTTCCTTGAAAGGTCTGCGATCAACCTCCTCCATTCTTTTAATCCTTAGGCTTGTTCAGTCATTCAGCATATCTTGCAAGCCCTGCATGAGAAAACAAGGGAAAATCATTATTATGTGTTTTACATGTAGCAAGAGAATATAGTGGTACTACAGAGCAAGGAACAAATTTTTGTTGCAAATTTTATGTTTCGTAGGAGACTGAAACATAACAATAGTGGAACTGTGGAACCCAAAATTTTGGCATTTTACCAGCACCAACTAAATGCACCTATACATAATGAAATTCTACAAAACGTATGGAGACATTGAGTTGTTTCGACTCATTAGAAATATCCAACAATGACATTTTCATACATTCCCAAATCCTTTCGATATTTTTTCTGTGTTCTATCAATGTTCTCAAAATGTTTCTGAAACGTTTCCATTTCCTAGCTAACCAAAATAAGATTTCAATCCTTGTTGTACAGAATGGTACGCCATTTGCAATCTGTAGCATGTAAAAGACCCAAAAACGAGAGCAGATAAACATATACACTTATTGCTTCTTCACGGGCGTCTTGCAGCTCACCATTAGCTATTCGCTCCTCCCATGTCGGAGCTGTGTTGAGGTTCTCCATATGCAACATTTCTTCTTCTTTTTCCTTTAATGCTTCCATTAAAGTGTGATGGTCATCGTTTTTTACCATGTTCTGATTATTCAACTGCATCATTTTCAAGCCATTTTATTAGGTTACTTCCACACAAAAAAACTACCAAAAAGTTAATGACAGAAAATCCAAAAGAAAGATTCCTATTACCATTTTTGTAAATAATGGTAACATGGTACTCCCTCTGTTCCAAATTGTTGGTCCTTTATGGGAATTCCATCTTTTTAAGGAGACATGAGGTAAATGCATTCACACTTAAAAAGATACATTAATTTCCGACAATGCCTTATATTTCAACTTTGAGTGACATCAGTGTTACTGGTAAATGGACTATTTTGGAAGATTGAGTTTTTTTTTGTTTGTTTGTTTTGACGTTTCGAAAAGGACTAACAATATGGAACATCCCAAAATAGTACAAGAGACAAGCAAGTATTAGTTACGGCATTTCCAATACAATACTTTTGAAAAGAAGGATCGTTACACGAAGACAAAAACACATACGTAAGCATGTAGGTGTTACACGAAGATAAAAACACTTACGTGGATCTGTTCCCTCAAGTTCTTATTAACATCGATGCTATATGTCCTTTCTTACCACCTTAACAGTGTCCCCTTGTCACTCTCTAGTTTCTTTTGGTTCCCTCAAGGTGGAGCAAAACATTCATCAGCCCATCAATTGGTTTATTCATTCATGGCCGTACCATCTTAAATGATTCAGTCATTCCCTTTTTTCTTTTAAGGCATACGCCGTTCAATACCAACTGGTCATGATTTACAGCATCACTTTTTAGTCGTCGAAGGAGGATACGAAACAGTAACCAAATGGTGCCCTCTATGCAATTGAAAACGTTAAAGGGTGATTTCTCCTTCAAAAGAGATTTTATGCTACTTTTCAATGCTATATAGATTGCATGAGCAATGAACTTACCTTGTCAGCAAGAATGTCTTTCTGCTTAAGGTAAACTTGGGATTTTGCCTTCTCCAATTCTGCCATGTTGCAGGCAGCGCTGGGGCAACCAGGTGGTTAACCAAACTTGATTGTTGTTCATGAAAGTCGGAATCAGTAAAAAGGAACAAATCATCAATTCCACCAACACTCATGAGTGAAGATTAGTTCCCATTTAGATACTAGTTGATTTTTAAGAGAAGGACCCAACACCGCAAAGAGGGAGAGATCATCAGAGGCAGGAGAATCATACTGACCTTGGACGGTATGAAGCAAGACGTACGGTGCCCGGCGGGTGGAAGCATCAATGGAGAGAGCACAAGAAAATGGAGAGAGCACCAGAGGCTGGGAAGGGGAGGGAGAGAGGAAGAGAGAATGCGACAAAGAGAGGTTTGGAAAAAGACTTTCATTTTCGCGGGAAGAAAGAGATGCCAGAAGTGCAATACTGTAGTACAGTACTTGACTACTTGCTTAGAGAGAGAGAGAGAGAGAGAGAGAGAGAGAGAGAGAGACTCCCTTAGAATGAGAAAGATTGCTCAGTCTGTTAGCCTGTTACTGTTGTTCAGTCTGTTCTTGTGAAAGAAACCCCCATACCCATTGCATGAATGTCTTTTCCTGTTACTACTGTTCTTGTGAAAGAAACTCCCACGCCCATTGCATGAATGATTGAATGTCTTTTTCTACTGAGATAGCCGGAAACAAGTGTTTTGGCGTCAACAATCAATCACAACCATTCAAAAGTGTTCTGGACGGTCCGGATTTTAATGAAATTTTTTTGGAAAAAAGTTCATCTCTTTCCCGAAAAAGTTTCATTAACATCCAGACCGTCCAAAACACTTTTGAACGGTAGAGATTGGGTGCCGTAAATAACTCTTTACGGAGCAACCGTAAAGAAGTTAATCTCTTTTCTATGTAGTTCCTCATTGTGAAAGCACTTTCTCTGAACACTAATCTGGTTGATTGGTGTGTTTACTTCTCACACAATCAATCAGGGTTTAATTTTCTACCTTTGACTGATCCGAAGAGGAAAATAGTTGAGGTATGCGTAAACTGATCCGAACATCACTCACCGTCGAAATCCCCCCAAAAAAGTGTTTTCTCTCTCACAATGCGTTTTTTAAGAATACGTACCCACCGAGGTGCAGCCCATTCGTTGCCAAAAAGTTTGCAAGGACGTGTTTGGTGTTCGAATTGGAGGAAAAAAGTTTGTAGCGTCAAAGGGTCCAAGGTTAAGCTTGAGCCGAACTCGGGCCAGAATGCTGTTTTACTGGTCATTCCCTCTCCTTCTAGCCCATAGTCAGCAACGGTCCAACGGAAGAACTTCCAGTTCTAGGAATGTGGTACCTTCCAATTGGCAACCTTCTCCTTAAAAATTTCGAACTCTGGAAAATTTTGTCGTCCTTTTCTTTTTTCTTTCCAATTTGTCCTCTTTTTCTCTTCGAAACTGGGAAGAATTTAGGGAGAATTTTTCATAAGTCCATTATAGGAGTTTCATAACCCACTAAGTCCACTTCTAAACTTCATAACCCACTAAGTCCACTAGCTTACAAAAATACTAATATAACCCTGTAACCCTAATCACTATATATACCCCACTATAGCAGTTTCTTTTTCATTTCAAACGGGGGGGGGGGGGGGGGAGAGAGAGAGAGGAGGGAGCCGAGAGAGAGAGAGAGAGAGAGAGAGAGCGAGAGAGGAGGGAGCCGCACCTCCTGTCGTGGCCGCCGTCGCCACCCAACCCCAATCGCCGTCACATCCCAGCCTCCCGTTCCCGTCGCCATCGCCACCCACCTCCTGTCGCCGTCGCATCCCGTCCCAGCCTCGCCATCGCATCTCACCTCCGTGTCACCTTCGTGTTCGACAAAAGTATAGGTCGCCAGCGCGTCACCAAACGAGATCTGCACAAATCTTCACGAGATCGCCATCCTCTCCCACCATCGGCTTCATTCCCACCATTGCCGTTGTTTTCAACACAAACAGGTAAGTTGAGTTTAATTTAGGGTCGAACATATAAGGTTATTTGTTATTATTTGTTCAGATCTGGTTTGGTTAGGTTTTTGGATAAACTTATGGGATCATATAATGTTATATATGAGCTTCTAAAATCATTTTCATTGCAGTGGACGAACATATGATGTTATATGTTTACATCTGAGTCTTTAACATATAACCCAAATTACATACCAACTGTAATATAATTAGACCACAAGTTATATATCTATGGCCGAAATTACACCACAAGTTATTGAAAATATCGTTTTCGCTGCAGTTCGGGGTGCTCCTAAAGTCGCACCCCGAACTGCGGCACTTTGTGCCGTGGGGGCTCCGCCCCCACACCCCCGGATGTAAACATATAACGTTAGGTTATAACATATAACATTGTAATGTTATATGTTATTGCGTGACATTATATGACGTTATATATTCTCCTGTTGGTTGTTTATAAATTTCATTTTGTTCTGTTAAAATGTATGGTATTTTATCATTTTGTTCGGTTGTCATGTTGCTCCGTGAATATATAACCATATATATAACTTGAATATATATATGGTTATATATATATGGTTATATATTCAGCTCTATAAGCCGCTGCGCGGACCTAATATATATGGTTATATGTGATTTTCTATTGTAGTGTATCATGAGATATATAACGTTTAGGTTTTCGTTTGACAGCTAATATCATGAAACATATATGGTCAGACACGAATTTTTGAATCATTTTTTTAACATATAAAGTGATACGTTTCCATCTGTTTAACTTTTTCTTTATCGTGCAGAAATGACAAATCCACAAGAAATTGGAGTATGGTTTCACGAAGTGCCTAATCCAATTTATTGCAAATTGAAGTATCACCATGATGGCACTATGATAATAGAGTTTAGGATGAACTCCAACCTCAGAAGAGCCCTCCACATCAAATCCTTCTACCAAAGGTACCTCATGACGTTGAAGAGCCACATTAGGATCATTGATCCTGACAAGACAGCCGAGAACATGAGATTTAGAATTTTAATTTGGTTAAAGTCTTTTGGTGTAATTTCTTTGTCTTGTTTTCATATTGCTATTCAAAAGACTCTGAATCCTTTTTGTAGATCTGTCGATCAACTTTATAACTACGTAGTTGAACAATAGTAGACTTTGAATCCATTTTCATTTTTTTTGAACACGGATGTTTTGATTGGCTGATGTAATGGTTTCAATGATTGATACTAGCTTGCATCCTTAATATCGTTATATGTAACCTTCTATCATGTGTGAATGAGTATATAACGTTAAATGTGAGTTGATGAATGCGTATATAACATAAAATGTAAGTATCTAACGTTAAATGTGAACTGATGAACGAGTATATAACGTTAAATGTGATCTTCTGTCATGTGTAAATGAGTATATAATGTTAAATGCGACAAGTATATAATGTTATATGTGATCTTCTATCATGTGTGAATGAGTATATAACGTTAGATGTGAGCTAATGAATGAGTATATGATTGAGTCTAAAAGTTGATAAATAATCATATATGTTAGCTCTGTTGGCATGATTTCATCTCGATCTCGACTGCTTTGTTGATTTGATCTTGATCTTATAACATTATATGTTGGATTAACATATATATTATGTTTTTTTTGGAGTTTCGCTGCACAAAAACTTTCATATAACATTATATTTTTACTTTATTGAATTGGTCCGCGCAGCGGCCTCAATAACTTACTTGTAATAACAATATAAGTGTATTCAATGAAGCCGCTGCGCGGACCAGTTCAATAAAGTAAAACATATAATGTTATATGTGAGTTTCTGTGTGAATGAGTATATAATGTTAAATGCGAGCTGATGAATGAGTATATTACAAAAAATGTAAATATCTCACGTTAAATGTGAACTAGTGAACAAGTATATAACGTTAAATGTGAGCTGATGTATAAGTATATAACGTAAAATGTGAACTGTTGAACGAGTATATAACGTTATATGTGATCTTTCCTCTTTCTCTCTGTTGCAAAATTCCAACGTCACTGTCGTGATTGGCGTGATTTCAAAAGTTACCAAATATATGGGGGGATAATGAGTTAAACGGATAGGATTTGAATGGAAGGATAATTCTGTCAGGCATTATTTCCCTTTTTAAATGTAGTGGACTTTATACCTTACCAAATACATATTAGTGGACTTAGTGGGTTAGAAACTTGATCAGTGGACCTAGTGGGTTAGAAACATGCTATAGTGGACCTTAGGCCAATTTTTTAAAGAATTTATGAGTTGTGGTAAGCGAGAGTGCGGGAAGTAATGAGGGTCTCACATGCATCTCCAAAAGCGCCCGTCATTCGGGACCTACAAAGTAACGAGGTTCTCATGTGCATCGGACTATTTTAAAGGTACATATATCCAAATTACTACACTAAAATCCGTGTAGCATTACTCGTGGTGGTGTTCACCTCTCTTGTAGTACGACTCTACTGGAGTTATATCTGCTCCAAAGTAGAACAATGTTCCCTCGCATTTTCGTTACAGCTAAGTAAGACACAGACATAGACATTGACAAGCATGGTTGACAGATCAAACCAGTTGGCAGAAAGAGAAGTAACAGCGAACTAGACATGGTTGCACCGTGTGTGATATAAGTGTGCAGCTAAACATTCATAAAACCTACGAAGATAAATCATATTCTATCAGACAAGGTAACAACTTCCAGTTCTCAATTTGCTATATACTACTGCTGTACATGTTTTGAAGCAACTCTGGTAACGACATGAACATATTTGCAAGAAATTGCAAAAGTGCCTTCCTGAGTCACTTCAAACATAGCACGCCCAAAACGGTACAGTTCCGACATAGACAAGCCTGGTTGACAGATCAAACCAATTTGTGTTCGATCCAACCGCCCAAATACACTTAGTATAGACACACACCGTTTTCTGGCACAGAAGATCTCACAGGTGCTTCCTTCCACCTTTTGGAACTTGATACCTTCTCATTGAGAGTTCGGTCAAACTCTTTGATGGTCATCAATAATACTCCATTACTCAAGAACTTTCAGTTCCCATATGGTTATTTGCCTCGGAAAAATAAAAAGGGAAATAACTTGCTCATTTTTGTACTAAGTTCCAAACACATCATCAAGGACTAACGCATTCAAAGAACCCAAATTCCCAAGAAGATCGTTTTATGAAGGTGAATTTGAGACGGGCAAATCGGGAACAAGGGATCTTACAATGCATTGTAGGAAAGCGAAAAAGTAACGAGAGAAGCTTATAAGTTGCAATAGCTCTTTGGTATTGGGGTTCAAATCCCACCACGTGCTAAAATTCTGTGTCAGGCCAGTTCATCCCAGACTTTGTCCCAGTTTTAATTTTAATTGGACCCTCTGCCAGCAAACGGAGACAGTTCGCAATAGCTGAAGGATTTCAAGCAGTGGATTAATTTGGTGTAAGATTTTACTGAAGTGATATCCTCATCAAAGTAGAAACAATTTTGCATGCGTTTCATCACAAACATAGACTAGCATGGTTGACAGATCAAACCAGTTGGCAAAGAAGTTACAGCAAAGTAGACATGATTGCACTGTCTGTGATACTATAATTGTGTTGCTGAACAGCCACAAAACCTACAATAAGATTCATATTATATCCAAAGTACTAATACTTTTCAGTTTTCAAGCAACTTCCTTCTATATACTACTGTACATTTCTTTGTGGGAATTCTGGAAACAAGATTATCATATTCGGCTATTTGCAGGAGATTGCAAAAGCACCTTTTTGAATCACCGGACCAAATCAAAACAATGCCTGTCACCTGAGCTAACTGGTGAGCTGGTTGCCAAAAAGCTATGGGAAGATCTTGCCTTACTACCGTACATTGTGCAGCGACCCCCACCGTTCACAAAACTAGAAGTTAATTGACTCAAACTGCTGAAAAGAGACGATGGAATCACCTGTACTGGAGTTGGTGTTCTTACTTGACTTCCACTAGCAGCAAAACACGCTCAAAAATCTTTGCACAAAAGAAAGCCTAACGAGAATAATACTTGACGTAGTACCCTCAGCACCTGAAAAACATGGGAAATTTTGGTACACAGTTAGTACTCCTCTTGTCCCATAATCTTTGTCCCTTTTGGGAATGGTAGTCACCTTTTAGGAGACGTGTCATAATTGCAATCAAAATCGAATTGAAAGGCATCATATCTGACATGGCGTTCCTTTATTCTCATTGTTGAATACATTCACAGTCATTTGTAAGGGACACTATCCAAAAACTACTGAATTTCATACATTTAACTTCAAAAGAGGACTAAAACTTTGCAACATGTCCAAACGGAAAGATGGACCTACGATTTGGGTGGCTATAATTTCCATTCAAACGAATCTGTTAGGATCTCAAGCCACCTAAAGTAACCAAGGAGAATACACTGACATTACTTTCTGAACGAACAGCTTAAGCTGAGTAACCTGTCATGTGGCAATCAATTATGTTGAAAGGCACATTAAAAGTATGGTAATTAACTTCGTAGCTGCAACAGTAGGGGAAAGTATTATGGTTTCTTGACTTCTTGCTGTATATAACTACTTTCTCTTTGCCATTCAGCCTCACATGGGTTAACTGTTTGAATCACATCATCTGAAACTAGTATATTTCATACCACAGCCTTGTAGATCATGATATAACTGGTTCATCGTCAATATCTAGCGCGTGGAATATATGATCAAGAGGTAAACTGATTGACAGTTATGAGTTTGATGTTTGATGTCCGAAGGTGCATATTCTGTCAAGAAGGATCAACACAGTGAAAAAGACAGTGGGAGAGGAGAAGAAAAAAGTTTACGGATGTATTTTAATTTCCTTCGACTAGGTTAAGATCGGATTTCTAATTCGGTGAGGTTCAAAAATAAATTAGGGTTCAACAATAAGACTAGCACCACAAATTTTGAACTGCAAATAGGACTTCTAGTCTGAAATAGAGAGAACTGCAAATAGGACTTCTAGTCTGAAATAGAAACACTTACGATGTGAACGCAACTAACGTGCTAAGCCAACTTTCCTCTTACGCTTATTAGTCTTCCATTGCTTGATTAAGTAATTGATGATCTCTTTCAGGCTGGCTTTTCTTCCCTCCTTTGTATTCCAGATTTCAGGAACCGGATACATCCCACTTGAATTGTAATTGTTCATTTCAGTCAATGCATTGGCTACAGCCTTGTAGACCTCGTCACCACACTCATTTCTTAGCAATTTCAACTTATCTTCATCTTCATCAATGATTTCCTGCACTTCTAAAAGATTATAATCCACACTCCAAACCTCAATATACAACATAAGGAATTTGGAAACCAAAAAGTCCAAACTATGGCATTTTACATTCGGCAGTACATTTCGCAGTGTATTGATGAGTGAAATATGGGTATGTTCAAGTTTACATGACCAAAAAAAAAAAAAAAAACAGCTCCATTATTTCATTAGTCACTTCAATCCAAAACCATCATTCAGAATGGGGATCAGCACAGAAAATTCTAGTTACACCACAACAGATAATAGTGATATGAGACAGCCTCATATTACCTATGACCTCCTAGAATTGATGTTAAGGCCACTAATCATAGTGCTGGTTTCCCTTTCCAGGTTGCTCCCATTCTGGATGATACATTGATATCATGAACAAGTGGAGCGATACTATTTCCTGGTATATACTGTTTGCTTGCCATGTAATACAAGCATTTTGTCTTCGACATAAACAGATACTTGCCATGTAATACAAGCATTTTGTCTTCGATATAAACAGATACCGTCCACATCATGAAGTCTACTGAACACCCCATAATACTACAATCATTGGACTGTCTATTTTCACTGGCTGAATCCGTGTTGGTAATTGAGTTTTTGGTTCCCAAATGTCAAACTTTTCAGGGCATGGAACTGGTTTCAGATACTTGTTGACAAAATGGAAATGACAATGACATTTGTAAGGTTCATGGACAAACAAACCTCCAGTCTTCCTTCAATGGTAATTTTCTTGAAAGGGTGCCAGTGTGGATTCTTCACTTCTTCTTCCCAAGAAGAGCATAGTTTGGCAGACATCTCATCACAGTCTCCAACAGAGCACTTCTGCAAGCACAGCTTCTTAAAAGGTCTGCGATCAACCTCCCCCATTCTTTTAATCCTAAGGATTGTTCGGTCACTAAGCATATCTTGCAAGCCCTGCATAAGAAAGCGAGGAGAAATGAATATTTTTGACATCTTGCATTTGTCTACATGGCGATGAAGAGAATAATGGAGTTGTTTTAATCGAAATGCCTGAAACATTTATGTTTCCTAGGAGACAAAAAGTCCGGAACTGAACATGACTGGAACCCCAAATTCCAATGTTTCCCCTGACACTACCGAAAAGCACCAAACATATTGATATTTTATGAAACATCGAGTTCTTTTGACACCTATTAGAAATATCCAACAACGATATTTTCAATGATTCCCAAATTCTTCTGGTCCCAAATTCTTCTGGCAACATTTCCAAAATGTCTCCAAAACGTTTCCATTTCCTACCTAACCGAGACAACATGCAAAACAAAATTTTGAACCATGATTTAAAAAATAGTACACCATTTGCAATCCGTGGCATTGCAAACATAAAATATAAATACATAAATAAAAGAAAGGAGCAGATAGAAATATACACTTATCGCTTCTTTGCGGGCATCTTGCAGCTCATCATTAGATATACGCTCCTTCAATGTGAGTGTTCTATTAAGATTCTCCATATACTGTATCTCTTCTGCTTTTTCCTCCAATGCTTCTCTCAAGGCATGATGGTCATCACTTTTGACAGTGTTCTGATTATTCAACTGCATCATTTTAAAGCCATTTTATTAGGATCTTTCGAAAAAAATTACCAAAATGTTGATGACAGAATATCCTTAAGCAAGATTCCCTATTGCCATTTTCACATACGAAGACAACATTGTAATTGCTATGGCATTTAATAAAGGGCAAATTTTCGTAGTAGTCCCTGTAGTTTTACGGTTGTCTCACTTTCGTCCCTCTGGTTTCAAAGTGCTCGAATTTCGTCCCTGTAGTTTGTTTTACATTCCAAATTGGTAAAATCGTTAACACCGTTAACGAAACTAACGGAAAAAAAAAGTAAGTGTTCCAATTTTCAATCCGTTTGAACCGGTGCGAAGATCTTATTTTTTTGATCATTTTATCCTAAATGGTCATAATGAATTTTTGGCTCTAAGGTCTTTCAACGAGCACCTGAAGACTACTTATTTAGTTTCAGGGCTCTCTTAAGGTGCTCATTGAAAGGCTTTAGAATTAAAAATTCATTACGACCATTTAGGATAAAATGATCAAAAAAATAAGATCTTCGCACCGGTTCAAATGGATTGAAAATTGGAACACTTATTTTTTTTTTCCGTTAGTTTCGTTAACACCGTTAATGATTTTACCAATTTGGAACGTAAAACAAACTACAGGGACGAAATTCAAGCACTTTGAAAATAGAGGGACTAAAGTGAGACAACTGTAAAACTACAGGGACTACTACGAAAATTTGCCCTTTAATAAATAAAAGAAAAAAAATGTTGCACAAACATAAAAACAAAGACAAAAGCATTTGTGTTCCAAACTTTGTTGAGCTGCATGAATCTGTTCCCTTCAGTTGGCTTTAATAAAAACTGAGCCAGGATGTTCGTTTTTATCATATTGACAATGCTCCTCCTTGCATTCTCTATTCCTTTAAGTTCCCTCAACATGGACCAAACAATTCATCAGCTCATCAATTGCTTTATTCATGCATGGCTGCACCATCTAAATCACTCACTCCCCCTCATTTTTTCTTCAAGTGGTGCAACTTCTACCTTTCCCTTAATATCGAATTCTTATTCAATATTTCATTGTAACAAGACTATTTTTTAATGGCTTGCGCTGGTTCAATACCAACTAGTCATGACTTCCAGCCTAATTTTTCCCACGCTTGTCAAAAGAGGATATGAGACCTCAATGGATGCAACCACACATTAAAACATGATATAAACCTTACCTCTTCCTTCTCAGCAAGTATGTTTTTTGGCGCAACGGAAGCTTGGGAGTTTTGCTCCTCCAATTCTTTAACTCGTTTCACAAGTTCTCGTCTTTGATATTCCAAGTCACATTTCAGCTTTTCATTTTGACTCTTTGTGAACTGCAATTCGTACTTCAACTTCTTATTTTGCTTCCCAACAAGCTCCGCTGTTTTCATGTCCCCAGAAATATGGAAAGTTTGAGACATTAATAGTCACAAAAAGCTTCTAAATGCTGATTACTTCTTTGTAACTCAAAAGTGATTTGAGCATTCGTAAGAAAAATCCCATACCTTCGGCAAATGCTTGATGGAGCCTATCATTCTCAGCAATCTTCTTGACAAGAATCGCACAAGTCTCGTCATACTTGAGCTCCAGTTTGCACAACTGCACTTCATAAACCAGAGAGTCATTTAGGTTCTCCATATTCTCTCCTCCTTCCACTTCCTTCACTTTAACAATGCTCTCGTCATTCAACTGCATCATTTTAAATTTTTAAAGCTATCTTATAGGAGTAATTCAGATATTACTATTGAAGAATTAATGACATAAAATGCTCTAGTAAGATCGCATCTTGAGATATCCAGATACAATGCTAAGATGCAGAAGCAAGGGTACTAACCATTACAAATTTACGACATTTAGTACATAAAGTGACTCGTTAAAAATACATACATTCACTGGCGTAAACCATCTAAACTGAGTTCAACAAGACTTTGTTCCAGTCTTGGGTTGGGATAAATGGATCCTACCCTCCAGTTCTTTATTAAATTCCTTTTCCTGTCCCTATCATAACAGCCCTACTTGATACGAGGTACTTTTTGTCCCACCACTAGGATCATTATAAATTTATAATGTCATCAAAGTACCTTGTATCAAGTAAGATAAATCGTATCTTTTTAAATCTAGAGGTAGAAGAAACTTGGTCATAACTTTTGTGCCACCCTTAAGGGTCATGAACTCACAACTTCAATAACCACACTCTTATACTCCTAAATCCTAATTAGATGCAGTTGCAGCTTCATCTCCCCGATATTTCTCATATGGTTGTACAATTTAAAGTGCCCCTGCCCCAGGAACAGATAGAAAGCTGTGTTCAGAAAGAAAGACAATAGAAACAGCGACAAGATGGAATCAACTGTAACCTTACAACTTACAAACATGTATATCTTTTGAAGGCGTGAACCAGTTTAATACCAAGTCATCGTGATCCCAGCCTGATTTTCCATTAATTATGCAGAGATGAGCCAAAACATTGGCCAATTCATACTTAACATTAAAATAACTACGAGTGAAAATTCAATTGGCAACACATACCATCAAACCCTGAAGTAAGGGTGATTCCCGTTCAAATTCGTTTAGGAGAGAGACTAAACTACTTCAGCATCCGGAAGATACTTACTTCTTCTCTCTCCGCAGGCATGTTTTCTGGCTCAAGGTAAACTTGGGTTTTCTCCAGCTTCAGGTCTTTAGCTCGTTGCACAAGCTCTTGTCTTTGACACACCAAGTCATTATTCAGCTTTTCATTTTGAAGCTTCATGGAATGCATATTCCGCCTTTGACACTCCAAATCCCATTTTAGCCTTTTATTTTCCCACTCAATAAGCTCCATTCTTTTCATCTCTGTGAAGCTACAGTAAGTTAGAGACAGGAACATGTATGCATAACTACTAAGATGTCAACAACATATAAAATCCCGATCAAGTATGCGAAAAAATAGGAGAAGAAATAAATTTAACCACTTCAGAGGCAAAAACATAGTGTTGAGCAAGTTTTTGGAATTCTGAGACTAGGATCACCTAAACATAAAGCATGTTCTTCTAAGAGACCAACCAACTCAGTTCACAACATCGTTTCAATTCAATTTCTAAGGGTGATACTGAACGGGCATCTGCATGGTAGAAAGCACATGCCATTGACTCTTGAGACTTACTCAGCACTGTTTTAAGGAAGTATAATTGGTTTTTCCTTATCATTTTCCGGTTACATCTATCTTCTGTTATCATAATCTATTGAAAAGGCGTATTTAAAAGTACCTAAACTTCTGGGTCATGATATTGATGAGTGCAATTTGGTTAACCCCCATTACTCACAAAGCTCTACTTCGATGACCAAATCTGCTCATCTCTTACCTCTTGTTTATTCAGCTAATTCTTGCAAATCAATCCCATATGGTAAGTGTTCGATCAAAAACACTTTATCGCGCAGCATTCTACTAACCACAATCAGTCTGATCCATGCCTAGACGTCAATCCAATTCCAATAAAAAGGCTTTTCAAAATTTTATTCCAAAAAAATTAGAAAATCTCGGACCTGACACTTTCCCATATTTAAATGGATTGATTTGGTTTTTTCAAAATAACAAACATAACTCATTCTCCAAACCACTGCCCCCCTTCCTTCTTCCCCTTCCACCAGGCAGTTCCACCACCTCCTCCCCCTTCTCCAAGGGAGAGACCTCCTAATCGCCTCATCATTTTTGGACAGCAGGGCCTGATCTGGGGAGCCTGGATTTTGGCTCTTGGATCCCATGGGCTTTAGCGACGGAATTTTGGGCTCCCAAAAACACCAGTGAAGGCATTTTGCAGCGGCAACTGCAACGAGAGTGAGCTACGATTGGATGCATGTCATGGCTTATCTACCTCCGTCCACAACCAGCCAGTTCCAACACCAGGGCCGATTTTCTGTGCTCTTTGTCTACTTTATCTTTGTGATTTGTGTTTTAGTGATTTAACTCTGTAGTCCTGTGGACCGCGTAATTATCAGTCTATATTACATTTCCTAGTTCCTAAAAAAAAAGGTAGAACTTTGTGCGGGGCCCACATAGGAAGTGTTCAATCACTTTGGGAGGACAAAATGACTCCAAACTCTCATATTGGGTGGAATCGCGGAAAGAACAAAAATTTCTCTCTAGATTTACGTTATTCACATTTTGTCAAACACATGCAATTGAATTTCATAGCTATCCACCCCCTTTGAATTGCATGCTGAATGCTTTGATAAGAAGAGAGAAGGATCAGAGTTTGGAGTGATTTGGTGCGAAATGGAGAGAAACGTACAAAATTACGTAACATTTTTTTTCCTGGGTTTCCTTCCCTGTCTCATCAAAATGATGAAATTTGATGAGAGAGAGAAACCCTTTCTCATCACAAGTTTTGTATGGGCAATATGACATCTCTCATCATAACCCTTTCTCATCACAAGCTTTGTATGAGAAATATGACATACCATCATCAAAGGCTTGTTGGAGCCTGTCATTCTCAGCGATCTTCCTAACAAGACATAGGGCAGTATCGTCGTATTTGCTCTCCATTTCGCACAATCTCTGATTCTTCACATCTACCTCTTTGGCAAGGCTCATGTTCAGCCTCCTTGCCCTTTGTTCCGACAGAAGCTTTTCGCGTAGGATCTCATTTTCCATTTGCAGTTCGGAAACCCTCCTGGGCATCATGATCTCTACGCCCTCCACCACACCTTTTCGCTCGCAAATGAGACCAGAGAGAGAGAGAGAGAGGCGATTATAGAGAGAGAAAGGTCACAGGAATGTGGAAGGCTACTGCTTACCACCACCTTCTATTGCCTTCTATGGTTGTTCTTCACTGTGAACCACTTTATCTGTGTCACTGCCGTTTTCTACCATAGGGGCCCACCGAAGTGGAACCCCATTTATCAAATCGAAAATTAATACTTGGGTTAGCCTTGAGGCCGATGTGGTTCCCAGGCGCTAAGGATCGCTGTGAGCGAACCGCGTGGCAAGTGAGGATCACAAATGAGCCGAATGACAGTTTTGTTGTATTTGAACTCGACTCGTTTATTAAATATGCTAAAATATTTGAGTTTGAGCTCAGCTCGGCTGCAAAAAAGTTGAATAATCGCAAGTTATGTATTTGTATTTAACAAGCCTTTATATAAGACTCGAGATAAGTTTACAAAACGGGACTACAAGATATAGACGAGACTATAAGGATGATGTTGATCGCATGTTACAAGAACGTGTTCGGTAACAAGCCATAAATGAACTGACTCGTTTGCCAACTTAAAAATGAGCTCGTTGGAAAACAAGTCGGAAGTTTTAAGCCCGTTTAATAAATAAGTCGGCTCAAATTAGTTGTAACTCGTCTCTAACGCGGTAAGTTGGTAACCAATGTATTTTTGTGGTGTAAGTGTGCCCCTATGCCTTCACAAGTGTGGTGTATTTTTGCGCGTGTTTACAGTGTTATTGGGCAAGGTAACTTGTTCAGCAGCTATACTCAAGATTCGGTTAACCTTTTATTTTTATTTTTAGTTTAGTTTTCAATCATTATCCTATTTGTTTTTCAATTATTATTCTATTTTTTTAATTATTATTTTCTCATCTCTCTATCTTTCTTCAATTATTATCTTTATCTTCAATCATTACTTTACTTTTATCTCTACCCACTATCAAAACTAAACTAAACTAAACTCCCAACCAAATAAAGCCGTAATTCTTATTAGAGCATTTTCAATTTTTACCCATTTTATTACCTATACTTAAAATTTGAGTAAAAAACTTAAAAATTCATTTCTAATGTTATACCCATTTTGCCTACCCATTTTGAGTTCTACCCATTCTCTCACCCAAATTTGGGGTGACTCAAACCGTTTGAGTCAAACCAATACATATTTTTTAAACACTTTTTTCACTCCCATTAATTACAAGTGTGTTTTTTAGTAATAGATTTGGGTACAAATATAAGTTTATCATTGGACATGTTTTACTCAAATCAAGCTTTTGACCCAAATTTAAATTTTGAGTGAAAAAAAGGTAAGAATTAGACCTTGTTTCGTAGCACACCCTGCATGCCAAACAGGCCCTAACCGCCGTCTCCGATCAAATGGCTTCTTCCTCTTCTTCATGGAAACACAATAACTGGTCTCTCTAGATCAGACGTTGCCGGGAAAAAAAGAGAGTCTAAAGACGATGTTTACCCAATTCGGTGCTACTGCAGAGACACTGAGCAAGGCATCGTCTATGGTGTTTCGGATCGGTACAGACGCTCACCTCTACGACGACCCCGAAGACGTCAGCATCGCCCCGCTACTCGACAGCAAATTCGACTCCGAGAAGTGCGAAGCTCTCAAGCGATTACTCGCTCTCATCGCCCAGGGCTTCGACGTTTCCAATTTCTTCCCCCAGGTCACCTGCCTGTGCATCCATACATATAGAATCAGTCGTAATTTTTCTCGTTTAGTTCCTGAGAAAACCCAAAATATATATATATTCACTCCTCCAGTGCAGGGTTTGGTAAACATACTATTTACTTTGTCAACTGAAATGGACTATTGTTCAATGAGCAGCAAGAAAATTCTGCTTGAATTACTTATTTTGTGCAACATGAACTTCATCGGTCCAGCTGGTTGATTTGTTTTATTTGTTGGAACGGAGCTTGTATTAGTAGGAGCTAAGGCACATAATGCCCGTCCATGAGCGCGAGTGTGGAAGTGTCTTGAAAAAAGATCCAAACTACTCAAATTTGCGAGAGTGAGGATTGATAGTGCGAGCAGATGGTCTTATGTAAGGATTATGTGATTAAGAGCAGGAGACACCGAAAGTTGAGACTTTTGTTTCAATGCATTGATACAAACTTCTGTGAAAGTTGAGACTTTTGTTTCAATGCATTGATACAAACTTCTGTGATCGGGATAGAGAGTGAAATTTAGACTCATTTTACAATACATGAATAAAATTGGACATTCTCATTTTCTTAATTCTGGCCAAACTGATCCATTAGTCTGATCGATCGGCTTGTAGGTGTGATATGAACTGAACTTGCATGATTAGAAGAGGTTGAAATTTGAGACTCATTTGTATCGGTGAATTGATTACTTCGTCTAGTGATTTAGTTATGCTTATGCCTTTGAGACATATGTTTGAGAATAATTAATTGACTTGAATGTCGATATCTCTTTTATGGACCTGTTAGGTTGTTAAAAACGTGGCATCTCAGTCTCTGGAAGTAAAGAAGCTGGTTTACTTGTACCTCCTGCACTACGCTGAGAAGTACGCCGCATTCTGTAATCTTTGAACTACATCTCGTCAGAACCTTTTCATGAATCAGAAAATGTGTATATATGCATGTTTGTATGTGTCGATAGCTCGATATATGTAAAGGTCTTGTGATATGTGCTTATGCCATCCAGTTTGCACCTACGGGCATAGTTTGAAATTCATGGGGTAGATGAGTGGTGTACTTGTAATTTGGAGAAGGGGGGCCCTAGTAAATATTTTTTACAATTTGAAGAGGCTAAGGTAACATTATCTTAAATTTAAGGGTTAAGGTAAAAGGAAAAGCCAAGTTCAAGGCCAGCCCAAGGGTTTTTAGTGCCCAAGGCCTATTAAAAAAGTGTGCCCTTAAAGAATTAATACTTAACAATTTTTACAGCAACAATCACAATACGAGAAAACCAAACCAATATAAAGTTCCACTAATCATTACATACGGATGGGATGGTGGGTTGGGCACTTGGGCTTATGGGATGGTGGGTTGGGCTCATGACCTCCAATTGGGCATTTTGGGCTTGAAAAGAGTCCTACTCAAATCCAAGTAGTAAAAATATTGGAGTGCCCCTAAAATTTGGAATTTTTGGGATGCCCAATTCCCAGGCCTCTTGGGCTTTGTGCCTGGGCCGGCCCCAGCCCAAGTTACGAGTTCTTTTTATGTATCAGAAATTGAGAGGGTTAATGAAAATTGAGAGCATTGCCCTGCCGGCCACTCTGTGTGCTCTCGAGGTTTAGTGTTCACTTTTTTACTTTCATGGATTGTTCTGAGCAGTAGATAGGTTTTCTTGCCAAGGTGTATTGACTAAACATAAAATGTGAACAGCACTTTGAAGGAAGTTTGAGTTTGGTCTTCTTCTGGTTGAACTGATAAATATCCTTATATTGTATTTGAGTAGAGACATTACTCATAAATGTTTGTGCTCAATACATGGAGGCCAGTAATCAAATGTTGGTTCATCTTAAAGCATGCCAGGTGTACTTGTATTACTTACTTCTCTGCTTTCATATTATAGGCGTCCAAATGAAGCATTGCTGTCAATTAATTGTTTCCAGAAGGACTTGGGGGATCCAAATCCTTTGGTTCGGGCGTGGGCTCTCCGTGCCATGGCAGGGATCCGTCTTCATGTAATTGCACCTCTAGTCCTGGTGGCTGTGACAAAATGTGCAAAAGATCCATCTGTATATGTTAGAAAATGTGCTGCCAATGCCCTCCCCAAGTTGCATGATCTGCGCATGGAGGAAAACACTACAACAATTGAAGAGGTCCGTTTATATGCTCTTCTAAACTACTCGTTTGTCCACTACTGTTATGACATAACAAAGACATGTAGGAAGCTTTTAAGCAATGAGAGAAATAGTTTTCTTCCAGGTTATCAGGATATCTTGGAAACTAAAAGGTCAGAATTTCATGTTTTTGATGATTTAGATTTTACCACTCATATTGTCTTCCACCTATGCCTGGAAGAAAGTGAATGATGTCAGAACTCCCCGTGGTTCATAGCTCTGGTCTTCTTATAATCTGGCTGCTCTAATTTTGGTCTAAGAAACTTCTTCTACAACTACTATTCTCCAAGTTTACTACTCCTTTGCATCTCTTCTCACTTCCTGGATTATTGTTTTTTAATTTTTCCTTACGGCCTAAGATTCTTTCTACTTTCCTGACTAAACCTATTCTTTCCATTCCAACTTACCCTTAATGGTGTGTGTCGTGTGACTCATTCAGATCCATGCACAGTTTTCTGTTAAGGCCATTTCTCCTGTTCAAACGAGGGCAAATTCAGAAGTTTATGCCTTAAATTTTTAGCTTCTCACCTCACTCCTTTTAATGTTTTGTCTAAATCCCTTACGCTTGGGATCCTTTCCATTTCTGTCTATCCTTCGACTTGTGGTGTTGAACAGTAAGGGAGAATGTTTCTTTTGTAGATTGTTGGAATTTTATTGAACGACAATTCTCCTGGAGTAGTTGGAGCTGCTGCTGCTGCTTTTGCTTCGGTTTGTCCAAATAATCTGTCTCTGATTGGCAGAAATTACAGAAAGTTATGCGAGACTCTTCCTGATGTGGAAGATTGGGGCCAGGTTGTGCTAATTGGGATCCTTTTGCGTTATGTAATCGCTAGGCATGGGCTTGTGAAAGAATCCATTATGATGTCTTCTTGTGCTAGTGAAAGTTCTCATTCTGAAAATGGTGGCTCAGGTGCTGATTTCAGATTAAACGAAACAATTGACAGCAAGGGCTTTGGGGTTTATGAGTCTGAATTTGCAGAAATTGTCTCCAGGAGTTACCTTGAAGGACCAGAGAAATATTTGGCACGATCAAGTCATGCTTACAGGGGCTCCTCTGAAGGAGATTTTTCATGCTCTACATCTGCCAAAAGCAATGATGATGTGAACATCTTGCTGCGGTGCACATCGCCTTTATTATGGAGTCATAATAGTGCAGTTGTACTTGGTGCTGCGGGGGTGCACTGGATTATGTCACCAAGGGATGATGTGAAAAGAATTGTTAAACCGCTTTTGTTTGTTCTTAGATCATCCTATGCCTCAAAATACGCGGTATTTTCTGCTCTTTTGATGTTGCTCCTTTTATGTGATGTAAAATCCTATTTCGTATGCACCTTGCCTTGTACTTACATGCGGGTACGCATATACAGTGGCATTCAGAAACTTTTGATAGATGAACTACAACTATGGAGGGTGTGGGTTTGGTCAGTGAGAACGGAATTATGGCCTAAAAAATTTTAACCAAGAGAGAAAAAAGAAAAGAAGTACAGTAGAATGATATTATGTGAAATCCTCTTAGGATTCTCCCGAGAATTATGATGGTATTGCTAGGAACCCTTTGCTTTTTCTTTTGTTTGAGAACATCAAGATTAGGTAAGCCAGTGGTATTGGCAGTTGTTAGTTATCAGTGGAAGTTAGCCTGCAATATCAATGTGATCAAATATCTTGGAGATGTCATATGGCATGAAAAAGGAAGAACTCACTTCTCAAGAACAGGGCAAGGCTCTTAGGCTGTCTTGATCCCACCCTCGTTAAAGGGCCTTTTTGCTCTTTTGTTCTGCTATTTCTATGTGAGATTAGTATCGCACGTAACTAGCCTTTAGACTCTCAGTAAGGAAGCAACCCTTCATCGGCACGAGGTTTGAGTATCCCAATTGTTGTTAACGAACTCTACATTGAAAAAGTAGAAAACCTTTGGAATCTATTTATTTCTAGTGAGAAATCACTTGTAATTCTAAAGACAGGATATATTGTCGGATAAGGCTTGTTTCGGAGACCCTATTATGGCAGAGTAGGATGGACAGATATCTCACTACAGCCACCAGATGGTCTGGGGCATGAATTGCATATTCTCAGAAGCCAAATGTGAGAAGATGTAAAGAGTAAATCATAGGTGCCTATTCCTATTTTGCAAAAGCTTGCATTTTACGCTTGAGGACCTTGGAACATCTCATCAATGTTGAATAGATGTTTCCTTCTGTTATGAACTTTAAAGACCTCAATGGTTGAGAAAGCGGAGTCGGATGAGAACATTTCAAGTAAATTGCTCCATCTAGTTTCTTTTTGCAAGAATTCCTAGTTTCTTATCGAAGGATTAATTGGCTTGAATGCCATAGTGCCACCTGCGATAAAAATCTATCCTATGAGGCCCTATTCCATTAGGTCAAACTTTCAGTAAAACCATTTTGATTTTTTTTCAGCACATTTTATTGTCTACATGCTGACTGGTGCGTGAGTGAAACTTGACAATTCTCCAAGGTTCTAAAGGATCAGTAAATCCATTGCAATTTTGGGTATGTCTATCTACATTTTTGTTTCAAACCCTTTGTTTGGATCTTTATTTTCACTTCTATTGACTATTTGCAGGTTCTCTGCAACATACAAGTGTTTGCTAAAGCGATGCCTCGTATATTTGCTCCTTATTTTGAAGATTTCTTTATTTGCTCTTCAGACCCATACCAAATAAAAGCTCTGAAACTTGAAATACTTTCTTCCATTGCTACAGATTCATCAATTTCAGTGATTTTACGAGAGTTCCAGGTACTTTAAGCTGTTGTAGGGTTTTTTGTTTGTTGCCAAGGAAGCTTGTCATCCATTAAATATTTTCCAGAGGTAAAGCAGAATGTCGTAAATTGCGGGAATTTTGTTTTTGTTCGTTACTATTTTTATATTTTGCGTACCTCAAAATCCTCTTAAGTTAATTGTTGCTGCATTTCAAGTTTTGGAGAACCATAGTCTTTCGGGCTGGGTTTGTCTTAATGTTTAAGTTACAAAAATGGTTACTGTTTCCAAGGTTATGTGTACTTTCTTCGTTTTCTTTTCCTTCTTTGAAATTGCCCTTCATTTTATTATGGTTTGTGTATACGAACATTGCTTGAAAGAATAAGAATGACTGGAATTGTGCAATAGTGGCTAAGAATTACAGAAGAATGTAGTTTGAGTAGGTACGATTTGGGGACAATATTCTGTTGCTGGAGTTGTGTACTAAAGAATTTTGTAGGTTCCTTTAGGTGCATGAATTGATCCTAACCTCTTAGTGTGTTGCTAGGATTATATCAGAGATCCTGACAGAAGGTTTGCTGCGGATACTATTGCAACTGTTGGCTTGTGTGCACGACGACTTCCGAACGTAGCTAACATGTGCTTGGAAGGCCTATTGTCTCTGACTAGTCATGGTAAGCAACCAACTATTCTCTAGATCGTCTTCAAAAACCTTTACTTACTATCTTCTAAAGCAAATCCCGACATGGCAGAATATTTGACTAGTGACATGGGGTCAGCAGATGGAGAAGCAGGCATTTTGGTTCAGGCACTAATTTCCATTAAATCAATCATCAACCTTGATCCGCTTTGTCACGAGAAGGTATTTCTGGCACCTGTCTTCTCATGTTAGCTGTAATGTTTTCCTACTGTTTCTTTTTCTATCAGATTTACCCGACTTTACATATCTTTTATTTTCTACTGGCAATTATAAAGGTAGCACATGTAGGGTATTGTATTCCATCTTAAACACTGTTTTTCGCTTCATGTTTTGGAATGGTTTCTGGAGCAAGCGTGTACCTACTTTTTTGTTGTTCCATGTATGTTTTCTCTGTTTTGTTCTGCATTTAAGCCTGGTGGTACTTTGGATATCCTTGGAGCTGTAATCTTTAATTTCACCTCAAAGTGGACCTCACGATTATACTGTGATGGTGGAGTAGGCAATGTTTTTAGTCTCTGCAAAGGTTCCTCTCTTATTGTGTTTATCATTGTAGGAAAGGCGATTGTTTCAATTTTTCTTATGTTCAGTCTTGGACGTAAAATAATAAAGCTTCTTCTTAAGAATCTGGGAGACATAGCTGTGACTGTTAGACCCTGTGGCTTCTTGTTGCTTTGATGTATCACATACATTCTTTGCTTTTGACCTCTATTTTCCCCCAGCTTGCTTGAGCTTGACTTTTGGAATGTAGCTGAATTTTTGCTGGATTACTAAATGTTGACTGGCTTCACTATTCTGGAAAGCGATTTATTTAGCCATTAAGTATCAAAGGCCAGTGCAGCGTTCTACTTTGCTTTAAAAATCAAAACCCACAAATGGGCCACAATAATCATGACTCTGCAAAATTCAGTGTTGTCCTTCAATATTATGTCTGTTGTTAGGTTTCCCTGATTATCAAACAATACTTGTCGGCTGGGAAGGGTAAGACCTTTTTTCTTATGGCCGGCTGCTGGCAACCTCTTTTGATACTTTCTTACTAAACTTTTTATGTCCATACATAAACACTATTCCAAATTAAGATGTGTAAAATGTTACCATCCACTCTATTACAGGTGAGGAATCAAGCTTGGTCTTTCCCATACTCATCTCTGCAAAAAAACAAAAAATAGGAAAACAAATACTCGTCAATGAAGTGGAAGCAAGCAACTAAGCAACCAACCAACCCATAACAGTTAGGAACCTTGAAATGTGATCGTGTAGATCTTTGCTGAAGATCAGGGACAGTGTTAGACCTGGAAATGGGTGGTGCTGAATACTGATTGTAGTATCATATATTTGTTTTGGTAGGACGTTGACTATCTTAAGTAGTCACAAAAATTATTTTCCTTTGTCTCTGATAAAGTGTCTTCTGTTGCCGGTGAAAAAGGTTCTGTTGTACAAGCAATGTCTGAAAGTTGGGAAACATGGAAAACAGTGATCTCAAAAGCGTTAAGCCAGAATTTCGAATTCATTAAAAATTGGGTTTTGCACGAGGAGAGAGTTGTGCAAATGGGTTTAAGGACGGATACCTTTTTTATCTGAAACACATCAGCTTGTATTTCTGATGTTGAAGGTATAAGATCAATACGGATTTACCAAAAATTGGACAGATAAAAGAGTAAGACGTCATCTTTTTTTCTCAAACACAAGTTGAACCCTGTCTGAATGCTTTTGTTTGCTCTAACCAAAGGTAAATCATGATCTTATGGAATTTCTCTTACCTTCATTGATGGAGAATCTTGCTTCTTGGTCCTGTAAAACTTACGTAATTACAATTCATGAGCACATTTGTTACCTTTTTGCTCATTGGGTTTATGTCTGATCTTTTTAGCTTGTAGACATGCAATAGTCAATGTCGTGATTCAATCCTTTTGTTCTCTCTTTATATTCTTAATTTGGGAAAACAGCAACTGGCAGTCTGGCACTTACTTCTATTATGTCTCTAATAAGCCTGATATAGTTAAGATGCGTCAATATGCATTTTATGTTGGTTTATATCCTAGATCGTAATACCTTAAAACCTTGATAACCTCAGTTTGCTTTGGTCATTTGATGATGATCTCTCACGATGTTATTTCAGCTGTTAACCCACCTCTTTAATTCATGAAGGTAATTATTCAATTGGTTCGAAGTTTGGAGTTGATCAAGGTGCCTGCTGCCCGTGCACTGATAGTTTGGATGGTGGGAGAGTACAACTCTATTGGGGAGATTATTCCGAAGATGTTACCCACAGTACTGAAGTATCTGGCTTGGTGTTTTACTACAGAATCACTTGAAGCAAAGCTACAGATCCTTAATACTGCTGTCAAGGTAGGTAGAATGGGTGAGTTGTTCTTATTTCCCGTGTTCTTAAGTATCTGCATATGGATCAGACTGGGGAAGAACTGGTTTATGAGTAATTTTCTTGGTTTTGACAGACCAATGACAATTAAATCATTCGGTCCAACTTGAAAAAGTAAGTTGTTTCAGAGAATAAAGAATAGATTTGAGTATTTTGGGGAGTTGGATTTGATCATCAATTCGTTACGCAATGTGTCAAATACTATGCACTTGTCTATCTGAAGGATTAGAGAATCAGTTGGTCATAATGCCTTAAGCCACAAGAAGCCCCCAGCTACTTAACCCCCTACCATTTTAGGATGTAAAAGATGTATATTCTGATGGGAAAAGAAGTGCTGGCCCATTTTTTTGCCAGTGTTGTCACTGTCTCAATGCCTCTTCTGTGAATTAGAGCCTTAATATTCAACTAGCTGTCCTCTTGCTGAGTAGGAATTATTCTTCAGTTGTGTCGTATTGTCAACTGGTTTTTGTTCTATCAGCAACCGGGGAATCCTGCTGAGGTTGCTTATAATTGAATTTGTATGTACTTCTACTCATGCATGATGCATCTTAGCATCCTTTTATCGCTTATCGATCCATCTTAGTGTCATTCCTCGTTTCACCTACCTCTCTTTTTCTCAGGTCCTGTTATGTTCAGAAGGGGAAGAAGATATGGGGATATTCAAAAGAATCGTATCCTACCTGCTTGAACTTGCCAAATGTGACTTGAACTACGATCTCCGGGACAGGGCTCGAACTCTGAAGAAACTTTTGTCATCCCATACAGCTTCTCATGATTTGGAGGACGAAGGGAAAAATTTGTCAGAAAATAAGAACACCCAATCTGCAGTCCAGGGCTTATTTTTTGGGTTACAAACAAAACCATCTTCTGAACCCATTAATTATCACTTTTACCTCCCTGGATCTCTTTCACAGATTGTTCTTCATGCGGCCCCAGGGTACGAACCTCTTCCAAACCCTTCTAGTTTGATCTGCGATGAGCTTGTTCATAGCCCTAATGATGTTCAAGGAATAAAAGCAGTGAGAGGACCAACCAACAGTGACTCGTATGGAGTGGATGGTTCAGACTCAGTATCTGAATCAGTGGATGGAGAAAGCACTTCAGATTATAGTTCTCAATGTTCTATTTCAGGTTCAGGGGGTAGTGGTGAGGGTGGGTCTGCGAGTGAAATTGATGACGATGCTGACCCATTGATTCAAATTTCAGATGTTTCTGTAAATCCAGATTGGGTGCCACAGAAGAATGGCGAGTCTGGATTGGATAATTTTGATGAACTGATATCCAAGAATACTCTTGAATCATGGTTAGATGAGCACCCATCATCTGAACAAATTCATGTCCGAAGATCTTCAGCAAGGATATCTATTGGGGATATTGGTAGCAGAGTCAAACTTAAATCCCATAAGCTTTTAGATCCTGCCATTGGGAGTGGGTTAAGTGTGGATTATACTTTTTCGTCTGAGATTTCAACTGTATCCCCTCTGCTTGTATGCGTTGAAGTATCTTTCACGAACTGTTCCCCTGAGTCTATGTCGAAACTATTGTTGCTGGATGAGGAATCTAGCAAAGGTCTAGATTCTACGGAACATGCGTTGGAAACATCTGAGAGGTAATATGGTATACTTGGTAGATGTCACCTATCTTTTTTCTTTTTTCTTGGCATCGTAGTCGAAGTACTTACTTGTGATTAAGTAAAACGAAACCCTCTTTGATTCATCTGATCCCAGTGACAACCAGGATAGGAATGAACAAGGACAAAAAAAACGAAAATAAAGAAATTTTTTATAGTGTTTGCTTGAGTATGCTTAATATCGAGCTACAGCCATTTTATTTATTTTTCCTTGCATCGTATATCTTTACCTCATAAGGGCTTTTTGATACATCTTGGAACTGTGTTTTCTCCACGTTCCAAAACAAAATCTCGATAATCTATCCTTCTGGTTCCTGCAGTGAATCGACACCTTCTAAGGATGTGCCAATTCTGGTTCCTATGGAAGATATTAGTTCACTAGATGCTGGTCAGACAACAAAAAGAATCCTCCAGGTTCGCTTCCATCACCATCTTCTTCCATTGAAGCTGGTTTTATGGTGCAATGGCAAGAAGCATCCTGTTAAGTTGCGGCCTGACATTGGATATTTTGTAAAACCTCTTCCAATGGACATTCAATTGTTCACGAGCAAGGAATCTCAGCTCCCTGGAATGTTTGAATATATAAGGAGGTCAGTTACTCTCATCAGCGTCTCTTTTTGTCTTTCAAAGATGTTACCCTCCATCTCCCTCCTCATCTTTTGTTACTTCCAGTTCTATTTAGGTAGGCGAAACAATCTTTTCATGCTCTTAGTGATCTTCTGAATTGTGTCCTGGATTTTGGAAAACTCTGCTGTCTTTTTGATGTTATCTTACTTTGGAACTTCTTGTAATATAACATGTAACAGTTGTACATTCACTGACCATATTATGGAGCTCAAAAACGAGAAGGGTGATAGCTCGCTAGTTAAAGACAAGTTTCTTGTGATTTGCGAGAGCCTAGCACTGAAGATGCTAAGCAATGCGAATCTTTTCCTGGTGTCTGTGGACATGCCCGTTGCTTCCACCCTTGATGATGCATCTGGTTTGTGCTTGCGGTTTAGCGGTGAGATACTGAGCAACTCACTCCCCTGCTTAATCACTGTTTCTGTTGAAGGTAAATGCTCTGAACCACTTACTGTGTCTGTGAAAGTCAACTGTGAAGAAACTGTTTTTGGCTTAAATCTGTTGAATAGGACTGTTAATTTATTAGCTGAGCCTGTTCCGGCGGACTTGTGATCTTGGAAGGTTTAAACTCTGTTATTCATCCCGTTTTGACGAAATGAAATGCAATCGTGCCTTCTTGCATGTGAAAATGGAGAACACCTCATGGTGCATGTAATGGTCTTTTGATGTAGCTTTTCTTGATATTTGGAATGGCGTCTACCTAACCGGTTATGGTGCCAGTGCTCAGCAGAATACTGAGGCTAAATTTGGTATGGGTTCGTTGTATTGTAACCTGGAAATCGTATTGCATTTAGAAATGAAACGTTTCATTGATGGTTCTTTGAGTAAATTTGGGTGGCATGTTTCTGGTTCTCAAGTTATTGGTTGGATTTTTGTATTTTTTGTGCTAAAAGTAGGATTGTTTTGTTGTTCTGCTTATTAATCAGTATCTGCTCGGTATGTGATGAAAAGGGGGAAGCAATCTGATCTTTGCTAGTGTTTAACCTGTTGCATTGCCTATTGCACTGAATTTTCTTTAGAACATTCTCTCGAGCCTAAGCAGATGATGTATACGGAACACCCCCAAAATTAAACTATTTTTGTGGTCTTTTATGCATATAAAAATCTACTCAACTGAGTAACAAGACAATTCAAAATTCAAAAAGTCAAAAAAAAAAAAAAAGAATTCCAAGCTACTACTTTTTCAAGATTTGTTTTTTTGTTTTTTTTCCTCTCAGTATTGTCAAGAAAATTTTGTTTCAACGATAAGGCCCTCCGGCACTAACCATTCTGGTGATACAGAATGAGTATTCAACTATTCATCAATTCCAATGAAGCAGTGGAATCAAGAAAAAATTATTTGGGAGAAGCAAAAATAGTTTTAAACTCGATGGATATATAGTGTTATCTTACACAAAGTAAAACTTCAAATATTAGTCAATATATGTTATTATATACACCAAATGAAAACCCAAACGTATACAACCATATCTTCATGGGGATACGTTTACCCGAATTTATTTGGTCAAAGCATTTGGAAGTCAACTTCATTTATTTAATCACGAGAGGTGGTAGGTAGCCTAGTTGGTTGGCCAGTTGCTTATCACATACGAGACTCAAGTTCGAGTCCTAGAACATCTTTGTTCTGCAAGGGGATGGCGTACTACTTTCCGCTAGTACCTTGGCAGTGTTGTGGCGACGGTCTGTCCTCACGGGCAATAGCTATGGTTCAATCGGATATTTCACAGTGGATAGAAAGCTCCTATGGTCACACCCAGGGGGTTGCTACACTGGTTGTCCCCTCTCACCCTTTTTTCAGATAAAAAAAATCATTTATTTATATTGGCCAATGATTTTGGCAGTCCACTTTTTGATAATCACATTCAAATGCTTGTCTTTAGTTTTCCTATCATGTGTATTTTGAAAGACATTGAATTGTGGTTTTTAAAAAATTGAGTGCTAAAATCAATTATCTATCTCTCAAAACCATTTATTTATTTCAGCTAATGATTTTGACGCTTCACTTTTTGACAATTACACTCAAATATTTGTCTTTTAAAATTTTTGTTATCACGTGTATTCTGAATACTAGAAGGCAAATATTAAAGTGTGGTTATTATCTTTAAAAGACAAACATTTGAGTGTGATTGTCAAAAAGTGAAGTATGAAAATCATTTACTCCCATCTCACAAAACCAAAAGACATTGGAAGGGAAAAATCGCCGTCTGTGGGAATCGAACCCACGACCACGTGGTTAAAAGCCACGCGCTCTACCAGCTGAGCTAAGACGGCTATTACTCTTACTGTTAATAATCAAAATATATAACTTATAATCTTGTTGATTATGATTGGTAAATGGAACCATTCGTCCACTAGGGTTCCGTTGAGCTTGTAATTCGATACTTATATAAACACCCTATCGATCGAAAGCTGACCTCTGCAATCTCTCTCTCTCTCTCTCTCTCTCTCTCTCTCTCTCCTCCCGATTTCTCGCTCTACAGGTATCTAATTTTCTTCGCACCCTCCAAGGCTCCTACGATTCTGTATTTACGTCTTTATTCTCGTAATTTTGTACCTGATGTGCGTTGACCTAGTTTCTTTTACAAGACCTTTTATTTAGTTACTGCGAAATCGACGGAAAGTCAATAATAGTAGTGAGTTAACGGAAAATCTTCAATTTCCCCTTGTTATGCCGTAGGGCGGTGGTGCTATTATTTTGGTTGAGGTCTTTACTTTCCTGCTGGGCTGACGTTTATTCCTTGCGGTGTTTCTGGTGTTTCTGTTTACGATTTTCTTGGCAACAAAACAAGGCCTTTGAGTTTTCTTTGTATTATGTGTTTTTTTTTTGAATCGGCGAAAGTCAGTATTCTATTATGTGTTTGAGTACGGAACTCGCTGATGATGTTGGGTTGGGATTTTCCTGTGCATGATTGTGTACAAAATGGTTCCATGTGTGTGCCTGCATCGAAACTGCTCGACACAGTTATGTCCGGAGTTGTGTTTTAAGGTTGTGTTCCTCGCATTGCTGGTTGAGAAAATCGGCTTCCTACACCAGCACAGAACACAACTTGGCAATTTTTGTGTACTTGGAAAATACTTTTATTTCGCACCTCTCAGCCAAGAAATAAGTTTGTCTGGCATTTTAGATGGGTTTTTCATTCTTGTTGGGGTTTAACATGACCGTGCTTTGTGTGATTCTTCCTCAAGATGACCTTTTGGACAATGGCAAGAAGCGGTTTGTGGTTTACTTTTAAAGCTGGATGTCTGGTATCAATTTTGAACTATCACTTATTGCTCAACCTTTTCAATTTTGGAGTCTTAAAATACATATGGACAAAAGACTCCATGCTATTTTTAGTTGAACTACGTATGGACAAAGGGTAATCTTGATATTGACCTTTCAAATAGCTATTAGGCACCTTGTGTATTTGACAACTTACATTACCAAACAGGTTGAACTTTGGTCACTGATTATCAAAACCATGCATCCATTTAGTTGCTACTTGTTTTTAAGTTTTTTAAGCAAATAGAAATGTACGTATAATTGTTACTAAGCTGGCCTAGACGCCTAGTAGTACTATTTTTTGGAGTGAATTGCCAGCTTTAACAGGAATGTTTCCATGCATGAATAGTTGATTTTATTAGCTTCTTTGCAGAATTGTACTGCGTAATTTCATATCTCGGCCATGTTTTTTTGCCATTTTTATTTTCTGCTTTCATTGGATTTACATGAGTGTGACTGTTTTGTTAAGGTAAGTCATGCGGAGGTACAGTCCACCATACCACAGTCCACCAAGGAGAGGATACGAAGGCCGAGCACGGAGTCCCCCTGGGCCCCCTCGAAGGGGAGGAAGTGGTTATGGGAGAAACAGGGAACAGACGCCTGGTAGCCTATTGGTTCGAAATATTCCTTTGAGCTGCCGGTAAATTTTCGTGCAATGAAAACCTTTGTTACTAGGATTCTGTTCTAAGTAGGTTACATCTGGGAATCTTTAAACCCTGATTCCTCCTATGTCTACAGTTGCTATCTTTTCCCGTTACTTGATTTTTATGGGTGTTTGCAGACCAGAAGAACTTCGAGTTCCATTTGAAAGATTTGGAGTGGTTAGAGATGTTTACCTGCCAAAGGACTATCACACAGGGTGAGTTGTTTCAACTATGACTTAGGAAAACCATCTTTTGTCTTTTTTCTTTTTTAATCTTGTTTTTAATGCGAAATTCAATGCTTCATTTGGTAATGGCGCGTGTTATGTGATTTTTGGAGATTTTTTTTCAAAGCTTTGGTTTTACTTGTTTGGTGGAGGGTGCAATAAGGCAATTGAGTCAAGCTTCTACTGGATTATGAGCTTGGGTTGGTTGAACTTTGCTGGAGTTTGTGTTTGACCCAACCTGAGCTTCCGTCAATCTTGGTTGTCCCTCTTTTGGCCACGTTTGAGCTTGTTCATTTACCTAATCGACAGGTCTAACTTTATAAGTGCTAATGTTTTTATGAAGGATGCTTTGAACGGTTTCTTCGTTTCTTTTGGTTTGTTTTTAGTAGTTTGTTGGTTCTTTGATTAACTCATAAGCTTGTTACCAAGTGACATACTGTGTCTGTAGTTTCTTTGATTGATACTTTTCCGTCTGGATTGAACTTAGGCCATTAACCAGCTGAGGCTTTTAAAATGGCGAAGTGCTTTCTTTTTCCTTGTTCTCATGGTTTTCATCATCGTAAGAATGTGGGAAAAAAACCTTTATGACAAGCTATTTAACTATGCTCACATGAGACGCTCAACCAATTCTTTCTCCTTGTCCGAGTAAGCATGGTCAAGTCCAAAGACTTTGACTTTCAGGACGGATTCAATACAAGCAAGAAGGCGTGCCTTAGGCTCTTTGTACAATCATTTTAGGGGCAATGATATATATTTTGGTTGCCCTTCTTTGGCATGGATCTGAATTTTGTTACAAACTTTGCCGAAGAGGGGAGGGGAGGTTTAAAATCGGCCAATCACCAGACTTTTAATTGCTAATGTTGTATAGAAAGGTTAGGTTCGCGAAGATTTGGTTGGGTTATGTTTTGAACTAGTTATCAAGGTTTTCATCCTTATCTTTTCATGGTTTGTTATATTTTGAACTGGTGTGTGTCAGGGGTCTGTTGGTTTGAAGTTAAAACAAGCCCAAGCCCCACGTTTGAGGAAGGCCTATGTTTAACACTGCCAAACGAATTGGTCCCCAAGATGTTAAGAGTAATGTTCCAAATGAAGAGTTTCCTTTTGAAGGAAAATTGTATAATTACACAATCAATAGAAGTTTGTTGAAGAAGAAGGTTGATTGTCAAACAATTGAAGACTACATGTGGAGATTTTAACTTTGGGTCAAGATTGATTTCAAGTGCCTCGTGTATTTACAAGCACTGTGAGGAAATTTCAAGTCGATTGCTTCTTTTGAAGTTGCCTTTCATACTGACTATGAAAAGGTCAGCCACTGAGCTTGGATTCTATCTATTTTTTTGTCATCTGTTTCCACTTCACATGGAAGTGTGCAGAAGCTGATACATGTCTCAATAAAGGTAAACTTAGAAATGACCTGTCGAAGTACTTAGTAAGTTAGTATGCTATTTTTACAACCCACCTTTTACCATAGGCAATTTGTCATATGGAAACCATGTGCTTTCAATAAAGCTGTCCTTGCTCTTGGAAACAGGGAACCTCGTGGCTTTGCATTTGTGCAGTTTGTGGATTCATATGATGCGGCAGAGGCTCAGTATCATATGAATGGGCAAGTATTTGCTGGGAGGGAGATATCTGTTGTTGTTGCTGCTGAGACTAGGAAAAGGCCTGAAGAGATGCGCCGAAGAACTGGTCCCAGGTAATCTCTATGGCTCTGTTTGTTTTTCCTAGTGCTAAATGACTTTGAGGTTCATATCTGACATTCCTATGGTATAATTGCGCAGAGGGTCGTCATCAAGACACGGAGGTCGGCGCTCTCATTACGGTATGTTATAGTATGGACTTCATATTCTACTGATTGCTATTCCAAACTACGTATGATTTATGCCCTTGCCTTCAAATAGATGTTACACCCGATAGTGAAGTTACCCACATTTGACTGTTTTAGTTTGAACTTTCCTGCCACCTTTCCTATTAATGTTCATGCCAATGTTGTGTGTGTAAAACTGGGTTCACTCTAATGATTTGTTTGCTTGGACCTCGATTCTTATGTTACTAAGCTTTGAAAATGAGATATGCCGTACGAAGATATTGCATTTTGGAAAGTCCAGGCAGGCAATAGGATGAACATGGATTATACTAATACTTAGTGTCATTAAATGGTTCAGAAATTTAAGGTTGCTGTTTTTCGTTTTGATTTCCCTTGTCTATGTATGTTAGGAGAAGTGCCTATTCCCTTTTAAGTTTTTTGTGTATCGGATATGGTTTAGGACGGTCTCGGTCTCGCTCAATATCACGTTCGCGTTCTCCACCTTACCCTTCTGGTTCTCGAGGTCGTCATCACTCTAGGTAATATTCAGTGATTTTTTTGTAAATCTCTCTCTCTCTCTCTCTCTCTCTCTCTCTCTCTCTTATCTTGTTTAAATACCTTTAAACAAGAATAATGAGCTTGCATTTTATGGTTGTCAGGTCCTTCTCTCCTGCTCCAAGACGTCGAGCTGACTACTCCATTTCCCCAAACGGAAGGCATGCAGACCACCCTAGATCATCAAGAGAAGATCCAAAAGAGCGAGATAGTGGCCATATTCGCAGATCGGATTCCTATAGGAATAATCCTGATCAGAGTCGAAATGGAAATCGATACGACGAGTAAGTGGAAGCAGTACTGCATCATGTTTTTTTTGGTCTGTACCTTGAATATTGCAGTGTTGCTTAATGAATGTAGCATCCACATTTGAAGAAGAGTAAGGCTGCACATGAACCAAGCCGCTCGCAAAGCTCAGCTCGAAAAAAGCATGTTCGAGCTTGAGCCATTCCTTTCAGCTCGTTTTTTTAACAAGCCGAGCTCAAGCTTTCAACAGCTTTGCTCGAACAAGCTCACGAGCCAAAACATATATACGCATATATGCATGTATATATGCACACACGCGCACACACATATGCATATATTTATATATACATACACATACATAAATTCAAAAAAAATTGACTGTAATTAATGTTTGACTTGGTGGACTCCTGAACTGCTGCCAAGTATGTGTGCCCGCATGTGACTCATGAAGCAAAGGGAAATGGGAAAGGCTTTATAGTAAATGTAATGGCTTCCTTTTTGGTGTGGGATTGCAAATAGAAGGTTTCCTTGCAACAAAGTCCTTTTCGAAGTCCCACATCGGGGAAAAAGCAAACTTCTACGCAGAGAATCAATACAAATAGAGGACCCAGCCTGCAACGTACGCACTTGCTCTTCGCGCTAAAGGCTGTCCTGGGCAAATCGAGCTTCAGTGAGCCGAGCTCGAGCCGAGAGACATCTTCACGAGCCGAGCTAGAGCCCTCTTTTAGTAGCTCATTTCGTGCTCGAGCCTGTATGCTGGCGAGCCGAGCTTGAACAACTCAAAGCTCGACTTGGCTCGTTTCCAGGCCTTGAGAAGAGTCTTGTTTCTTGAATCCTATTGAGATGTTGATATTGCATCTCGCCTAGGAATCAATGGCTTGTATGTTGGTAGGGCTGCAAACAAGCCGCCGAGTCGAGCTTTGGGTTGTTCAAGCTTGGCTCCCTAGAAAAAGAGTTGGCTCGAGCTCGAAACAAGCTGCAAAATGTGGGCCTGAGCGCGGCTCATGATTATTTGTCTAAGCTCGAGCTTGGCTAGCTGAAGCTCGATTTGCATGCAAAAGACTACTGTGCGAAGGACAAGTGCTGTGGAGAAGGGTGGGACCTCTACTTGTATTGAATTCTCTGTGTACAAGTTTGCTTTTTCCTGATGTGGGACTTACGGAAAGGGCTTTGTTGCAATGAAATCTTCCATTTACATTTTCTCGTTGTTAGTTGTCCTACATCAAAAAGGAATAACTCACCAGTCGTTGCTTTTTCTTTAAAGCCTTCCCGCTTCCCGTTGGCTTGTGGGTACCCAATTTTGATACTTGGCAGGATGATGCAGGAGCTAATAGGGAAATGAAGAGTTATCTTGTAAATTATTTTTGAAGTGTCTATTTAGCATCAAGTAAATGTCTTTCATTTCCTGGTCTAAGTAGTTATTATTGTTTTGACTATCTAGTAAGTTGTGTCTGTTTTAAAAGTGGTCTAGGTATTTGAGGTCTAGTTGAGAATTGTGTAGGTTTTATTGGGAGTCTTGAAAGAGTCATCTTTGTAATGCCTATAAATAGGTAATCTAATGAAATGGAGAGTGTGTTTATCCTTCAGTGGATTCCGATAGGTGGTGAGTTCCCCATTCTGTATCTCTTAGGTGGATTCCTTAGAGTGGTGAGCGGTCCCCAGCCTTGTAGCCCCCGTTAAATCCCAATGTTCTAAATGGCGCTAGGTGGTAGTCGGGCGGAGACCCACCTCCAAGCGCCAAGCTGCCTAGGCGGCGCCAAACAATTCGGCGGATTTTTTTTTCTCTAACAAACGATTATCCAATCAAACTATATTCCATGTATCCATAATGCAAATTCAAACTTCAAAGTACAAACCCAAATGAAATTAAGTAGTAGCAACTAGCAAATAAGTTGAATAAGACAATAAGTAGTAGGACTTTGCTCACCTCCCTCTTATTATTTTTTATATATTTTTTTTATGCCTCCAAAGACGCCGCCAAGACCGCCCAGGTGGCCGCCAAGCCCGCCTAGGCGGCCGCCAAACACCGCCAAACCTCCCTGGGCGCCAAATCAAATACCAAGGGCTATTGGCGTGGCGGCATGGCACCTCCAAGCGCCTAGGCGGCCGCCATTTAGAACACTGTTAAATCCTCGGGTGGTATCAATCTGTATTCCATTGGCTTTCTAACTTGGGTGGTGGGCTTTATCCCTTAATCATTTTTACTTTACTTCCTTCCCATCTGCAAAATCCAGTATCACAGTAGTTCATTGCATCCATCAAGTTCCAGAGTCCACAAGTTAGCCATTAATTATGGTGATTTTTTTATACAAATTATGTATGTATGTATATACTTTATGTGAAGAATATATATATATATATATTGTTTGGCTCGTGAGCCTATTTGAGCCGAGCTGCTGGTAGTTTGGGCTTGAGTTGTTAAGTAAATGAGCTGAAAGGCATGGCTTGAGCTCGTTAGTTTATCTTCCAAGTCGAGTTCAAACGAGCATTTAAACTTTGCTGTGCTTCAAGCCGCATGGCTCATTTGCAGCCCTATATGTTGGATATCCCGCCGACTTTGTCACTAGAGAAATTTAAATTTCGGGTTTTTTAACCCATTATGAGCAGTTTGACTTTTTCATTCTCTTTGTTCCACAATGTTTACCCCACTCCCAAACCACAACCCCTTTTCCCCCAAAAAAAGAGTTAAATCTAACACATTCTTCTCTCCAGGGAAGTGCCATTCCTAGGTTTTTTGCCTGGTAGTGACAAATAAGTGGTAGTCAAGTTAAGCCTATATGCATCTGGGGTCTATATGGGTTTGGTTAACCTAGTCCAAAACTATGATCTCTGGTTTGGACATGCTATTGAGGCAGGGTAACGGAATTTTGCCTATGATGGGAGGGACTTTAATGTAGTACTATGTATTTTCCTTTTTTTTTTTGTCATATTTTGTTTATACTCTGAAATTAATGACGTTGTGCTAATTTTTATTTTGTTGATTAATTTTTGGTTGGGGTTTCTGTTGGGTGCATATGTATTTAACAAATATAGCCTTTATAGGAAAGCTGCATACGAGTCTGATGAAGCACGACCACGCCGCAGGTCTTCACCTGGACGTGCATCAAGATCCCCTTCTGGCTCTAGATCTAGGTCTGCTGATTTGTCGCCAGGGCCCAGCAGATAAGTCGAAGGCCAGGTAAATCGAAACCTACACATTCAATTTGTTTGCAAGCATTTGCCCTGCACAATGTATGGTTTTCAGTGTTTTCTCCATATATTGGCTTTAAAAAATCTACAAATGGTAGGTTGGGTTTGTCGGTGAAATGGCGAAGTTTGTTGATGCAATACCAAGTAGGAGAGAAAAGCGATGTGGAAGCTTCTAGTTTTAAAAGGAAACTACATTTGTTAGTATATACTAGTGCGCAGTGTTACTTGGTTTCTTTAGCAATTTGAATTGATGTATTCATTTATGTACTTTTTTTCAGGTATGCATCTTGCGGATTGAGAACTGGAACTGCGACTTAACTTCTAAGTGGAATATGTGGAAGTGATTGTGTGTATCTGTAAATCGTCCTTTGAAATTTGTGTGGTTTGAGTTTTTGCCATCGACGCTATAGTCTTTCAGCTTTGTTCCTTTGGATGTTTTTATGAACCCCGTTCCTTTGGGTGTTTGGTGTTAAATTTGAACTTAGACTAGCAAAGCCTGTGCTTTAGTCTCTGGTTTTGATCCTAGATTGGATTTGCGTGGGGAAAATTTGGAAACGCATAAGATGGGTTAAAAATCCGATAATGTTCAATACTTGGTCCATAATTCTTCTCTACAAATCTAAGTTCAAAACGGGCCTTATTTGTTGGTGAATAATGGAAGGAAAGCAATTTAATTTGCTTACCATTACAAAAATGCCATATGCTTATATTTGTGCCTTCTCTGGACAAAGGGAAAAATGGTGGTGTGGGAGCCGGTGGTGGGCTCATTCGGGACAGTAATGAGGCTTGGATTCACAAGGTTTCAGCCGCTCATTGGTAAAACGACAACTCTTGCGTCGGAAGTGTGGGCACTAAGAGAGGGTCTTGAGTTGATTAAATATCACAAATGTTGATATCGATTTTGATGCATTACAGATTTCTCTATTGCTGCCAGGTACAGACGTGTCTCGTCATCCACTGCAATACTTTATAAATGATTGAAGGTCCTTGCCCGGGATGATCCATCCTCCACATTTAATCATTTTCTGTGAGAAGGTAATCCCAGTGCGATGCGGATGGGCTTGCAAAAGCGGCATAGAGAGGGGATCTAGGACTTTTTGTTTTTAATTTTTAAATACCCTAAAATTATTTCTTAGTTATGCATTGCCTCTGTTCACCAAAAAAAAAGAAAAAAAAGGAGGAAAATGGTGGAAGTGAACCCTCCTCGTCTTATGATGTACACAATAGGTATCTCAACTACACCAAAGATCTGATGTATTTTCGTATAATTTCAATTGCAACTTCCCCAATTGACATTTCATTTAATGTACAGTATTGATTGATTGGTGAATATAGGACCTACTCAAGGTTCCCAAGAATATTTGAAATTCAAGAAGAAAAACAAGAAAAAGTTATTTTGATTTTGTCTAAAATCGTAAAGATTTAGGCCCCGTTTCGCTTTCTCTAAAAAGCAACTTTTTCAAAAAGAAGATAATTTCAAACTCAAAAATAACGAAAATGAAAAATAATTTTTCAAATTTTTTTGCACTGTTTAAAAGATCTCAATGAGATTTATCAAACAAGATCAATATTGGTAAGAAAATTATTTACGTAAATACATAATTTTTAAGCTTAAAATTACCTTTTTTTTCAAAAAGTTATTTTTCCCAAATACTGGAACAGCCCCTTAGGTATTCTGTATTCATATGATACTAATAACGCACTCAGTTGGGCGAATCTTGCTCTTGATAAGTTTTCACTTTTCGCAATCTTTCTTTGTAATATTTGTACTTTTTCATATTTATTCCTGTGAATTTATGTACTTAAAATAAATGAATAAGAAAAAGATTCTACAAATTTATTTTCTATTGACACAAACATATAAAGCGGGGATACAGTACACAGATAAGGCGCGTACTATTGGAATTTCGGAAAACAGTTTGAAAACGTACCAAATTGCCCTCGCAATTTCCCGCCATTGGAAATTAGGGTTCATCTGCGCAGCGTCTCCGCACTTCATCCACATACATAACCAATCTGCATTCGTTACTCAACAATCGACGGAATTGGACATTCCTTCGAGTGATTCTCAGATATGGCCGCCCAGTCCGATCCTCACGGCTCAGATTTCTCAGCAGCTGAGGTACTGTACTATCCTATCTCACCATCCGCATGTATACACGTATATCTGAGAATGTAACTGCTCGTTTTAATCTCATTTTATGAGAACCATGACATGGAAATCGCGGGTGACATATAGATTTACTGATGTTGAAATTTTTACGTCTCAGTTGGAGTTTCTGGCCGAAGACGAAACGATCGAGATTGTCCCAAACATGAGGATGGACGCTCTCGATTTGACCTGCGTATGTTCCTCAACTCGTTAGCTCCATCTCATTCTGCACGCTTTTGAGTACTCTGTAATTTAGGTCTGCAGATGAACTGGGCTGTTCGCGAGCTCCTCGAGGCTCGGCTTGTTGTTGACTCGGCTCTTCTCAGGCCGTTATTACTCCAGTCAAGCTCAAACTTGAGTTTTAGGACGAGCCAAGCTCGAGTTAGTTGTAACTCGGCTCGTTTGTTTGTGTAGGCTCCCTTAGTAATCAAATCGAACACCTCAATATTAAATGAGTGGAGCTCGAGCTCGATTATTTGGACTGGATTCGAGCTCAAGTTGAGCTCGAACTAAACTAGTTTTGAACGAGCCAAGCTCGAACACTTCAAAACTCTACTTTGCATACGATTATGCTAACTCTCATTTTGTACACATATGAGTACTTTGATTGGGATTATACTTACGTACATATGTAAATGGACAGGGTATTTTTGGCCCTTTCTATCCGCAAATAACAACTCAAGTACCTATGTGGCTTGCCGTGGCTATGAAGAAGAGAGGGAAGTGCACTATTCAACCTCCAGAGTGGATGTCAGTTGGTGAGTTGGCATTGGGATAAATTTGTTTGCATTCCCATTATTGCTGTAAATGGTTCTGCTGCTTCTGCAATTCATTTGTATTTAACCAAGACGTGAAAACTGTGCAACACGCCAAACAGTTATGTTCAAATAGAACTGGAAATGTGTATTTTTGTTAGGATATTTGAATATCCATCATATTTACAACCTTTCTCAGTATCAAAAGATTGTTTTAATTCTTTATCACGTGATTATCAATGAATTGTGCGAAGTAATTGACGCCGTAGGTTTGATTTTCTGCGAGTAATTACAAAAGTGTCTCTTTATGATTTGGCATTAACTAGTTTGGTTTTCTCTCAGTCATAGTTGTTCATCAGTATCTGTTTATTTTGGTCGCTTGTCTATCGGACCTTCCCCAAAGCCACTAGCCTGCTTGAACAAACATATTTCTCCACCTCTTGGTTTGTAAGGGGCCTGACTTCATATATTGTTCGGCTATTCCTTCTGCCCCTGACTCTGAGATTAGTGATACCGTTGAATGGACTCTTCTAATTGCAAAATTTCCACTAAATGCTACTTGGAACTCAATCAGAACTTATCATTCTGCAGCTCCCTGCTATGAATTGGTATGGTTTTCTAGTTGACATAGTTTTACTCTAGGGTGGGCTATCATGGAAAGGTTGCATATGGGGGGAATAAACTCAAGTCTTGGGGCAGTATTTATGATCGCTTTTCTGTTCTTTGCAACCAAAGTGTTTAGATTATTTCCCAATTATTTAATCCCTTCCCTTTCTCTACATCACTTTTGAGAACAACAACTAGCTCATTGTGATGCATTCCAAACCTCTGCACTCCTGGCCCAATGAGATCAGTTGGCTTATTGGAAAGCTAAGTGCTAGAAGCTATCCGAATAAACGAATAGGAAAATGGCACAGGCTGCCATAGTATGCTATATTTATGAATGGGAGGAAATGAACGTTGGAATCTTCCAAGGCTTTTACATGTAATTATCAACATCAGGATTCAAGCCTTTCAACTCCACCATGTTAAAAACTTCATCTTAATCGTTCTGCAGGTTTTAATTGAACTGTACCTTGTTTAAATATTTCACACAATCTACACTGTTTATGCTGCCAAATCACACCTTGTACTACCATGTTTTTCTTTGTGTTATTCTTTATTTTATTTAGTTGTTCCTAGAAACGCCATATGTACTTTAGAGGTTGACTCTTCCAGTTTTCGATGCTCTTCAAGTCTAACCACGTATTTAGACCAGTTGCAACATTTGAGGTCATTAATTTTCCTTTCTCTCTTCAAGATTCTTTTTCTTGTTGTTTCTTGGAATACAGTTTCGGTTATGATATTATGCCTTACGGTCAAAGCAAGATAAAAACCGTGCGAACTCAGATTGTATCTTATTAGTTTCTGTTTTGTTGACTAGAAAAGTTGACACAAGTTCTGGAAGCAGAGCGGGATTCTCAAAAGTCATTTCAACCACTACCATTCCATTATGTGGAAACCTCAAGGCTTCTGTTTGACCAGTAAGAATTATTGTGAGTTATTTTATTTTCTGCTTTACATTCAAAGATTAATGACTACAATGCTTGCTGGTGTAGTGCTCGGGACGACATTCCTGACATTTATATGGTAAGGCTAAAGATGCTTTTGGTTTATTTCTTCATGCATGTAGAGTCCAAAGATTGACGTGACATATGTATGATAGGTGAGGTCTCTCATAGAGGACATCAAGGATGTAAGGTTTCACAAAATTGGAACCGGCTTGGAGGTTATATCCCAGCGAACGGCTGCATTGAAGGTTTGCTTGTTCTCACACTTTATAATTCTTTAGTTTTTATTAGTATGAAGACATACTATTTGCACTATGCCTCAATTCATCAATTTCTAAAGATCGTAGACAGCTCTGTATGGCTTGGTAACAAAAAGTAAGCTTCTTTGGCATATGCCTTTGAAAGGGAATACGCTCTGTTCAAGGTAGATATTGAGGTAATTTGTTCACCATGTGTTACATCTGTACCTGGCATGAATTCTTGGTGGGAAGAGCCCAATCATTGACCTTGTTTGTTCTGTTTTAATTTATCTTCTTTCTAGTCTTTCCCTTGTGTGTCTTCCTTTGTGTGTGTTGTTGGCGGGAGGGGTAATGTTTGCAATATCATATTTTAGTCACTACCCGTGTAATATCTTGCTTGTTAGTTATTCTTTATACTTGTTAGTTTTAAATACGACATTAATAAAGCTTTTCAGTGGTATTTTTTTTTGGATAGGCTTTCAGTGGTGATACTTTGCCTTTACATTTTTTTGAAACTTATATTCTCTGAGTATGAAGCATATATTATCTATTATTGCCTCAATCACCATGATCTTATGGCAGTTGGATTGGTCCGGAGTTATATATAGGTTATGACCACTATTGAGTGTATGATGCAGTCACATTTCGACATCAATTAGGGGAGAGAGAGGAACAAAGACAAAGTCCTTATCATTGCCAGGTCTCTAAACTTTTGAATTGCAATTGCAGCTTGAACATTTGACAGCAATGGAAGTAAATATAGTGCGGCCATTTGTTGTGAGGGCTCTTCAGACATTTTATAAGCTTGATAATCCGGAGATTACACAAGAACCAGATGCAAGGACTAATAGACGGTTCCCTGCAGACAATCATGGGCCAAAAGTAAGTTCAGGCTAACTTAGCATGTAAATGTGTTTGAATATTGACGTCAAGCACCAAAACTTAGAAGTCTAAAGATGACCAGTTTTCCCTCCATTGGTGGTTGTCAGTTTTATCGCCAATTTACACCTGAATCATGTAAAACACACATAATTACAGCAAAAAGAGTCTTCTGGTTTACATAGTTTACCTACAGATGAATCAATTCATTTTCTAATGGTATTTTCTGTTTTCCAGCGGCCATTGAAAAGGTAGATGAACCATGCTCTCAAGCGACGGTAGACAATTGCTTTTCAACCGTCTCCACCTTGGGAGAGTTGGTTATTGGGTGCCAGCAATTGAGGTACAACTAATCTTTGGATCCTTTTCCAACAGAATCCTACATGTAGAACTTTGAAATTGCCATAGCTTCTGAGTTGAATCCACACAATATATGTTCTTCATTTCTTATTTAAACGAATTTGGAGATTGTAGTAGTAAGACAGATGGAGTGACTTATTTTCATCTAAAATATGATTGGAGCTAGATGGTCTTTGTCATATTATTTAGCTCTTCAAGTACTGGTGTAGGTGCATATCTAGTTGTGTTTAGGTCTTGGTTTCAGCTAACAGGAGTAAGAACTCGGACATTGGCCATTATGCATGAAAGAAAATGTATAGGTATATGAAGTAAGACACTGAGGAACTTGAAGAACATATGCTTGAAATTGGTAGTTAAACGTAAAATCTATGCACTATAAAGAAAATGAAATTGAATTGCATGGTCTATCACCAGTTTGCAGATATGTTGGTACCTAATTTGGGATGCTAGAATGCAAGTGGTATTAAGTATTAACTGGTAGCTGAGGCAGGGGAGCCATGCTTTAGAAAAATGATTCATTTGCTAAACGATGTTTTTCCCCCTCATATCGTTGTCAAGTTAACTGAGTCTTTTAAATTTGCTCTACTTTGAACTTTGGTCTTGCAAGGGGAGACCAAGTAACAAATTCAGTATAGGAATTGCTAACTTTTTCAGATGACCTGTGTAAAGATGCAAGCATATGCATATTTTTCCTTTATCTTTTGTTTTTTAAATTTCACCAGATATGGTTCTTAGCACCTAAACCCCTATGAGCATGATTGGGGGTGCTTGCATCAAATTTGAGCTAGGCATGTGGATGCATGCACACATTCAGGAAGGAACTACTCAAATCCCTATCACAGTTGTTTATGTTAGTCTTGATTTGTACTCCATGTGCAAAACATTATGGAGGCCTTCTGCAGCATGTGCAGTGGATCATGATTTTGAATGTGACTATAACCCCGGCATGAGGCCATGCATCTTCTAGTTTTGGTCATCTTCGCCTAACTCGAGTCTGCATAATTGAACTTCACCGGAATATGCTGTTAAATTAGACTCAGTTTTACGTTTATGCTAGTTTGTCTAGCAGGCCAGAAATTCCTGGTTAGTTATGTTCAGAGTTCCCGGTAGATTTGGGACGAGTTCATGGTTAGTTTAGCTGAGTTCTTTCCAGGTATATTAGCTCCAATTTGGCAAGGAAGTATGAATAGATATAGGTACAGAGTTTTGAGCTGGATTTTGTTTGAGGTTAATCTTCTCTTCTATGATACTATTACTCTTGATCTGGTCTGGTCTGTTCCCCTAAAAACTCCAGAAAACGTGCATGTCAGGCCCGGCCGGGCTTTAAGGCTTTAAGGTCTTTGGTACAGGCGTCCAGCCCTACCAGAGCGGTCTGGCACTCTGGGTATTGGCTGCCTGGGCTAGAACCAAATTTAGTACTCTACTTACTGTTGGAAAACCGAATCCCCAAGACCCAATAATGACGCGTACAGATTAGACAATAAAAATTGCAAAAAACCCTACAAGGCGGAATTAGGGTAAACCACAACTCCCGTGTCACGAACACTGGTTGAACTTGTTATAGCACGTCTTGCTATATGCCACGAATATTGCTCGACCGTACCTTACAAATATTGCTCGACCATACCTTACAATCTTCTGCCATATTCCCTTATACCTCGAATCACGTACCCATTTGTGGAAACCCTACGTTATTGTTTGTTTTCTCTGACAGCTTCTGATCTCTCAAAAATGTGTCATAGACCTAGAGTGATTGTTTGTTTTCTCTGACAGCTTCTGATCTCTCAAAACTGTGTCATAGACCTAGAGAACGAAGCGGTTTATTTATAGGGCTAGGGCAGGGATCTAAAGAGAAATAAATCTGGGCTCCTTGTGTAAATAAGAAATCTTAATTCCACGAGGATTCTATTTCTTATCACACAAATTACAATTCACCCCACTACAGAAATGTAATTGCACTCCCGTCCTTATTTCAATTATATTTCGAGCTCCATGATATTAAATACTATTTATCTCCTCACGTTAAGATTATAGATACCCGTTGATTAAAATAAATTACTAACACTTACAACCATCAAACATGGGCTTCACCTGTTTCTAAAATTCCTGAGAAATGAAAAGACTTCTTTAACCTTGGAGTCTTGTTAGGCACTGAGACAGCCTTGTATTGTTATTTTACACTTTCGTCTTCAGAGGAGCTGTTAACGCTTTGCTATACTGGCATTTAAATAAAGAACTTTGAGGCATTTTAATAAAGGAAGTTAGTTAGAAAGGAGGCTTCGGTTCTAGGCATCTTTTAGGTGTTTTTAAGTCCATAGTTATCTGCATTTGTCCATCCTTAGCACCACCGAATCAATTAAATAATGCATGTTGGTCCACAGAGAGAGAGTGTGTGTTAGGCGGGCAAGATTAGTCCGGTTGGTTCGTGGGTTTGCTCTCCATATTGATCGGAGTTGATTCTTGAGGTTGAGTCGCAAGAAAGTAATTTCTTGTGAATTCTCTATTCCGAGCATGGATGGCTTGCCTTTAATTGAACTGCGGAAAGAATTAGTTGAGATGCACGTAAGCTGACCCGGACGCGCCGTCAAAGAGAAAGATAGACAAAAACTTATTTTAGGCAGAAAGCAACCTAACCTGTTTCATGTTCCCCTCTGTTGTCTCCATCTCTGATTTTAGGGTTCCAAAAACTGGTTGTATTCTCACATGTGGTGGGTCTCTCTAGTTCAAGTGAAAGACTCCAACCCACATATATATATGTTAGAGATAATGATGGGGTGTTCGTATCTTAATGTAACTACTATATCTATTTAAAAAAAAAAAACTGGTATAGATGTCAATGGATATCCTCTAATAACTATAGTTGATACGTTTCACTTTCATTATCGACAGATCAGCTTTGTTGGTCTAACAAAGCATCATCACATGTTGCCCAATCCCATGATCTAGGTTTAGAATCTTTTCAGATTGGGGTTTTTTTTCCTTCATTTTTTTCCCTATATAAACAAAATTGGGTAAATTTATCGCAGTTCATTAAAAATCCCGTCTGAAAATACAAAAATGGAATGATAGAATAATACACTCTGAAAAGTATCCCTGGAATTTTTCCTTGTAAATAAGAACAAAATGCATACTACCATGTTCAATAATTCTTTCAAAACAAGGTAACATTTCGTTACTAACTTCCATGTTTTATGAATGCTATATAGTGTTGTTGAACCTTTTATGTTTCCATTTCAGAACAAATGTAATGAAAAACAACAGCAAATGGCTTCTTTTTCCCTTTCCTCTCACTGTTTTTCTTTGGTTTTATATATGGAGTTGACCTTGAGGTTCATTGGAAGAAAATGGTGATTAGCAATGTGACTGAAATCTTTTGGTGGCCATTTAAGACTTCTCTATTCGTGCATTAAACAAAATTGGGTCAACTACTATTCTATACATGTATATTTTTGGAAGAGCACGAACTTCAATATATAAAGAACAATAAAACTACAAAAAAAGAAGAAGAAGAAGAGAATTGTGAACAAAACCACAGGGAAAAACAAAAGCCACCCGAAAAGAAGCTCGAGTGTTGAAAACCATCTCCTCTCGTGAAAGTGATGTTACTATTCTATAGGTTGTGAAAACACGTTTTTAGTTACTTTTTAATGCTATTGTTATTAGGTTCCCACTATGACTCAATCAAGTCTACTTTCTCAGCATTATGAGATTCACACGTTTGTTTTTAGGCCTTTGTTTGGGGTTGTAATGGTTTTCACATGCCATGGTGGTTGCGTGGGACTCTCTGTAGAGCGTGTGTAGAGTGGCTCGGCAAGATTCCGCATTCCGGTTGCGTGTATTCCAATCCAAGAGCCATGGACGAAGAAGCCTCTTTGCTTGTTTTCTCTTTTTGTTTAATTTTAGGAAATATACCCCTGAATATGAAAAAGTTGACAATTTGATGGAGTAGTATGAATATGAACAGTGAGCAATATATGTAATTGATATAAACCCAAAATTTGGAGGCCCTAACCCCAGAAGGGGAAACCTTGCCACAAGCAAATCTTGATTCCTTGATATAAATATTCTGTAGTAGCAATGTTACATACACAGACGAAAATGCAAAACTTTAAACACAGTGCAAATTCGGATACATTCATGTCCAAAACCGTAGGATTCGCATCAGTTCCACAGGACAGATGTGGGGTCCATATACATCAGTGGTTCTAAACGTATGTATGTCCCAAATTTGTGCACATTGGTATGCGTCTGTACTCCGTGGCAATTTCTGTATTCTAACCAAGTGGCCGCTAGGCATCATTAGAATTAGGCATATGTTGCTCAAAAATAAATAAAATTAGGCGTACAGGTTTTGGAAAATGATGGTTTAAACAATCGTTTTCTGGACTACTTCATTTTCCAGCTGTATCTTGTATCATTTTGTTTCCCTGGCTTAAGCGATTTTTTTTTTATATTATGTTTCCTTTGGCCTAATCGTTTTTGTTTTGAATCTTCTGATAATGAAATGAGTACTTTTGAGAAATTAAAGAAGAGTTGTTCTAGTGCCTAAGTCCTCATATAACAACCACGGACAGTTTTTGAGTCATTTTCTTCAATGAAAGATAATTATCTTTGGAATATTGAAGAGGGTGAGATATTTTTTTTATTAGGCTCGAGTCTAGATTTGAGCGATGTTCTAAAAGTGGCTAGGCTCTAGTCAGGCGGTCTGCCACATTCGAGTGATTAATTGGATTAATCAATGCATATTAATTAGTAATTGGCAATTAATCGTTAGTCGGATTTAATCGGATAGATCCCGCCAACGATTGATCGGGGATTAATCCCTTATTTTAAAACAGTGGATTTGAGTATCACTGGGAGGCCATGCCCGATTCTTCTTCTTAATCGAGACGCTTTTGATAAAGAGCTGTAATTTTACACGTAAAGAACTTAAACTGTTCGTTGTTCTATTCGTTGCTCGTCACCTGGCCAAATGAATTCAAGTGCAAACGGGTTTAGTCGTTTAGAGTTGTGTAAAATCAAAAGTGATTAACAGCGTAAATAAACTCTTTTGCTATAATATGTTTAGGGAAATGATTTTGTCACTTTTTTTTGTTAACGCCACTCCCTTATAAGTGTATTTTTGCATAAAAAATACACTTGCATAAGAGTGGTGTTAACAAAAAAGGAAGCGACAAAATCAGCAGTCTATGTTTATATTAATAACAGGTACTTACCAAAAATAAATAAATTAATTATAGGTATATTTGTTCGCCAAGTGTTAAGTGTTAGGAGTATTTTGTAACATGATTTTCAGTTAGGAAAATTGCTCTATTCACAAAAGTAGGAGTAAGAGTGTGGATGTTGTTGATGCTGTGTTCTGCACCGTGCTGTCCACCTCCGAGCCGTTGGATCGTGCATCCGACAGCTCAGATCTCATCTCGGCAACCAACAATCGAGAGCCGTTCATTGTCGAGATGAGATCTGAGCTGTCAGATGCAAATCCAACGGCTCGAAGGTGCACAGTACGGTGCTACGCACATCACTGCACAACACCAAATTTGGTCCATCGCGAGTCCACCTGCCTAATTCGAATTGTTTATGTTACAGATAGACACATAGAAGAAGATTTGTGCAGAAAATTAGATTTAGTATATCCCTCAGTAGGGTTGCAAATGAACCGAGCAGCTCGTGAGATCAGCTCGACTCGACTCACTAATGCTCGGCTCGGTTTGTTTAGTAAACGAGCTGAGCTCCAGCTCGTTCGACAAAAGCTCAGTTCGTAAGGGAGACTCGACTCGATTAAAGAGGCTAATTTAGTAAATGATTAAGCTTGGATCGTTAAGGGCTCAAGCCGAACTCGAGCTCAAGTTTTTGACTCGTTTACTAAACGAGCCGAGCTGGGGTTGACAAAACATGACTCTACTCGTTTACAGCCCTATCCGGAGACGGATCTAGGGTTTGGCATACGGGGGCCAAAGCCCCCGCGTAGTTTCGGTTTTTTTTTCTCCAAATTTTGATATCAATATTAGTTGTATTTTGCTTGAACATATAAATATTGTGCTTTGTATCGGGTGTTATTTAAATGCTTTAGAATCAGAATGTCTCCATTTTTTGTCACAAAAACTTCTGTGCATGATTTCTCATAAGTGATCCTTTCAATTATTAGTCTCATTTCTCTTTTTATCCCTCTCACTCGCTACCCAGAAAACTTCTCTCAAAACCCAAATCAAACAAACAATTAAAGTCCCGAATCTTGAAATTTTAAAATCTTGTTTATAGTTTGGCCCCTGCGCATAGAAAATCCTGATTCCGTCCTTGGCCTTATCCCTGGGCTTTAAACAGAAGCCCTATCCAAATCTAGAAAAAACTCCTTGAGGCAACAAGTGCTTTCATAGAAGGGTGGTTTTTGCTTGTATTAGCCTGGTGGCACATGATTCAAAAGGGGATTGGGGCCATTGGGCACATGATGAATTGTTTTTTTTCTATCAAGTTCGTTTGATTATTCTCTCTTGGAGTATTTTAGTACTACTCCTACTAGTTTGTTTTTGTATCTGTGGGAATAAACTACCTGCTGTGCCGGCATCGTGGCTTACAATTTTTACGGCAAATTGTGGCAATGAGTCCTCCCTTTTGTCCTGTTTTCTGCTGTCTGAGTTGCTTGGTCCCCGACTCCCCAAGGCACAGCACAAGTGCTGAGACCAACTTTGAATCCGTCCAATCTCACAACTAATTCTAGGCTCTGTTTGTTATTTTACGATCCATGTAAAATATTTTTTCAGAAAATCAATTTTAAACTTTTATTTTTTGGTATTTGGTTGGCATTTGAAAATATTTTCAGAAATTAACAAAATAGTGTAGAGAGAGAATGTAGAGCTTAAACGGTGGAGAGATATGAGATTATTGGAACTGAACGTGAGAGTCAGGATTGAGGATCGAGAAATTGAGCAGTGAAAATTGCAGTAAAAGGGTATGGGTTCATTTCGGAAAATAACTTACGGAAGATTTAAAGGTAAGTCATTTTCATCCAATTGATGGAAAATGTTTTACATGTAAAATATTTTCCTCATTTTTTACACAACCAAACACCGGAAAATAGGTAAAATATTTTACCGGAAAATATTTTACGTCCAAACAAACGGAGCCCTAAAGTAGTAGTAGAAAATATCGAAGATACTTACAGTATGTTAATTTCATAACTGGAGATACCACGCGAGTTTTCATTCTTGTCACTTTTCGTTAAGCTCAAAAAGCTAGCTTTTTCGGTTTTATCTTGAATAGTTTTACAAATATTTATGTAAAAGTAAACAAATTTTATTTTTTCGATTCTTCTTGTCGAAACAAATCAATAATTTACAAAAGTTTATTATAAAACTAATAAATACGAATTTTGTTTGAATAAGGACAACTTTCAAAAAAATCCAAAAAACTTGGGCAGAACTCAGCCTTACTTTTGTAAACAAAGACAGCAATAAGCAAATTAGGTGGATTGATTTTAATATTGGTAGTAGATCGTTAACTTTCTTATAAAAAATTCATGAGTTGGGATCTTTAAGAGGTGGATCTTTTGTTTTATTTTATTGTTCACTCTCTTTGAGGCTATCCCCAAATTCTATTTAATTAAACTCGATATATATATAGTTGTTTGGTATACACGGATATGTTTAAAATACTTAAAAACTAGTAACTGAGTAAATAACCAAATATCATCATCAGATCTGCTAGGAAAAAGAAAAAAATAAAGGCATACATCACAGTAGATGTGGGATTATTTTTCACATTGCTTCTCTAGGTTATCCATAACTTCCCAGGTGATATCAAAATTAGGTTTTGATTGGCCTCGTGGGTCAAATCTTCTGTTTCTTTCGTATAATTTATCTTTTTGATGTGGGATTATTTTTCGCATTGCTTCTCTAGCTAGGTTATCCATAACTTCCAAAGTGATATCAAAGTTAGGTTTTGATTGGCCTCGTGAGTCAAGCCTTCGGCTTCTCTCGTATAATTGATCTTTTAATACACCAAACGAAATACGAAGCTGCATGTGTGAGTGGTGCATGTCATTGTCATTCCACATATATTATAAATTTATTTAAAAAGTATTCATTTTGTATTTTTTTTCTTTACCGATGAAAAATAATGTATGTTGTGTACTCCCTCCGTCCCTTATTTATAGTCCGGTATTCCATTTTGGGCAGTCCCTTAATAAGTGTCTATTTTGTAAAGTTAGTGGATAAAAGTTGGTGAATTGTCTATTTTATCCCTAAAAGTATATTATTTTTTGAAAAATAAATGAGTAAAAGTGTAATGATGATGGGTAGGTAAGGAAAGTAGAGGAAAAAATTGATGTGAAAGGTATAATGATGATGTTTTTTTAATAAATTGGAGTTACGAAGCAGGACACTTAAAAAGGGACGAAGGGAGTAATTTTTTTGGACCAATATATTCGTTGCTGTAATAGTCTTTTCAGATTGGCATATCTCATGTCCCAGGTCGATGATGTAAGTTTAGTAATTTCGTACGCATTATTAAAAAAAAAAAAAAGTACAGTAATTCTTTAGGAACCAACAGTGGAATAAATATACATGGTTGAAGGCATTACTGTATATCCTTCAATTATTGCACATCAATTTTAAAAAAAAAAAAACCATTAATAATAAGTTGTCTTAACAAGGACAGAATATTGCTATGATTAAATAATAAAAAAAGGACAGAATATTGCTGTCAGACCTGCTAAATTCGGAAAATACTATTCTCATCAAGTAAAAAATGGAAAAGCCAGTTGTTCTCACCTAAACACAGGTACTCGTCAATTAAAAATTGGAAATTGATTTAATTGACCAATATACCCTTCTCTTCTGTCCAAATTCATCTTCACCATCTCCCCTACTCTCCAACTTTACGTCGAACGTAGACAAACATCCTTCTCCGTCTATACAGACATTGAAGGACAATATCGTCATTTCAGGAATCCTCAAAGTGTATATAAATCCTCGGTTTCTCTTAGCTTCGGTCCGAATCCAAATCCCATCTGACCATCTCTCTCTCTCTCTCTCTGCGTTGGATCATCAAAATTCCATTCGGGTTTATACGAGAGAATTCACGTCATTTCAAGTTTCGAGTTAGCCGGCTTATTCTTTTCTGGGTTTTTGCAACCCATTTCATTGAACCCATAAACTTATACAGTCCGTATGATTCATTTTCTGTTCTCTTCGTATTGTTTTTCAAATTGGAGATCATATATGGTCCAATTCACACGGCTGTTTCCGTAGAATTGAAGAATTCCAATCCCTTGTACTGAGTCGATTTCCACGTTCTCAGTTACGGTTTTGAAATTCGATTCCTGGTTTCTTTTTTCTTTTTCTTATTGGCTCCGTTTCTGTTTCGATTCTTCGAATTCAATTTCAAGCTTAAAATTCTGCTCTTACGTCTGATTTCTGGAAAACCAAAGAATTCATCTTTGGTTGAATTGAGGTTCATTTCCACGTTTTCAATTAAGGTTTTGAAATTTCGATACAGGGTTTATATTCTTGTTTTTTTTTTTTTGTCATTCAAATTCAAGTCTACAATTTGGTTCTTACCTCTGATTTCTTGAAAATCAAAGTATTCAACCTCGTCCAATCGACGTTCATTTTCTCGGTGTGGTGTTGGGTTTTTAAAATTCGAGTTATTTATTAGGCTTTTTGGGCTGTTCTTGGCTTCTTATCTGTTTTCTGTTCTTTTCATATTAAAACTCAACTAAAGAATTCAACTTTAGTTGAATTGAGGTTCATTTCATCGGTTTCAATCTGGCTCTTTGCAAATTCGAGTTATTTATTTTAAGGATTTTTGGGTCTTGAAAAGTCGGTGAAGCGCGAATGCGGTGGTTGTGAGCAGAGGGAGGGGCGTAAATTCATTGGTGTGATGGATTGCGGGGTCTGCGCCGCAGCCGCCACGGGAGACTTTTGGGTGAGAATGGGCGGTGGTGGCGGAGGAGGTGGGGGGTTCAGCCATGAGAGCGAGCATGATTTGGCTGCTATGGTGAGCGATTTCTTGGAGAATAATGGTAGCAGTGGTGGGACAGATCACTCACGCTACTGTAGCAGCGATAGTGATTCTGGGCTTTGCGATCTTGCTCACCTTGCCCACAACATTTCGGTTCGTCTCTCTTTCTCTCTCTAGAATTTCGGCTAAATTTTTAACGTATTTTTGTCTTTTTTTTTTTTGGGGGCATAGTAGAGTATCGCGATCAACCAAAGCTAATCTCTTCCGTCCCTCTCACAGCCCTTTCCACGCGTTTGCGCGAGGTGAGGTGGCCCAAGGACAAATCTCTGCTGAGGGAAATTGACCCTGCCACCTTGGGACGGTAAGGCCCAAGCCTAGTCAATTAACCACTGCAACAACCCTTTGGGTTGGTTTTTGTTCATCATCCAGGTCAAATTTTTGGATTAACCACTGGTCTTTGACAAATGGGATCTGAAAAGTGAAAATTAATAATCATAAGCCCCCCAAAATTCAACAGGATGGAAGAATTCGAAAAAAAGTTGTGCACTGTCTTAACTGTTTTCAGCTCCGTCTACTTTTTTTTAACTTTGATCCATATTTTTGCAGCTTTCGATTCCTCTTGTCGATATGAACAATTAATCCAAAAAAAATGTCGATAAACCATACAAAAAATCACTAAACATCAATAATCACGGTGGACCAGTGGTATGCTCTGGTTTTGAGATAGGAATGTTCGACAGTTGTACTGTTTGATTGTAGGAATTTAGCTAATTTTTATTTTGTCTTAGAGATGAAATAATGGGCCTGTTTTTTTGTCCTTTTCAAACCGGTTTCCACTTATTCTGAGCAGTGTTGTCAAAATCCTATGATACACAGTACAATTCGATTCTTTTACAGGGGATATCGATACATAATCTAAAATGCATGTTAGGTTCAAATAAATTAGGATACGCCTGCGATACAAGACTTGGCCTATTATGTGGTTAGTTAAAAGTAAAACCGATACGCATATCTTATGTTCTATTCAATATTCTTGCAAGATTCATGATAGGTACGAATACTTTGTCTTATTAGAACATGTTATATAGTTGAAGATCGAAATTTTGTATCATCATAGTTTTTATTCAGTATGTGCAATAGAACTTGTATAATATTTTATATTGGGTATATCTATTTGTTTAACTAGTATTTATACTTGTTAATGTATATTAAGATACTCGATACGTATCCTGATAGGATAAATATGTATGAAACGATACGCAGCGCATATCCCGTTTTGACAACCTTGTTTCCAAGCATATGCTTTGGAAAATTTCATTTCTAAATTGGTTGACTTATCCATAGCAACGAGTATAAGATGCTTGGAAACCATTGGCTAATTGATAGGAAGGTTAGATTGGACCATTACGTGGAATCAGTGGACATGATTTATTAGAAGAAAGATGATAATTATGTGTTTGAAGCCACTCACAATTGTTGAAAGCTTGTGCAAACTTGTCTCGAGTCATACAGGGCTGCTCTCTTTTGTTGAATCCGCAACTGAAATGTCATCTTTTACATAGTTGCTCGTACTTAATTTGATTGCATTTTCTTGAAATGGAGAGAATAGCCCAAATTAAATGACCGCTCAATGATAAAGGAGGTAGGGGTGCTCGATATGAAATAGGCTTTAATGACAATTTTCATCCTAGGGGCTGTGGCTGTCTTTTCGACGCCACTTTCTTGCTTTAGTTTCATGAGTCGGAGTCCGTTTTGGAGTTCCATGTGTAACGCTCACTTACATTTATACTGTTTGGATCATGGATGGAGGAAAAGGCGAATGCAAAGAGAAGTATAACTGTATAAGGTAATAATGAAGTGCAGAAAGCTAAATTTGTTACTTTTATTTCCCTATCATTTCTTTCCCGTGGGTAATTCCGGAACAAACACAGGATCCAAACACAACCTTAGTGAAGTTTGCTGTTATGTTTATTAGTCTCAATGCCAGTTAAGCTTTTCAGTGAAGTTTTGTAACCGTCTTTTAGTGTCTTTTTGGTTGTCTTCAGTGAGCGTTTTTCAACTTTGGTTTATATTTTTTTTACTTTTCCAATTCCTCTCGTCGACCAGAATGATGATGTTAAAATGTAGTAAAATTAAGAGAAAACAACCAAAAAACCCGTGACAAAAAATCACCAAAAAGTTGGCCCAAAGGTTGCTCAATTTGCATAAATACTTGTCTAGCTTTCACGCAGAATTCTTGACTGTTAATTTGAGTGTATAGATTCTCACACTTAATCGGTTCTCCCTCATGTTGCAGTATTACAAGCTTTCTGTGGATCAATATGAGAGTGACTTGCTGGCAGTGGTTACTTCTCTTATGCTGTCAATGAGTGGCACAGACCTTCACCTGGTCAATCCAGGTCCTTGTAATGCCAGCTGCATTAGGTTTTCTCTTGTGAAGCTTCTAAGGCTTTCTGGTTATGATGCTGCTGTTTGTTCATCTAAGTGGCAGGGCAACGGGAAGGTCCCCGGAGGTAGGCCATCAGATGCTTTAAGGCAATTTGTGTTTATTTGAGCTTGTTTGTCCAATATTGAGGGAAAATATCTCACCATCTGGAGAGGGGAAAAAACCTCACCTTATTGGCCCATAGGTTTTTTCACTCTGTGAAAATAGAAGATACCATACTAGTTTGAAACTTTGAATTGGTAATCCTTGCAGCAATTATATATGCTCAAGTTATGAGCCTTGAGAATACTATATTGGCATCTGTTTCTTTTAGAAGATTGACATTTTTTTTTTTCTGACAAGAGATCGGCAAACTAGTAGTCTAGTATGTCATTGTTGTAGGATTGGGGCCAGGTTTTACATGGGCCGTTGTATTACACAAGTATCGTGGTAGACCCTTGATTCTTATGGAAGAACATGTAATCTGTGTCTGACACCCATGCTTAATTTAGATACTTGATCTTCTAATTTCTACAATATTGGAGAAAAGCTGCTCACATTGGCCAGAAAGGAAGCGATTCTCACTTTTTGCATGAATGAGAACTAGAATCTAATATTTTTCCTTACTCCCATTTGATTTGAAGTACATTTTCAAATAGTAATAATAAGTTTTATGTAATTGTATACAAAATGCAATTCAAGTATGTGGCCAGGAGTGTCTCCTTACATATACTTCACTTTTGGACACAAATGCCAATATTTTGGATTTTAAGTTTAGGAACGTCTGAATGCTTGGAGAGGCACCGACACCTGATTCAGTGGTACCTCATACCCGAGTCCATCTAATGTATCTTGGGGCCATCTTTGTTTTGTCTTCAAAAGAAGAAATTAGGTTCTTGGTTATTGATCCTATTCTGCTTATTTATTATACAGGGGATCATGAATACATTGACGTGGTCAATTACAAAGCCCGCGGAGGCTCGGAGCGTCTAATCATTGACATAGACTTTCGAAGCCACTTCGAAATAGCAAGAGCCGTCGAATCCTACGAACGACTTCTAAGCTCCCTTCCAGTTGTTTACGTTGGTTCCCCGAAGAAGCTGAAAAAGTTCCTTCAAGTTATGGTTGAAGCTGCTAGATCTTCTCTTAAGCAGAACTCGATGCCTCTTCCGCCATGGAGATCTCTTGCTTATTTGCAAGCTAAGTGGCACTCTTCTTATGAGAGACAGTTAAATCCAGATGAACTGAAAAGAACCACTTCTGAACATAAGCAGTGTATTGGACATCTCAAGAGGCTGCAATCTTTGGTCCAATCTGAAGCTGAAGTGGACCGATTTTTGAAGCCTATTAACAGTGAAAATAACTGGAGGCTGAAGTTTGAGGGGCGGAAGCGCTCTCCAATAAGGACTGTTTGATATATATGAATTCTTTGCCATGGATTGGATTATTTCCTGCATATAAAATGCGCGGAAATAAAAAGGTGGAAAGGTTCACATAGCGGATATATCAATAACACGCCATATATAGTGGAACATTTTTGTTTTTCCATCTCTACGGGGAGTTAATACGTTATTTCGTTTTCTTCTCCTGTGCCAGCGGATGCAACAGCATTGGGCTCTATGGAACTGATGCAGATTATCTAAACCTGTTACAGTGGTGGCTATCCAGACCGGGTTTGTGCTTGTTTTGCCCTGGAAGGTCATTTTATAGATCGTGTGTTTTGTTTTTGCGGTAATCACGAATTTGTTCCCTGCCCATAACAGTGTGATCCACTGGTCCTTGGGAGTTTTTCCTGTTCATTTTTTCATGTTTTTTTCCGAAATTACATGGCGATTTTTTTCCCAGCAGTCGAAAGGGTTGCTTGGACAATGTCATTGTTTTCTCTTCGCCAATATAGTTGGTTTTGTTACTGTCATGTTGCTCTGAATGAAAGCAAATTCAGTGCACTGGTTCTATTGGTATCCTTTTGCTGTGTATGTTCGTTAATAAATTCCACTCCTCACCATTGCTTTGGTTCATCTCTTTTTACTTATTCGCATTCCGGTTATTTAGGCTGAAGGGCGGGCCCCTGTGGTTGCGAGCTGGAGCTGCCATTGCTTATGGCTAGAGCAATGGGAACTGCTTATGGCTAGAGCAAATGGGAACCCAGCAGAGAGAAAAGTAACGATACCGAGCGCTCCGCTCGTCATGCGGGCAAACCAACCTCCAAGAAAAATTGTGCTATGCCCCCATCGCTATATAGCGAAAGAGTTGCCTGGTGATTCCTAGGTTGCAACACATCTCGTAGGGCTTTTTTTGAAGTGTGGCCCACACAGTCGGAGGGAAAGAAAAGGGAGGGGGATAAGGGGAGCCTTAGCCCTTAAGATAAAATTAGAAATTGGCATGGTGCTACTGGTAATTAGTTATCTTGAACTACTCCCTCAGTTCCAGTTTGTTTGTTCAATTTCGACATATGTGCCTTTTAAAAAATTGTCTATATCTCACAATTTATAATGTTTTACATAATTTCGAAAACATAATATTTTAGATCTAATTGAGATATATTAAACAAAATTCATATTGCATATAGTATAAATTAAAACATATAGACAATTTTATAAGAGGTCCCAAATAGTGAAAATAAACAAACAAACCGGGACGGAGGGAGTATATGACTAGCATTCCTTTGCAATATGTTAGGGCATGTTTGAATTCGTCGAATTAGATATTAATTATATGAGATCGATTAAAACACAAAACATGAAAAGATAAGAGATATTGAGAGATGCAGAACGTGCAATCCATTCCCTGCTAGTTTTAAGGAAGTAGATATAAGAGATTATTCTATAAAAATAAGCTCATGAAAAACCAAATTAATCGCCCTTTGGACTTTTTTCGGATAAAAAAAAAACCAAATTAATCATGTGTTTGGACATAATTGCTCATGAGTCATGTCGCTTAGGAAGGTCGGTAGTGGCATATATATTAACGCGGTTCTTCCCATGAATGCTTTACTCTGTCTGGTAACATTTTATGGTTGTTTCATCACTTGTTTAAATTTCAACCGACGTAAAGCGATATTCAAGATAGAGAAAGAATTTGACGAATAAGAATACAGCCATTGCATATTTGGCGAAATGATTGAGCTCACAGGACCTTGTAGTTGCAAGGGCATGACATTATATTCCACAGGATCCGAGCCGCCTATCTTAACAACTATTGCTTGTTTTGAGATTTTAGATTTGGATTTATAGATAATGAGTACAGAGAGAAAGAAAATAATGATTGAAAATAGGAATATGATTGAAGAGAGATAGAGAGGGAAATAAAAATAATAATTAAAAAAATAGAGTAATACTATTAAAATCCAAATCCAAAATACCTCAGCAGAAATGACCCAAAAATTTCATGAAAAATGATATTGGCATTCCAAAAATTGATGCAGGCACTCTAAAATCAGTATAACTCCAAAGTCATTTTCTTTTATTTTTTGAATTGCCTGCATCAATTTTTAGAATGTCAATATCATTTTCCAAATTTCAACTCAAACAATGCCGAACAGGTCGGTAGAAAAACACAGCAGGAAATAGGAATCCGCGTTAAAACTTGGTACAGCTCAACCAGCGTTATCCTTTTTTTGACTGTCCGTTGGTCCGACAAACGAAAGCAACAAAAATCAATTACTACACTCTTTACACCCCACACGCTGCCACTTTTCATTTTTAGGACACAATTCCATTCCAAAACCCAACAACGTTACATTCCTCTCTCTCTCTCTCTCCTCACATAAAACCAATCTCTATACATATACTCCATCATTTCCCCTTCAAACAGAACCATTCCACTACTCTCTCTCTCTCTCTAAAAAACCATGGACACATCCACCAAAAAAACCCCACACTTGACACTCCTCATCTCCGCCCTCCTCCTCCTCCTCCACATCACCGCCGTAACCTCCATCGGCGTCAACTACGGCACCATGGGCGACAACCTCCCCCCACCACTCCAAGTCGCCCAATTCATCAAGACCCGAACCAACATCGACCGCGTCAAGATATTCGACATGAACCCGGACATCATCCGCGCCTTCGCCGGCACCAACATCCCCCTCTCCGTCACCATCCCCAACGGCCTCATCCCCGTCCTCTCCAACCTCACCGCCGCCCGCCAGTGGGTCGGGTCCAACATCGGACCCTTCTACCCCTCCACGAGATTCGAGTACATCCTCGTAGGCTCCGAGGTCCTCCACTGGGGCGACGCCGCGATGGTCAACAACCTCGTCCCCGCCATGAGATCCATCCACAACGCGCTCGTGAAATCCAATTTCACCGCCATCAAAGTCACCACCCCGCACTCACTCGGCATTTTGAACAGCTCGCGGCCGCCCAGCTCCGCAAGCTTCCAGTTCGGTTGGCAGAAGTACTTCTTAACCCCTATGCTTGAATTCCACCGCGAAGCCAAGTCCCCCTTCATGGTGAACCCGTACCCATACTTCGCGTGGAACCCGAAGGACAACAACTTCGCGTTGTTCAAACCTAACCCGGGGCTTTTTGACCCGGCGACGGGCAAGAACTACACAGACGCTTACGACCTGTTGCTGGACGCGGTACACGTGTCGATGAAGAAGCTGGGGTTCGGGGACGTGGAGATAGCGGTGGGGGAGACCGGGTGGCCGTCGGCGGGGGATCCGGGGATGTGGTGGTGTACGGTGGAGAATGCGCGGTGGCATAACTTGAACGTGGCGAGGAAGGCCGGGTCGGGGGTGGGGACGCCGTTGATGCCGGGGCGGAAGTTCCAGACGTTTGTGTTCTCGCTGTTCAATGAGAATCAGAAGCCGGGGGCGGCGGATGAGAGGAATTTCGGGTTGTTTCGGCCGGATTTCTCGGCGGTTTATGACATCGGGATTATGCGACAGTCTCAGGTAATAAACCCTTATTAGACTGAAATCGAGTGAATTAGTAACAAATGCAACGTGACAAATAAATTTGGTGAAATCGAGTGATTATTTTTTAGTATTTTTTTAATCAAGTTGAAGCTTGTAATTCTGTTGACGTATCGTTGTAGCTCTACCATCATCTTAGGTAGAGTACTAGTATTGTTTATTTTTTCCAATTTATTTTATTTTATTCACCAAATACAGGACAAACATTTTCTTAACTCCAACGGGTCGGTCAAGTAAACCCGAGAAATCTGAGATCGTATGTTTGAATCCGAGTTTCAAAGCTATTACAAGGTTTATCTAGTCTTTAGTGAATGTTGTTTACTTTTAAAATCTTAGAATTAGTCGATATGTGCTCAAGTTAGTTAAGTTTTTTTTTTTAAATTTTGATTTTGATGCTCGATTTTTAATGTAAAATTACTTATAATGTACTATAAATTAAAACCCCTGCATGTAAAAGTAAAGTGCTAAATCATTCCTTTTATCTTTTATAGAAAAAAAGTATTTTTTTTCATAATTTAAGTGTTATGATTGGAAACATTAAAGGCTTTGTTCGGCTTCCAATTTAGTTTTAGTTTTAATTTTATTTTCAATCATTACCCTACTTTTTTCTCCAATCATTACCCTATTTTTTCAATTATTACTTTCTCATCTCTCTCTATCTCTCTCCAATCATTACCCATATTTTCAATCATTACTCTATTTCTCTCTTTACCTACTACCAAAACTAAACTAAACTCTCAACCAAACACTAACAAAATCATTTATTTATATGTAGAGAGAGAGAGAGAGAGAGAGAGAGAGAAAAGACAATAGTAGAGTGCATCTCGTGTTCGTGTGCAGTGAGTCTGCGGTGTGAAATGGGAAATGAAAGTGGGATTGTGACGTTTCAATGACTCTTCGTGACACCGAGTAGAGGAGGGACACAGTTCAAAAACAAAGTAGAGGAGGGACACGCGTCTTTGCACGCCTTTTTAGTTTCTTTCTAGTAGTACCAAAGAAAAATACTACTTATTAAAAGAAAGAAGAATCTCTCCCCTCTAGGTTGACGATTGTCGTTGTCTGAAAGTTGAACCATTTTCTTCGAGGCTGCCTTTGTTTTGTTTGGCTTTTGTTTTCTTTGGTCGGAGCTCTTGTTTGCTAGTACATCATGTTTTAGTAACCTCTAATCTTCGAGTTTAATTAGTGATTAATTCTTAATTAATATACTTCATCACCCTGTGTAATTGCTGTTTGACTGGAGTATATAAATGTACTCCCTACTAAAAAAGGAGTTAACAACATTCCTATTCCTTTTCCTTTTTCACTTAAAAAATACTACTTTAGTAAAGAAGAAGCAAATTGTAGTAACGTATTTGTCATTATTTCGATAAGTACTTACTAGACTACTCCTATTTAACAAAGTTTATTTTTATTTTTTAAAATGGATGGTCGAAAAGTTGCAGAGAATGAATTGTAGATCAATTTTTTCAATCATGCAGCGCTCAATATCTGATTTCAAATTTATCTCAATCATTTGATTGCAATGTCTGATTCACTTGATTTTTTGTACGAATGAAGTGCTCAACTGCCTCTGTAATATGAACAATTTTGATCATGATGGTGATTGGTGAGATATATCGAATCGAAAGGGCTGTAGTGCATTGATCGAAGTTAACCAAAGTGGCACATCCTGCCATCCTGGGCGAAATCAAGATTTTGTGTTAGGGGAAACCAAATTTTTTTACTTTCATTGTTTGGGCATTAATTTTTATAACACGAGAATATGAATCTCGAGCCACGATCCTGTGGTTGGGATGGCATTTGGCTAGAAGGAACAGGGGTAACAACGAATCCAACATGAATCAACTTACGCGATAGACGATAGTATATAGCTTCCCATGGATAAATAAATAACTTCATTTACTTACTCTGTTGTTTTGGCAATGAAACAGGCTGGTGGCGGTGGTGGTGTGGCGCCAGCACCGGTTACTCCTACATCAGGAAAGCAGTGGTGTGTGCCAAAGTCAGGAGCTACCGAAGCCTCATTGCAGGCAAACATTAACTGGGCGTGCACTGATGGAGGAGTAGATTGCAGTGCCATTAAAGCCGGCGGGTCGTGCTTCAACCCTAACACTGTCAAGTCCCACGCCGCTTACATCATGAACGCTTACTATCAGGCGAAGGGTCACCAGGATTACAACTGCGACTTCTCTGGCACCGGTTCTGTGACAACCTCTGACCCAAGTAAGTAGGAATCTGATTCCCTCTCCTTCCCAAAATTCAAATCAAGTTCTTGCTATGTTTCCCCGCAAATCTCTTTAAATAGGGTTGGTATACCCTGCCTTCTCATTGAGTCGAAGTCCAGTACGCTGTCCATTGGAACAGGATGTGTACATCTGCTACTCTTTGAATATTGCTATTGATTTTGAAATGGTGTAGCGAATTTCGCACTCCTTTTTCCACCATCCGCGCTCTTTTTTTCTTTTTCTTTTTCTTTTTTTTTTTTCCATGTGAATTTACGCTAGTACCGTTCCATTGGTACAACTTTTACAGCCGAAGGGGTACTATTTTAAATTCACATGGATGACGACAAAAAGGGAATGCGGATGATAAAAGGGGATCAATTCCCATCCGAATATTGATGATGTAATTAATCATTAACCTGCATTCTTTTTTTCTTTTTTTTTTTTTGTGCTATCTTTAGTTCGAATTCAGGTTTTGCACATTGCTAAATCCTTGTTCTTTTTTCCCCATTTCTATCACTGAATACAGGTTATGGTGCATGTAAATACACGGCTTGAGTCTGGAAGCAGATACTCATATATTGGGGAGACTAATCCAGGCGTGTTTTTTGCGTGGACAGGGAAGTAGAAGTAATCGATTTTTAACCGGTATCACGGGAGTGGGCATTGTTTGATTTCCTTTTGTTGCTAGAAGAATTTGCATCGTAGCGTTTTAGGTTTAAGTAATTAAAATGTACTTCCCGTTGTTCATAGTACTGCTATTGCAGTTATTCTATCTTAATGTTAACCATTTTTTGCTATGTTGTTGGTGTTCATGCTTGTCCAGTGATTAAACAATATACATTCTGGAGGAATAGAATTTTCATCAAATCCAAGTTTTCGGCCCTTTGCGCGATTTTGCGGATAAAAAAAAAAAAAAACTTGTTTTCGGGAAGTCTAACGCAACAAATTACGACACAATCAAATATACAACACGCCTATGTGGCCCTATTTCATTGTTGAATGGGTCACAAATCACTTACTCACCAATGATAGAATGCCACATGTGCATATTGTATAAATGGTTGTGTTAGATCATTCACAATATACGGATTAATTTTCTAGATGTTAAATTGCCAAACTAGCAAAAGTTAGTGTACACTTCACTTGGTCACTGGACTCGATTTCCACACTCAATGCATTTCGAAATCATACCAAACGATATCCGATCAACGTGATTTTTGGCTGGTATTGTTCGCGACGAGCTCAAAAAAATGAACGGTTTCAATCATTGTTGTGGGCCCGATAAGAGCATACAAGACTAGTTGGAACCCAAACCAGACAGGACCCTTGCCCTGGAGACGCTCTTGAGATAATCGGGCAATGTTTCTTTACTCTGTTTTGTACTAACATTTTATGGTTTTCCCATCACTTGTTTAGCGTTGAACGATTAAGCTAATATGCAGGTTCCATATACTAGAATTTAGTAGCAACATTTAACAATACCAGCGTTGCGCGCCGATTTGTTGAAATGGTTGAGTTCAGTTGGATTTGGTGAAAATATATTCCTCCCTTGATTTGATACAGGTTTTATGAAAAGAGCGGAGCTCAATTTCTGATCACTTTTTCACCGGACTCAAGAATTTTACAAACGGTTCGATCGAGATGCCCTAACCCTCACAATGTATGTTTTTTCAACCAAACTGAACGGTGCTTAGACAAGCATTTCCACCAACAAACATAGAAAAAATTGGTTAACATTAAGCTAGAATGGCAGCACCATGAGCCATGGAACGTACCGTAATCACATAACCCCAAGAAGTTACCAATGCTATTTCTTCAAGCAACAAAAGAAATAAAACAATGCCTAATGTTCTTTCCAACTTCCCGTCTAAAAGTGCGTCCATTTTAGTCTCCATGTATGAGTTTCTGCTTCTAGTGTCAAGCCGAGTATATACATGTACCATAACCTGTATCCAGTGAAAAACAAAAAAAAAAAATAGTAATGAGTTAGCGAAGTGCAAAACCTTACTCAATCGGAAGATAGCACAAAAGAAAAAACTAAAAAAAAAAAACACGTACTCTAAATGTTTAGACAAATATTACATTGTGTAATATTTGGAGGGAATTGATCGATCCCCTATTACCATCCGCAATGGCGCAATCTTTTTTTTTTTCCTTATCCATGTGAATTTAAAACACTACCCTTTTACGTGTGGAAAAGTGTACACGTAAAAAAGTGTACCCATGAAATGCTACTAGTGTTGATTCGGGTGTGGAAAAAAAACCCCACAAAACACAGTGCAGATGGTAAAAAAGGGGAACGTGCGAAAATTCGCCAACCCATTTCTCAAATAAAGTCAGTAACAATATTCAAAGACCGGGCAGATGTAAAACATTCAGTTCCAATAGACTTCCTTAGTATCTTTCAGAAAGTGCTCTAGACATGGGATATTGATAGATGGGAACAATTTCTTTGGGCTGGATGAAGAGATTTGTGGAAAAGCGTAACATAGAATTATATTTGAATTTGGCAAGCGATCGAGGGGGAATGAGATCACTACTTACTTGGGTCAGAGGTCGTCACAGATCCGGTGCCAGCGAAGTCGCAGTTGAAAAACTGGAGACCCTTGGCCTGATAGTAAGCATTCATGATGTACGCGGCGTGGGACCAGACGGTGTTAGGATTGAAGCACGCCCCGCCGGCTTTAATGGCACTGCAATCTACTCCTGCAGAAGTGCACGTCCAGTTAATGTTTGCCTGCAATGAGGCGTCGGTAGCTCCCTTCTTCGGCACACACCACTGTTTTCCTGATGTGGGAGTAACCGGTGTTGGCGTCGTACCACCGCCACCACCGGGCTGTTTCATTGTACCAAATAGTGGAGTGAGCAAATGAAGCTATTTATCCTTAGGAAACTACTACTATCACGTAAATTTGTTTGCGGGATTCTATGGTATTCCCGTCCCGTCCCTCAAGCCTAGTGCATTCCCATCAAGATGTGATCATGCCTTGAGATTTATTCCTGTTCGGTTTGGGTTTTGAAGAAGATTTTTTAGAGTAATGAATTGAGAGAGAGAGAGAGAGTTTATTGAAGACCATGACCAGAAATTTTAAGACTTCGAAACGAACAAGACCATTTGAGCAAAATTCATGCTGCATTAAGGATTTTTGCACTAGAGTGTCGTTTTGAAAATGGCCCGCAATTAGATATCACGGTTACTTAGGTAAAACTTTAAAGGGTGGATGTGCTTAGAAGAAAGAAAAATCTTGGGATAAGTAACTACAATATTTGCTATTTCCAATAAATAAATAAAAGAAAAAGAAGATAAAGAAGATTGATATATACACGGAATACTTTGCCTTTGTTTTTGCGTATTTTAGTTTTGGTAGTGAGTGGAAAGAGAAATAGGATAATGCTTGGAGAGGAGTAATGAATAGAGAGAGATAGAGATAGAGAGAGAAATGAAAGTAATAATTAAAGAAAATAGGACAATAATTAGAAAACAAAAATAAACAAAGTTAAAAAAGAAAATGAACAAAGCCGTTATTTATCTCCAGTTCTGTGGACCTCAGTAGAAGCAATTACTCTCCACCTCCAACCACGCTCATCGATCCGAGTGGATATTGCCTGTCCCGATAAGCAAATGGGGTGGGATGGTGTTTGCTTCCCCGTTCCATTTTCCATTTTAATTACATCCGACTTCGATTATAGGTATTATCATTTTTGTATGTATATTATAAATTTTATCTTTTTGATATAATAAGAGCAAAATATCCAACAATAAATAACTAGTTTTTTTTTGTCAATCATAAGAGAGATCATTTGCATTATGTATGAAATACAAACTACAAATTATGAGACAGTACATTAATTATATGAGAGTTTCGAAATAATTAAATCCAACAACTTAACTAATACAAAAAATAAGTCCATTATAAGAAAGAAATAAAGGAAGAACCTCTCTAATAGAAAAAAAATTAATCAATGCCTACCTTCAGCAAAATTCAATCCCTTGACCTCCCACTTAGGAGCGTACAAGAGTATCCAATTGAGGAGTCAGGAGTGTACAAGAGTGTCCAATTGAGCTAGACCCAATTCATTGTAAATTGCTAGTTTTATGTCTTTGTTTTCTTTGATTCTATTTCTTTTAACTCTCATCCTCATTCCTCACCAATATTTTGTTTTCTTGTCAAAACACCTTAAAAAGAACAAAATTAGTGAAAATTAATACGGTGATTAGGGATCCGATTATTCCTCGACTCCGAAAACTCCCCGATTTTTCCTGCTCCGGTTCCGTTCCCTGCTCCGGCTCTGATCCGGAAAGAAACGGGGCCGGGGCCGGGGTAGGGGACGGTGAATCCGACTCCGACCCGCCCGATTCCCCTCCCTGTACCTGAGCTTGCCGCGTAATGCCGATGTCGTAAACCGCCGTCATGTTGGGGTAGAACAACCCCCAGTGATTCTCAATCGTCCCACCCGTCTTCAGATCCTCATTAAACAGCGCAAACAGAAACGTCTCGAAGTTCCGGCCCGGCATCAGCGGCGTCCCGACGCCCGACCCGGCCCTCTTCACCACGTTCAAGTTGTGCCACTGCGCGTTCTGCACCGTGCACAGAACCATTCCCGGGTCACCCGCCGACGGCCACCCGGTCTCCCCCACCGCGATGTCCACGTCCGGAAAACCCAACTTCTTCATCGACACGTACACCGCGTCCAACTGCAAATCGTACACGTTAGTGTAGTTCATGCCCGTAACCGGGTCGAAAACCCCCGGGTTGGGCTTGAACAAAACGAAGTCGGTATCGTTGGAGTTCAACGCGAAGTACGGGTACGGGTTGACCATGAAAGGAGATTTACTCCTGCGGTGGTATTCGAGCATGGGGGTTAGGAAGTACTGTTGCCACCCGAACAGAAAGCTGGCCGAGCTGGGCGGGACGGAGCTGTTTAAAATGCCGAGAGAGTGCGCGGTGGTGACCTTGATGTCGGGGAACCCAGCCAGGACGCAGGCGTTGTAGACTGCGTTCATGGCCGGGACCAGAGTCCCGAACATGGTCCCGTCGCCCCAGAGGAGGACCTCGGACCCGATGAGGATGTACTCGATCTTGGTCTGAGGGTAGACGGGCGCGATATTGGACGCGACCCAGGCCTGGGCGGCGGTGAGGTTGGCCAGGGGTGGGAAGTCGCCGTTGGCGATGGTGACGGTGAGGGGGATGTTGGTGTTCGCGAAGGCGCTGATTATGTCCGGGTTCATGTCGAAGATCTTGACGCGGTCGATGGTGGTTCGGGTTTTGATAAATTGGGCCACTTGGGCTGGTGGGGGGAGGTTGTCCGCCATGGTGCCGTAGTTGACGCCGATGGAGGTTACGGCGGTGATGTGGAGGGCGAGGAGGAGAGTGGAAATATTGAGGAGTATGAGATTTGGATACGTGGATTTTCTCTTGGATTTGTCCATGGTTTTTGGCTTGGGGAGAGAGAGAGAGAGAATAGTGGAATGGTCCTGGTTGAAGGGAACTGCTATATGTATATTGTATAGAGAGGATGGCTTTGACTTTTGGAGAGAAAGACGAGTTTGGTTGCTTGTGAGTTGTCCTGGTGGAAGAGTCGAGTGCGGGGGATGCGGCAGCGTGTGGGGAAAGTGTTTACGGATTTCAGGAAATCTTATTTGTGACCATTTCGTAAATAAGGTTTTACGGAAGTCAATCGCGCATGTCCAAAGTGATTTTGGACGGTTTGGATGGAAAATCAATTGAATTGTTACCGGTTATAATTAAAAACGAATCTCAGTCACTGATTGCGCGAATGGATGACTGAGATTGCGCCGCTCTGCGAACAGGTTATTCACGGAGCCTCCGTAAATAAGTTTATCTCAATTAGTTTATGGAAAATGCTAAAAGGAGTCCAGTGGACTTTTGTTAAGGTTGAAAATATATATTGAAATTAAAAAAAAGAACGTATGAAATTGTATGAAAGTGTTTGAAAAAAAATGTATTAGAATTTGTAATTTTTATCATTTTGTTTAGCTTAATAGTAAAAGGTAAGTGGGCTTCCGATCACAGGATCCTTTAGTTTTATTCCTACATTGCTTGTCGCACTAACTAAACTGTCAAAAGGAGAGCTGTACCCTTCTTTTAACGCGGATTCCTCCTGCTGTATGTTTTTCCCTCTGGCCTGTTCACATAGTATTTTCCTGGTAGCCAACAATAACAGCGTCAATTGAGGCGTTTCGCCCTCATATGGGCGAAATTACTCAAATGGCGAAACTGCGCAGTTGAGTAGTGAATGGTGTAGTGAAAGGATGTAGTGCACCTAGACTTTCTGATTTTTTTCTTCATAACTTGGGTTTGCGGTTCAGTTTTCGAGCACCTAAAATAATTTTGGGTTCTGATTTAACTTCAAGCAAACCCTTCAGTGGCCTCGAGGTTTGGAAGGTTTGGCTCCAGTGAAATTTTAACATGCACACTCATGTAGGGTAAACACTTATTTATTTTCGCATTCCCACTTGGCCATGCCCCTTAGGGTTATCACACTTTTGGTTTTGGATGCTTGGCGGCAGATTATGAAACGAATTTTGTTTATTTTGAAATGAACTAAGCACAGAATAACTTCAGTCAAAAGAAGGTCTTTTGGCTAGCTCATTTTTTTGAATTTTACATTTTGCTTTATCTCACTTTGGGTGCTTTGCAGGTTAGGAAACGAATTCTAGTAACGCGCTTTAACGGAAATGAAATTTAGAATGCATAATTCAAAAAATTCACTCTGGTGGGGTTTTTTTTGGGATTCTGAATTTTAATTTTACTCCAAAAATTCTGTTGTAAGATATACTTCACCCATCGTCCAAGTAATTGTACAGATGCTCGATATATTATAAACTTTATAAACAATAATTGCTCAACACTACTGAGGTTTTTTTTTTGAGAATAAATTTTTTTACACCGCCGATGTAAACATTTGTTTCCTCCAAATCAATTGCATTACGATACGTGTCAAAACAGTAGTCCCAATTAATAAAACATGTCGACGTGGCGCAATGTAATTGATTTGGAGAAAATAAATGTTTACACCAGCAGTGTAAAGAATTTATTCTTTTTTTTTAGGGAAAAACTACAATGCACACCCCTTATTTGGGTGTGTATCATATGCACCCCCCAAAATGTTATGAATTATAGAGAAAATGTTATGAATCGTATTGCTAAAAAGTTACGAATCGTGTAAAAGTTACGAGATATATCAAAATGTTACGAATCATAATAAAAATGTTATGAATCGTACTGCTGAAAAGTTATGAATTCTAGGACAAAAGTTACGAAGCATGCTAAAATGTTATGAAAAAATCATAAAATAGGTGCATATGGTACACCATTTTAAGGGGTGTGTATTGTAGACTTTCCCTTTTTTTATAACCGGATGCCTGAGTCAGCTTGTGCGTACCTCGACTGATTCCGGGACTCTGAAGGTAACGATCAAGTATAAACCCTCCAATGACCCCAAGGTCTGCAATATTGAGCCTCAGTGGGAATGAAACCTGTAACCTCGTAAAGTTATATTTATTTAATTTTGGCTAGCAATTGAGCTATTGAAATGCGGGAATTAACGACCTTTATTCAATGAACTTAACTGGAACTCAATTTCCAAAACGCGTTTCGTTTTCTTCAGTCGGAAGGACGCGGCTTGCCGTAATCTACTCCGCATAGTTTCTCCCCGGATAATGCTACTCACACAACGATCCAAACACAATAACTTACACAATCTCTCACATACATGTGGGGCCCACACATAGTAGTGTGTGTGGAGCCCACATGCATGTGAGAGGTTGTGTAAGTTGTTATGTTTGAATTGTTGTGTGAGTATCATTTTTGTTTCTCCCCCTCTAACGGGATGCATAAGTCTACACACACATACAATCTTTGCACAGATTTCTTTGTGAGATCCATCACAGGTTCCACACAAATCATCCGAACTGTTTATTAAATGTAAAACATTTTTTCAAGGGTCCCCGTAAAAATGAGCTCAATCCAATACCTATAGATGTTCGACCCAACCATATAACTTTTCATTATCCATAAACTGAATGAAAAGTTGATAGTTGGATGAAGTACCTATAGGTATCGGATTGAGCTTATTTTTTACGGGAACTCTTGAAAAAATGTTTTATATATAATGAACGGCTCAGATGATTTTTGTGTGGGACCCGTGGTGGACCCCATAACAAAATCTGTACACAGATATTTGTGTGTGTAACAGCTTTCGGAATTGAGCGTTTGCATCTGGAAGTAATCAATAATCAAGTAGAGTGGTTGAAAATGCTCTGGTAATCCCATCTGGGTCGTAGTTATTAATGTATTTGTCGGTGACTGTTAGATACTTTTGGTCTCGGGCACATGGCTTTTGTTGAGCTGCACATGAGAGCTCAGCTAGCCGTTAGTTTACCGTTGCCTCATTTTATATACTACTACTCTTTTCCCTCTTCCCCTAGGTTTTTAGATTTATAGATCCTCTCTCTAACCCAAGCTAGTCTCTCAAACAGAGACTCAAAATATAATAAATGTGCATATACGAAGTTTTAGTATTCATTTTAATGGACCGGGGATGCTGCAGAGCGGTCGATTCGGCCGTTCATCTCAGCACGAACGGCTCGGATCAAATCTGAACGCATACAAATTTAAACCGTTCATTGCTCGGTCAATTGTCGAGATGATCGAGCGATCAGATCGGCCGCTCTGCACCACTCTACCAGCTGCAGCATCTCCCATCCCCATTTTAAGTCCAATCGAAATCTCTAACAAAAACAATTATTGTTTCACCTTTCCTCCAAAAAAAAAATCAAATTATGAATTCCAAATGTGTGTGAAATATATATTAAGTATAGATCTCATTTTGAAGAATATCATCATAATGTTACAGTAAGTATAGTTCTCATTTTGAGTAATAAACAATATTTATAGAATGAAAGTCATATTTTTTTGTAGCCAGTATTGATTTTAAAGGGAAAAAGATGTTGGAAAGGAAAAAGAAATCAAAATCAAACTCCTCTTGCAGTCCCGGCCGCTTGGTGATTGTGTAGTACTGTTTAATAAGGTTATTTGTTTCTCTGTCTTCTAAAATTATTTTCCAACCTTCCCATCACTTTGATGGAAAAAGAAGGCGAAGTTAGAAAGAGAGAAAATACAGGGGATGGAAAAAGTAGAGGGAATTTTAGGTAACAAAATAGATCCCTAAAAATCTCTCTCAATAAGTTAAATCAGGAAACCCAAATAAATCTATTTCAAGCTGGTATATTCATGAATTCTATCGTGGTTGATATCAGAGACGGAGCTAGAAATTTTGCATATAGAGGGGGTGAATATACACAATTAGATTTTTTTTTAATGATAAACTTTTTTTTCAATGTAAAATTAGGGGTTTTTTTTTTTTAAATTGTAGGGGTGGCGACGCGGCCTCCATAGCCCCCTCTGGCTCCATCCTTCTAGGTTTATATGATATGTCGCTACATAAAAGGATGAAAACAACCATTACAGACATGGAAACTTATATATGTAGTGTCCCTAAACAAAATGATTATTTAATTAATTCATATATTATTGATTAATAAAATTATTAGAGTTAAAATTCTTTCCGAACACCCTTTTTCAAATTTATGTAGTCGCCTCGTCACTGTCTCCAAAAGGCATATGCATGGTTCTGTTGAGTTATTTTCCTCCTCCTCCTCCTCCTCTCTCTCTCTCTCTCTCTCTCTCTCTCTCCTTACATTAGATTAGATTAGAAGAGTCGGGAAACATATGTTGCGTGGAGAGTTGCACAAGTATTATTGTTATGAACTTCATTTTCGACCTTGTAGGCTGTAGCCACCTTTTTTTATTCTTAGAGCTTAGGTGTTGAAGTCCACTTATAAGCATCTCGATTAATCATAGAGGATCAATCACACCATCCACTAGCGAGACTTATTAAAATCAGGAAAAATAACTGTACGCATGGATTGGCTCTAAATGGATTGATATCAATACAATATGAAAATTTTGAGTCTGAAATCATAGGGATGAGCAAATTAGCTTCTACGTCACGATACTTGACTTTGAGCACCTAGGTTAATATTGTAGCCACTTGGCGTGGCTATCTTTTATACGCGTGTGTTAGTTTAGCATATTTATTTACCGTGGAAACAATTGTCCTATGGAAATCTTACACATGTTCATTCAGGTCATGCATGGCCATGATCAGATGGGCTTTCACTGATAAAGATTTAAGTCCTGATATCAATACTAGAAGTACAAAAGTCAAGTTTGGTTTGTCTCTCTTCAGATTTAAAACCTCTAATATAATTATCCTCTTAAAAACTCCTGCTTATTAGTAAAATTTTTGGTCCCCAAAGTATTGATGTCTCAATAGGGTTGGTTCAAGAGTTTTTAGTATTCAATCCCTAACAAAAAAAAGTGTGTCTTAAAGAGTTAATACTTAACAATTTTTACAGCAACAATCACAATACAAGAAAGCTAAACCAATATAAAATTCTACTAATCATTACATACGAACACAAAATACAAGATCGTCAAGTTTTGGGGGGGAAACGATTTTAGGGAGGTGTTATTCGGTGGTTTGGGGAAATGATTTTGGGGATTTAGTAGGTTGGACACTTGGGCTTATGAGATAGTAGGTTGGGCTAACTCATTACTTCTGATTGAGCATTTTTTTTGGAAGGGAAAATGACGGCTAAGAATGTGTTTTGATAATTAATACCTGTCAAGGACATTTTGTTCATTAACAAATGTTTTTAGCATATCCTTAAAAGGTATTAATTATCAAAACACGTCCTAGGCCGTCATTTTCCATGCCCAAGCCCCAAGCCTCTTGGACCTTGGGGTTGGGCCGGCCCTGCGTTTCAATTAGTATTCAATGTAAACAATGCTGGCATTTAGTCCCCCAAAGTACAAAATGTGTACAATCAAATCTCCAAGGCTAATGCCGCTAGCCCGAACCGTTAAAATGAGGGGCATTTAAGATATTTTGCTCCTCTTTTGTTTCTCCCTTTTTATTTTGAAAAACATTTTTTGGAAATTGTTTTTTTAAATTCAAGTTTTGAAAACAATTTTTTAACGGGAAAAGGTTTTAAAAAAGCTGATTTCATAAACTTTTTTTTTCAAAAAAAAAAAAAACCCTGTTTAATAAAGTGTTTTTTTCTAAACGAGCCAAATATGAATTTGAACTCGAATAGCTTAGTTCGTTTGTTTACTCTTTAGCCAGGAGGCTTGTCACAGAGGAGAGGGAGAAGCAACACTTTAGTGTTGGGCCTAAACGGAAAGGCCCAAACCAAACATTAGCTAATGTGGGCCTAAACTAAAAGCCCAAACCACTATCAAGCTCGGTTCTTCAACCTTGTTTGATGACATCATACTTGGACGGAAATCAAAGTCAATCTGGAAACGAAGAATGGAGTTTCTATGGACGATCTTCGAGTACCTCGTTATAGTTGGTCTAGTTTTGGTTTCAGGATTAGGCGCCGCGATCGTGTTCGAAGCTTTCAGTAGAAGATTCAATCACGCGTATGTTACTCTTCAATTAAGATCCTAATTTCACCCGCAAACATATGATTGTATCATGTTTCTCTATTTCTCGTTCTGAATGTGTTGTTTTTCTGATCGTTTTCCAGTCACGCGGAAGGTCATCCGATCTTCGAGGATCCAAATTCACTGAAACAGGTAAACCCTGCCTTTCGCTGTAGAAGATTGCAATACATGTACTTGTTCCAATTGCCGATATTGTATAGATTGTACGATTTACATGTTTATGAAATTCAATATGGAGTTCTTGGATTTTAACTTATGAATAGCGGTCATTGAGCTTTAGCGAATTGGACCGAGACGTTTGTGTACTATTCGAGGCTCGACTCAAACCTAGGCAAGCTCGGCTCGTTAAATTTTCATTGAGCTTGGGTTCGCTCAAAAACTTAACGAACAAACCTGAACATTCGAAAGCTCGGCTCGTTTGCAGCCCTAGTAGCGAATATGTAATACCTGAAATTATTTTGGATTGAGTATAGGTAGCAGTAAGTCCGAAAAACATTATGTACCAGTTGCAATGACTCCATTTTTTGGAATGTAGGTAATTCATGTGTACATGTTTGTTTGCAACTTGAAGCATGATGGAAACATAAAATGTTCTTACATTGTTTGATTGTAGCGGGTAATGTGAAGACAAATTAGGGTTTTAAAATTTTAAAAAGAAGAAGAGCAAGTGCAAGAAGTGAAACCAATTGTGTTACTTTTTGGGGAGATTGTTGGACAAACAAACCCAACTTGATGGCACTTTTGGGGTCATTTGGCTGACAATGTGCTATGTGACATCAATCATGAGGGCTAGAAAGACTTCTGAGTTGCATGATTGTTTAGAATAGAAAAGGTTTCAGAATATGTTGCTACTTAAGATGCCATATCAGTATGGGAAGCTATAAAAGGTAGTGATGATAGATGCAGTATCAGGCGGTAGTTTTAAAGCCAGTTCTGTAGATTCCTTTGTCTTTGGTCTTCACATGCACGGGCATACAGTAAACGAAGTAATGCTAGATGGACTAGGGTATAGGCATCGGATGCTAGTATGTGGCTATGGGTTGTGTTCTTCTACTTTTCATGTGGACACCAGGACATCACTAGATTTCATATCTTGAAGTTTTCTTTTGTTTCACTTTCCCCAGGCATGGTATTCAAGAAGTTATTTAGTGCATTCTAGGGAGAAATGGAAGTTTCACACGTAGTTTAACAATTAACAGGAAAGTCAAAAGTATTTACAATTTTACATGCACCCAACAGAGGTATGTTGGGTAAAGATGACATTCTGTTACCAAGTGGCGAAGTGTCTGTCAAGTGTCTCCCACAAAGGGGCGGATCCATACTGGGACCATGGAGGCCAAGAGGCCCCCCCCGGGATTTTTGAACCTGCACTTATACCCCAATAAGTCTATTTCATTTTTCAGTAATCTACTAATCAAAAAAAAATTATTATTATTTTTATTTTTAAAAAAAATACTAATGCCCCAGAGATTATAAGCCTCAAAATCACTACTTCCACCCCCTTCTTATTAGCTGATTGTAGGTTAACATTGGACTTAGATGACAAAAAGCATGCCTAAAACCTCTAAAATATGGACTGAAATAATATTGTGCTTGATTTTGGAAATATTTTCACAGTAACTATTAACGAGTGCCCCCTCTGTGTTGGATTTCTGGATCTGCCACAGCTAGTTTAATAGATTGGATGATTCCATGTCATAAAGGCCAAAGAGATAAGCCGAGTGAGTGGAGTGCCACTTCTGTTAGCAAGTTAGCAATAAAGGAACAGAGGGGATCAATCGCTTATTGTTTGTCCATTCCTGGAAAGCATAGGGACAAGTTACAGCTGTAAGAAATATAGCAAATGTGAATAGTAAACTGAAAATGCTTAATTCACAAGCATGTGGAAATGGAGAGGGTGAATTCATTGGGCTATGACAAAGTGGAAGAGCTAGTCATTTCTGAATATTAATTTCACTGTATTTTGCTTCTATTATAAATCTGCCAAGTTCCCGAGATCATTGGTATCTCCACAAGCTTGGTGAACCTCCTCCATTGCCAAAATGTGGCAAGAGGAGACGAGAACAGCTGCTCTGCTAGTTATGAAACCTCTTGCCAAATTTTGGGCAGTGCCATTTATTGTGCCAAATTTGGCAGCATGTGTGGCACTGCCCAAATTGCCACACCATCATCAATGCTTTTGATCTAAGAGTTGAAAATGAGCAGTTGTGCCACAATAGCAGTGGATTGGTGGAGCAACTTTGCTAAAATTGGTGAAGTAGCAAGTCTGGCAGTAGCATTGCCAAATGGCAATACTTATCACACACCAAAAAAAAAGCATTTCCAGAAGGCAAAATCCAGTAGAGATGCTCTAACAATGAGAATTATGTCACTTAGTGTTAGAGTAGATCTTTAGGAAGAGAATGTAATGTGGGACACTCAGTGTAAGATAAGACCTTTAGGAAGGGAATTTATCGTGCTTACTGCTTATATCCTAAAGCTTAGGTTTTTCGGCGTTATGGTTGAGATATGTGATGGAAATATAACAATGACGTTGTGGTAAATGTCTTATATGCTCCAATGTAGACGAGTTGTATTCTACGTTTGGCGAAGAGCTCTTTATATGCTTCATTATGTAGGTATTTTAGTTTGGTTGTCCAAATTTAACGAAGATGTATAATGGCTTGCGAGTTGATTGACTCTGGTTGAAGCATTTGTTGCAGGTTCCATGTCCTTACATTTTTGATCCAGCTGAAAAGTATATATCTTTGATCATTCCTGCATTCAATGAAGAGCATAGGCTTCCAGGAGCGCTTGATGAGACCCTTAAGTAAGTTGAAGCTTGGGTAGAGTGACCAATGTGTGATTATCACCTTTTATCTGTAGGACACTGGAATTTTACTTGTGCACTCATGGTTAGCAAAGTGTTGGGATTGGACCTAGAGCCAACACATGTTTGTGTTTCTGATGACTAGCTACATACTGAATTTATGCTTGCTTTAGTTGTGGGTTTTAAGCAGCTGCAATATTCTGAAGCCGAGACCGGAACTGTCGATTCAACCTATTAAACTGTTGACCGTCAGCTTTCGCATCCGGACACCCCCACCCCCCCCCCCCCCCCCCAAACCCCTTGGTTCGAAGAAACTGGACTCTATAATCAAATTGAGAAACAACTGCATTTAAACGGCCACCCATAGTAACCGCTAGCGGCTTAAGACAACCAGCCAGTTCAAAGTTTATGGCCAGCTTTGGCTTCCATTATGCAGCCGTGCGGGTGACCTATGGGGTATACACAGCTGGATTTGTAGCCTCAAGCATCTAGCCAATCTTAACGGGTTTTCGATGAGGGGCTAATGTTAGAAAGTCACAAGCCCTTGAAGAGCGTTTTGGCGTCTGAGTGCCTTTTGCTTCTTGCTTTATTGTCTTCTCTATTTCATCGTCTTGTGCTGCTGCTGCTACTTGCCAACCTCCAATCCTTGCTGCTGATGTAATGGCTATTTCCATTCTTAATTGAAGTTACAACTTCTAAGAAATACGAATGATATTTTCAATGATGCAACAACAAAGGAAGGGTTTTACAGCTCAGCTACTAATAAAAAAGTAGGGTAATTGCCATTTCATCTGGTAATTGTGTGTTTGTAACGCCTGTTATAGAAATAAAGAAAACATTAAAGGAATCCCCTTTTATACTAACAAGGAGCTTTTTTAAAGATGTTTTTCTTACTCTAGTGCAGAGTTGAATGTAAATTTTTTTTTTTAGATTTATTTTTGGCCTAGTATGATGTCCAATTTGATTCCGGATGGACCGACGGCTAAACCAGTGGCCAGTAAGTCCGTGGCCCAGTCCCTTTGGCGATTCGCCCTGGTTTTCAAAGCATTGAGGGACTGGATTGGTCAACGTAGAGAAACAGTCCCCTGGTCAAACAGATTATAAACCCAATTCTGACAAAGGAACTTCAATAATATCTGCAACTGCAAGTCCCTCGGCCGATAGAATAAATTATTCTTGCTCACTCCTTAAAAAATTATGTTCGTGATTTCATAATCAGTTATTTTAGTTTATTTTCTGATGCTTGCTTGAAGTAATTAGTTGATTTGATACATGATTCTTGCCACGAGTAGCCAACTTGATTAGAAATATACAATTTTGAATGTTTGACAGTTATCTTCAACAACGTGCAGCAAAAGAGAAGTCTTTTTCATATGAGGTATGGTTTAATTTTGTTATTTTTATTTTCTTGCGGTGTCTGGATTGAATATACAGGCACAAAGAAGTACTTAATTGTGTTTGCGGGTCGTAATAGTCTCTCTTTTAGTCCTGATGTTGGTGTGATGGGATTCAGATTGGGCAGTATTGTCTTTACTCTTTATTGTTCATCGCGAACAAAATATGACCTGGACAAAAAAAAAAAATTTTAATTGTGTGTGTGCTGCAGGAATTTCTGCCATATTAAAATAGGAGAGAACGTGATTACAAGATAATTCTTAGTTCTAATATCTAGTGATGTCCAGCTTGAAGCCACAGGGTGTTGGTACTAATTTGAGCCTTGATTTGCAAATCTTGATGGGATTCAGATAGGGCAGTGTTGTCTTTACTCTTTAGTGTTCATCACGAACAAAATATGACCTGGACAAAAAAAAAAATCTTAATTGTGTGTGTGCTGCAGGAATTTCTGCCATATTAAAATAAGAGAGAATGTGATTACCAGATAATTCTAAGTTCTAATAGCTAGTAATGTCCAGCTTGAAGCCACAGGGTGTTGGTACTAGCTTGAGCCTTGATCTGCAAATCTTGACCAATCTCCTTGTTTTTGGTGACTTCTGTCTGGGTATATAACTGAATATGCATGGTTCCTCGCTGAATTCACTTAATGAGCATATCCACGAATGATGATTTTCTTAGTCATCGTGAGAAGTTTGGAGCTTATTATGATGGTTGTGATTCATTCCCGAGAAATTAAGAAAATGCTTTCATTTGACGTTGATTTATCCAAAAACCAGTATCATAGAGGATCTCATTTCAGGTGTTCTGCTAATGTGTTGGATTAAGTGGGTAGTTCTTTGTATAAGCTTCTTTGGGTGTTGAATGATTACCATTTGACAGGATATTATGATGGTGAGTTTATGCCTTTGTGTCTTGCATTTCTCAAGCTCTTTCACCTTTTGAATGGAAGAATTCTTGGATTTAGGTGGTGATTGTTGATGACGGGAGTGCTGATGGGACAAAGAGGGTAGCTTTTGATTTTGTCAGGAAATACACAGTAGAAAATGTAAGGGTTATCCTTCTTGGAAGAAATCATGGCAAGGGGGAAGCTATAAGAAAAGTGAGTTTGATCTTAACCATTTCCGTAGAAGAATTTCTTGATCATATTGGTGGTGTGTATGCTCTCTTTAATTCACAACGATAATTGATTGAGCGCTTTGTTTCTGGGAAAGCATTGTAAAACAGGGGATGCTTCATTCGCGTGGTGAACTTCTTCTAATGCTGGATGCTGATGGCGCAACGAAGGTTGATGACCTGGAGAAACTTGAAAAAGAGGTAGATTCAGCTTTTGTTATGCATTTTTGCGGTTAAACATGTTATGCAATTATACTGTTAGCAGCAAATTTTGATTTCTGCGGAAATGATTTCAAGTCACTGAAAATCTGAGGCTTTGCCTGTCAGATACTTGAAGTTGCTAAGAGGGAACTTGGGGATTCACCCAATCATGATTCAAGTTTACGAATTTCTGATATCCCAATTGCGGCATTTGGTTCTCGTGCACATCTAGAGGAGAGGGCCTTGGCTGCAGTTAAGTATTGTTGATGCCACGTATTTTGATTTAAAAGTTTGCTTTCTTTTGTAAATAATAAATACTGTGACAAATAAGGGAGTGTCTTTCTTCTCTACATTGCGGTGGATGATCCTTCTCTCAAGTTCCAAACCAAACCAAACCAAACCAACCCAAGCCGAGCCTTGTGTCCCAATCAATTAGGATCAGCTACATGAATCCTCTTTTTCCATTGAGCTCTGTCTAGGGCTACCTTTTCACTTAGATTTAGTAGGCCCAAGTTCCTTCGTATCATCATTTCATAGAGATCTAATGGGGCTTTTACATGTTGGCTGTCAGCTACCTAACACAACCCTCCTCCTTCATCCGGGCTTTAGACCGGCTGTAAAAAAGATAAGACTCTGAGCACGGCACAGGCGGATTAGCATTGAAACACAGAACTAGAGTTACTTTCAGTTGTGACTGCCAAAATCAACCAATCAATCAATCTCTCTCTCTCTCTCTCTCTCTCTCTCTCTCTCTCTCTCTCTCTCTCTCAAAATCAATCAATCAGTTGTCGAAATGACGCGCATTTCAACAATTTGAAGTTGTGTCCTGTTGATAAATTTGGACTACTGTGTTTTGTGGCCATAGATAGTGATGATGTTGGGATAAGAATTGAATGAGATGAAGATGGAGGTTTTACCATAAAATTGGATCGTGGTTGCAGACGGTTTGGTTGGTAGCACCGGCACAGCCATGGACCCAAGGGTGATAGGTTGCAGGTAGCATGAAGTGGAGGCCAAGGGTTCGATGGTGATGGTGGCCTACATCATAATACTCCTATTTTTGGGATGGTATCCTAGATTGGACAGTACTGATTGCCAGTACCCAGTGGCTTTTATCTGCATTTGTTTTCAGCTCTGCGCCCTTTTAAGTGGGGTAAAGCTAATGGTTGCAAAATATAACAATGTTCAATGTAAGGTCTGCATACTCAAACTTGTGTATTATGATTATGGAGTTTGATGGGTCAGTACAAGTCATAAGTTACAATCTTGCAATGTTAAGGATGGAGTTTGATGGGTCAGTACAAGTCATAAGTTACAATCTTGCAATGTTAAGGATGTGACCCATCATCCCCCCCATCCCCCCCCCCCCCCCCCCCCCCCCCCCCCCAACAAATAGCATGAGCATTGTCGGCTTGGATAGTTTTTGTCTCCTTGAAGTTGGGCGTAAGGCTTGTGTCGCCTTTAGGGTGGGAACATTCTCATTACTGGTTCATCTTTTATTCCCCAAATAAAACCAGTGCACTTTATGTTTCAGAGGAAGTGGTACCGCAACTTTTTAATGAAGGGTTTCCATCTTGTGGTCCTCTTGGCTGCTGGTCCTGGGATTCGTGACACACAGGTGATGTTCTTTGCAATACTTTTACTCCCCAGTTTCATACTTGTATTGTAGGCTGTCATGGTTTCAGGTACTTTGTGTTGGTTTTCACTTGGTATGGCTTTGTTCACTTGTTCCAGTGTGGTTTTAAGATGTTCACTAGAGCTGCTGCAAGGAAGTTGTTTACGAACATCCGTTTGAAAAGGTAGCCTTTTTCAAGCATTTCATTCTTTAGACCTCTTTCGTTACGGATCTCTTTGTTTGAGAGTTTTTAGTGAATCAGGGTGTGCCTTCTCCAGTCATGTCCTAACATATTACTAATCTGGAGTTTGGCATATTGGTTTGCTTTTTTGATTTAGTTACTGATTTTTCTTTTCAAGGGAGTGATTTGGGTATTAGTTTAAAATGATTACATTTCTGAATTCTTGTGGAACTTATGAGCAACCCGACTCGGTGCAGGTGGTGCTTTGATGTTGAGTTGGTCTATTTATGCAAATGGTTCCGCATCCCTATAATCGAGATATCTGTGAATTGGTCTGAAATTCCCGGATCCAAGGTGAATCCATTAAGCATTCCGAACATGCTGTGGGAGATTGGACTCATGTCTGTTGGATATAGGACAGGCATGTGGAAAATTTCTACCTGAAGCTTTTGCATTTTTTGAGTCGAGCCATTGTAGAAAACAAATGCTGTTTTTGGTGGCATTTGGTTTAGAAGAATGCGGGAAGAAGAAAACAACGTACTTTTAATTGCGACATTTTGGTGGCATTTGATTTAGAAGAATGCGGGATTTACTTTTAACACACGGGCGACTTATAGGTTGCTAGTATTTCGAGTTGTTACTGTAAGCCATGATAATCCGACATCGCATTTAGAAGAATGCGGGATTTACTTTTAACACACAGGCGACTTATTGGTTGCTAGTATTTCGAGTTGTTACTGTAAGCCATGATAATCCAACATCGCATTTCTCTCTCTCTCTCTCTCTCTCTCTCTCTCTCTCTCTCTCTCTCTCTCTCTCTCTCTCTCTCTCTGTTGTCAATTGATTTTTGCTGGAAGAAGGCAAAAGCCAGCAATAGGATGTTGAATGTCCATGTTGGAATGTCAAAGTCTTGATGTGAATTTGGATGTTGTAATTTTCTGTTGCCAACCAGTGTTTGTCTTCTTCTTTTTTTGTCAATCGATAGAATAAATCATTTTACATCAGATATGAAGTACAAAGTACATCCGGGATACATCAATTGTGACAGTTTATGAGACAACCAAGTTCAACAACTCAACTAATACAAGAAATATGTCCATTATGGGGTAGAAACAAAAAAAGAAAAGAAAAACACTATAAGGGAAGAACATGTATGTGTAGGTGGATAGATTCAAACTCTTGAGATACAAGAGTCCTGACCAAATGAGTTACCTCCAATTGGTTCTACCGTGTTTGTCTGTTCCGGTTGATACTTTTATCTATGAGGTGGCTGTGTGATTATGGCAAAGACTAGCCTGCGACAACAGGAAATCCAAGGCATCCAACTGTCATACTACCGCCGCTATAATCATTGCTATCTCCACTATTGGCGCCACCCTGCTGGCATCACTTCCACTATTATAACCACTATCCCAGCGCCACACAACCACCGTACCAACCACCACCACTACAAGGACGATCATGCTGCCACATACCCGTGCTATGACCATAACTAGTTAACTACCCCGAAAGCACTACCTGCGACTCTACTGCCAGTAGATGTTGATTTTGAGTTGTAAATGCAGTTTGATTTGCAAAGTTCCATGGAAACACGGCAACTAAGGGTTTTCCATGCAAACAAAACAGTAGAAAATGGTTTCCTACTAATTTCCCGAGTTTCAACCAAACAACCCACGGGGAGAACAGCTACTGTCCAGTGAGCTACTGATGAAAGTTCAGCCAAGCCAGTGAAGATTTAGCCCAAATGATACATTTACAGCTGAGGGAAGGATGAGCAAAATGCAACAATCTAGTGAATTTGGCAACTTAGTTCCTGAAAACTAGTGAAAAGCCACCAAGAGAATCCAAACACTTGGTTAATTATTAGAGAGGGATATTCACGGCAAGTACAACACCCGTCCGAGCATTTATATTTAGCGCATCTGTTGGTTATTGATCTAATGCTTAACATAAAAGAATACAACACAAATCTTGGAAGTAAAGAAACTGAAAGAAAGAAAAGAAAAGAAGAAGAAGATAGAACCACAACTTTTGAAGAACGATGCATATGCTCAAACTTAAAAATGGGCATAAAGGAAGGTGCAAAACGAATATCATGAAAACAATCCAAAAACTCTAAACTTAAGTTACAAATAAAAGAAATGTAACGTCCTCATCTTCTCAAAGTCATCAACCCAACAAATGAAGGAAACAAGGGACAGAATGAACGGTTGCAAGCTTCATATCTCCCAGAAGTAAAAAGTAGTTTCTTTCTTCCACATCTAGGTTCTTGCGCAATCAGAAGCATTTTCTATGCACAATTGACGGTCCAGACTCATCGTACTCTGCCTTTGCTATCCACATCTGCACTCAACCAAGCAAAAAGTTGGATCGGAAATCAAAAGTAAAAATATCAGAAAAAACTAATAAGTCCAGTAAAAATCATATGGCAGAAACCCACGATACACAGAATCTTCTAAATACAAAAACTTACCCTACCAAACACTTGACACTCGGAGATGGTTTGGGACCCATGTTCGGCATGTTTAGTTGGATATTCAAATAGCAAGCATATTTTGTGATTTGAATTTGCAATGATTTATGTATAGAACTCCTGTATTATGCATGAAATGTCCTAACACATTTTGTTTAGTTCTATTTATCATAGCATATAGAAAAAATCTACTACGAAGTAGGAATATTTTGGTGTGTACTCAGTATCATTGAGATGCAAATTAGATGATTTTGACCCTTGGACACATACCACCCGACACCAGTAACTGACTCCATGTAACATAGGTACAAGCCCGCCAAGAGGCCACTGACATTCAAATGGTAGCTAGCATGAATGAAACATTCAAAAGTCAACATGAAAAGATACCAAACCTGCTGAAAGGTGCTGAGAGATGCCAAGATGGATCCTCCTATCCAGACACTGTACTTCCTCTCGGGTGGGGCAACAACCTTGATCTTCATACTACTTGGGGCTAGAGCAGTAATTTCTTTGCTCATTCTATCAGCAATTCCTGGAAACATGGTTGAACCACCACTGAGCACGATGTTTCCATAGAGGTCTTTTCTGATATCCACATCACACTTCATGATAGAATTATAAGTGGTCTCATGTATTCCTGCCGCTTCCATTCCAATCATGGATGGCTGGAAAAGGACCTCAGGGCACCGGAAACGCTCCGCGCCAATGGTGATCACTTGGCCATCGGGAAGCTCATAACTCTTCTCGACTGAGGAGCTTGTTTTGGAAGTCTCTAGCTCTTGCTCATAGTCTAGGGCTATGTAAGCTAGCTTCTCCTTCATGTCCCTCACTATTTCACGCTCTGCTGTGGTTGTGAAGGAGTAGCCACGTTCAGTTAGGATTTTCATCAAGGCATCAGTGAGATCACGGCCCGCCAAGTCAAGACGAAGGATGGCGTGTGGGAGGGCATATCCTTCGTAGATTGGGACTGTATGGCTAACACCGTCGCCAGAGTCCAGCACGATTCCTGCATAGAGAACAAGTCATACAATTAAGGATCAAAATTTCGCTTTGGTTCTTTGCTTCGGTTAGCTAGGATAAGGAAACGTTGATGGCGTGTCCATTTAGGTAAGCAACATTGGATTTGAAATATTCTGAAAACGTTTAGAAAATGTAGCCGGAACATCATGAAAATTAATGAAAGGATTAGGAAATGTATGAAAATGTTGTTGTCGAATACTTTCTAATAGGGACACCTTAATTAATGTTTGTGTCTCCTAGAATTTTGGCATGTTTCACAGACTCAGAAGAATTTCAGAGTGGGAGAGGAAATATTGAAATTTCGAGATTCCACAAAATTCTTTTCGGACTCCTAGAAAACACAACACTCTGGCCATCTTGATGGAAGCGAAGCAAAACTTTTATCCTTGCGTACAACATACAGAGACGCCATATTTTCCATACGGAGGAAGATGCAAAGACAAACGTAGAATGCATACTCTCCCTGCTTTGCATTGAAAAGCTATCAAAGGCCTATCAAAACCATTTTGGAAATTAACGCATCCCTAAACAAAACCCTCTTACAAATGTTGAAAAACAATTCAGGAGTTTTCCATGATTGAAAGTAATTAACAACTTAAGCACACAAACCTTTCCATATTCACTGTCTGCCATGTAGATATGAAATCAAATTGGAAGTGTTATGAGTGTAAATGAACCGAATTACTTACCAGTTGTACGACCACTAGCATATAGGGAAAGGACAGCCTGAATAGCCACATACATAGCAGGAGTGTTGAAGGTCTCAAACATGATTTGGGTCATCTTTTCACGATTAGCCTTGGGGTTCAGAGGAGCTTCAGTGAGGAGGACGGGGTGCTCTTCTGGGGCAACTCGAAGCTCGTTGTAGAATGTGTGATGCCAGATCTTCTCCATATCATCCCAGTTGCTCACAATACCATGCTCTATTGGGTATTTCAACGTCAAGATACCACGCTTGGATTGGGCTTCATCTCCAACATATGCATCTTTCTGGCCCATGCCGACCATCACACCAGTGTGACGAGGTCGACCTACAATGCTAGGGAACACAGCCCTTGGGGCATCATCTCCAGCAAATCCAGCCTAGCAAATAGAAAAACAATTAGATTTTTCGAACTTTAAAAGGGAAAAAAGGAAAAATAAAATGCAAACGACAGAATGGCGGTTAATTTATTAACATCTATGGGATCGAGGAAAAGTGTATGGAAATCTTTGAATGGGTACTGAATTCTGACTTTATGGGATCATGTGGGTGATGTTGGGTGGCGTTGATTAGCAGGACTGTTTAAGAAAAAGGCGCTCCCATGAAGCACAACTTCCTGAACTCAAAAAGTGAACTAAGATTCGTCTTTTTTTCTTCCCTTTCCATTAATTTTCTTTTTAATGGGTCGGGGAGTTGTTAACAGCAAGCATCTACCATATAGCTTGCACAGAAGAAACTGCATATAATACCTTAACCATTCCTGTTCCATTGTCGCAAACGAGTGGCTGAATGTCCTCAGCATCGGCCATTGTATGCTATCTCCTGAGAAAAAATAGGTTTGGTAAAAACAAGTTTATTGCAGTAAGCATCCATCATTATTGGCATGAAATCTCTTGTTTAGATCATATGAATAGTTTAAAACCTCGGAGTCGTACAAGAACCAAAATTATAGAATGAAAAAACATAATCTAGGATTCAGGTACCATTTCTTCTCAATGAAAATCAGTCTATGGAGAAAATCTGGCAGCTATCACAGATGTGATGAAAATTTTCCAAAATGGTAATGATAGAAACCAGAATCCTGACAGATCTTTTGAAGACCGCAAGCATGACCATTGACTCGTTTCCTTCAAATGCTATGCAAGACATCACTTAGCATCGGAATATATCCATTGGACATCCAAACCCACCCTCACAAATGCATATGTCAAGTCCGTAAAACAGTAGTTGGGATCTAATACCAAAAGCACACGAAACTCAACATATATGTAGCACTCCTTTTTGTTCTGAATAAAAAAGCAACATTTTCCAATAATCTATATACCAAATGTACTATACAAATTCTCAACTGACAGATTACGATATTTGCTTCTATTGCCCCAAACAATGGATAGATAACACATCAACACCGATTTAGAGTGTGAGAAAAGAACAAAATCCAGGGACACGATTAATTCCTGTTACAAATGCAGCAAATAGTATTACAAATTTACAAGCAACACAAGAAGAGATCACAAGTGGATCCACACCAAACGACAATGCTCATACCATCCAAAAAGATCCCCTTTTTATGAAAGCATCAAAAGATAATTTCATTTCTGCTGAAATGAACAAGATTATGTTAACGTTTCTGTTTCCAAAAACAGCTTCTGAGAAGTGTTTCTCCTGAAAACAACCACCAATCCAAAGGGATATACGTCGTGTACGTCATAAATATCGCTACGGTATCTATCGAATCTGGAATTGAGAAGCTGTGACATCTAAACAAACCCTAATCCATCCCGACACAGAGAAACAAACAATTGAATAGTACCTCGAAAATAGCAAAAGCGAATGAGATTACCAAATAGACCAATGCAAGAGAGCTTTTTCTTTAATGAAATGTTACCCAAATTAAGATCGAATCAAAAGGACGATGAATGCGATCAGTTCTCTCACCTGGGAATTCTGGTGTGGAGACTGGAGAGAGAGAGAGAGAGAGAGTCTGAAGTATACGGAGATAAATGGACGCGAAATGGGGAGAACGGGTTTGTGGTGTGGGGTTATAGAAAAAGGAGGGGAGAGAGAGATTTGATCCGGACCGTTGGATGGGTTTACAGACTGGATGTACGGACACGGTGACACGTTCTTGGGGGGAAAAGGGCTATGATGATGGGCAGTGGGCACAACTCCAACCATTTCCCTTTTTTTTGTTTTTTCCCTTTTCCCCCAACCTTTTTGTGTTTATATTTTCTAATAAAAATTTAATTACTTCATTTTTTTTAAAAGGTGTTCGAACCGGGTTCAGTTCTGGTCCAGTTTTATTACCGTCCAGTACGGTCCAGTTTTGGGCCGTTGTGGGCCCAATCCGGGCCTACAACGATGATCGGAATCGTTCATTTTGTAGAGCTCGTCGAATATGTCTTCCATGCCAAAAATTAGCTTGATCAAACATCAATAGGTACATGGATTAAACAGATTTGTACATGAAAAAAATGGGCAATTATTAATTTCAACTTAATTTTTGTCATCGCTTTTTTCTTATACAAATCTGTTTCATCCATGTACCTATTGATGTTTGATCAAGCTAATTTTTGGCATGAAAGACATATTCGACGAGCTCTACAAAATGAACGATTCCGATCATTGTTGTGGGCCCGGAATGGGCCCACAACGGCCCAAAACTGGACCGTACTAGACGATAATAAAACTGAACCAGAACTGAACCCGTTCGAACCAGTTTACACATATCTTAACTAACCCTGGAGATATAAATTTGAAGAGCTTGGTATCACTGTGAATATAAAAAAAGTTTCGCACTTGAAGATGTTTTTGATATATATGGGATTGATTCACTCTGGCTGGAGCATTTGGTTGCTCGTAACAAGACACCGTTTGGGCATATGTTTTATAAACGACTCGTTTCAAGTACTTTACGTTTATCCAAAAGAAATCTATGTTGCCACGATCGCTTTTCCAACTATTTTGCATGATTAGTTAAGGCAATGATTCTGGCACCCCACTTTTTATTAACCACACTTCAGTATTTGTCTGTTACTAGTATTTTTGCTGTGTATTTTGAACGCTAAAAAATAAATATTAGAGTGAGATTATCAAAAAGTGAGTGAGGCGTCAAAATCAATTACCCAAGTGAACCGGCAAATACAAATACCAGAAGAAAATTCAGTTCAGCATCTTCTTTGCTACTTGTGCCCCACTGTCCCAAGCAGTTGATGTGCTAAACTAATTATATTTTCAAACATAAACACGTTAGACTCAAATAATTTTTTTTTCAAATTTTTTTTCTCTATAAAGTTAAAAAGCTTTTAAAAAGCAAAAAGCTTTATTATTTCCATATGCTTTTCAGTGGGGTTTTTCCTTAAGCCTTGTGCTCTGGCAATGGATGTTTGATTTCAAGATCCTCCCATTGCCAGGTTGCATTGCAGTCTCAAGAGATTTATGAAAGGTACAACCCACATGTAAGGTTTTTCTGTATTTTGCAAACCCAATCAATGCACTATTAAAGTAAGCCCACAATTCAGAAAAAAAGAAACATGCTTCCAACTAGATTGGGGCACTTTTCTTCAAACCAACAGTTGTCACTCACTCTTTTTCTTTTTAGGGAATGTGCTTTCTAGTTTCTACCCACGATCCACATTGCCGACCACCAGTGGCTGTGTCAAAAAGTACTAATTCCCAAGTAAGAAATTGCTACTGTATTAAAGCAGGCAGAAAACAGCAGTGACAATAATATTCCAGTGAGGAGTGGAGAAGGGTATATCCACCAGCATTTGGAAAAGCACTCACACTGGAAATGTACTGGTTTCAAATACGGTGCAAGTGAGGCATATATGGAAGTGAGTGTATGGTAACCGTCACCTCCGTCAAGGCACACCATACCACGTATCCGTAAGAAGTTCCATCGCACCTATGTCGGAATCGAAGCTTTAGCTAAGGTTTCACCACATGTGGGTGCTGTTAAGAGTATGTTTAGCCACAATAGGAAGCTACAGAGACTCGAACCTAAGCATTATACAACCAACCCCTTTCTGGTACGAGTGTGAGGAATATACCCTGAAAGCAAAGCACCCATCACTTGTGCTGATACTCGTTTTCCTTGTTTCTCCACTTACCTTTGCTAGTGGAGGCATCTTATACCAACAAGATCATTTATCAGCAGCCATTTGTATATGCATCAATGCATGTGCAACAATGTTGAAATGAGAACAGAGAAATGCAAGTTACTGCTATGTTTGGATCTCAGATTTGTGAGAAAGCATAAGGAAAGAGAAAAGGCATGAAGAGAACATGAAGTGAAAGAAAACGCATACGCAATATGACATTCATAAGAGTATTGTTTCACTGTTGGACAGGACACATTAAGCTTAACGAAAACCACCCCGAAAGTTTAAGATCGGTCACGCCGTTTCGAAACTAACGGGGATGATTTGAAGATTCTAAACAATTCCAAGTTTGTGAATAAAAAAAACAAACCGATGATAAAGGAGCATCCAATGCAACTGTGACAACTACAACATGGAGAGCAAAACTCAGCCAATTTGACAATGTAAAAATAAAATAAAAATCCCTGGTAAAGGGAAAGACCAGATAATAATTCAAATGCATTGCAGTCTAGAAGAGAAGACCATGATATCCAATGGCAAAAGTGAAGTTCTGATCCCTTATTAGCATATTTTGGTAAGAATGAGGAAACCTTCAGACCATGCCTTCTTTACCAAAGAAACCAGTGGCACGATTGTGAATCACTTCTACAGGAATGGGGGTAGTATGACCCATCGCCGGGGGTACTTGGGTCTTCCCTCTTTTCCATCAAATAGCTGCCACAAAACAGTGTATAGCGTAATTCGTAAGAATAAAAAACCCGAGAGCTTATCCAAAAGAAGAAGAATGTTAATTGAAATCAAGTAAATCCAAAAAAATGAAAGATATGTTACGTCTATCCACTTTGCAGTATTGTTGACTGGACAAGATCAAAATCAGTAGCATCTCTTCTGTTTATACTACCAGTACTTGAAACACATAAAAGGAGGCCACTGTTGTCTAAGGTAGGCCTATATATTCTCATATAGTTACTAACAAATCCATTTACATCTGCCCACCACCTTCATCGCCATATCATAAAATCTACTTTTTCCGATCAATTTGAGGTAATCGAAAGAGAGCTCTTACGATCATGGTTGTACTCATCAGATTTTCTTACCATGTCCTACATGAATCTCCTTATCAACAAAAATATACAATCATCAGGGTTTATGGTAATTTCACTCATCAACATTCAGACATTTCATCAATGCATCAGCTCATAATAACAGGAAGGAAGCTAGGATTTAATACAATACATGGTCAAAAGTAATTAGTTGTCCTGGGATTTGACAAAAAGAAAAGTTGTGTGTCATGTTTATTTCCCGTCTTCAATGAGTTGGAAAATTGGAAAAGAGCTGATTCTCAAACAATGCTGAATTATTTACATTGCTCCACTTCATTGGGTTATTAACTTAACAAAATATATGAGTGTACTTTTACCATCTATTGCAGTCTCCTAGAAGAAATTGCTGTATGATCTTGTCATCAAACAAATTTCCAAACTAATTGACAGCAGAGATTGTGGAGAAGATGAATCATGGAAAAAAGAGACAGATTTTCTTTCCTAGCTTATCTTCAAAAAACTCCCACTTCACACACAGATGAATTAGGAACTGATATCAAACAAGAGGCCTCATCCAGAGGATTGATATACAATGAGGAGCCTGCTTGTAAACATTTAGGATTTTTATGGCTATATTTCTCAGCAAAATTGGAAAAATACATGAAACGAAGAACTATTCAATATTTAAATTGGATTTATCTGACACAATTCAACTTTTTTTGTCCAGCAGAATGACAAAATGAAAATGCAAGTTTTGTGCATAGCCATTGAACCAGTTCGAAGTTGGATCCTAATCCAAAATCATTCCTTCACTAACTGTTCATATATCTAAGCAAAACTGATTAAACGACAACTCAACTAAGACAAAAGGGGACAAAGAGGGTAAAGCAAGGAGCCCAAATTTTGAAAACATGGAGAACATATGCCTTAGTGAAATAAGCAAATAAGGGAGTTGAAGTCCATTGATAAGCAAACAATGGAAATAAAAAAAATTTACCTTCTTAAGACGGCGGTGCTTTGCGAGTGCCCAATTAGTCATGATTGAAGCAGCAACCACAAGAAAGAGATAACCTGCAACCGTCTGTGTAGCAATGTTGAATCCCAGCCACTGATAAATCTCAGTCGTGTAATTCGCGCATGTGACAAGATTGAACAAAAATCCGCGTGGGATTTGGTACCCTCCGTTCCCATCAGGGCTCCGAAGATTACTCAGCAAGATATGGCAGTAGAAATTTGAGACTTGGCAAAGCAATCCCAAACCCAACCCAATCTTCATTTGGAGGTCGCTTACGGGTGTATAAAGCGGGTGGTTCACATAATAAGCAATATAAGCACCAAACGTCCAGTAATAAGCACAATTACGGAACACATTAGAGAGTGGTGAGGTGACATGGCTGAAGCGGTGAACAAAGAATGTCTCCATTATACGTTTGAAGTAGTGGAAACACCAGTAGTACAAGGCATATGTCTGAACTGGGTGGATAACACGCTCTGCTTTGTAGCCGAGGTATTGATATACAGGGAAGTAGTAGAAGATTGGATAGATGAGTAAAGGGCCCAAGTACTCGCAGAAGAATAGGGTACGATAGGAAACTTGTGGACCCAAGTCCTTGAATACAACAGTTAAGTTGTCTGAATTTCCATCACTATATTCCTTGAGATTTTTCTTGTAGTGAAGGACAACGGGCTTTTCCTTCAATCCAGGTTGAAGGGGTAGGGTCAGGCGCTGTCTAGAAGGATAGTATTTCTTGGCTGTTGATGCAAAACATGGACATCAGGTGGTTCACATCAAAAGCAAGCATAAAAAAAACAACAAATACATGGAGAGGAGACTAAAGGTGAAAATTAAACCAGTAAATAAGAGCTCACAATACTAATTGCTAAATGAGGCTGTGCCCAAAAGCACACAGACCTCAATAGATGCTTTTCGGTGTGACTCAGACACCGCAAGTTTTAATAGTTTATGTTTTCTGTTGTTCTCATGTTTTTACTCACATTAATCATGGAAAAATGTGAAAGGAACTACCAAACGAAGCTTGATTGTTTATCCTCTTACACATGCCTGAAGTGCATACCATAAAGAAAACATAAAGCATCATGAGAATGCAGTTAATAGGGATAAAACAGATGAGATGGACAACAATCAGCGGACTAGCAAAACTAATTTCCAGAAACTGGCATCTTAGCACCTTGCGTTATGTCCAGGTGTACTATAACTCGAATTTAAAATTTCCAAATATATATGTATCAGAGAGAACTGTGTTTCTGTTGTACCGGTGCCAGAAGGAGGTTTCATTGACAAAAGGAAGAGAGCTCTCTTCAGGAAGGGGTGAGCAGGACGTTGGACTGGCAACACCAAGACCAAAACTCTTGTTCAGCCCCTACTCCACAAAAAATGCTCTTTTGAATGCAAACAGACTAGTAAGAGGCAACACGGTTTTTTACCGGACTGAAAGGCGAAGTACATGTCCCATCTCTCCTCTCTCTCTCTCTCTCTCTCTCTCTCCAGACGAGTAACCTAAGCTTAGCTTGAACTTGAAGGGTAACCGTTTAGGCTTTTCGCCTCTCTCTCTCTCTCTCTCTCTCTCTCTCTCTCTCTCTCTCTCCAGACCAGTAACCTAAGCTTAGCTTGAAGGGTAACCGTTTAGGCTTTTCGCCTTGATATGCAGTGGTGAGGGTTTTTTATCCTAAGATATGTTAAGATCAAAACCTCAATTATATTGAGTTTTCTGCATTCATATATAAACCAACGATTTTAAATTCACACAAGGCAAAACACAACTTTCAGTGGGATTGAATGAAAATAAATGAAGATGCTCCTAATGGAATGTGGAATGGAACCTTGGTTCTTCCGACATTTATTTACAAGCATTGAAAACCCACTATAGTACTTCAACTTCTTTCTTTTTGGGGGGTGGTAATAATGTCCCAAGATGTTCTTTTATTCTCTGGCAAGCTGCTCATCATAGACTGAACACAAGGGATTGATTGAGAAATTAAGGTATGATAGTGGATGGAGAATGTTGTCTATGCAGGAATGGTGCAGAATCAAGTAACCAGCTTTCCTTTGATTGCCCTTTTGTCCTTGCAAGTCACATGGTTTGATGGCTAGGAATATGGTCCAGGGTATGCCTACTAAATTGGAAGATGTTCTTGACTGGTTTTGCTCCAATGTAAAGGGTACGGATCTCTGGTGCATCAGTCTTTGGTGTTCCCTTGCTGCAGGGGTTTATGGTTTGTGGAGATGAACCTCAGAATTTTTCAGGGGAAAACTTCTGAGCAAGAACAGGTTTCTCTGAGAATCCACACTCTGAAATCCGGGGTTTCCTCAGCTCTAGGAGGAACAGGGTCCCCTGTATAGTAAGGTGGTTAGGCTGTTTTTTCAGTTTGTAGTTTTTCTTCTGAGGTTTTTCCTTGTGTTGTAATGGATGGTATCCCTAATCTTTTGATTCTTTCGTTGAGCTTAGTATTAACCTGTTCCTGTTTTTAAAAGAAATAATCTTAACTTACTACCCCTCTAAAAACGAACTGACCAAAAAAACCTAGGTAAGCAATACCTCCGTCCCAAAATATTTGTCCTGTCCCCCAAGAGATGACTTAAAATTTAACTTTTTTTCAAGAAATATTTCCAATTTTTCTCGAATTAAAAATATCTAGTAAAGTGTTGAAATCTTTTTGAATTTTTCTTCATTGAAAAAAAGGTATTATTTTTAGGTTCTCGATTTGCAGACCAAACAAACATTTTGGGACGGGGGTATATATCACTAGAAGAAAATTTGATATTTCCAAACTCAAACGATAACCATAGCAGACAAAAGCAACGGCCTGTACCAATTATATATGTACAAATATATGTGTGTATCGTTTCGATTCTTCAGAAACAACACAAGCGTAACAGGTACTTACTTCGCTTGTGAATAAACTCCTGCAGATCCGCGACGGTAGCCTGCACAAATAACAGAAAACACAAATACAAATCAAACTAACATTTCAAAACTCATACGCTCGACCTAATGTATATAGATGGTGAAAAATGGGACCAGTGGAGGAGAGAGAGAAAGAGAGAGAGAGAGAGAGAACGCACGGAATCATGGAGCTCAAGGCCGCCCCTAATCAATTCTTTGCCACTCCGTGTAGTGACAGTCACCTTCATCTTCCGAGGTGGAATCGAAACGAGAGAGAGACCCCACTGGTTCACGCGAGAACCCTTTCGATCTGCAAAATCCTTACACAGGGGTATCTATGATTCTATGAAATGTGTCCAGAGAGAGAGAGAGAGAGAGAGAGAGAGCAGTTGGCTTGTAGACCCAATGCGTGCTCTGGATCACCGGATGGGGGGTGCAATTATGGATGTGGTAGTTGGCGGGCCGATGAACCTCGATATTATCGAGAAATTTATCAACACTCGTCCGCCATGACCATGAGAGCAAATGCTAATTACAAAGAAAATATGCAAAGAAATGATCTTTGAAGTGTAGATGAACGGTTCAGATGCACTGCATAGTGAATCTGAGCAGTTTATGTACACGTTAAGGGTCTTTTCTTTGTCAATTTTCTTTGTACCTAACACTCCTCTTCTATATATTTGTTTGTCTATTTTGGAAATTTTTATTAGTTTTTTTTTTACATAAACCTAATCTACAGGTTACGAAAATCAAACTCTATCCATGTGGATGAAAGTTCACTTGAAAATTTTTTATTAGGTTCGTGACATAGGATCCAATGAAGGATCCCTTACTAGTCTACCGGGCGGACCTCCCCTTTCCTTATCGAATTGCGACGATCCGAGCCGCTCAATGTGTTCAGAACGTGATTTAAAGGGTACTCGCACGGAATCAGCAAAAAAATTGATCGGGAAGGGCTTGATCTGAGCAGTTTTTACCTGAACCGTTCAATCAAAAACTGTTCAGATCAAGCCCTTCCCGATTTTTTTTTTCTGATTTCTCGTGAATACCCTTAAAATCACGTTCTGATCACTTTGAGCGGCTCGGATCGTCGCAATTCGGTCGGAAAATGGGAGTCCAGCACAGCAAGCCCGTGTGGGATCCCTTAGGGGAACCGGACTGAAGTTTTGTATTAATTATTCATCTTGACAATGAGTATCTAGGTAAAAATATTATAATCAAAATCAAGAAAATTTCACCAACTCTATTTTTGAAAAATAGTTGTCTTCTGGCTTTGTTCGGTTCATAATTTAAGTGTCATCTTATTTAAATTTTTTAAACAAAAGGTTACTAAATAGAAAATTACTAGAGCTTGTTCCATTTTTTTAAAAGTATCTTTTTGAAAAAAATGGTAAATTTTAAGGTTAAAAATCATGTATTTGCGTAAATAATTTTCCTACAAATATAGATCTTGTTTGATAGATCTCATTGAGATCTTTTAAACGGTGTAAAAAAATTAAAAATTTATTTTTCATTTTTGTTATATTTGAGTTTAAAATGACTTCTTTTTGAAAAAGAAAGTTTTTAGAAAAAATGAAACGGGGAAAAGTAAGTAATACCGGCTGTACTCAGGACAAATTAATTTAGGCCGAACTCATTTATTTTATTGGATACTTGACCAATTTTCGATATTTCCAACCTATGTTTTTCTTGCCGAATTGGTCAATCCCCGTCCTTAAAATTGAAATTTACTCCAACCATACAATCAGCAACTACTACTTTAACTGTATGTTACACTGTAAAGTACACTTAAATTTGAACACCACAAAGATAGTTGTTTCTGAAAATACTTCTGATCTAGGAACTAGCCTGTTCTATATTTTTTCACATCAACCTAATCCACTGAAACTTGAAACATTCTTGAGTGCTTCCTCTTCCATCTCCACAAGTTGTCGACATACGGTTTCCACGTCACGTGCTTCTTCCTTGAATGCGAACCGGAACTCCTTCCACTGGTATTCACGAGAGCCATCGTTCCTTACCGGACCTAGAATCTTTCCCAACACATCAAATCCTTTCCGATCTAGTGAAAGCATAAGTGCATCCTTCACATGGTGCACCAGAAATCAGTTATTTGTCTAATTATCAGAGAATTAAAACAAACAAAACAAACAAAAAAATAGCAATTTCGTCGAGAGAGTTTGCTTCCTCTTTTCGCGTCATTTTCTAGAGTTTATTTCCAGATTACGGACTTGGGGAGAGATTTGTGATGAAAAACAACTTGAATTTGTGCAGAAAAGTCCGCAGATTTTCTTTTCCGTCTGCAAATCCTTAATCCAAACACAACCTCAATGGTATTGAGAAACTAGGTCAAGTGTTTTCACTGGAAAATCTACAAACATGATAAGTAACAAAGTGATCTTAACTACAACAATGTCAGCTGGCTGCTGAGGGAAAAGGTATCATGTCAACTAGCAGTTACAAATTTGCAACACATGGATCACCATTATATACCTTTGCATTTTTATTCAAGTATGTAATACAGAAAAGAATTAGGGCTCTACGTCTCAATTCACTTCGATTAATCCCATCGAGTAGGCTTGAAGAAAAAGGAGCTACAAAGTGAAAGAAAAAACATGTTAGCCAATCGATCCATAACAACTGATTAGATGCTATCGCTGCAAGAAATAATATTTATAATAATAATAAGATCTACATGGAAAATGTTTGTCTTTTTTATTCAAAATAAACCATCCTTACATGCACTTGTCCATAGTAACAGGTACTTACATAACGGATCACCCTTAGATGCTTCAACGTCTGCCAAATCTAATTCATGAGTGCCTCCATTGCTATCAATGTACGTGCATGAACTGCACAGTAAATAACTTCAATCAGATGATTGTTCATTTAGTACATATGGGACGTTCTTTTTCTTTTTCTTCCCAGAGGGAGAGAGAAGGATAATCTATGATTTTAAATCAAAACTCCAGCAGGACCCTTAGTTAAATGTCATTGACAAATTTCACTGGACCTAAAGGTGACTAGCAAATTTCACAGGACCCTTATCGAGGAGTCTTTCTATAATTCAAGTGCATGCCAAAATGTATGAGGACTCCTTCCATAATTCAACTGCAATGCCAAAATGTTCGAGGACTCTTGCCAATTGCATAATCCAACTGACCTGTCAAACCAATCATCTAAGACTTTTCATGATCCTGTGTTCTACCCGTGACAGGATGTGTCCATGTCTGATTGGTGTCAAGATTTCTAAAGAAACTAAAGCAGATAAGTAATATGTTACCAGTATCTGCATCAGATCCACAATTTATTCACCATCTAAATGGAAATGCACACGTAGGAAAAATAAATCAGCAATACTTGAAGCACTAAGAAATAATCCAAAGCTGGTCAGGGGTTAAATAGAAATTGAATGCTGGTCAGCGTGTGAGAAACTTCAAAACAAAATGATAAAAGGCAGTTTGATGATGAGATCCATTATCTTTCCCCCCTTTTATCTTCTCCATTATATTTCCCTTTAGCAATGGATAACGCGCGCTTCAACTTCATACAGGACTTGATTAAACAAAAAATTACAAGGTGAAAACAGTCCAGGCTAGAGTTTTATACCTTAGATTAAACCTATAAACCGTGTACTGTTCATTGCCATCTAGTAGCTCCCGAAGGTTTTCACTTCGAGGTGTAGACCCAAGATTTGAAGAACTCAGTATGCCAGAGACTGCATAAGTGGATTCCTTCACCACTTTGCTTTCTGAAGATATGGTTTCTCTTAGGCTTTCTGCGACAAGCTTCACCTATAAGGAAATAAAGAAGTATAATTCAAGGGTGTTATTTTCCGTTCTATGTTACGAACAAATATAGGCATGTCAGTGATGTCACTTAACGAAAACCTATAACACCACTGGAGATTTACGAATGTGATTCTATATTAATGTCTGCCAGAATACTAAAATTGTGAGCATGAACATCAGTTGCAGCTTTGGATTCCAGGGTGGCACAAATTTCTGGAAAATTGTGGAAAGGTCAACCTATCTAATTTTTTATAGTACCACCAGGCGTTAGACTACATCATAAATGAGAAAAAGCATATAGATATTTGGCACATGAAGAGATGATAAGCCAGATGACTTACTAATGCAACATAGGTTACATTAATCAGAATAAAGGTACTTGAATCAAATCTTTCAACAACAAAGCCAAAATCATCCAAAATATTTAGAGTCAGGAGAAAAGAGTTCCTTACTTAGAACAGTAGTAATGGTTATACCTTTTCACCTTTAAGAGGCACAACATCTCCAGTCAAAGCAACCCGTGCAGGTAGCTGCATCACATAAGGAATCAATGAATGGAGGATCCCGCACATTTAGAATGGTTACGTTATTTTTCATTTATATTTCCCACATGTAGAGTAGTTTCAGATCGATTCACACTATCACAGCGTTTAGTCTAAAATACACCGAGATTTATTTAAGGAGGCTCCACTATTAGTGAAGCCTTGTGAACAGTATTGCACCAACCTTTTTTATCGATCTAAGTAAGTTTGCAAGTGGGCCTGGGAAGGGACTGGTCACAGCAAAAGAACCACGTTCATCAATGATTGTGTTCTACATGGAAAACGAGATAGTGAGAAACACATCATGTTTAAGAATGTTTAAGTGTGTAGCTAGTCTATGAAATAAGGTCGTTGACCACAAATCTAGGCATTAACAAGAAGAAGTAGTCCACTTGGATCTCTCAAAAGAGCATTATTGTCACAACAACTAGATTCTTGTTGATAAGTAGCATACTAAGGAAAAATGATAAAAGAACTTGTGCAACAGAAAGCTTATAAGTTAAAGCCATAAAAGTTTCAGCCGTTCAAAAAAAAAATCACGCGAGCCATAACTTAAAATAAGTCAGCATCTGGTATGCTCCAAGAAAACGAGGTATTTGAAAATCTTTACCTCCAAAGAGATTGAGCACAGCAGAAAACATAAGCTCCAACTGCTTTGTCATCAGTAACCAAACCAAATGTGACTCAATTTTCTAAATAACAATTCATTTGTTTTATCAAACAACAAAAGGAAAGCAAAGATGTGAGATATGTTCGTGGGCCTTTTGTCAGCAGGCGTCTTCCATGGATACAGCAAATATCAGAACATCGGACTGCATCAATGATACGATACCAGCTTACAGAAACGAAAAAGAAAATAGTCTTGATCGTTTGCGACTATTGTAACACCTTCTCAGCTTCACAGCACAAATGAAGCAGCCTTTCTACTACACAAACACATCCAACTTTCACTTTTTCCTTCTGCTTATGAGGAATCATATTAAGTCAATCGGATCAGTGGATTCCAAACCATATGATAGACGAGCACTTCTTGGCTCATCTTTATCGCTTATCTGCTCATAAAGTTGGTTATGAAAAGATTTCAACAAGAAGTTTTGTTATTCTTTTCATCTGGTGAACAACATGATGGTACCCCGAAAGATACAACCAACAATTGTTCAAAAGCTATGTAAACATGACGAGCTAATTCAACATTTGGCACAAGCAAACACTCAGAAAGCAGAATTAGACAGCGAAAATTTGGAACACAAATCGGGACTTCCAGTCAGTTAAAACATGGAGAAAAAAAATCGTAAGACAAAAAATGAACCTACCACATTGTGCAGGTCCTTTTCGGGTACCCAGATGTAGGGCCTCCCTTTCTTGACAAAGTACTTAACCTTTGAAGTATAGATTTCGTCCTTGCTGAAACCAACAATTAAAAAGATGCTTACAACCAAATTCCATAAATAACTTAAAGACACCACAAAAATGTTCTTTCTCATTGTCTAATCAGAGAATACTTCACTAGATAAATTATTCTACCATCGTCCCATACCTTCCTTTGGCGTCGGCTTTGATCGTGTTGAGGTTACCTTGCCAATTCGATGCTAATATGTTCTGTAAAATACCAGTTCTTGTTAATAAGTTATTGCCATCCTTGCAAAGGTAACAGGTGAAGACAAAACAAGAACGCGCTTAAATATCGTAGAGAGAGAGAGAGAGAGAGAGAGAGAGACCTTGCATTTCTCAGCCAATGTTAGGACTGTGGTCTTGTTGCCCTTCATTGGTTTCAGGTGTATCGGGCTCTTGCACGGCAGGTGTTCGTTGAAATTCCTAAGCTGAAGGAACCACAGTAATCAGACAAAAGGGTACTACGTAACTACGTACTGTGGGTCTTTTTTTTCAGGGACAGAGAGAGAGGCTTTTGTAGCTGCTCCAGCTGTCGTACATGTCCACAACTGCAAATAAAATTGGAAAATGATAATGTCAAAATTGGAAAATGACACAGATCAAAAAAAAATGAAAAATAATAATGTCAAAACTGTTTTTATTGGTTGCAAAATTCTAGTGCATAAAAGGTTTGTACTATGTGTAATGTATAAGAATTTTATGCATTGGAGTATTGGTACCAATAAAAATAGATATTAAATTTTAAAAAGAAAATTAAGTTTCAGACTCCCATATCTACACTCTCTTTTTTATTTTTTAGTTTTGAAGGTGTATGTATTTTTTTTTTAAAGATAAAAAAAAAAGAGTATGAATATAAAAAAAGTGAAGTGTCAAAATCAATTCCCATTATAAAAATATATCAATATAGTATGGAGTGCTTTTACAAGTTTATACATGTACAACTTAAAAAATTGTGATTATGTACATGTAAAAGTTTATAGGTATGTATTTGAGATTATATGTGAAATTCTTATGAGATACATAGCTATTTGTGAAAATTTATTTCGACAAATGTTTAAATTCTACTCCAAAAAATCGGTTTAGAAGGTCCAAAAGCTATATGATTTTTAAAATCTTCAGATTATGAAAACCTGAAAAAAAAAAAAAACATTTAAAATTTCAAATTTGCATTTGGGTGACTCGTGAAATCCTATATCTAAAAAGAATGAAATTATCATATTATCTTGTAGCTGCAACAAACAGAATTTTCAATTTTGACAAAAATATGAAATCTAAAATATGCAGTGGAATGTGAAGCTAAAATCGAAAATTTGTATCCACAGTTATCGCAAACACGCCCATACTGTAGCTCCGTGAGCTTAATTGAACCGAATACTGTCAGTCTGTTATGTTCAAGTTCAGTTCATTTATTTAGCGAGCCCAACATTGAGGCTCAAATCTGATTTGTTTAGGCCCCGTTCAGCTAAATAAGCCAATTAGTTTTTTTTTGTCATTATTCAATTTTTTTTGTATTTATTAGTTTTTCATCAATTTTTTGGAGATTATTGAATCGTCATAACAGGAGAAATCTAAAAAATAAAAAATTACGATTGAAATCTAATTTTTTTAATAAAGACAAAAAAATTGGTTTATTAGCTTATTTTTGTATTTATTTAAAAAATAAAGTTTTGATCATAATTTTTGACTTTTTAGATTCATCTTGTCATGATGATGTAATAATCCCTAAAAAATTAACGAAAAACTAACAAATATGAAAAAAAATTGAATAAGAACAAAAAAAAAAGCCATTGACTTATTTAGCCAAACTGATCCCTAGTATCCAAATCGAACTCAAATGAGTCTTTATCAAGTTGAGTCTTGAACAGACCACGAACGATCGATTTGCAGCCTCAGTTTTCCATGGGAGAAATAAAGTGAGAAATTACATGAAAGAATAAATAAATAATAAAAGTGATTACGAGTTTTGGTAGATCCCCCTGGCCCCCGGTCCCACTCCGGTTCAGCTTCGCATTCCATAGCATCGGCGAACCCTACTCGCCGATCTCAATCTCACTCCCACAGAATCTGATTCGAACTCTCGCACTTCAATTCTTCCATGGACTCGGACTGGAATCCATCGCTCGATTCGAATTCTTCGACGCAATTCGACAGAGATCGCCACGTTCGATTCCTTGAGATGATGTACCGGCTGTTGCCGTCGGAATACCAAGGCCAAGAGATCAACCGCCTCACTCTCGCCTACTTCGTCATCTCCGGCCTCCACATGCTCGGCGCCGCCGATCGCGTATGTACAACCCTCACCACTGCTTATTATCGCCTAAATCACTTAGCTGCTTATTAGATTCAATTTTTTAAAGTTACTTGCTTGCAATGGTGTGCAGAATTAGGGCAAACGTACATATATTTAGATATACTATGTGTTTTTTTGGAAGCGGTTTGCGTCACAGTTTTAATCTGCAATGTCAGCTTCAAAGTTGAAATGACCATCTCGGTGCTTATCAGCTTCAGTTTTGGAATCTTTTACTTGCAATAGTGATCTGTATCACGAAAATGCTCAATCGTTGATAAACGTTCGAGCATTTTTTGGCAATGTTTTCCATCACCGGCTTGATCTGCTATATTAGGTTTCAATTTTTAAAATCACAATTCCGCTGCTTATTAGATTCAATTCTGATTTCTGAAATCACTTGCTTGAATGGTGCACAGGTATTAGGGCAAATGTCCAAATTTTGATAAATCTATGAGTGCTTTTTGGAAATGGTCATTCCTTTTCACTCCAACATTAGAAGGTCATAAGTCTCACCAATGGCCAGAAATTTTTGCATAAAATGCAGGTGCTTGCATTTTTGTCGTAGTGTATAACTAGTGTTACTTCCTGGATAATTACGCTTTCAAATGCACTTTCCGAAAGTTAGTATACCTTTGTTCTTAAATAGTGATCCAAATGATCCGAAAGTTTTTTTCCCTTGTTTATCCTTGACATTATTTCTACAAAAAGAAGAAAATAAAATGTAATAGACCCTCTGCAATGCAACATGTACAAAAATTGGTCATAACTACTCTAGCAATGTGTTTAACAGGAAAAAGTCGTATAAACTGTTTTACTAATAGATTTTTTCCTGAAACTAGTACATTATCACATTCAGAAGCCTATACTCATTGAACCTCAATTTAGGACAAGTAGCTCCTGTTCCTCTTATTCATCCCATATTGATCCTTTTCTGGGTAATATAGGACTATAAGTTCAATAAATGGCTGTTCAAAAAAAAACATATAACTTCAATAAATGTGCTTTTTGAGCAGATTATTAAAGGTTAAATTATAAACAGTTATCGGGTAAGGTTTACATTTTTTTTTTTGCGTGTGTGAGGTTTGATTGTGCTTGTTTATTAGATTGACAGGGAAGGGGCTATAAATTGGATTTTATCATTGAAAGCTCATGTGAAGAACGAGTCTGATCTGATTAATGGTATGCCTCGCCTTGTTGAGAAACATATGGCATTGTCTATTTGCTTCAACTGCTAATGTTTATTCTAATGTTTAGTTATCTTATGAGGCTACTGGGGTTGTTGCAGGACAATTCTATGGGTTCCATGGTTCTAGAAGTTCTCAATTTCAACTGGATGATAATGCGGTATGACTGTTATACGTGAAGCTCGTTTAAAGATCCATTATCTTATCAAGTGACAATGTAATGTCACTGATTTCCCTGAGGGTATCGATTACCTTTCCAACATGCACTTCATAAATAATGTACAACCATTTCGAGCATGTTAACTAGTTCCCTTATGGAACTCCGAAGTTTATGGGAAAACATTATCTTTTTTATTTGTACATAAAAGCTTCATGTTAATTAGTCACCTCTACTTGTAGGCTTGGATTCCCAATGGTAGTCACTTGGCAAGCACATATTGTGCACTAGCAATATTGAAGACTCTTGACTATGACTTGACGCTTCTTGACTCTGAATCAATCTTGAAATCAATGAAAAACCTTCAACAGCCTGATGGGAGGTAGATTTGCATTCTGCCCACATCTACTCCTTCATTGGTCCTTAATACTCCCCCAATTTTTTAGTATGAAGCCAAACTAATTTATTTTTTTGTTTCTCTATATTGCAGTTTTATGCCCATCCATACAGGGGCAGAGAGAGATCTTAGATTCATATTTTGTGCAGGTGGAATTCAGCTAATGGATATATCAATAGGCTGTTTGAATTGAATTTATACTAGATAAAGGTTAACATGTCTATTGGATGTTTCAGCTGCCATCTGTTCTATGTTGGAGAACTGGAGTGGCATGGACAAGGAGAAAGCGAAGGAATACATATTAAATTGTCAGGTTTGGAATTCTTTTGCACTTCTCCGTTATAAGTTTCCATTTTGGGACTATCAACTAATTTTTCTTGTAAACATAGCAATTGTGCCTCAAAGCTTATGCTGTTGTATGTACTTAATTAGTTGAACCACTTTTGCAGTCATATGATGGTGGTTTTGGATTGATTCCTGGGTCAGAATCTCATGGTGAGTGGATATGAATTCCATATTCTTTGGATGTTCTAGTCTGCTATCCTGGGGGCTTCTTGCATGCATATATAACATATGCTCAGCTTGTTGGGGAGAATGTGATTGCATGTTGAGATTTGTACTTGGTAGTCTGACAACCTTGAAAATCCGTGTACTTCCTACTGGATCACCATGCCAACTGGTAAAGAGGAGTAATCTTACATTCGCCCCCCCCCCCCCCCCCCCCCCAAAAAAAAAAAAAGGAGTCATTGGTGGCACATTTTTGATGAACACATGATTATGAATTGGCTCTAAACTGCATAAATCAGCGCACTTAAACACGCTTAACTGGTAGATAGATGTTAATTCACCGAAAACAATATAATCTCAGTCTTTGTTGTGTTCAATATTTTTAAGGGTTTTCTTGATCTACGTGTAATTTGTATCCAAAGTTAACCAGAATGTTACAACTCCTAGGATATAATTAAGGCTATAGATGTGTGGCATAGGTTTTCAGAAAAATTGGGTACTACTTTAGAGTTGTATGCTAGCAGCTGAATGGTTCCGGAAATTTTTTTTCACTGTAACTCCTAAATAGTTGATTTCTTTTGACTGTCAGCAAAACCTGTATTTTTGCCTTTAAGCTTCCCTCTCTAAAAGTTGATTTCTATGCTTGATTATCGCCTGGAAACTATCAACTTACGCAGCGAGGCCAATGATCTCCCTAGTAGTAAAGTTGCAATTTTTTTTTCCTTCTTTTTTCTGCTGCGGCTATTAGTGAGCTTTCTGAGGCATTTTCTGTGAATTGGCTAAATCGTTATTTCTTCTTGGCTTCTTGCCCTTTTTTATCATTGCTTTTTCCTTTTTTGTTGTTGTTGTGTTGTGCTTTTTCCAGTAACTGGTTGTCAGTTATTTTTACAGAAGTATTTACATTTTCTATTACGTACAGTCCAATGTTTTTGTGTTTAACTGTTTTATAGCCGGATAGCATACTAATACTTACATACGGTAATAGTTTTAGTGGCACAGGCGGTGGAACTTACTGTGCTGTTGCATCTCTTCGGTTGATGGGATTCATCGAACATGATGTATTGTCTAAAGGTGCATCCCCTTGCATCATTAATGTGCCGCTGCTTCTGGATTGGAGCCTGCAGGTTTATTTTCTCAGCTTAAGGGCATGGGTTAAGGCTACTTAAATCGAAAAATACTTCTAAATGAATTAAAGCTTGTGAAAGGGTCAAATTTGTCCTATTTCTGTTCTGATCAAGCAATTAACAATTTCGATGTAATATCTGGTTACCCCGGTGTTTTCTTCTCTTTTAGTTGTGCCACTTTTATTTTCCTTGTTTCAGAGGCAAGCAGTTGATGGTGGATTCCAAGGTAGAGCCAACAAGTCTACTGATACTTGTTATGCCTTTTGGTAAGTTCCTAGATGCCTTCAGAGTTCCATGGACTTAGTTGTAGACATCCGGTTCTCATGGATTGATAACGCTATATGCCCTTTATAGGGTTGGAAGTGTTTTGAGCATTTTAGGGGGCCACAAATTCATTGACGAGAAAGCTTTGCGCCAATTTCTATTAACTTGCCAGTCCAAGGTGCTGCATTTTTTTTTCCCTTCGTAGCTCCATTATTACTGCATAATCATATTTATTGCTTAGATTCCGAAGTTTGTTGCCTATAAATTATGACTCACATCTCCGCCAAAAAAATTATGTTAAAGATTGATAAATCTACGTAAGTTGTTTGAGTTATGACACACTTTAATCCATGCTTGCTGTTCAGAATCATAGGTTCCCAATCTTAATTTGAGTAGGTAGTGTGACTAATGTTGATAGTTGAAAACCCTCTCCCTGCATCTGAACGCTTTAAGAGTTTTATCGCGGTACCCCCATGCACTTGAGTGTGGTACATTTTCTATAGGTGTAATGTTTTAAGCTCGTAGTTTCATTTTATAGCTCTTTGTTCTTGCAACAGTATGGAGGTTTCAGTAAATTCCCGGGACAGCTGCCAGATCTTTACCACACCTATTACGGGTTTTCTGCATTTAGTCTGCTACAAGAACCTGGGCTAAACCCAATCTGTGTTGAACTTGGAATAACAGATGGATGCTAGTGGACTATGATTCCGACGCTGCCTGTACTTCTGAACAGATTGTTTTCTTCTTGTAACTGTCATCTAAATTTAGACCTCACAAAATGTCAGATGTTTGTAAGGGATTTAATAGAGCATTTTTGGTTTGGTTTTTCTCTATTTTTTACGTTCTTTTGTAGTTGGAGTTATGAACAAATGTGATCCAAACAGTTTTTGTACCTGTAACATCACAGGTACTATTCGGATTGTTCCCGTCACTCTCTTTTATTTCGCTTTAAGATTGTGTTCCTAAGATTTGCTCAATGCATTCCCAAATCTGTGAAACTTGGGTTCTTGTAGCTCTATTGCCCGAGTATGTGATTTTCAGCTTGGACTTCCCTCAACTCTTGCTAAGGCTTCAGATAAAGACCCAAAGGAATTGAATCCTCTCCAATCCTTAATTTGGAATGGACAGGACAGTCCAAATCTAGATCGTCTATCTCTGCACTTTTACCAGTCCAAATCTAAATCGTCCATCTGTGCACTTTTACCGGTAATTTGAGCAAATCTGGACTATCGATTATACTAATTTATGATCGTTGTTCCGTCGAGTCCAAAACTTGGACTAGAAAGAATTCATATCCATACCCAGAATGGTTATTTTGAGTGGTCAGCTTTCGGCTTATGCGTAGATACATTGTCACTGGCACTCATATTCCTTCTTTGTTCTTTAGGAAAATGGCAAAGCATCAACCTTCCTTCCTTCCTTCTCTCTCTCTCTCTCTCTCTCTCTCTCTCTCTCTCTCTCTCTCTCTCTCTCTCTCATTATTGCACCAGATGCTTTGGAGACACACATGCAATAGCCTGACATGAAATACTGGGAGTCTAAAAATAATAATACCCCAGTTGTGACATGTGAACTGGGGTCACCCCCGCACTCCACAAATTCAAGAACAAGGGCAGAGGTACATAAATAAATCTGGCTTTTGCTTTGATCATACTAAATCTAAAATCTCACCGAGTGGGAAATTACAAATGTGGATGTAATTACCCGCCCCCAAGATCCAAAACTCCTTTTTGCCCTAATGTTTCAAACTCAATGTTTAATTCTAGATTTTTTAAGCCACTATCTAGATTTTGATTCTGCCACGCTTTAATGAGTTCGATATTGGTCACCCATCTAACACCGATATTGGTCACCTATCTAACACCGGCAGCCCTCAATGAGTTCGATATTGGTCACCCATCGAACACCGGCAGCCCTCAACACTCACGGGGAAAGAATATGAATAGGAAAGGTTTCGAAATCCTATGAAAGCCTATAGGACAGGGGAATCAGAGAGGTTTCTCACTCTATCTGATCTTTATTCAGTGCCAAGACCTTTGTAAGATAAGCAATTAGTCAAATTCGATACATTCGATATTAGGGACACAAATGTTTGGATATGGATGTGCTCGCAGCTGTCCGATGTTTGTGAGTGCCACGTGCATGAAGCGCTTTGGTATCCATAGCAATGCAACCACGAGAAAAAAATGAGATTGGTTCTATTTGGAAACGAACTACCCCATGATTCTAACCAATAGGAGGTGAGGATAATATTCACCCACTCAAACGACATTGTTTCCTTAGATCATCACTGTATCATCAAAGAACTCCTCCGAACTGCCACCCACTCCACGAATAATTGCAGGTATAGCAGACAACTCATGGAGGGATGGAGGGACATGGAGATTGAATAAAAACAAGTACCCCCCACATGGTCCTCCACTACCATTACCATTAGGAAACCTCTCAAGTCTCAACATCACTTAATAAAGGGACTGTTGTCCTTTACCTTCTCTTAGATTTGCACAAGGGCTTTACAGTTTCACATATATTCATTCCCAAACAGCCCCCAAGTAAAAGAAGGACAAAAGCCCATATCTAAATTGAAAAAATCAACTGAAATCAAGCAAACTGGAAATGAAAAAGTCCTAATTGGATGGGTTTATTGTCACTTGGTGCAAGAGGAATCAAAACCCATCTCCAAGAAGTGATAAAAATCAACTAAATCCATACAAGCAGGAAAAGGACAGAAAGTAGTAATAACAAGCATTTTAGCTCTAATGTGAGAAGGGTTTATTGTAAGTTGGTGGTCTAAATTTCGTAGGGGAAGAAGATAGAGGAATCACATGCGAAGAGCCTGAATTATGATCAGGATGATTTACCTCTTTCTCCGTGTTCTTAGCAACAATTATTGTGATAAACCCATTCTCTTCACCTTTAGCCCCTTCTTCTTCCATCAGTTTTCTTCTAGAAAGTTTGTCCTCAGCATCTTTCAAGAACTTGAACTTTGGGGGTGGTGATGACCTGAGCCTGTTAAATTCAGCATCAGTTGATGATTCAAACAGAGGATTAAAACCAAACTGGTTGAATGAGGAGTCCATAGGGGAAATGGGGGGAGTGAAATATGCAGGTGAAGCCAAGGGAGTCCAAAATGGAGTCTCCACTGTTTGAATCACATCACTCAATCTTCTACTTCTTGATTTCCCATCTTCAGATTCCAAATCCTCTTTTGTTTCTTCTTTGATTGTGAAGAGAAATCTTGGTGGGTTGCACAGATTTTGCAGTCTCGCGAGTTCAGTCTCCTCCACTTCACCCTCCTCTTGAAAGGGGTTGGCCCACAAGGCCTTGTTTGGATGGGGATGAATCAGAGCTTGTGGTTCATGGACATGGAGTTCTTGGGGATTTAGAGCTGTGGAGCTTAAAGAAGAGGGCTTTTTCCAACAGAATAAGTAGAAGAATCTAGATGGGCAGATACTATATTCATCTACAATCTCTCTCTTGGTGATTCTCTTCTTCCACCATAGCAAGTAGTAAAGCTCAGCCAAAAGAGCTAATAGTAGGCACCCAAATATCACACTCAATGCCAGTCCTACACTGCTCAAAGATCTCATCTTTCTGTCAATTCTTCATCAGGAAAAAAGGGGAAAATGGCATCTTACCTAAATTTCCAGCTATCTGAAGCCCAAATCCAACAACCACACCATGAAGTTCTTGAAATGTTTGGAGAGCAAGAAAATGCAAGAAAATCTAACAAGGTACAACTTCTTACCTCAAAAACTGCTTTAGATTCCCAGATAACTCAGAGCCCAAATCCAATCACCATAACATGATTCACTTCAAGTGTTTGGACTCCAACAAAAAGCCCAAGAAAGTGGTAGAAAATCTTGCAGGTGAAACTTGTGAGTAATTTCATTGTGCACAGAAACAATAACACAGACACAGAGAGAGCAGAAAACTTCGACTGGAAACTCAGAGAAAAACCACCAGATTCACCCCACCTCTTGAACAAAAGCCAATTTCTACACCATGGATTACTTGAAATGCTTGGGTTGCAGGAAAAAAAAACCCAAGAAAGTGGAAGGAAAACTTACTGGGTGCTGCTCCTGAGTGGTCTCATTCTTCTCTGAAACAAAAAGACAAACACGAAGAGGGCATAAAACTTTTGACTGGAACTCTGAGAAACACAACCGGATTCTTTCATCGTCTCTTTAATGACAAAAAGCCCACAATGTATTTCAGCTTTATTTCAGCTCAATCACTGCACCCAAAACTACCAGGAGCTAAAAACAAAGAGCAAGGAACCCCCTTTTTACTGAAAATCACATTGTTAAATCATGGGGTGTACGACTGCTGTAAAGCACACTTAACGAAACCCTTGTTTTTTATAGTAGTATTTTCTTTCTTTACTTGAAACCCACACCAAAAGTATTGTAGAAAATTTTAACCCCGCAAATTTAGGAATTCCATTGCCCGTCAAAGTGAATTTCCATTAGTCCATCTTAGATTTTCCTGGGTTTCTATCCTTCTTTTATCATATGTTCAGCCCAATTAAGCACGCACTTAACTAATTTCGAAATTTTGAAATTAACGATTAAATAAACCTCCAATAATTTCAAAGTTTATCTATCTGTCCTTGTTTAAGAATAATTATCAATCTCTCTTATTACAACATATTTTGTCTGACAAAAAAAAGATTGTGTACAATGAACTTTATAAAATGATTTATCTTTATCAAATAATTCAAAGAAAAAGTCAGAAGTTACTAGATATCAATAAATTGTTTTTTAATCTAAAAAAAGGAGTAACAATTATTCTTTTTGGAAGAAATGTTTTGTTTTTAAGTTATCCATTTACATATGAACAATCTTTTTGAAATGGAGGGTATAATTCCTATATATGTTATTTGACCCTTAAATTTAATTATTAGGCAATTTGTTTCAAAATTTTATGTTATTTCATTTACATACAAGCAAAGCTCCATATAACTGTAATTAAAATATATTATGCTACGGAAAAAGGAACTTGATTTTTGTGCTCCAAAGTTCAAAATTAATTAATAGGAATTGATTTGGCACTCCACTTGTTGGAGCGTTAACAGTAATTTTTGGAGCGACAAAATCAATATCCTATTAAAAATCCAAAATTTTCTATTCATTGTACTTTTTTTAATTTTTGATAACCTATTCATTTTAGTACAAGCTAAGTACACTATTCTATTCATTGTACTATTCTGTTAATTTATTGTGCAAGGGGAAGTGCACTCTACTATAGTTACGAAAGTAGAATTCTACAAGTCGCTTATATGTGATAAGTTTATGTTTTCTCAGAGTCTTTTAGTGTATAATTTTTATACTAAAAGACAAATTTGAAGTGTCCGTCATAAAAAAAGTAGAGTGCTAAAATCATTTTCCTTTCTCAAAAGAAAATAGAACAAAATTACAAAAAGTACTTAAATACATAATAATAAATTAAATGAAATGTGATGCTAGTGTTTTACCCCCTTATGATTCATTATTTTTTATTTTTAAAGTTGATAGTATAAATTCAAAATGAGCTCCCTCCCAACCCATGTGAAGATGCTGCAATTATTAAACTCGTGATCTTTAATTATGTTTTGGATTTATTAGCACAAGAAAAATTCATAGTCGACACATTTTGATATGGTCATTGAGTGCAAGAAATCAGAATCTTTGATAATGGGAAAGAGGTGTCCCCTCTAGGGCCTTTAAAGAGGTGTCCCCTAGGGCCTTGTTCTCTTCTCTCCTTTAAAGTACCAACCCTATTGTTTGTCTCGAAACAGAAAGAAAGATACAAAACAGATAAAAAAGGTTCCTTTCACTAATCCCTAAAACAATATGGCTGGTTTCATGAAGACAAGGGCACCTCTCCTCCAATTTCGAGTGTCCATTATCTTGCAGTTCTGGCCCGTTGTGGGTCTATTTCAGACCTTTTCAGACCCAAAATGATGATCAGCAACGCTGGGTGTAGCTCCCGCGGTCCCGCCAACTATTAAGCCTTTTTTATTTTTAATTTCGAAATTTGTGTTTAGCTGATGTAGCTATCGATATTAGATCAACGAATATTTTGCGGTACTTTACAAGAGAGAGAGATAGGAGACTAGAGTACTCGTCCAGATCGAATCTCTGTTGATCTTGATCAATAGTAAAAATGCAAAGCAATACTATTATAGTTACAATGTTATGTAGTACAAAAATGCGCCAAGCTTTTGGAATCCTTGGTGCCTCCTCAGGGGTGTAGTGCAATATTCAACCGTCCAAAAGCAGATCATTACGAGACATCGTAAAACTGTTTGTGACTAATGCTACTATTAAATTCACGTCCCGTCATTCCAATCACCATTACCAACTCTACAGAGTAAATTCAACTACTGATAAGCA